>OX376228.1:0-1200000 GCA_947364205.1 Agrochola lota | reverse complement strand
CAAAAGCCATCAATAAAAACTTTATAAATTACAGTTACATACACATAAATAACAAAAAGATTAAAATACACTACATATATTGTTTCATCTTAGTCTAAATTTAGGTTTGGATCCGGAATGCTCAACATGCAGCCTGGTCCAGTACCGCATTATTGGCCAATCCAGATTCAGATGCATCCTCCATGCGAACAGCTGAAGGTAGCTGTTGGAACTACCTCGTATGCGGCGCATTAGGGATACAACTCTCTTGCGAATAATCGCCGCAAATCCATCTATATTCGCGCCCGCAAACATACCTGACGCGCTACAGTAGCGAGGCAGCTTCATCAGCGCCCTGAAGGCATTATTGTAGAGAACACGCAGGGTGTCGTCCGATTTTTTCGTATGCTTGAACCATAGGCTGCATGTGTAAAAGGATTGGCAAAATGCCTTAAACAACGTAGCTTTTACTCCCGTTGTACAGCGCGCGAACCTACGAGCCAGCATATTTGCTCTAACAGACAAACCCCTGCACTCCCTATCTTTAACAATATCATCTGCAAGTGTCTTGGTGACCCAGTGGCCCAGATACTGTAACTGCGAGACTCTTTAAAGGACACTGCCATTCAGCATGACCTGTACCAATACTATACTGTTAAACTGCTAGGCAGAAACCACCTTCCATTCCTTAGCTATCTATTGTAATCTTGGATGTTCTCTTTCCAGATCCAATCATCAAAAATAGTTACTGGTTACTGGCAGCCTGTTTCATCCCACTGCTGGGCAAAAGCCTTGTTCAAGACTTCCAGCTATTTCAATGTAGGTTAAAAAAAATTGTTAATGCTTACCAAAATATACAGCTTTCCCCGCCTTCATATTATCAAATACACCATTCTCATCAAGTGGTAGAGTGACCCCAAAGTCGCACAACTTGCAGATCACAAAGTCTCCATTCACGAGGATGTTGTAGGATTTCATGTCACCATGCAGGATCTGCATCTTTGTGTGAAGGTAGTCCAGGGCACTGCCTATGTCTGATGCTACCTGTAACATGGATACAGTGGTTTTTAAGTAAGTTCAAGTTAGTTTATGTATTTTTTCTTATATAATGCCTAAATGGGTTCAACTAGTATGTTTTAAAGTAAGTTATTATAACATTAAAGTCAAGGCACAGTTATAAATAATAAAAATTTACTGTTATGCCTAGAAACTAGATAAACATGAATATCATGTTATGGCTATTTTTAAATAACTCATTTGTGGATATAGGTAGGTAATTGTCTGTAAATTCCTCACAGTTTACAGGTGCAATTATAATATAAAGGTATGTACAATATTATGGACAAAAGGAGATCCGCCCCTAAGTCAACCCACTGACTGTACCTAGCTTCAAAAACTTTCAACTTGCACAATGACTTACTTTCAATATTTGCTTTGGCAAAAATGGTTCACCATCATCTTCAATTCTTTTCTCAATCATATCACCAAGTGACAAGTCACAGGCCTCCATCCCTAAATACAGGATCTTCGCCTTGCTGAAAGCGCGAAAACCGACGATGTTAGGGTGTGACATGCGCTGCAAAAGATCTGCTTCGGCTTTTATACGGTCGGTGTATACTTTGTTCGGTTTCACACGTTTGTTCAGCATTTTGAGAGCCCATGGCGAACGAATTTGTCCCGCACGAGGGGATCTTACTAGCTGCATCACACTTACACCTAAAAATTACAGATAAACAAAGATTGGCATAGGTTTTATCCACGCGGAGAAGCAACGTATAAAACAAGTTTTTTACCTGTTCCATAGCCAAGTCTGTTTAAAAACGGTGAAGGAGGTATTGTGATTATGTCGTTAATATCCAGGGCTTTGTTTTTGATAGGCGTCTTGAACTCAGTCATGTTTAGTCAATAATTAATTTGTAGAAATCTCGTAACTCACTGCGTTACGAACAATGTTGTTACGTTAACTTTCCAAACGCTTGTTTTGAAATTTAAATTTAATGACTGACGTAACAGCAGCGCTACCAACTTAGCAAAAGACGACAAAATCATAACAAAATGTTATTGCTATCTCTTTTAAAATGTTTATCAAAGAAAGAGATAAACCGAAAATATCATGCTAAAGATCGTTTTATACTGTTAAATAATATGGAATGCAATATAAATTCGTCCAGAAACGAAACTTGCAAAAACTTGCAATGATGCTGTTGGGTGAATTTCAACAAATGCCATTTTTCTTATCATATCGGTGAACTTTTTCATTTATATATATTTTTTATTTTTTTCATGTTTAATGTAATATTTAGGATACTAAATACTCCCTTATTGGTAACCATCAACGTATCTTTTAAGACTATGGAGAAAATTCAGTTTGAATTCTGGTTTCCACCGATGTGACAATCCGGCACCGATTATCTTTTCTGTACACCGATATGATAAATTTATTCACCGATGTGATATACATATACAGCGATATGATAATCTATCCACCTTTGAACATCAAAAAAGAAATTAGGCTTATACATTTTTGAAGGAGTGACTAAGAACTGAATACCTGAACTAAGGGTATTATTTTCTTAGAATAAAAAATAATGTTTTTTTTTATTATCATTGTGTTTATTTAAAAGAAGTATAAAAAACAAAAATTTCTTGTACGTTATTGTACAATACACATTTATTAATGTGGCGATCAAGCTAATTGTTTTGCCATGTGTACACTTAAAACATTGTGGCGTTCTAGGTTCAACAATACTAAGAATAGAAACTTTATATAAGAAAACTTTATATACCTAATTAATCAGCCTTTTAAGTTTAACCTTAATCATAACAACACTACAATAATCACAGCTTTAATTATCACTTAATTTAATATTTTTAAAATCTTTGTTCTCAGTGCGTAAGTATCATAGATTACATAGAGATCGCTTATATCTTACATCTAGCAAATAATCTTTACCCTTAAAAAAAAAACTTAAATTAAATCTGTCAGTATAATTTGGTTATTATGTTAATCAGCCTTTAAGTTCAACATAAATCACTACAGAACTTGAACCGTCTTCGTACTCCACTTTTATTAAATTGCACCATAATTAGACTTTTAAGTCATAGAAGACTATGTAGTATACCTATAGTTAATCACAGCACTTAATTACGTACTTTTATAATTATTATCTGTTACAACAATTAAACCTTTTTTTTTCAATTAAAACTAAAAACAATAAAAATAAAAATTTTAAAAACAAATCAGCCCAGATCAAAATAAGTCATCATCAGTGTCACTGCAACCAAATATATAATTAAATCTCTGTTTGATGTCAGGAGTTGGTTTACGTGGCTCATTTTTTTCTTTTTTAAAGTTAATTTTAGATTTTATTCTAAATATTTCCTCATCGGTGTCACTGTCTTCCACGGTAGGACTTGAAAATCTATTAGATGCTTTTACCGTATCCTCTTTATTTACGAATTGAGTTGATTCCTCTAAACCAACTAAAATGTTCGTGTCAATTTTCTCTAAAAATGAACAGGCAGGAGTACTTTGATCAAGATCTACATAGTTCAATAGCAAATTTTCAGACATTTTTGTCGAAGAGGATGATCTGGGTGCCGCATTTTCCGAGATTTTTAATGTATTTGATGGTGTAAAATACTTTGAATGTGATGGCTGTGGGAACAAAATTAATTTGTCAGTTAACTTTACTGGTCGCATTTTAGTGATATCTATTTTGGATTTAGTTCTGGATTTTTTATTACTCGAAGTAGAAAGTTGAGGTTTAGACTTAATTTCGTGTTCGGTTGACAAATTGTGGAAGTCTAGATGTTTGCCATGTGGACATTTAACAACATATTTCATACATTCATCTTCTATACAAGAAAGTCGACGTAAAACTATACGATTTTTAGCTTCTTTAGTCCAAATGACTTGTTTGACTTGCAATGTTCCACGAAATGTGTTCAAATTTGTAGGGAGAAGCCAGTCCTTTTCTTCAACTTCATATTCTTCTACAGTACTAATTTTCACGCCTTGGACAGCAGATTTTAAATAGTTTACAAAAGAGTCTATATTATTCATATCACCATCGTGTGCAACAAATCGATCCGCCGTTCGCTTCAGTAGCCCACCTACTCCATCTGGCGCACCTTTTCCATGACCACATTCACTATAGTTCCATATTATGTTAGTCAGAGAAGAGCAGTAAATACTGAGTTGGGACATAATATAAAAAATTTTCGTATTCCGATACTGGCCTGATGGAGAATCAGAAATAATAATAAGATTCTGAACAATTGGAGCTTCCTGTTTAATTTCTTCTAATATTGGAACAAGGTGAGCCCAAACGGCGGCAGCATCATGGCGCAGTGAAGAACTAATAGTGCAGAAACATTGAGTTGTTATATTCTCTTCCTTATTTTTATAGTAAATTACAGCAGTGTGTAATGTGAATTGTTGACGACTGCCACCAAAGTGCATAGATTGTATTTCGGACCCGTACTTGGAGCTATAGTTCTCACTAAAGTCAATGTGAACGACACAATCCTTTTCAGTCATGTTTTGTTTGTAGTGCTTAAAAGCTTGACTTTGATTTCGTATATAACTACAATGTGTTAAGAACGGTTTCAGATTGTTTTCAAATATTTTGATTAGTTGTAATGGTTTAACGGTTATTTTTACTTTTTCTACATTAACGGCTATTTTATCGACTCCATTTTTTTTGTAATTCTTTTTTATCTTCTTCCAATTCCAATAAATAACATCTTTGGAGTTATCAAATTCTTGATAATTTAAATGACGATTCTTACAGACAGGACATGTTCTTTGCAGGCATTCTACCTTAAAAATATCACAGCAAATACTACTTAGAATTTCAGTCGTGGTGTTTTCTTTTATGATACGATTTCTTTTTAAAGATGATATAACAAGATCCATGTTCTCATGTTTCTCACATAGGCATGTATTTCTCAAGTTTAATTTTGGCTGCGTGACCCAAAACGGCCTCATTCTTGTAAAAGTGACGTAACTGATTGGAGGGTAGCCCGAAGTCAAATACTTTTTGTGTAAATTTTTAATTGTGTCTTTCATCAGCCTTTTCTGTTTTTTTACTCCATTTTGTGTGACAGTATCCTTTTTACCTGGGCAAAGATTTGAATTTTCATCATCCTCAAAAAACTGAACAACAATCTTACGGATACGTTTTTGCAGGTCTATATTTTTTGGCTTCGTTGGGATTCGTCTCACTTCTAAATTACTCTGTTTTAATTTCTTAAATTCTTGATGTAGTCTCATGTATCTCTTTTTGTACATTCGTTTCTCTTTATTAGCCTTTGCCAATTGTTTTCTTAAATCGTGTATTTGCTGAGTTTTAACGTTTTGATATTTACGAAATTTCATTTTAATGTCTTGTTTGAATTTAACAGTATTAAAGGATGTGTCTAAGTTAGGACTATTTGGGCGTAATGTTGATTCTTCTGAATTTATAGAACTAATACTTGGCGTTCGTAAAGGAGATGCTATTGATAAATCTAGGGGACTGCTTGTACGTAAATAGTGGGAACTACTCGCTACTATGGCATCAATACGCAAATTAGGACTATTACATCGAACATTCTGTCGCAATAGCCGTGGGCTATGAGGTCCTATTAGTTCTTGAGAAATACCGGGCTCATTATCTTGATTTTTCGGTAGCGATTCTGCGTCATTGGTCTCTGAAACACTTGTTGGGTTGTTGCGGGCACCATTTGCCTTATTTTTTTTCCGCTGATAATATGCACGGGCACTGATTCGGTTTTTCTTTTGTGCATTGCGACGTGCATGTGCAGTCATTTGGCTTCGGGTTAGGATAAGTCCAGCTGCCTTTCTTTTAGCTAAGCGTTCTCTGTCTTTTCTTAAATGCTGCTCTCTTAACACAGGATCACTTTTGATTTTAGCTTTTCTTATTCTTTCCATCAACCTCTTTCTCTCTTTTTTCTCCTCCTCGTTTAGTTTTGATTTCAGCATTCTTAAACAAAATTAATCTTAAACAAAATTACTCGAACGAATTGTGTGCGGCACGAGCTGCACACAAGTTAATATTTATGAAAGTTAAAAAATATAATATGTGTATATGTATGTATATAATGTATGGTTGTAGGTATGCTCCATTGTTTTTTTGTTTACTTTAATGAAATGACACTATGTCTACCAATATGATAAAATTACACCGAGGTGATAATATGATCTACCGATGTGATAAAACAATCCACCGATGTGACAAAACTATGCGTCGATCATGAATCAAAACACCGATATGATATTTAAGACACCGATTGATTTTTCTTATCACATCGGTGTAAATTATCACATCGGTGGTAAAAAAGACCACCGATTACAGCGATATGAGAACAGCGACGTGAGAAATTATCGACTTTTTTGAAAATTATGAAAAATGTATAATATTTAGGCTAAATTCAAGTACCTATAATGATGCTAATTTACTTACTATGTCTGTTAGAACCAAACAATCGTAATAAAACTTCACATTACACTAGAAAAATGCAACCACCGATAATATAAAATAATTGCTTGGAAGTAACTGAAATGTCGTACTTACGTAATTGGCGGGAATATGCAGCGATTTGACACACGTCCGTCCTGACTGCGCACTAGCACACACTAACGAGGGAAATAAAATTGGGGTGGGGACACTGTCGGACTCATCGATGCAAAGTTAGGTTTAAATTACTTTTGTGCAGCGATATGACAAAATTTTGCGAGACAAGTACATTTATGCCTCTCAGTAATAAATATTATGAATTACGTAATAAAATATGCTACATATTAATAATAAAACTAATATTCTATGAAATAGAATAAGTTATATTCTTAAGTTACTTATTTTTATAACGATATAAGCGTTTTTGCTTGTAAAAAAAGTAGAGGGACAGCACCGATGTGACAAAAATAGAGGTTTATGTATTTATTTCTACCTTTGTAAATAGACTTAGACAAATAATATTTTATGCCACAACCCAATAAATACCTAATGAATACAAAAAAAATAGTACAGAACAATATTCCTTTTTTCAAATACTAATTTCAATGAAGACAAAAAAAAAGTCGTTTGGGAAATTCACCCTGTTATTTTCGGTCGGAATTATGTTATTTTTAAAGTTCAAAGTTAAAAAAAAACCTCTTCAATCATAAAACAATTAGTATTTAGTAATAGACCAGAAAAAATCGGTTAAAAATAACAATACACGGATGGTCACGTTACATATCTAATAGAAAATTGTAAGTAAGTTATAAGTACCTACTCATTTGATTTTATACGGCTAAATATTATGTTTATTACATAAGTAATGGTCATGTCCGCCATAATGCTATATTCAAAGCAGGAAAGAAAAGCAAATAGGTATTGAATACATTTTCAATGGGTGCCGATTACTATAGCGACATAACACATTCTTCGATTTAGAACTAGCCACAACTCCACAAGTAAATCGAGTGCGCTCATGTAATCATTACGTGTTTATTACACTTGATTACAGCTGTAAAGCATAATGTTCTTTGGTACGAATGCTCGCTGAACTTGTAGGTACTTATAATGTATGCATGACGATGAAGCTACTACAGCTTGCACATAAACACGATAGGCCCAGTTCACGGTAAAATAAACAATTAGCAGCAGAAGTACCTACTTATTTAGTACGTAGGTAATAATATATTTTGTGCAGTGCGATCGAATCAAAATAGCACCCTAATTGCAGCACACTATCAATCACAATCTGAATGATTTTGAAGGATATTGCTAATCCATTGCTTCGTAAGTTCTAAAAATGTGTCTGCTCAACAACGTAGGTACTTACAGTCCTACCAACTTATCTGTGAACTGAAAGAGAACGGCACCGTCGATTCAGTGTTGCTAATTAATATAAGGTGCCCAAAATTGAGTAAGTTTTCAAGAAGGAAATTTCACATTAGACATAATCGTTTAATAACAATTACAGTTTTTATAAATTAAAAATAACGATACCTATATAAAAATAATAAAATAAATAAAAATAATCTGATAATTTACAGTTACGTATGTACGCTAACAGCTTAGCCTCTCAGCAATAAACAATGGCTTTATATAAAAAGTAATCCAACGAAGTGGAAATTCAGCAGATAAAATGTTCCACGGGGGGATACAACTTTCATTTAATGCGAAGTTAAGTAGGTACCTACCCTGCAAGAGGTACCTGGATGTCTAGCATTTAGTTATGACCGTACCTAACCCCTAACACCAGATTTGACTAATTATAATTAGCAGTGGTACCTAGTGGTAGTGTAGTGTAATAAAAAACACAAATTGCTTTACAATAATTTATTGAAAACCAGGTTTACAGTAATTGTTATCTTTAGATGAACCTGCATACACAACTTCATCCTGGTTGTGAGGCCATACTCCGCTTATTTCCGTACCACTATCATCATTATCACTATGCCTTTCGGTTTCAGTGTCACTTACCACTTCTATAATAAAAGGTTTATCTAATACAAATCGCAAATCTAGGCGGGGAATTTCAGCATTTTGTGCTCAATATTTACATCAGCAACTTTTCTTTTCATTGTGCTCCATATGAGTTCAATGGGATTGAGATCACAGTGATAAGGTGGTAAATATAAGCATTTGTGTATACTCGTATTGTCTTCCAAACTCTTTTTCAATCTCAAATACAGGTTCAGGCTTGTTTCTCTTAATTATTTCTAAAAGCTGAGGTTTAGTCAAATTCTCTCCGTAGTCAATTTTATTTTGGGTCAACCATAATTGTATTTTTGTTTTTTTAAGGAATTCGTATTTGGAACTTTATTCACACAAATACGGTGATAAGGAGCATTATCCATCACTATTATGGATGGCTCTCGTAAATTAGGCACAAGTTTTTTTATATAATTAGGGACCCCTACGCAGACTCAGACTTTTACTGACTAAAACCCACCCGTGTTCCTTCCGTTGCCCGTGTGCCGGGGCCGCGATATCCCTTTCGGACAAACCCGCAACCCCAGCTGGCTTGGTCCTTACGGACCCCGTCAGTTGGTGCTGACATCTCTTTGAGGCGCGCGTGGAACACAACGCGCCGTCGACCCGGGCCTGGTCCTTTCTCGGACGGCGAGCTACCCATTGCTCACCGTCCGCAAACCCGCGCTTACGGTGGCCGGAAGTCAGCTCGTGACTCCCGACGCCCGGGGCGTCTCCTGCGGCGACTAGGGGCGCGAGGGCGTGTAGCTTGCATCTCCCTCGCGCTCTCCGCCTCTTCCTTTGCGAGCATAACTGCTTCGCAGAAGGAGGTGACGGCCTCCCATGCACTCTCGCTCCGAACCATGGCCTGAACCAGGGCCGGACGCGAGAGATCGCCGCCGCCGATCGCCTCCGTGAGGACACGGCGGTGCTCCGCCCAAGCCGGGCAGACCTCCACCCTATGTTCCACCGTGTCCTCCGGGCGATCCACACAGTGGTGACACCCGGGCGTTTCCTCCCGCCTTATACGGAACAGGAACCTCCGGAAACAGCCGTGTCCGGTGAGGACCTGCGTCAGGCGGAAGGTGAGGACGCCGTGGCGCCTCTCTAGCCACTCCTCAAAGAGGGGACTTATCGCCACAATTGTGGCGTGCCAGTACTTGCCTGTAAATTATTTGACCCAAATGGAAATTGCAACCATGATCACATTGTGACTAGTTTAGAAAATTTATTATAAAATGATATTTAGTATAACGTGATTTTACCAAAAGAGAATCTATATACGTATATTAAATGAAAAATGTATAAATTATAAAATATCATCCGAAACTTTTGTAAAGAGAAGCATTTGCCAAATAAATGTTTGTAAAGCGAGTGTTTATTAAATAAAATATTTGCGGAATAAGTTGTTTGTGAAATAAGTAGTTTATGAAACGTTGGTTGTTTGGGTAAAACATTAGTGAACCTGGTTTAGCAGCTCGATAAGATAAACTCTGGTTAAGAAAATGTTCTCAGAATCTTAGCGTACCTACCTAAGAATGGTCCGACATCACTTTATCTCCAAATAATTTTTCACATAACAGAGTTACAGAATATAGTGACACAAGAAACAACGAGGGAAGCGGGTGATTTTAAGATGGGTAAATTATTATTTACCCATATTAAAATCACCCGCTTCCCTACTTATATAACTAGAGACTAACGATAAGCAGTGATAGCCTAGTAGTGTGACCGTCAGGCTGCCAAATTATGTCTCGAGTTCAAACCTAATGCACGCACCTCTGAATTTTCGGATTCATGTGCGTATAGTATAATTATCACTTGCTTCAAAAACGGTGAAGGAAAACGTGAGGAAACCGGCGCCTGAGAGATATTTCTAGACGACATGTGAAGCTAAGTCAGAGGCCCATGGGAGGCTTTAAAACTCTGACATCGGTCAGTCACTATTGTCACTAACCACACGAAAAGAAGAAGCGACTAAGGAGGAGCAATGATACATTCTGGTTGCCCCCAATTAGGTACTAATATACATAAAATCGCCAGTTTGCATACTAAACACGGCAAAACTTAATTAATATTACCTATTCAAATTATGACCCGTACCTTTCGGTAATCACGTGAAACTGATTCGCGAAGGCCGCTCTCCGGAACTTGAGGAAGCATCGAATTACGCGGGAACAGTCGTCCTTAGCGTTACAACGTTGCTCAATGGAAGGAAGCGTTGTCGTCGATGTTGAGGTAATGCCCGCCAGTAATGGAGCGGTCACCGCGAAGCGCGGGCGTGCGTCCCCGGACTGGAGCCAGCATGGGCCAGTACCACACATTCAGGTAGGAACTGGTGGCACGCGCCAATGGTTCGCGTATTGCGTTTGTGTTGTGTTGCGTTAGCGTGGCGGTTGGTAAGGGAGGTAGGTGCCTCCTTGTGCGGCGGGGGTAAGTACGAATGGTGGTGCTGTGTTGTGAAATGAGAACTGCCCTTCTGTTGGTATCAATTTCCAATCTGTTCAATTTTGATAGCGAATTTTCAGCTAGTAGATCCGGATCTACACGTCAGGCTTTGACTGATCTTTGTTTTTGAAAGTGACTCAGAAGTTGATTTGTGGTAATTTCTAAACGTCGGTCCCAAATCAGATTGTTGGGTTTGGTATGTTTGAAAAATACGATATCACATTGTAATTAAAACTTTTGTAGAACGTAAAACGCAGGCCACACTGGGAACGAAGCTAAGTTCGTTTAGCTGCGCTCATGTAGTTACCGCGTCTTTTTATACTTCGGCTCATAGTTCGCGGTGTGAACCACAGTATGCAAACAACATGTAGCTACATGAGCGAAGCTAAACGAACTTATATTCGTTCCCAATATTTGCCAACTTTTAGAATGAACGCTCTTAACAGTTTCACATTTTACCTACCACTGATACAAGGTTCTGCAACTTGATAAAACTGCATCTTATTGGTCACAAGAGCGTAAGTTCAATTCCCACGTCGCGCACTTCGCGTAGTGTTTTTGGGTACCTAGGATAATCAACAGTGACGACAACATCGTGTTTCTACCCTTTCAGGGAATTCAGATCGTTGTCTAAATTTAAACAACATTTTTGCGTGAGCTTTTTTAGTTTCAGACCTAAAAGGCTGATGCAAAGATGTTTTTAATTTTCGCACACGTGTGTAAAGCAGTAGCGAAAATCTTGTTCTTATGTGAGGAAGGTTACACGTAGCTTCCGTAACTACTTGGCTACTCTCTTCTGACTGCCATCCAATCTACCTTCGAACAATGTACATTAGCCATGACCGTCCGCAACATAATGCATGGTCTCTGTTCGTTTTCCAAAATACAAGGATTTACGTGAAGTGAAATCTTGTTTCCGACTCAGTAGGTTGGGTGTTAGCCTATCGGTAATGCCCCACTAATGCCCACTACACGGGAAAGGCCTCCTTCCTGCCGTTCCACTTATCTCTTTTAATAAAAACTGTCGAGTTCGTCCTGTCATCGCCTCCAGGGTGAATAATCTTCTATTTATTTACTTTCCGCTTTCGTCCGCAACAATGAGCTATTCACTTTTGTTTCTGTTCAATATTTTACTGTTACAATAGTCGAGTTCGAGCTCATCTACACAATGTGCATCAGCTCTGACTATTGTCATCTAAGTAGTTGTCATCGTTGATAATTAATCGATCATCGACGCGATAGTCTCCTTCTGATCCAAAATGCTCCAGGAGGACAGATCGATGATGGTAAAGTTATGGAAGTGTTTGTTTTGTATTTAGTCTATACCCAATTCAGTCTGCGAAAAACTTCGCGATGACTTTCACATCGTATACTATCGCAGGCATTGCAGCCATTGTTCTTCTTACAATATTATTCTGATACGTTATTGTTTTATTTTCCGTGTTATAAAAAGCTGTTGATTTGATTGATATTTTCAAACGTGATTCCATTGTATTGCTTCTTTTCACAAACATCTGTGTATATTGATGTTTTCTCATTCAATCAATCTGCCATTCTGCCTAGCCTTTTTCCAACTATGTTGGGGTCAGCTTCCAATCTATCCGGATATAGCTGAATACCAGTATTTTACATAGAGCGACTGCCTATCTGACCTCCACAATCCAGTTACTGGGTAACACTATATCATACCCCTTGGTAAAACTAGTTGTCAGATTTTCGGGCTTCTGACGACCCGTAATGACTGTCAAAGATCCACGAATGACAGCCGGGACCAACGGTTTAACGTGCTTTTCCGAGGCACGTTTTCTCATTGTCGTTGATATTAATTCGGAAGTGAATACAAGTCAAAGAATTATTAACACATTATAGAGACGCTGTTTATATCACGTAAGTTAGTGATTCAGTTTTGTTTTTTAAATTACCAACATATTTACTTACTCATTTGCACTAGAAGCATCAACACTGTTGTAATGCAACACATTAGTGCCATGCTTAGTTAATTACCTACATGTTGTCACTTGCCAGGCTATTGCCCGCAGACACCATAGGAAACACCTAATTGGTTGGTTGGACCTTGTGCATATTCCGTAGAATCACCTGCAACTGCTGATACCGTCTCCGGATAACGCGCACCTACATACGTCCTACGTACCTATTATGTTTTTGTGCTCAATTACACTAATCGTCCCGGTCCTGCGAGGTGTTACAATAAACTTATCAGGAAGACATCCATTTGTAACAGCATGTTATTAAAACATTAGTTTTTAATTCACGGAACTTCTCATTATCGCATTCAGCTCTAATAAATTATTCTGAATGCAGTCAGTCATAAAAGGGGTGAAGTAGGAATGTTTCCAATTATGTAAAATGATCGGAAATGTTTCACAATGACTTGTAACTGTTAGGTCATGTAGCCCTGCACGCGATTATATGGAATCCAGCGGTACCTCTACCATGTGGTATATTCATTGACCCACTTTGAGGGATATCATTGATGTCCAGAATTGTCGAAAGTGCTGTTCAAGGGTGCACGCGAGTTGTGTTTTTGTTGCATCTTGTCTAGTAAGTAAGTTCAGTCCTAGCATCGTCGTAATGTCTTCTTTTAGAAATTCGTTGATTTAGTAGGTTATCAAACAAGAATAACTCCGTGGCCTTGAATACACGTATCTTTATTCGTTTTTTTTGTAAACTTCGCCGCAATCATGGAGTAGAGAGTTGATCCGAGTATCATTGAATACTTACTTATAGTGCAGGATGTATTCTTTTACAATGTCAGGTTGTTATACATTCATCTAGTCATAGGTTCCAATTAATTATTCATACCTAATTATGCACATTGTGCATTTATTATTTCCTTACATGGAATCAAAACATACAAAATAATGTCTTCAATAACTAGGAATGAATATGATCCTGATGCCATTATTACCGTACCTACATAAAGAAAGGATAATTAATAATTAATGTGATATCACTGTTAGTGTCACCGATCTATTGTTAACATAGCATTGAACTGTCTTGTGTTGACCAAGACCCCCTAATTATCAAAACTACTCTATTTGAGTCAGTAATGGAAGATGTTTGTGCAAAACTAGCAATAAATCAGTCATTATCTTCACCGTCCGCAAGCCCGCGCCTACGGTGGCCGGAAGTCGGCTTGCTATTCCCGACGCCCGGGGCGTCTCCTGCGGTGACTAGGGGCGCGACGGCGCGAACCTTGTCTCTCCCGCACGCGTTCCGTCTCCTCCTTCGCGAGCATTACGGCTTCGCAGAAGGAAGTGACGGCCTCCCATGCACTCTCGCTCCGAACCATGGCCTGAACCAGGGCCGGAGGCGAGAGATTGCCGCCGCCGATCGCCTCCGTGAGGACACAGCGGTGCCCCGCCCAAGCCGGGCAGACCTCCACCGTATGCTCCACCGTGTCTTCCGGGCGATCCACACAGTCGTGACACCCGGGCGTTTCCGCCCGTTTTGTCCTGAACAGGAACCCCCCGAAACAACCATGTGCGGTGAGGACCTGCGTCAGGCGGAAGGTGAGGACGCCGTGGCGCCCCTCTAGCCACTCCTCAAAGACTTGTCGCCACAAAATTGTTCTACCCTGGAGTTTTCTTAGAAATTGTTTTGTTAGAGTCGCGTCGCGCCACTCTGCTTGACGCTTAATGCTCTTTTTAATTGTGGCTCAGGATGAATAATCATCATTATTTTCCTGCCTTTATCCCAATTTATTTGAGTGGAGTAAATTGTGGAAACTAAATAATTTCTCGCATTTACAACCTTAAATTTCTGGAAATGGTAAACCCAAAGATAGACCCTAAAACTAAATCAACAAATGTACAAACAAAAGTTTAATGAAGCAGCTAAAGAACAAAAAAAAAACTATGCATTACTCGTAGTTTGCAAAATGCTAAGAAATTAGAGCAATATGGTAATGCGAGGTTTACGCATGACCGATGTTAAGGGACGTAATAACAATATTTACATAGACTAGTGCTAGTAGGTTCTCGATGTAAGTACGACATTCGTGCCTGTCAATTCTCAAATTGCGATTTCAGGGCAACGCTGCATCGGACAGGAAAAGGATGTAATAAAAACTACATACAAATTACATGCTCGTACATCATTCTGTCACTACGATTGATTGAAATTACGAAAAGTGATTTCTGTAGTTGCTGTTTCTTTAAATAGAAAATTTCATATTTTTGAGTTTCCTGCCTGAGTACCTAGGCAGTATATGACCTATTATCTTCAGTTTAGTCATCATGTTAGCGGTTAGCGTATTTACGGCACTTTCAACTTGTAATCAATCAATAACATCACGGATGCCTGGCTAGATTTCAGTAATTTAGTTAAAAACTACCTTTAACAATGTTTTGCTAATATTGGTATGCAAGTGCGGATATCTCTAAATTCATTATTAAAGTTTTATAAACAGAAACTTCTGACGATAAATTGCAAATTTAATGATAAACGCTCCCCGGACTCATAATTTTTCAAGTGTTTTTTCTTGTTCTAGTATTAGAAACTAATTTGAGTTATTGCGCGTGAGCACGTTACTCTTACTATCTATCATTATAGCATCCTCTACTTGGCTTGATTTCATTCTCGTTAATTAATCAATGTAAATCAAATCAAACTCATACTAACGACAGCACCATCAATTTAGTTTATAACAATATTGTTAGTTGATACAACGATTTCGTTAATGACGTACAAGAATTGCGCACGCGTTCAACTACAGGCATTTAAAAGTTTTAGGATTCCAGTTATTGCATCACCTGTTATTTAATTGGCAACCTGTTCGGTACTGTAGCAGAGTGTAGCGCATTAATACGTGCACTATTGTCTGCCCCTCGAAAGACCTATGTAGGTCCGTCAAATGAATAGTTATTACATTCCGATGCAACGTTTTGTTAAATTTCTGATGCGTAAACCGTAAGAACGATTTTCCAATCAAAAGTTTGTTAAACATTATGTACATGTAATAAATTATGTGTCGTCTGTAACGCTATCATAACATGTCCGAAATACAATTGATTCATCAGTGTGGGTATTATCTAAACATAAATTATGATACAATTTATATAATAAAACTCGTAGCGCTTGTACGCAGGTGCTATGTTTGATAATACGCCCATTGTCCTGCACCGCGCCACTACCGCTCCGGCGCAGATCACTTCAGATACGATCACTTGCATCAGCCGCAACAGTAACGTCGCGATATGTTGTCTGGGTAAGCAGTCGAGAGCGCAGCACATCGTACTACGTATCAATTCAGATTATCGCCCTTATCCAATACTTGTATTCTCCTAACATCAGGCGCCGACGCTGTCACAGCAACAGTATTTAAAAATCATGTCATCATGTTTACCTACCATCCAAAATGGTTAGGAACACTTGCATTTTTCGAAACGCTCACTTACCACTTATTTTCTCCTTTTCAGGTCATTCGTGATTTCCTTGGCAATCGCGATAGCAATAACCAAATCACCAGCCAGTGGTTTCACTATAGCTCGGGATAATTTTAATTCACCAGATCTGGAAACTGGCGAGAGCAAACACCTGGAAGTGAGATACGATTTGAAGACCTTAAATGATAATGAGACAATCTATAAAAACAAGACTAAAGAAGTTTCAGATTCTACTGTAATAGCAATCAACAACACACAAAATAATAATAAACAAAACAGCGATGAACAGGTAAATGAAAAACCGCAGATTGTCAACGAGACTGCTGATACACGAACACAAATATCAGAAACTAACAAAACCGAGATTCCATCCGATACGACGACAATAATTTCGACCGAAACAGCTAGTTATGCCACTATAGCACCAAGCGCAAGTCAAACTGATATCCTAGAAATTGAAAGAAGTCAAGATCTGTCAACTACATCTTCACCGCAGACTTTATTTACTACGGAATTGGAAATTGAATATTCAACCGTTACAAATAAAATTGAGGAAAAAGAAACAATATCACCAGAATATCAGAATTATACGGGAGATATTACTTCTACTATAACACCAGGCACAAATAACGTGAATAATAATGATGCCGATAAAAGTGAATACAAGACGAATTATTTTAACAACGATATTAACAATTTGAACACTGTAATAACAACTATAGCAGATTCTGAAAGTAAAGTTACAACCGAAACCAATTTTTCTGATCAGAAAGCTGATCAAACAAACACTGAAGAAGAAAGTATTATAGCAAAGACTGACGGATCAATTGATGCATCTACAACTGTTTCATCTGAGTCAAAAACAGACGTAATATTTGAAATGGCGTCGACAGATATGACGCCAGGAAACTCTACTGCTGAAGTTTTTACCACCGACTTATATACAGCTACGTTACCGCCTTGGAAAAAATATGCAACGATTGATAGAAAACGCACAAGCACTGAAGCTACATTAACAGAAAAAGATATGGCGCGAGCAGAAACTGCGCAAACTCGTATAAATTTAGAAAAAGTGTTTACTAACACACCCATAACTTCATTAGAAAAATTGAGAAATGATCTTAATAATGCTCAAGAGTCAACGACAAGAGAATTTGAAACAACAGCTGGGACCGAAACTACCGTAAATCATGCTTTAGATTCTGTAACAAAAACATCCACAACAATGATGGGGACTGTGATTGAGACCGAGCCAACGAAACTGGAGATTGTGTCTAAAAGAGCAGGCTACAAAGACAACCGAGAGACGACAACTCCTAAGCCTGAAGAAGCCACTACCATGGAGTTTTCACTTGGAGTGAGCACGAATAAAACGGAGATGTATAGTAATATGTACGAGACTGAAGTTGAGGTAGCAAAAAACAAGAACGGTAGTGTATATGAGTCGCAAAGTCAATTGGTAAGTGTATGTTTTATAATATTGTTAACTTTGTGATTTACATAAGGGTGCAAACAGACCGCGGTCGATTGACACCGACCGTCGCCAAAAGACTCAATACATATGTTACAATGTCGTCGATCGATCGCGGTCCGGTTACACTCGTTCCTGTATGTCTCAATAGTCTTCATCATTTTCATGCGTTGACATGAAAATGATGAAGACTATTGAGTTATAAATTTTATCAACTTTTTCATCTTTTTAGGGATCCGTACCTCAAAAAGCAAAAAACGGAAAACTAAAAGGATCACTCGTGTGTCTGTCTGTCCGTCTGATATAGTCAATTTGCTCAGAATCTAATGGACCGATTAAGTTGAAATTTGGTACATTACCATATGAATTTATGTGACCCAAACACGGACGTGTAACATGAATAAATGAATTTAGAATTTGGGGTCACTTTTGGGAGGCAAAATAAAAAACGAAAAAAATAAATTTTGCTAACTGTACCGTATAACATATTAAATGAAAGGGCTTAGCTGTGACTCAAATAATTTTCTTAAATAATTAATTTTTTTTTTTTTTAAGTTATAAGAAAATAGACGAAAATTGACCATTGCTCTTTACCTCCGAAACTACTGAGCATAAAATTAAAAAATACAGAAAATAGTTCTATATTTATAAACCTATAATAAGAATATGTTCTTAAAATAATATGGTACTTAAATCTCTCAATATTGTGCGTAAAAAATTACATTTGTAGTTCAAAATGTCATGTCATGTTCCCGGGAATACAGAAGTTATGGGAGAACATGTTTTTGAACTACAAATCTTAAATTTGGTCTTGGGATAATTTATGTATTTTCTTTCTTCATCCCAACTACACTACTACTACTACTCAAACAACATTGTCCATGGTCCGACAAGCACTTAGCCGGTTTTTTTAATTCTCGAAAGCCGAACGGGTACCGTGATAAAAATATAAGCCAGTCCGCAAGATGGAAGCAAGACTAGCTGCCCGGGGTTGCGCCAAGCGTGCATTTAGGATTACTGCCCGGGGTGCGCTGAGCGAACATTTAATACTAACTGCCCCGGGGTGCGCCGAGCGTACATTTAAGACTAAATGCCCGGGGTGGACCGAGCGTACATTTAAGACTAACTGCCCGGGATGCGCCGAGCGTACATTTAAGACTATTGCCGGGGTGCGCCGAGCGTACATTTAAGACTAACTGCCCGGGGTGCGCTGAGCGTACATTTAAGACTAACTGTCTGGGGTACGCCGAGCGTACATTTAAGACTATTGCCGGGGTGCGCCGAGCGTACATTTAAGACTAAATGCCTTAGGTTCGCCGAGCGTAGATTTAAGACTAACAGCCCGGGGTGCACCGAACGTACATGTAAGACTAACTGCCCAGTGTGCGCCAAGCGTACATTTAAGTAACCTCACTCGTTGATAATTTAAAGCAACTGATTAAGGGAACTATTAATAAAACTATTTTTTTATGTTTACACACTTTTTTCATAAAAATATCTCTTCCATAGTATTTCCTATGTCCATTTTTACATCGGGGTTCTTTCCGCAAGAAACTGTACTTTTAAAATTGCATATATAATTTTGCAACCATTTGCAGGCTGAAGATGCGATTAAAGAAGAGTTATTAAGAGAGGAAACGCTCAACGACAACGAAGAGAATGCGAAGTTTTTTACAAATTCGAAACAGAGGAAGATCATTGATGGTCTGCCTGAAATTGTTACTGACGAGTCGCTTAGCGTCAAACCCATAGGTCAGGAAAAAAAGAAAAACACCATTTTATATGCTGTCAGCCCAAACTACAAACCCCTTAAGAAAATTGACGTTCAACCACCAAAACAATTCGTTCGCGACCCAGATGACAACAGCTGGAGAAACGAAAGCATCAGCTCTTTAGGAATTGTTTTCAAACCGAAGAATGCTTCAAAATCTTTCACGCAAGTTCTAAAAAACAAAACTGGGACAGAGTTAGGAAATATGACCGATAAAGACAGCAAAGACGATCTCCCGGACTTAAGAGTTAGGCTAGAAAAGATAGCTGAAGTAAGAAAATCCAAGAAAAAGATTAACAAGTTTGGAGATACTGTGTATAGTGACTATGAGGAATCAAGTGAGGACACGAATCCTTCTAGAGAAGACACAACCACGCCGATGAGTCCCTCCATTGAATCAATATTCAACTTCACTCCACCTCTATCATCTCAGTCATCTACGACTGAGTTTGATCTAACAGTAAACGCAATTTCAAGAGAACATTTCGACATTTTCAAGACCGAAAAGAGTTCTCCTATAACAACAAATAAACCAAGGAAATTCTACAACTTGGCAGAATACTACGACTCTACCGACGAGTACGATGCTGATTACGTGAATCAGCACAAAATTGATTTGAAGAAATTTACTAAGGCAATGAAAACAAAGGAGACCTTCGCTACGCGATCCCCCGAGCTGCTACGTACACAACCGATGAGAGAATATCAGCCAGAGAGGAAGGCCACTCTTCAGTATTTTCCACCTACACAGAAAGTTGTCCAAAAAATAAATATGAACGATTACGATACTAATTTTAATAGAAAAGTGAACATGTATACCATTAACAAAGAGCCTCCTAAAAACGTTTTGACCACTTCTTTTGGCACAGTTTCTCCTATACCAACAGAAACCTATGAACCATTAAATAAAGTAACAATGAAGGCTTCTTACACTCCGATGTATCAAAATGACAACTTGGACAAGAACCTGTACTTAACGAACCAGCCGCGCGTGTCCGAGCCCCCTCACGGTGGACTTGTAGCAAACGACGGAAGTTTCAACAGAGCCTCGTATGTAATCAAACATTACCGGGACTTTATCAACGCGGCAGCGAAAGGCGACGACGACGAAAGGAGCGACGAGTATACGTATACTGAGGCACCTGTCCGCGGCGTCACCGTCAATGAGTTGGCTAAGCTGGCCCCCCAGGATAGCAACCAAGGTGAGGAGGAGTACGAGTACGACGTGAAGTTCCGCAAAGATGTTATGAACCGTTTCGTTGACAACTTCAATCAGAACAGTGAAAGGTTCAAGGTTGACTTCCCAATCTTGTACAACAGTAGTGTTGTACACACACAGACGCCGGCGCACGGGAGAGTGGCGTCGTCGTCTGCGTTCATGAAGAGGCTGTACGAAGTGGGGAACTCCCGGCCGACCGCCTTGTTGAGGAGGGCGTGCGACCCTCACTGTGAGAAGACGGTGGAGCTGGCTCCCGCGTACGAGCTGCACTACTACGTGCCAGACGAAGAAGAGAAAGAAGAAATAGAGCCGCACACTAACACCGCGCCCTATCGTTATAGGTTATGAGATACGCGTCGCGTGCATGTTAGGTAATGCAATAGTTAGTCAGGTCGGGAGCTGTGCGGGCTGTAGTTCATGACAATAAATTACAATTCATTGGTGCTTATCGTAGTTAACGGTTGTCGAATGGTCGGCAGAGCGAATAGTAATTTTATACACAATAACGATTTCCCGAATCAAGTAAGTATTTGTAAAAACATAATTGTTCTGTGAAACTGTGGCAGAATTGGAACTTGTATTGTTGACAAAAATGTAATAGTAAAATAGTATCTACTAAATACACAATAGTAATCTAGCTAGTACTCGGTTATAACCTGAACGAATTTATATGTAAGCAGGTTTCGTAACAAATCAAATTTAAAGTTATATTGAATTGGATTTTGTACTTGAAATTTTTTAAGTGAAAACTTCTTTAGGCACGTTGAGCGATTTCTGGTAGAGGGTAAACTTATGGATTCGCATAGTGCAGGGCTATAGAATATAGATGTCGCTAATACCAGTTTTAAGTTTTCACTTCTGTCGGCACTCTCTATGACTGCCATTTTTTTTAAACCTAGATATTAGACTTAGGGAATATTTTACTTACAAAGTAAAGAAATTGTGTTCTTCCTTTATTTAAGTGTATTCTAGCTGCCGAATTGCCAAAGATGAACTTAATTTTTTTAGGGCTATAATATTTGTAAAGTTCACATAGGAAATAAAGATCTTCAACAACCACACGCGCCCAAATTATTTCATGTAGGTATTTGTACCTACTGTATTTAGACAATGTGATACATAATTGCCTAGCCTAGGTACCCACTAACGTTATTTGCATGGAATAAAGTAAAACCGAAATTTCAATGAAGGCCTGTATTATATAGTAAACTGTTGTGTAAATATTTACATTCGTAGAAGATAACTGTAACTTGGCCGTAGCGGTATTAATGTTACATCTTGTGAGATATTTACTCGTCTATTGCGAAAATAATGATTGATAAATGAATCATCTATGTTTCAACAATCGCGCTTATTTCATACATCACCGAATACCACATTCCAAGTTTTTATCATATTTTCGCTCTCCGTAAACTCGATGTTTCGTGTACTTAAGTATTTTGTAAAAATCTTGTCGAAAAACAATGACGCAAGCGTTGTGAGTTTGTGATAATAAAATACAATTTTATGTAGAATATATGTTTTTTATTGTTTGTACACATATCCTTATATACTTAGGTCAACTCGGGGAAATGAATTGTAAAGCAAATTGACTATTAACTTAAAATCACAACTGTCGTTATATGAAATGGTTTCAGAGCGGCAAATTGACGTAGGGTGTCCGTTTGCTTAACAATTAATTTCCCAGAATGTACCTACATAGTAGACCGTACATACACCACCTACTCGAAAATGATAGGTAACAAGCAAGTACCTACTTACCGAAACTTCATAGTAAGTACCTAAGTAGCGCTATGACGTGATGAGGCAGTACTTACATTAGGTATAATCAAACACGCACGGCAACTTCAATTTAAAGCCTCTTAACTTACTGGATTCACGTAAACGAGGCAAAAGGAGCCGGTGGCATTCTGTAGTTTCTGGATGGATTCACCTATAACTATATAAATATACTAGCTTTTGCCCGCGGCTTCGCCCGCGTGGATATCGGAAAATATCCCACGGGAACATGCTACCGGGATTCAGAGTATCCTATGTTCTGACCCAGGTCTGCCTTTCATCTAAATCCGTTCAGCCGTTACGGCATGAAAAGGTAACAGACAGATAATACATCTCTTTTAGGGTTCCGTACCTACTACAAAACGAAAAATTTTAACCCTTAAAGGATGACTTCGTTGTCTGTCGAGATCCTTTTTCTCAGGAATCCGACGCATCAAGTTGAAATAGATATAAAAAACTTAGGTCTACGGTCTCTTGGAGCTGTAACGAAAATCAAACTTCCAAGTCAACGCAATAAATAAATACGGTTGTTTAAGCCGCATCTTTTGACACTCGCAAACAAACAGTCTATTTGGTACTTCCCGTTGGCCCAGCAGCATGAGGTTTAAGGCTTGTGCAGACCAGCGCGACTCATACAATGCAATTTCTAAGAAAACTGTACGAAAACTGTACGAAACTGTAGGAGAATCCGAAAATTGGTTATTTATATATGAACTGCAAAGTTAAGTTTGTTCTTTAATCTGGGATCAAAAATTCATAGGCCGTGTCTTGAAGTAACATTTAGTCAATATTTTATTACTCTATTAAAAGTTTTTTTTTCAATTGAAAAGTTAAGTTTGTTCTTCAGATCCCAGATTTGGAAATGGATTTGCTTGGGCAGCCGAGCAAGCACAGCTTTGAGATGGAGCCCTCAGGGCGCTAGTTCTACTCAAATTTATCCGGTAAAAAACAAAGTAGGTTTACATGATTCTAAATGTCTTACTTAAAAAACTAAATAATCATTTTACTATTATTAGCACCATTCATTTTAATATCAAAGTCAAAGTCAAACAATTTATTTCAATTAGGCACATAATAGGCACTTATGAACGTCAAGTTTACAAAAAATAGAATTGATTCTAGTCGCCCCTTCCAAAAGGTAGTTTTCGTATGGAGAAGAATGGGCAAGAAGCTCCACCGTTACTCTTTTAAAATGTTTTTACAATATTTTGTATACATTAATTATATAATTATATGTGAAGACGATGCATCTAGAATAAGATTACTATACCGCGATAGGTTAAAAAGAATGAAACATAAAGCAATTACAGATAAATTAAATATGTGATAGATACATGGTGCTCACATATTTACAAACATTGTACGATATTCCTAACATTTTAACAAGTAATACTAATAAGTCAGTGTGTGAGTCCAAGAAATCACAGAATGTAAAATCAGTGTTATAAAAAATAACAAATACATAATTAAATAAGCAACCAGTTTGATTTTGTCTAGACTCTAAATTGTCCTATGGAGCTGCAGGACTAGCATGTTTCCAAGCATTCTTATCTTGGATATAATCCTCTAATTTGTAATATGCTTGTTTACAGAATGTACTTTTAATATGAGTTTTAAATTTTCTTTCATTTAATTGTAATATATCACAAGGTATTTTATTGTAACATTTAACACAGTACCCCATAAAAGATGTATGTACTTTAGATAATCTGAATAATGGTTGATCTATTTTATCTTTATTTCTAGTATTAAAATTATGTCTATCACTTATTTTATTAAAAATATGTAGATTTTTTCTTACATACATAATATTTTCATAAATGAATTGGCAAGGTACCGTCATAATATTAATCTTTTTAAATAGTTCCCTGAGAGATTCGCGACGATGTAGATTATAAATGGCTCTGACAGCTCTCTTTTGTAAAATAAAGATGGATTCAATGTCAGTAGCCCGACCCCACAGTAAAATGCCATACGACATAATACTGTGGAAGTAGCTAAAATAGACCAGACGCGCGGTTTCTACATCTGTTAACTGTCGTATCTTTCTAACAGCATAAGCGGCCGAGCTTAGCCGCCCCGCAAGAATTGTTATATGAGGTCCCCATTGTAATTTCTCGTCTAGCGTGATTCCTAGGAAAACGGTTTGATTAATAAATTCTAGTTTTTCTCCATTCAATATGATGTCACATTCGCTACTTCTAACATTAGGTAATTTAAATCTAATGCATTTGGTTTTTTTTTATTTAGTACCAAATTATTTACCGTAAACCAATCTTGGACTTGAAGAATAGAGCTGTTAACGTCGTCAAGATTTTGTGACCTTCGGTTTATTTTAAAGATCAACGATGTGTCATCTGCAAATAACACATCTTCTTCTACTCTGTCCTTCTCATACTTCTGACTTTGTTCATTCTTCCTTTCATATTCAGTCCATTATACTCTGGAATACGCTTCCTCTTGATATCAGGACGACCACCAGTCGGTATGCATTTAAGCGGAAATTGCAGAGTTATTTTCAAAACAAATAGTGAAGAGTCATCTCAATTACCTCATTTCCTTTGAATTTGTATCCTTATTTATATATATATATATAATGTAGGTATATATTATAGTAAATATGTATGTACGTGTATCATAAGTTTATAAACTATATATGTACTTGAATACATATTTTATTTATAATTTATTGTTGACATTTTAATATTTTTTATTATTATTATCTCCTCTAAATCGGAGCACCTGCCATCTTATCTCTTCACCACCCTTGGTTGACTGGTAGAGAATGCCTAAGGCATTAAGTCCGCCTTTGTACCTTATTGTGTGCGAGAAGTTTAAATAAATAAATAATGATAAATGTTACTTGTTTCAATCAACAATCGCAAATGCATCCTGTCATGCATTGACTGTCCTGAACTTGTTTTCAGAATCAACGATACGCACTAATCAGGTGGACCATTTCAGCGACCATTTCTACATGTATCCTATGCAAACACTAATTATTGGCGTAATAGTTACTTTCTTAGAGCCAGTCGCAGTTTTAACGAAAATTGTTGTGAACAAGGCATTGAACTTTTCTGCACCAACGCAAGAACGCTAACCGTTTTTTGTTCAAGAGGAATCTGGCAACTCCATTTCCGTATAATTGTTGTACAAGGCAGTTTTCTTGTAGTAAAACTAGAGCCAGTTGGTCGTCAGTAATTTGAAGAAACCTTTTTTCCATTTTTTTTAACAGCGCAGAAGTTGCATCACAGCCATTTATTTAATACAATGTACTAACTAATAATTCTTTGATCTACTGGTCGCAAGCGCTACTGCTGAACATGAGGTCCTGGGTTCGATTCCCGTGTCGGGCAAAGTAAGAAAAATAATAATTTATTAGATAAGAATTTAAAGAATTTTTGGGTTTATCCATCTGGAATTGTTCAGTAGCAGCCCGGATCTGGATTTGTGCAATAGGCTCGCCCCCTATGACATGGGACTTATGGCGAAATATAGGTGTACTATAGATACACCTCTGCCAAACCCTTCGGGGATGACACGCGTGATGTTATGTATGTATGTAACACAAAATATTCATTGATATTTAATGATTTAATAACTTTAAACAAGGTATTATTCGCCGAGATTCACACTTGACCTTAAATAATAGTATGTATGGCTGATCGTTGCGCGCTCTCCGCCATCTATCTCAAAAACGGTTCAGCGCATGAAAAATGTTTTGACACAAAATTTGTCGCAAATTTTATGATAAATGTTCACAACATTGGAGCGCCGTCGTGCTGTATAGGCCGGGGGCCCATAGAAATATAAATAACAGTTAAATAACTTCTTTCTTATATCTATGCCCCCGCCTATATAGCACGACGCGACGGCGCGAGTATGTCGTCAGTATGTCCTACCAAAAATCGACTTAGCAGCATCAGGTTAATCTTGTCCAAAGAGAGAGCTTCTCAGAAGCATGGCCCTACGACCCACCGTTTCTGATTAATGGCCTTTGAAGAATATTTATAAAAAACACATTTATTAAGTACACACATAAGTACACGCCTTTTTCCCATAGAAAACTTTTCCCTCCATATGGCCTGCAGAAACTACAGAACGCCACCTGCTACGATGCTTATATACTCCTTTCCAAATCAGAAAAGTCTTAACCCGGGTCCCACATGTTTTACATAGTTTGATAGGGGTACTGAATATTTTTCTTCGCCTATGTTTGGCTCCTTCAAAACCGTCGGCATGGCTGGCGAGCGAGCCTAATATCCCGGGGAAGTTACACCGAATTTTAACTGTATACCGCGGAAAGTTTACCCCCGCGTGTACGTTTTTTTTAAAGAAAACATCTAACTTCAATTTTACATGGTAAAATAAATATTAACAGATATGTTTGTATGGACAGTTTGTCGAAGAGATTAAGTATCACAAGTTGGTAAAAAAAAAAAACACATTTCCGTTAACGGAAATTTCCATAAAAATAAAATTAAGATTTTTTTAAATTTTACTTCAAGCAAAAATATTAACAACAGTTTTTTTGCATTGAATTACTTAATTAGATATTTTAATACGCTGTTCAATAAAATTAAACAAATTAAAGTTTATTTTTTTAAATAGAATAGAAGAGAATTTTCTTTATTCGAGTAACCAAGACTCAACAAAAATATTGTTAGTAAAACTTACGATTATGTTAGTAAGCACAGACACTAAACAAAAACAATGAAAACAATGCAATAAATAACAACAAATAACAAGAAATAACGGTTGGTCACCGTTGCGACATCGCATGAGAGGCAGCACAACAGTGACCCACGTATACACAGTCCAGGCGACTCGCAACCATGCTTAAGACACTGTTGGAGCTGCGCACCCTGCGCACCAGGGAAGCGCACCTTTTACGCATTTTTGCGTTAAAGCAATCTACATGCGCATCTGCGAATATCCCTGACGCACTACAGAAACGGGGCAGCCCCACCAGTATCCTAAACGCATTGTTATATTGAACGCGGAGAGCGCTGTACGATCTTTGCGTAGGTATATCTAGCCCACAGGGTGCACGTGTAAAAATTAGTACAATAGGCTCGAAAGAGCGTGATTTCAGTAGGTAGTGAGCATCGTGCAAACCTGCGAGCCACCATGTTGGCTCTAACCGACAACGCCCTCCGCTCTCGTTCAATGTCATCATCGTCTTTGAGGTCGGGAGCTTTTATTGATCGAAGGACGGGAGTCAATATATGACCAAGATATTTGAACCTGTAAACTCTCTGCAAAGGTGTACCATAAAGTAATACAGGTGGTACAGCATCAGGAGTTTTACCCCCAGACTCAAAAACCATGACCTCCGACTTCTTAGGTATGCCAACCCATGAACTTCAGCATATGCCTCACATTGAGCAACCAATTTCGATTTGTCGAACAATGTCGTCCGCGTAACTGATATTATTGAAACAGGTACCGTCTATATACCATCCGAGCCTGATCAACTCGTTAACATAAGTTGAAAAGCGTTCGTGAGCTCAATCCACCCTACCTCACCTACCTACCTAATAGATAGGTATATAACATTTTGCTTTAATGTGTTTCATTTTATTAATATCTTGCGCTAGTACAATATGTTTAATTTTGTTGAATAGCGTATTAAAATATTTAATTAAGTAATTCAATGCAAAAAAACTGCTGTTAATATTTGTGCTTGAAGTACAATAAAAAAAAATCGTAATTTAATTTTTATGGAAATTTCCGTGAAGGTAAATGTTTAATTCTGAAATAATATATTATGTTTTATGAATGATATAACTAAAATTTTCCTGTCAACAATTTTGCCTCAATTTTTATTCACAAAAATGCGTTTTTGTTTTTTTTTACCTTGATGCGGTCCTGGAAAATGTTTAATTTTTTTATATTATTTGAAGAGCTGAGTTCAAAAACCCGATTCAGGAAAAAAAACGCTGTTAGGATTTAGTGCAGGGTTCAAACCTAATTTACCCAGCCTATTGCTTGCTAGCTGCGTTCGCGTATTTTGCATGATACAATATGAACGCCTACGCAGCGCTAGTTTTTTCTAAAATTTATGCATAATATAGGTAAGTTGTCGTGCCGTGATGGCCCAGTGGATAAGGGCTCGCCTCTCGTGCACGAGGTTGTGGGTTCAAATCCGAGCAAGTACCAATGTGACTTTATTTTTAATTACAGGCTAATGCTCCTGGTGAGAGAACACCTTAACATATATTTATAAACCCAGGGGGGAAGCTGCCTAGGCACGCCACAATTGTGGCGTTAAGTCCCCTCTTTGAGGAGTGGCTGGAGAGGCGCCACGGCGTCCTCACCTTCCGCCTGACGCAGGTCCTCACCGGACACGGCTGTTTCGGGAGGTTCCTGTTCCGAATAAGGCGGGAGGGTGTCACCACTGTGTGGATCGCCCGGAGGACACGGTGGAGCATACGGTGGAGGTCTGCCCGGCTTGGGCGGAGCACCGCCGTGTCCTCACGGAGGCGATCGGCGGCGGCGATCTGAGCGTCCGGCCCTGGTTCAGGCCATGGTTCGGAGCGAGAGTGCATGGGAGGCCGTCACCTCCTTCTGCGAAGCAGTTATGCTCGCGAAGGGGGAGGCGGGGCGCGCGAGGGAGATGCAAGATTCGCGCCCTCGCGGCCCTAGTCGCCGCAGGAGACGCCCCGGGCGTCGGGAGTCGAGAGCCGACTTCCGGCCACCGTAGGCGCGGGCTTGCGGACGGTGAGCAATGGGCAGCTCGCCGTCCGATAAGGACCAGGCCCGGGTCGACGGCGCGTTGTGTTCCACGCGCGCCTCAAAGAGATGTCAGCACCAACTGACGGGGTCCGTAAGGGCCAATGCCTGCCGGGGTTGCGAGTTTGTCCGAAAGGGATATCGCGGCCCCGGCACACGGGCAACGGGAGGAACACGGGTGGGTTTTAGTCAGTCCACCCAGAGCGGGAGAAGTTATTTGATAATTTCCCACACTCAAAAAAAAAAAAAAAGGTGGGAAGCTGCCAGTGGGGAGGCGCATGGTCCTTTTGTTTAGTTTCTTTTATTGATAGCATTTTATTTTGTTGATGATCGCATTACAAATGTTTACTTTTCTATAATAATGTTGAATATTATCATTTCCTAACAGAGTGTGCCTATTGTTAAATATTTACAGTTCTATGTTATGCACTGTTTATAATACACTCAGGTATATCATAATATTTGATCTAGCGAGGGAAACACATTGAAACACCAAATACTTTTTTAAAATACACTTTATTGACGTTCTTTATTGTAGAATAGTATGCAAACATCACTCGATCGTTCGATCATATTTTGTTATGGATTCTTTACAAGTCACTTTGAGCATAATCATAATAGGTATCATTACAATAATCATATGTACTATAGCTAAATTATACTTGCACATGTTAACTGTAGACGAAATCATATAATCGAGTGGGAAATGCAATTCTGGATCCAATAAATAATTATGTTACAATCTCATAAAAACGCAAATTAAAATATTTTTATAGATGAACACATTTTTCTCTTTGGATAAACAAAAGAAAAACCAGAACACTGATTGGGTAATTATATACAACAATAAATTGTTAATGAAACTAAAACATTCTCCATTAATGTGCCCACTTTTTGTAAATAAAAAATAAAACAAAAGAAAAAAATTATCTGAGTGTAACTAAAAAATAAACAACGTTAAATTAAATTATATAAAAGTAATTGGTACCATTTAGCTCCTTGGCGCCAACTATCGGTTAAAATAAACACCAATGCAGACGACTTGTAAAATCTATAACTTTCGTTACATCACTAGGCATTTTAAGATACAAGTGAAAATGGGCCTTATCTACTACATCTTTAGATCTAAATCGCTAAAGTAAAGTGATCAAGCCTCTGACAATTTTCTGAGTAAATCCAAGAGCCTAAGTTTAATATGGAATTAGCACCAGTTTTAGGTTTTTTTAAGTTTTTCAGAAAAGCTTGCATTGGTATTGATGTGTTTAGTGATTAGTTCGTAAAATTTATGTGAAATATAGTCGTCGCAGCGCTTTCGAAGTAAAATGGTACATATAGGAACATAGATAAGGTGAGAGTTCTCTAAGATAATTGCAAAAGCATGTAGGTAACGTTGGGATAGGCTTCTGTGCTTAAGCCTTCTGCTGATGAATGTTCTAGTATAACTGATTGGGCATTTTACTTGTGTCTTTGCTTGATATAGGAAGTTAAGAGTTATACTTCATTTTGTAATTTGAAAGTATGATGCAAGTAAATACAATTTGAAATTTCAGTACACAAAGATTTTAGTTTTGCAGACAGATTAACCTGTTTTTTTTGCGCGAATTAGATAAACAAGAAAAGACACAAAACTAGCCAAACAACCCCGTTGTATTTTAACATAATTTAATAAAAAAAATGCGAGATACATAAATAGAAGTAATTGAGTAATGTAGCGGCGTTTGTATGCTATAGGTAGATAAGTAGGTACGTAAATCAGTTACAATTACAACAATAATCATTTATAAGTATAGTTTTTAGACTAAAAGCGAATATTTACAAAGAACACGCCTCTTCACTAGCTATATACCTGCCTCCCATGGCGAGCGCGCGGTGCCGGCTACCGAGTTGTTCCAAATTTAATATTTTCCTAATATTTTATAATTTAATTATATTCCCTAATATATATAAGTAAGCGTACATAATTTTTTGGTAACGAATGCAAAAATTCCTGCACCCTTAATAAATTAGAATCTTAAGACAAAAATACGCGTGTTTTAAAAAGGCCGAGTGGTAACACTGAGCGTGTGCATCAGTAACACGACACAGACCCGCGCGAGCCGACCGCGCGCCGCCGTACAAACCTAACTCTTTACATTAGCCAGTCTTTCGTTTCCACTACTCTACACTACTGCACTACTACCTCCTAGCCTTCGCCGCCGACACGAGGGCTGAGCTGTGCCACATACTTCTCGTAGGTGCCGTGACTACAATTCAGAACTTGCTCTGAAATATTGAATATACAGAATAGCGTTTCAATCCTCACGCTATGTTTGACTCTTACTTTGTAAGATCTGCATCCTAGGAGTGATTGCTTAACGCGGGATGACAATCCTTTAGATCGTAATGTAACACTATCCATTGCTTATTTTTGCTGTCGAACAGACTGATTTTTCAGGCTTATAGAGCAATGTAATTTGTTGTTACATCAAATTGAAAGGAGTTGTCATTCCGATTGTTGTACGCAAGTTGGGTGCTGGATTTTTCTGCTCAAATCTATATCCGTAAAGACCTACAAAAAGCATGTAGTGTAGCACACACTCGCCCTACACAACCACGCGATGAGAACGCTCCGTAACCGAACATTTGACGATGTGACGCTGAGGGGACAGAGGGGACGTGAGAAGGTGGCCAGGTTGGCATATACCTGCATCCAATATGGTGTTCCAACTTGAAAAGAATAAACCGATGCAAACCGCGGGGTAAAGTTCTCAAACTGATATCATAGCCCCATATTCAAGGTGAACAAAAGTGGCGCTACTTTGTGTAACAACATGTTTTTGCATGCAATATACTAAGTGAAACTGTGTTTTTGCAACTTGCTAATCGTGTTGCTGCAACAATATTATGCACTTTTGTTCATCTTAAATAAGGGGTGCAGGTACAAAATCAAAACATTGTCTCAAAACCGTTACATAAATAATTTTAGACTTGGCGTTTACAGAAGCGAGAATACTGAAAATGGACTCAAAAAATTGAACAACTAAAATCTAGCGACGCGAACATGTGTATCTACTAAATCCCCTTGCTAACTATACCGATTTATTTCCTATTTATGTAGTGCTACAAGGATATTTTGTCGCCTGATTGACACTGACAGGGGGGCGTTGTTGGTAAATATTTATGAAATTGTCAGAGAAATTGTATGGAAATACAAGATGGCTGCGTTAGTTCCGATTTTGGGCACGCGCTAAAAGATCCTTGTACTGTTCTAACTGAATGTTTGTATTGTCAATGGCAAGCCTTTACTTGTGAAATACTTCTGATGGTTTAGTAAACTCTCGTTTGAAAGTAAAATTGTTGGCACCTTGTATTTTTGGCACCACTAGCGTCAACCAAATGTGAAGCTCACTGTCCGTACAGGTGTAACTAACAAGTCGAGTTTTAACTTGGCTTTGCACTGCCGTGCACTTAGATATTGCGGTTTAGTTGTACGTTATGAAAGCAAGTGAAATTCATCATTTACGAGAGATTTGAGTCAAATCCAATTAAACAATAATTTAGATTATTATTTAGTAAGACGTTATTCAGTTATTTTGCCCAGTTACATTATTCTCGTTCATAAATTATACCTGCACGGACATAAGCGCAATTTTCGCTCAATAAAACGTGTTTCAGCACCAAAACATTTTGAAAATAACTAACGATCTAGGAACCGGTGCCGATGCGATATTCTATGTACGACAATATACACAATAATACAACATACAGTTATACAGAAGGAACGATTTATACAACGCACGGTAAAGGACACACGCAAAACTGAACTCAAACGATTGCTATCTCATACTCGCAGAAGAAATAAGTAAGAGACGGTAGATTATTTAGAGCTGTCAAATTATGCTGAACTCAAGATTTCTACGCAAGTTTAGATGTCATGTCGGAACTCACCACATATGAAAACCGCAGGAGTTTTGTTTTCAACCAATTTGACAGCTGTCAACCATCATCATCTCTTTCTTGCTCGGTCTGTTAGAGAAGGACAGCAATACTCTTATCTTTGTTTAGTTGTTACAATCTTATCAACTTTTAATTTGTGAGTTTTTTATCGCCCGACGTCAAAGTGACCATTCCATACTTATGTATGTTGTAGAAATACAATATTATAGCGAATTTTATACAATGCTGTACATACATACTAGCACCACTATAGATTTACGTATAATAACCGAAACTTCACCGTTTCTATAGAACCAAAATGTATGTGTGTAAATGCAAAACATTCCATTTTCATAATGGGTCTTGTACTGATTTGGAACTACTTAATAACTGGAGTTTTAGAGTACACTGTTTCATATTAGTCTTTTTATGTTGGTAGCTAAAATTTGTGAGACAAGAAGTTTTTTTTTTTTTTTGCGGGTGGTTTTCGGTTCTTTAACATCAATACAAAGCCCAGTACAAAGTTATTAATTTACTTTAAAACATCACAAGTTTGGACAATTGACTTCAAACATGCATACATATGTGCTAGGACACCAGTCGCCATTTCACAATTGTTCGTAAATAACATGAGGTTTTTGAAGAATTTCTATAGAAGCCTGGGTAATGTAAAATGGCTGGAGAACTCAGAGCAATGTCAGCCACAGGCGTCCTTACAAAACAGAACCCTAATATAAGCGTCTCATATAAAATCTTAACAAATTACGTGACTGCAGTCAACAAACGAAGTCCAGTTCCCGTCGGTAGTAAAAAGTAATAATCGACGCGAGTACAGTACAAATTTCAACCTTATCTTCATAGTGAGTATGTTCAATTTTCCGTATACTTATTATTTATAACCACATCCATAAAGCTCTAAGAGGAAGCCTCACTATACATATAATTAAAAGTAAACGTTTAATTTAAATATTTTTTCTTTTAAATATCATTTATAACATATACACATTCATACAAAACTCTACATCACTAAAGCGTACTCGATGTTCGAACTATATTATGAACCGTTCCGAATCTTCAATAGCTTTTTAATTTTTACATGTCCACGTCTTAAAGTGAATTTATTTTTTACAATTTCTCTTAAGTAAGCGTATCGATTAATTTAAAACGAACGATTTGGCTGATCGGATTTAGATTCACACTCGACTAGTAAGTTTTTTGGGAGGTGAAATGCAATATTAGAAGATACCTTAACTCGAACTTCATCCACGTAGTACTTTGATGAAGAGGTTCTAGTTCATCTTTAACTGTAAACTGCAAACAAGATTTGAACATCTATATATATTCCACGCACCTTTCATCACCGTACTACGCAGATGTCGTATCGTACAACTGCGCCACATTAAGACTACACAATGCCTCCGCTTAACAATTTCGATTGTCTGAACTGCCGTTTTATAAGTAGAAGTTGTGACCAACACGGAAGATTTAACGATGGACACTTGTTTATGCGAGGATTCAGAGTTATCATAGATAGCTATAATATTGGTTTAATTTTATATAAAAACTAAATAGTGATGTTTTGCTCACAATCCTTAAGTTCTAACATTAAAGTAAAAATAAATAACATTCGGAACTGTTAGCGATCCCCGCTTAAACAAGCCTCAAGTGTGAGATAGGAGAACTCGCGAAAAACATTCAATCGGTATCATACTTATGCAAAAATACATGATACGGCAATACAAAATCTCATCATAAGACCCATCATTTCTACGTATAAATATGCGTTTAAATCTAATCTATAGACTACTGCGGGGGCGATATCGTTCGTGACGTGTCGTGTCGAACGCTTACGTCAGTTCAGAGCCCGAGTTCCGCAACTAGTTGACTAAAAACCTTGTTTATATATCAATAAAAGCTAAGTGCTCCGGAAGTATATCTTATACGTACGATATTAGATAGTGCTGGGGCCGCTTCGTAGCTATGACTCGGTAAGCGCAGGTGTTGTTTATGGAGAGTGAGGAGTCCTACAGGGTGTTGTGTGACGCGCGGTGTCGGACAGGCGCGACGGACGGCACACGCGTGCTACAGGGGCTGGGCCGGACCCACGTCGCTGGAGATGCTCAGGGCTGCGGAGTCTAAGGTACAGGCGACTACGACGAAGAGTTAAAGAGTAGAGTAGTGGGTCCGCACAGCCGCGCGCCGGTAGCTCGAGGGCGGCGCGTGCGCAGGACAGCGAGCGTGACGTCACTAGCTGGCCACGTGCGCGGGCGCGCGCGGCAGGGGGGGGGGCGAGCCGAAGCTGCTGCGCAGGGACTCTTCCATGAGGCGGCAGATCTTGTCGCGGTCCGCCTGGAATAGACACAAAGCTATCAGACAAAAAAATAAATGTAGCACAAAATAGATAAGTACAAAAGACTAGGTCCATACGAGCGAAAACAGGCGCACGCACACCTAGACGCGTATATACGACGCCGGGCAGTACGTCGATCTCAAACGAATGCCAGTCACACCTATCTATGCGTGCGTGCGATTCACTTAAACAAATATCAACCTTACCCTTGTATAAATTAAGCCGACTTTAGAATGTTTGTTAGTTTGACAATTGAAATTATCAAACCAATATTAATTAAAGTTCAGTAGAAAATAAAGTATATGTCTACACAATAAGGTTCAGTTCCGTTTACCTCGTGTATGAAGCCGAGCTGCACGAGCTCGTGCGCGAGCGCGGACGCGGTGTCCCGGTGCGACACGGCGCAGGTGAGCTGGCGGTTCATCTTGTCGTCCATGCGCAGGAGGATCGTCATCTGGAGGGACGGTACGCAAACAAATTACTGCCTCGGGGTAGGGTTCGTTCCGAGCTCACTTGAAACTAAGTACACGCTGGAAACGTCTTTTGGCTCATTGTGATTATAATATATGTATTTAATAAAACAGAAATCAACTATGGTCTGTTCCAAAAGTACCTATCTGATGAAAGTGTAAATAAACCCTGTTAAGGTTAAACTCTCAGGCAATCAAGCACTAACCCATTCATCTGTATTTATACGGCCTCAACTTCATATCTTACCCCTATTTCCAACGATTCATTATTGTTTGATTAAAATAGTAATTGAAAAATCATTGTTGAAAATATAGGTTACCAAATGAACTTCAATATTGTCAAATGAAAAACATATTTGAGGTGAAATATTATAAATAAAGTATTCAAATAATACAATCAAAGCTCTCAATTTGTAGGTGACACTACACATTTTCATCCTCAGGTACGTTCTCTGATACATTTATATCAGATAAATTTGGAACAGACTATGCTACGATCAACGTTGAATCTAGGGCTGAGACTTTGCTCAGTAAAGTTAGCGTTTGACACGAATATAAACCGTATTCTAATGAATATTATGTTCATATTCATATAAGAGAATGTGATCAAGCATTTCATTGTAACATGTAGATTAACGCTATACAATTAATGTTCATATTCGTATGAAATGCTAACTTAGCAAAGTAGAGTCTAAGTACGCTTAATAGATTTCAGACTATTTTTTTTCCAAGAATCAATCAACCCTGGTCCTTATGTGCTTTTAACAAGGTTTTCCTATAGTCAATAGCTCGTGGACTAGTTACAAAATAATGAATTAGAACTTATAAGAGTTTTCTATACTGGTTGTGTTCTGGATCTTGTGTTGTGTCCATCACTTATTTGTTATGATTGACTTAGATAGTCATAAACATCATGTCTGGCATGGGCATACTATTAATAGAGAAGATGAGGAAATATGATAAATTTATTATGACTGAGACATATTTTATATTATATGTGATGATATGTAGAATGATGAATGTTGACAATTTGGCATCGAAAAGTATGTTGACATGTCCCAAATTAAAGTCGGAGACATTTAAATTTTACTAAATTAAAATTGCACAAACGATAAATGTTCATTTCATTTTATACCCCTATTCTTGGATAACTCAAGTTTCACAACATTGTTTCATTTGACGTGCTGCGGTGTTATATGTTTCAGCAACACAACATCATAACTTTGGTTTATCAGGAATACGTATTTTTATTACTTAGTGTATAAAGACGGTATTGGTAATGGTGATATAGAGGTATGAGGAACAGTGTGTAAATTTCACTCATCCTCCATATAAAAGGGAGGATCCTCTGAGCAGGCGAATGTTCTGTTTGGTGGGCTTTTGGCCGACGATGGAAGTTGGGACGTTGTATATATGCTAGTCGCGCGGTAAACTTGCTTGCGCGATGCAGGATTTTGCGTGACGTCAGTGTGATGCGTAGTTCGCATGTGACGTTGTAGATGCTGTCACAGTGTTTTTATTTTTAGAATTAGAATTTATTTCGGTGCAGGAATTATTACAGTAGGCAGTTGGTCCTTGAAAGGATACATTGACTTTCGGAAAGAGATTACTGACAGAGATGACGTTTTATACGGCTGAACTTTTCAATTGCAATTAGAAAAGTTACTGCCGCGTACTGTACTTTGTCGAAAGGTACGATTTGGGATGTGAAGGAAAGTAACTTACATTGCAGGTCCATAGGGTTGGTACCACTTTCTATTTATTACCAGCGACCCGCCCCTGCTTCCCACAACCGTGCGAACAACGGCGACATGTCAAACCGTTAAAATTTCTGTGTTATTAGTTGTAACTTGAACTATTAATGTAGTTTAAACTTTCCCGGAATAAATGTTCTAAATGATGGTGAAAATGACATCATAATCTATTGTGTAGTTTAGAAGATCTCACAGACTGACACGAAAAGCTACTTTTAATTTATAATATGTATACAGTTATAGATAGATACGAGACATAAAAATTTCACGTTAATGCGTTAAAATGTTCCTGTGTGTAGTCGTGTACTCACCAGCAGGTCGGCGGGCGGCGCGTCGGGGTGCGGGTGCGGCTGCGGCTTGAGCGAGCACATCATGTTGACGACGCGCCGCGTCTCCAGGTCGCGCGGCTCGGGCGACGCCGGCAGCGACTCGGCGGCGCGCTCGGCCGGCGACGCGGCGCGGCCCAGCCCGCGCGTCCAGCCGTACGCCGTCAGCGGGTAGATGCCGTACCTGCCGAGTGCACGAAATTCATTTGTAAAAATTTTACTATGCCGATGTCGATGGCGTTAGGGAAGGTATACACCTGTTACATTCAAGACCTAATCGAATACGACCTCCTCAGACCACTAAATAAAATTAGTCATTAAACAAAGTCAAAAGTCAAAGACAAACAATTAATTTTTATTAGGCACATAAAAAGCAATTTTGAACGTCAATTTTACAAAAAATAGAATTGATTCTAGTCGCTCCTAAAGGTAGTTTTCGTATGGAGAAGAATGAGCAAGAAACTCCACCGCTACTCTTTTAAAATGTTTTTACAATATTTGGTATACAATAAGAATACTATACCACGATAGGTAAAAAGAATGAAAAATGAAGCAATGACAGATAAATTAATTATGTGATGGATACATGGTGCTCACATATATATAAACATTGTAAGATTATACGATATTCATACATTTAATAAATAATACAAATAAGTCAGTGTATGAGTTCAAGTAATCACAGAATGTAATAACAGTGTTATAAAAAATAATAAATTATATTATTAAATTAGCAACCAATTTCAATTTGTCAAGACTCTAAATTGTCCTATGGAGCTGAACCACCATGTATGGAATAGCGGGCTCTCCTAATCAAGGTACTATTCACAAAACAAAAAAAAAAAAATAAGTATTCGAGTTATTTTCTAATAAATTAATATTAAAATCACCACATTCGATTATTGACTAATTAGCACTAAGTTTCTTTAGCATATCTTCCATTACAGAATCAAACATAGATAGATTCAATAAAATCAACAGTCCTTGGACAGTTATTTTACCTGACAGTAACCAAACAACAACCTTATTGCAACAAGAATAAAGATCACTGTGATGCTAAATCAGAGGTAAAATAACTGTGAAAGGAGAGACGCACCGCCAGACCCTGTGAACTCACTTGACATCCTCGACGAACTTCTCCAGTTTCTCTGCGTGTGGCTGCAGATCCTTTGCCGCGAGCTCCGTGCGCTCCCCCCCCCGCAAGCACCACGCGAGCGCCTCGCCACTGCTACCGCCCGCCACCTCGTCCGTTATCGTCTCCGATATGTTCGCTGGAGACACGGGATATAAAAAACTTAGTAACCTGAGTTGGTTACGTCATGGACCAAAGAGAGACGACGCAGTAGGCGACATTTTCAAACATGCTCACTTTTTGAATTTCGATTAAAATTGCGACAATTACACTAACATCACAATCCATTTTTACAATATAAATGGACCAACATCCGAGTTCAGGAGCATCATCCAAGCCGTTGCAGAATGGACATATTTGTCAGCAGTAGATATGTTTAAGACTTACCGGTAGTATTTACAAGCGTGTGCGCAGCCAACAGTTTCAGGGAGTGTACTTCGAAGAGTAGCGGGTGGAAGAGAAGTTCCCGTGCAGTCGGCCTCTTCGCAGGGTCCTTGTTTATACACCTGTCGACATACGGCGCAGTTACCGACTGGGCGGGGGAGAGACGACACACAGGCAATGACCCTTACACGGGATTACTGAGGAATTGAGTGCTCACTGTGTATGCAGAGAGGCTTTATAAGGAACAGTGCTAGCTGCGATGCGTTGTTTTGAAATCAATGAGTACTCACATCTCGTTCAAACCAAAGCGCTGTTACAAGCAACTAATGCAGGACGTTTCTCTCATCGCAAGTCTCCACAGTGATACGCATGAGCAGTCCATCCCTCACTTCGTGCACCCATACAACAAAAGCGACTTACCGCCACGCCCACCTGTAAGACAAGTACCTGTATATAAAGTCCTTCTGTCGCGTCTCCTCCAACGATTCGACCGTTCGTACGATGTGTTCCTCCGTGACGTGGCTGCCCGAGTCGCCATTGCCCTGAATCTCAAGTGCCGCAGTCTCCAATGCGCACATTCCGAATGAGTAGATATCCATCGCTGGCGTCACCATTTGTGATGCTGATACGGGGGGGAAATAAAGATGTTATGAATGCAAAAAAATGGACAACATAGTTTCGGTTGCCGTGACTCTTGGACACGAGCACAGTACATACTATACAGAAACTTGACATTTGGACGCAATGTACGCAGTCATAGGCACGGCTTTTTTACACGGTATTCATTGGAAAAGCAATGAACTCACTCACAAAGTCACGATTTGCACATAGAATTCCGTGAACGAGCGTAAGTATGCATAGGTGTGCGAGAGCTGGCCAACGTTAAGACAAGTTTTTGCATAGAATGTAATCTGTGGCACGAGACTTGCCTGTTCCAAAACACTTAACAAACTTCCTAAACGAGGAAAAGGCAAGACTCCGTCAAATCAAGGCAGTCGAAACTGTGTGGTCCTTTCTTGAGAGACATCTGGTAGATCAAGGTACTTACATCCGTATTCGGGTGCAATAAAGTGCATATTCCTCATGTTCTCGCGGCAGGTCTTGACATGATGGTGGATGGCGTCGGGGGCTACGGAGCCGATCTTCACGAGGCCGTTGTGTTGGATGAAGATGGTGTCGCACGTGAGGTTCCCGTGGACTATCGGAGGCACGCAGCCGTGTAGATAGCTGAACGGGTAATGATCGAAGTTGTATTGGCGTGAACAAACAGTCGTGGCCGACTAGGTTGAGATACAATTTTGAATTTATAAACAGTCTTAATTCTGCACTTACTTACTTGGAAGTGGCAGTATCGAGGAAGTAGAATATTGGCGTCTTACCTGAGCGCTGACAATATCTGCGTGCACCATCTCTTCCAGGCCTGCAGTGGCAGTCGCTTAACGTTCCGCTTGGTTCGCTTGAGGAACTGCTTCAGAGAGCCGCAAGACATGTACTCCGTTATGAATATTACCTGAAACGACCAGGTATTGAAACTTAGTAGTCATGTATTTCGGTAGTGAAGCAATTCCTATAAAAGGTTATATTATATGTGACTGGAATAAGGATCTATATAAAATGGAGCATGCCGTCGACGGATTTAGCTATGCCTCAAATAAAACCTTGAAATGAGAATTTCCACTAGATTTTTAAAGCACAAATAAGAAGCGACTAAAGGTCGTTTCTAAAATATCTTAAAAATACCAAAATTATCTTATTTGATTATTACATAACTTTGATTAGATTACACAGAAATAGAAACACATTCATTTTTATCTGAAGTTATATTCATTTATATGATCCTATCATTTTTTCGGTAATTATTAAGCAACAAACGCCAAAAGATGATGTCATGTCGTATCGTCTTTCATGATCTGAAGATGCAAAGCATTCTTGAAAAATTTAACAGTGTTCAACTTTCAAAAAATGCACATTTTGTACAATAGATATTAAATAAATAGTCGTTGGCCTCTGTCCAACAATGAACGTCTTTCGTTTGAATTATGATGACGCTGACGATCCTTCAGAAACAAGAGAAGTTTCCAATGACAGATAGTATAAATGAAAGTCCATCTTACCCTAGGCTTATCGTTGTGTGTATCCGTCCAGTAGCGGTGGAATTTAACGATGTTAGGGTGTTCTAGCCTGGTGAGGTTGTCGAACACCATTTGTATCTTGTCCTCCTGTGCTTTGAAGTTCTTGCGCTCAGAGAACTGCACCTCGTTCCAGACCACCTCGACGCCTTCCTCGGTGTCCATGGCAAGGTTCGCGCAGTCGATGCCCGGGACATCTCGTTGTTCCACCTAGAAAAAATGAGATAGACGAATTAGACATGTTTGTAATGAGGTTTATATTTTATTGACTGATCAAGGTTGCTTTCTTTTGGGTGACGCTTTTAATTCGTTGTGCTAGTATCACGTAACGTGTTTGATGTACGTAATCATTTCCCTTCCTTGTCACGTTTCCTATATGTGTTATGTGTTTACGCAGTTCCACATTGTAACTTGGATTTTTATGACTAATGCCATGTTTCTTTATTATGTCTATAAATAAATTGTCAGTTTATAAATAAACGATCTACAATACAAGTCAAAACTATTACTAAAAGTAATAGAGGTGATGAAGATGTCGAGCAACATGTTCGGACATCCGCCCACAGATAGAGGGACAATCATTCAATTGAGCCCCTTGACAGCAGATTGGGGCAATGATGACGTGAATAAAATCGATTTCTATATATATAAACTATCAGATGTAACAGAAGACTGAATCAGTTCAGGGTGTTATTTTGGAAACTTTCATAACTAGATATTGAAAACAAATTAATATTGATCAGTAAAAGTGTATAGCATAAGATGGAAACTGTTTTGCAAAAAATGATAAAAAACCTCGGATCTATGTCAGACGGAAACACCGCAAACACACGTTAAATCAATTAACTAATTAATCGCATCAGATTAATTAATATCTACATGAATAAACGCCGCCGTGCACGTTACTAATGATTGCGATTAATCGTACAGTCGCTGTCTCGTCGTCCGTCGTTTGTTGATTGTCGCGACGACGCGTCGTCGCGACAATCAACAAATGTGCAATTTCCTTGTTATCGGTCAGTTACCCTCGTTGCAATTGTTTATAGCTGTTATCTCGACGTAATGAATAACCAATGTTTATTAATTATGACAACTGTGCTATTTTCGTGCGCCGTTACTTTGTGTTGTTTATTGCATGTAGTTGCTGCGGTTATTATTAACTTAGGCCTGTTATTAGTAAGTAAAGTTGTGGCACGTTTATAATGTAAAGAAAACAATGACGGTAACAATGCGACATAGTTCGGAAGAGTAAGTATGATTTCAAACATAAAAGCAGATAGACAGCCTTCATGATTAGTCTAACAAATAAAGATCACCAGGACCGCCGAAGAAGAAACGGTTCAATAACTGGGTTAGAATTAAGCTGTCGAACATACAGGTCATACAATCTTCAGTAAGTAGGTAAGTGTACACGAGTATCCAAACATTTGATTAACGTTACTAGTTATTGTTGGTCAATGGCTACCGAAGATAGTGGTGGATGGCGTAGAGATTTTGTGTTCCCAAAACATACATAGGAAATTCGCATGTGTTACGCCCGCCATAGCGGGCAATCTTGACTCATAAGCAGTGATCGGAGTAGGTAGATTGAACTGGGGTCATTGATCCGAAACGTATATATTACTATGGACATTCCTCCGGAATTGGTGGATTATTAAAAAAAAACCGGAACTTATGTAGGAATTGTATTCTGCCAGAGTGGAAGGAGTCATTTGATGATTTGCCATCCTCAAAAAAAAGGTAGGAATTGTAATAAAATGAGCAATTTAATTTTTTTTTTTTATTATTCAACAGATAAATAATGAATTAATTTAGTTTTGATACCTTCCTTTAAATTTTGAATTGAGTAGTAATAATATCACTACCAACATTAACAATATTTAATTGAATCCGGAAATACCGGAATTACTTTCCGGAAAAATGGCTTATCCATGTTATTCTTTCTGTGTGCATTTATGATACAAGTACTAAAAATCAATCTACCTACTCCGATCACTGCTCATAAGTCAAGATTCTTAAAACGAGTTATGTAAAAGATATAAAGTTAATTAATATAACGGCAAAACAAATTGTTGACCAGTCCATTAACATATCTAGACAAACATACTTAGGATGCCAGGTACTGTGGACTAAAAGGCTTGAAAATTCAGAGAACCACAGAATAACGCAATACAGAAGCACCGATCACATGGACACAGTTCATACGTAGTCTGGTCATAAGTTTTGTCACATATGGAAAGTTAAATAAATGACACAATGAGTTACGCAATACAACCATTTATATATCAAATAAAAGGGTATTAAATACAGATTTAAACCACATAAAAATTATTCGAAATGTCCTCCTCTTGCTTCGATACAAGCCTTCAATCTGCAAGGCCAGTTATCAATCGAAGCACGCACGATATTCATGTCAATATCGGCGACTGCTTTAACAGGGATGTTTTAAGTGACTCCAAGTTGCGATGGGGTTTAGCGCAGACCTTCTCCTCTAAGTGCTGCCATATTTTGTAATCCAAGGGATTCAAGTCTGGACTGGATGAGGGCCAATCCTCATGCCTGATAAAGTCGATTCCACGGGTCGTGAGCCAGTTTTGGGTACTTTTCGCCTTATAAGCCGGCGCAGAATCCTGCTGGAATACCCAGTGCCTGTTTTCAAACATTGTTTGTGAAAGAGGTTCCACAATGTTTGTTAGGACTGTTTTGATATACGGTTTTCACTCCTTTTTCACAAAAAACACCTCCGTTGGACCCAAATAGGACACCCCAAGCCAAACCATGAATGCCGAAGGGTGATGACCACGCTGAACACGTGGCACACGTTTGTTCGCTTCTTCACTAGAGTGTGCATACACTTATCATTTTGTTTATTGAAACTCTCCTCAACATTAAAAATTTTTTCGTCCGAAAAAAGTATTTCGCGGTATTTTTTCCCGCGTACCGCCTTAACAAAACCCGGCTTCTTTAGCCGTGTGTTAAGATGTGCTGTTTTTTTTCTATAAGCACGCAGTCCTAGGTCTTCATTTAACATCCTTTTAACAGTAGTTCTGCTTAGTTCCATCTGCAGAGCCAACATTTTTTGCTTGCGGACAGGATTTCGTTGGATTCGCGCCTTCATTGCTTTGATGACCGCTGGAGTCCGAACAGTACGAGGTCGACCGCTCCTTTGTTTATCTTCTAATCTTGAATCTTCCCTGAATCGTTTGATAGTACGATAAATAAATCTCAGTGGAATTTTCAAATTTTTCAGCAGTTTGAAAATCTCAGTTGGCGCGTGACCGCAACGATGCAATGCAATTACTGCGACTCTGTCTTCTTTGCGCGTCCACTCCATTTTAGAAAATGAACAAAATTCCAGAAACCCTTTGTTTTTATTTTCTTTAAATATTCAAATTTCGAATGCCCATATTTTCCTCGGCTTGCATTCTAAATTCGAAATTTTAACCTATTTGACAGAACTTATGGCCCGACTACGTATAGACTAGATGCTAATTAGCGGATGCAATCAGTAAGATCTTAGTAAGATCAGGACTTTCATACAGGTCTGCTTTTCTATAAGATCATAGTAAGTATGGACACTTTTGCAAAGGAGGCGAAACTGTGTCTGTGGTCCCACGCTATAGTATGCCAATCTAATTTAGGGCGAATTGCACCAATGAAACTGAATGGAGTCAGCACATCTAAATCGCGTTCCACAGCTGTTAGTGTCATCCTTGTGTCGAATATTGATTCTGACAGTTCTTGAAAGCGGTTGAAATGTGCTGATCGCATTCATTTTCATTGGTGAAATTCTTCCTTAAGATGAGTATACACTAGAGCATTTGTCGAGAATTTCCATGTAATGTAACGTTCTTACGAACTAATGGTACAATACAAGCAAAAGCACAATAAAGCATTTCCATGTATTGTAACGTTCCTGAGAATGCTCGACGCTGTGTTCGACGTAATGCTTACGACGAGTGAGCATTTACCTGTAACATTTCTTTCTACCTTGCGTTCATTGTAACGATCTTTCCTCGGCCCCCGCACCTCACTCCGCGTTGCCCGCGCTCGATGAAATGTTACTTACACCAATACGCTCGTTGGTTTTTAAATCATGATGTAACAAAACATCGAGCGTCGTGTTCGAAGTGCGGTTCGATAAAATTTAAAAACGGCGAATGCTTGATGTTCTGTTACAAGTAAATGCTCTAATCTATACTCACCTGAGTATGTCGTGACTATGTGTGATTTTATCGCACATTGTACTGAGTAGGTTTTCTGTGCTATTCAATGATAGTGTAGTCAAATATTGGCTATAGACACGCCTACTGTACTCATGCGAGTGCGCAGTTTGATGACGTCGACCACTGCGCACTGACAGGATTTAATACATGTATTGAATAACAGTTGTCATTTAGATGGAAATCAAATGTTATGGTTTTTTGTTGTACAACACAATTGCTTTTTTGTCTGATGTGTGATCATAATGGATATTTTTATGCATTTACGTGATAATTCATACAAATCATTTGATTATATCTTATGCACCATCTTGTAGTTTTATGAAAGCTGCGACATTTTGTCCACATCGGTTATTTTAAAAGGATCACCTGTTTTGTAATCCCATATTCAGCAGTAAACATGTTAAGAAGATGAGATGCAAGAATAATAAACAAAACATATGCAGAAGCATCGAACGGCCAAACATACACGACCCACCTGCTGCCATTTAAAAAAACATCAAAATAGCTTCAGTAGTTCTAGTCGTAAATAGAAAAAAAAAGAAAAATAGGTTTATTTGTCACAGAAACACGTGCATAAAAAAAGACAAGAGTAATCTAAAACCAAAATAGATCAAGTACATATGAAATCACGAGCATAAAACAGGCAGCTGCACGTCATGACTGTGACAAGAAGGCTTCCACTCAGCATGATGCTGTGCTATTGGGACCCACAACATAGCGCTGATTATCAGCGGTCTCTGGAAATCGATATGTCACGTGGAATCATACAAAACATAACATGAACAATGGGAACAGGTGCCGGCAACATTTTATGAATGAAACACTGAATTGCTTAGTTTTATTTTCGACTGTTTTACGCAATGTTGCTAATTTTACTGTTCCTAGCGGCTCATTGATAGTCAAGCGTGAGTTTATAATAATAACCCCATTATTCATGAACGTCGTTTACTGAAACACATTATGTTATTTATTGCCCTTTCAATTCATTGATATGAATATGACAAGGGTTAGGTTAGGTTTAAAAATTGACGAAGTGTTGGCATTTATAAAAGTGGGCATACTTTTATAAATGTCAGTTTTATTTATTCTATAAATTGTATTTGGCACCCAACAAATTTCCACAGAGTAGTGAACGACTTCACACCTCAGTGACTAAAGGTGCAGTATAGCTAGACGACAACATGTATCGGATATCGCCTGGCTGAGACCTGAGAACTTATGTGATGGCATTCTGGTCACTATGCTTGTTGCCAATTTTGTGAAATGGTAAGTATTTCTTGTTTATTCGTAACTAGCGCCCGCCCCGGCTTCGCACGGTTTTTACAACTTGACAAACATCGAGATTTCTTTATTATATTTGAGTTTAATATGAACGTTTTTTCTAAACTCTAAATTATGGTGAAAATCGCATCAAAATCCATTGCGTAGTTTAAAAGAACAACGCGGTCACACAGACAGACACGATATGCGTCTTTATTTCATACTATGTATGGATACGGTCAGTTGTCAAGTAATGAGAAGAGTAAATGGAACCCCATAAAGGCATAGACTGACAAGAACACGTTTTAGTCTTCTGTAATTTTGTTGGAATACAAGTTATTGACATTCCCTTTGTTCCTTTAGGCTTTTGGACATGTCGCAAACATAAGCAATTCTGTAATCCCAAGATTATGAAAGTGATTTTGATTGCATCGTCGATTTCATTAATCTGTTTGCATTGGCTTCGATAAGGTAATCACTAATCAGATTCTAGTAAAGATTTCGCTGTGTTATCGCAGACACAGATAACAGAGTTCATCGGAGATAATGAATAATTTGTTATCACTAATTAGGTTTGTGGAATTCATGATTAAACTGTCCGTTGTTTGGGTCATGTTTCCTAGAGTTATCCTTACATTTTTCCGCTAGGATCTGGTAATAATTTCCTGCTGGTTGTCATTAAGTACCTTTGTACTCAAAACTATAATTATGTCGTCTCTATATTTTACTGCGTGTACGTAAATAATAAAATAAATAAATAAATTGATTATCTAAATCACTGTAGTATATTTTAAAACTAACAACAATTAAATAGGTACATACCTACTATAATTTTCTTCATGCAACAAAATAACAATGAAGTTAGTTCAATTTCACTCTCCATACAAGCCTATCAAATGCACTGAATCTTAGTAAAACAAACTTTCGCATTTATTAACGAAGATAATCTAGTACTCGTTAGTTAGGCGGGCAATACACCGGCCGACAATTTAGTTGTACAGACAGCGCCATAAATCGTGCGAAGAAAGCCGCTCGAAACCGCTCGTTACTGGCCAAGCAGCGAGTGGGCGAGCGAGTCCGCTGCAATGATTAAAGTTGCAGATTTTATACGGATACGTACATTTCAGTGTCGGTCGGTAATCGCGAGGTGTGGCCGCAGCCTTTCAAGTTTATTGTTACGACGATATTTTAAATTGATATTATTGTATCTTCCGCAGTGAAAAGGGTTCGTGGTATTGCTCCTGCCATAATGTCGGACTGGTAGTTAGATGGACGCTTTAGGTTTTTATAGTAGTTGTAAAATGAAATGGTTATTGCTGGTGGAGGCCTGTGTGTGGCGCTGGCGTATGGACATAAATGGCTTGAATGAAACATGTACAGGTTCGAACGTTGGTAAGCCTTCAGATTTGAGGTGTATACTTGCATAGGTACAAAAAGAGTGATCAATCCGATGTTGACCAAACAAAGTAACTACACAAAAAGTAACAAGTGTTCCCCTAGGCGCTGTCATGTGTATTAGAAAAATAAGTATGTTCGTGGTTTAGTTAACATGTGGGAAGGGTGCACATAAACACGATACAAACCCTTCGTTTACGAGCAAATAATAACCGAACCCTTAGTTAACTGAAACAACTTCCATATGATACGGGGATATAGTGTAAACGACACAAAGGGATTTTTGTGGTTATGTTCATATTTTTCCTGAATAAAGAGCATCCTTTGACGATTGCGAAAACTTATTATCCAGAATATTTATTATAAGCTGGACCAAAATAGCAGTAGAAAATATATCCTGGGAAAGCTAATGATAACGATGTAACGTTTAAACGTGGATCAGTTATTTTAAACAAAGCTAAACACTGCTTCGATAACAGACCAAAGGAAAAGGCAAACGGAAGACACAAAAGATTTAATCAGCATGAAGACCCATAACAATACACAACCAATACTTTTAATAATGCGCAACAACACAACAACCATGGTATACAACAGATAAACATAATTGAATTTTAATAGCTTCTTCAATTTATCCAAGTAAAGGAAAATAAACAGAGCATGTTTCTTAATATATCTGTTCTACCTACACAATTGACCTGGCACACAGATAAGAGAGCGCTGTTACAATTATCAGTGGTGGCTAAAATAAACATATAATTGAATACTTATCAATGAGTTATTGTAGATTAACCCCGGGGTCAGTTGGTGTGAGCCTGTGGACTATTAATATGAAGAATACGAGATGTACAGTCTTTTATTAATCGAATTGAGTAATAACTAATGAGCACACGAAGAATGTAATTTGTTGAATAGAGACGCATCGATCTAGGGATAGACTGTGCGTCGTGTGCTCCTGACATCTTTGGGTGTAGAACATTAGGTAATAACGCTTCAGTGTGATCCTACAAGTTTTAATTTAACGCTTGATAGATATGAATATTTTAAGATACAGAAAACTTGATACCAAACCTTTCGTTTCACTAGTTTCGAAATCATTGGTAGGTAGGTATAACTTTGGTCGTATACAACGCTCCCGAACGGATTAATATTGGTGACATTGAAAATACACTGACTGTTATTATTTTGCTGCGCAATGAGCAATCAGAACTTCAAGTTAAATGTGTGTGCACCCTAATGTTAATTGAAGTTGGTCATTGTAGGTTACCTTGTGTTAGTATTGAACTACGCTGGCATAGGCTTTAACGGGACCAAGCTCTTATAAATAGTTGAGGAAACAGGCTTTCAATAACTTTACAGTACGCATTTATTTCTGTAATGCTTTCTGATATTCAAGCACGCCTTATTGGCGAAGTTTACGTTTATAACCTTACGTAATGGCTCACATTTACTGCAAACTTGGCTTTATTTGTGACCTCCGAGTAACTGTATGCAGCAAATGCCATGTACTTGCGAATACAATAGGTCCTTTTGGGACATTGGCAGTTGTTGAATCGTCAGTGCCACATGATGTTTAAAAACCATCATCATACTAGTCTGAAGAAAAAAGATTATATGTCCGGAATTAGCAGTACTTACAAATTGTAAACATCCGAAAAAGCGAATGCGTCGAAATAGACGAGGACGTCAGTTCACGTAAATCAGTGATAATATTTCGGAAATTAGCTTTGGAAGTCCGGTCCGAAATATCTACGCTGAAAACAATTGCTTTCAGATTTTTTGCTGGTGTCGAAAACAAGAAGTAAGTACGGCATTATTTCCTACATAAGATTACAGAAGGCATAGTTATATTATGTTAGATATCAGGATTCTCAAACCATGCTTACATTTATGCTTTAGGTACATTTATTATGTATGTTAATTTTTGTGCAAACTAAATAGACGCACGAGTTCGAATCCAAACAATGCCAATATGAAGCAAGGCTGAACTAAACAAAAATATCAATTAATTGCGAGGAATCACAGATGTTAAAGAAGTTAATATTAAGAAACCTGGATCGGACTGGCATAGACCAGGGGAACACAAAAGGAAGGTGGCTTATACTCAGCAATGGGTGGAACGAGGCTGTCAATGATGTTGATCGTGATTTTGAATTTTGTTACTTATATATAACTGAAATATCAAATAGACAAGAATATAAACTAAGCCTAACAGAACGTGCCTCCTTCTAAATGGGCTTTCTGCAACTCTTCAAGTAATGACAAGTGAACGAACTGTGCGCCTGCGCTGATAACGTTTATTACACACGTATTACGCGAAACGATAACGAAATGTGTCTTTGTGTAGCCATTGTGTGAAGGAATGTAAGTACTTAGTCTGAATATAACTAATGATTTATTTGTGTTTGGACACCACACAGGATGTTGTGGAAGTTGATACGAGGGGTAACAACCTTAAGTAGTATAGGGTGCCACAGTTTCATGTGCAGCAGATGGACGGAAAATTGGAGATGATACAAGAGTGCAAAATAAGTACAAGAAATATCTCAAACTGTATCTTTACCGTCGTTACCATCATTCGGAATACTTTTAACTAAATCATATTAGGTAGTATGAATGAACGATTTTTTTTTTTCATCTTGTATTAGAAAGATTTCAACTGAAATCTGTTAATTTATAGATAGAAAATACCATAAATCTATACAAAGTAAGCCCAGAAACGTCGCACGCGCGCGGTTCGATCAATATTTGCACGGAGCGAGCGAGCGAGCGTCGCGAATCTTACGAAGAGACGTGAAACGTGCACAAACCATGTCATGGTTTATTAAGATGTAAATAATATTAATATTTTAAATGCATCAAAGAGTATAATTACATAGTCGGGCCATAAGTTCTGTCACAGAGGTAAAATTTTGAATTTAGAATGCAAGCCGAGGAAAATATTATGGGCTTTCGAAATTTGAATATTTAAAGAAAATAAAAACAAAGGGTTTCTGGAATTTTGTTCATTTTCTAAAATGGAGTGGACGCGCAAAGAAGACAGAGTCGCAGTAATTGCATTGCATCGTTGCGGTCACGCGCCAACTGAGATTTTAAAACTGCTGAAAAATTTGAAAATTCCTCTGAGATTTATTTATCGTACTATCAAACGATTCAGAGAAGATTCAAGATTAGAAGATAAACAAAGGAGCGGTCGACCTCGTACTGTTCGGACTCCAGCGGTCATCAAAGCAATGAAGGCGCGAATCCAACGAAATTCTGTCCGCAAGCATAAAATGTTGGCTCTGCAGACTAAGCAGAACTACTGTTAAAAGGGTGTTAAATGAAGACCTAGGACTGCGTGCTTATAGAAAAAAAACAGCACATCTTCTTAACGCACGTCTGAAGAAAATCAGACTCGAAAGAAGCCGGGTTTTGTTAAGGCGGTACGCGGGAAAAAAATACCGCGAAATACTTTTTTCGGACGAATTTTTTTTTAATGTTGAGGAGAGTTTCAATAAACAAAATGATAAAGTGTATGCACACTCTAGTGAAGAAGCGAACAAACGTGTGCCACGTGTTCAGCGTGGTCATCACCCTTCGGCATTCATGGTTTGGCTTGGGGTGTCCTATTTGGGTCCAACGGAGGTGTTTTTTGTGAAAAGGGAGTGAAAACCAGTGCCCTCGTATATCAAAACACAGTCCTAACAAACATTGTGGAACCTCTTTCACAAACAATGTTCGAAAACAGGCACTGGGTATTCCAGCAGGATTCTGCGCCGGCTCATAAGGCGAAAAGTACCCAAAACCGGCTCACGACCCGTGGAATCGACTTTATCAGGCATGAGGATTGGCCCTCATCCAGTCCAGACTTGAATCCCTTGGATTACAAAATATGGCAGCACTTAGAGGAGACGGTCTGCGCTAAGCCCCATCGCAACTTGGAGTCACTTAAAGCATCCCTGATTAAAGCAGTCGCCGATATTGACATAAATGTCGTGCGTGCTTCGATTGATGACTGGCCTTGCAGATTGAAGGCTTGTATCGAAGCAAGAGGAGGACATTTCGAATAATTTTAATGTGGTTTAAATCTGTATTTTATACCCTTTTATTTGATATATAAATGGTTGTAGTGCGTAACTCATTGTGTCATTTATTTAACTTTCCATATGTGACAAAACTTATGACCAGACTACGTATTTCAGGTTATAATAATTATCATATTTTGCGTTTGTGATGAATAGATGAAGCATTCCAAGGATATCCCTGGAATGCCTGCTCTTTAGATGCGGACAGTGTTGGTACTTGTTAACAGGACTTCACTGTCCTCCCATACTTATTAACACTGTAATTTGTAAACATTGTAAGAGCCAATTAATTTTAAAAGTGTAACCATGAAGTCTTTTGCCAGCTCTTCTCCATAGGAAACGAACAATTGGAACCTTGCACCTATCTTCTGAGATTTCATAGTAAATTTATGTGTAGTAAAATATTTAGAACTTTTGACAGTCATTTCATGAAACAATCAACTTAAATAAAAACCTAAAAAAAAAAACAACCTACCAAAATCGGTTGTTATTTTTTTGGAAAAAGTTTTTATTTTTCACTTTTTAGTTGTGGTACCTACCCCACACAATTCGAATACCACTACCTGCTATGTAAATAACAGTCACAGGAAGTTATCATCATATGATCCACAAATACTAAGTGGGAAAAATACGTATTATCATAAAAAATCACATACGCGACGAACATATAACCTCATCCTTTTTGGAAGTCGGTTAAAAACAGTAAGGGCCGAGTCACACCGGAATGGTAGCGGCCGGCAGCGGCCCCCGGCGTCGCCGATGCACGTGGCGCGCGGCCACTCGCGTCAACGCGGGCGGCCTCGCGACCTTTTCAAGCTTTTCAAGCAATACTGGTCTTTTAAGTATGTAGATTAAGTTTAAAATTATTTCACACTGAAAGTGCTCGCCGCGTCGCTGCCGACCGCTGCCATTCCGGTGTGACCCGACGCTAAGTCACATAAAGCGGAAACATCGTAATGAAATCATGAATTAGACATTGTAATCAAAGTCCCATTAAACAACTACTTTGCTGAAGACAATTACCATAAAAGAAGCACCTAAGCCACCTGGCACCATCAGACAGGGTGTGCCTTAAAGCCATAAAGCATGAACTAGACTCAATAGCCTAGAGCTTTTGCATAATTAAATTCTTTAGCGTCCATGTTCGCACTCGGAGCGAGAAACTCTAAAATATTGTAATAGGATTGCCCAACGGCACAAAATGATTGCTTTGTATAGTCTGTGTAGGCGACCTCATACAATAATGAACAGCTTAATGCGAAAGGGTTTCGCAGTCCATAATTTCGGTATTATCGTATCAAATCTGGATTATTCTAGATGGAGACATAAAAGGGGGCTGGTTTAAAAGGAGAGATTACTGGTATTTGAGGGTTTGGACGTGTTAAAAGTATAAGAGGAAAATAATGATGGAAATTTGCCATTATTTGCATGGTCATGGTGGTCGTAGTCTAGGTGGTCTGGCTGCATACCAAATAATCGAGTCTGGTTATGGTAAGTAAAGTCGAGTTTAATCAAAATTCTGATGAATATTTAGTAACTCTGGACGATAATGAAGCTCAAAATATAATTATCCTGGATGATTGACAAGTGTACAATTTTGTAAAGTCCAAATTAGATGAGCACGATTAAAATTAAAGCAAATTTACTATGCCCCAGGCTCTTTTAAGCTGGAAGCATTAAAACTTGAAAGATCAACTCACCCACTGAAGTTTCGGCAGGGCCAGATTTAAGAAATTCAATCAAGATGAACTAGCGATAAAATCAAAAGAACATTCGCAATTTCTTAGGGCCTCTTTTAATTGGCCGCTTGATAGCGAGCTGTAAGTAGGTACTGCGTGACAAAGCGGTTTGGCTTGTTAATTAGGCGCCATAATGAGTGGAAATTATATTTTTATTACAGCTGCCGATCTGCGGAGTTCACGTAAACAATGATGAATAATTTTCTAAACTTAGATTCTATGGCATCAGATAAGTTAACGATAATGATGTAGAACAGTAGTTATTAGTAACGAGTTTGTTCCAATTACTTGACATCATAGAATTTAATCACAAAATGGACCTTAAGTCACTAGTTCTTAAAATGTCTGATGTCACGTTTTCGAGGTTCAAGATAAATTGCTTATAAGAATATAATAAATCATTTTATTTCGGATAACACAAAAAGATCCATAAATTGTTAATAACATGTTTGCACTTAAATCACTATTGTTAAATAGGTACCTAACTTAAACTAAAGACGAGATTGTGGGAAGACCACCCAATATCTAGGCACAAAGAGGAATGGTAGTGGTCTAACTATGGTATCAGTCTTCGCACAAATTGTCTTATTATGGCGGAGGAAGTGTCTGCCGCCACAGCCTTCAGGATACTATTGTGACTGCCTCTTATTCTGCTTAGAAGTGAGGCTGTTTTTTTGCAGATGATGGCATAAAATCCGTCGGTCTGATATACCGTGAACATTTCTGATGCACTGCAAAAACGAGGCAGTCGCAATAGCATCCTAAAAACATTATTGTATTGGACGCGTAGAACATCCAGCGACCTTTTCGAGTAGTTTACCCAAAGATTACCGGTGTAAAAACTCTGACAATAAGCTTTAAAAAGCGTAATCTTTACTTGGTCCGTACACCGAGAAAATCTTCGTGCCAACATGTTATCCCTGACCGCTAGAGCCCTACGTTCCCTCTCAATGTCACTATGGTCACCGAGGTCGCTGGTAAGAAAATGCCCAAGATATTTAAACTTTGAGACTTTACGAACTGGCGTTCCGTTTATGGCAAGTTCGAGGGCATCTTCCCGACACTTACCAGGGACCCCAAAGACCATGTATTCACATTTTTGGCATTATAGACCAGTCCATGTGCAGCAGCGTAGGTCTCACATACTTTGAGCATCTCCGCGATCGACCCCGGCGACGGGCCCAACAGCACCATGTCATCCGCATAACTGATGTTGTTACAACTAACACCATTTACCCTGCATCCGACACGCATGCAGCTGAGCTCGGCAATGAGGTCATTTACATATAGATTATATGATAGCCGGGGAGACGACAAACCACCCTGCCTCACACCGCACTCCAACCCATATGATTCCGAGAGCGCATCAGACCATCTGACACGGTTTGTCTGGCTTAGATACCAAAACTGCAACACTCTGAGCAGCTCCTCCGGTATACCCCTACTCCTCAATTTACTCCAAAGCACATCATAGGAAACGAGATCGAAAGCCTTGGAGAGATCAAGGAAGCAGGCGTACACCCGGCGTCTAACGGTCAGTGTAGTATTTGACAGCATGCTTGACACCTAGAATAGCACTTTCGGTTGATAGTCCAGGACAAAACCCAAACTGTGCATCGTGCAACTTTACATCGTACTTAACTGCGGCGCGCATAAAGATAACTGTAACAAATAAAGACTGAATAGAAGTTTATAGATCGACTTATGTAGGACAGGCAAACAGAATAGCTAACAAACTTTGTAGTACACGACCTAAAATAGACAATTTGCAGGAACTATTTGGCAAGGTCTGCAAATTGGAGCGTCCGCGTCCGTAGATGTTAGATCGACAATTCATTTTTGGGTTTTCGTTCCTCCAAATTACGAGTATATTTTATCTGAGATACAAATGGATTGTGAAACTTAAGACTACCTTATATCCCACAAAATTATATTTACTTAATTCCATCTCAACACGCTAATCCTTACGACATATCTTACAAGATTCAGTTACATTCGTCGCCTTTTGTCTCCGACTCTTCGCGCCGAGTGCCTTAGGATCGTTGGCAAAACGAACGATCGAGGGGAAATCTGAAGACTGAGTTTCCTTGCCCGTTCATTTGATGAATTACTTGCTGGCAGCACAAGGAGGGAAAATGGACCAATCTTACATGGAATTTGTAAAAACGACAGAGATACGTCTGTCCCCTACATCTTGATCGCTTTCTTCCGAAATGCGTCATAGAAGATTGTAATTAATAGTTGTGACGTAAGTCTCGGACGAAATACGTCATGTCCTGTCTACCTTTGGGCTTTTATTAGTCCTTTTATTATATTAATGTTTTCCTCAACAATAAGACACGGCGGGTGCTGTCAGTTTACGTATCGTGTTAGGTGGTCCACAATTTACGTCACACGGATCAAGTAGACGTGGTTCGTTTACGAATGGACCATTTATTAACTTGAACATTTCTCTCAGGGGCCCCTACCAGTCGTGATAGCGCTCGCCAGAACATAAACATTGAAAGCGACACTGATTGAGTCTCGTGCAGTGTTTGCGTTCGTGTGGAGACAGTAATTAACTTGACGCGATGTCGCGTTGCCGTGCACCGAATTAGATTACACCGTACCGCCGCTGCATTTTTATTTAGAATCTAGCTGCAATGTATGAGAAAATTTAACTCAGGTGGGACGAATTGGCACCCACAAACAGCTTTTATACTTAGGATAGTATCTTGAATCTTGATATTGAGTGAAAATAATTCCTGATTTATAACGCCGTAAGCTAATGAACCTGAGCACAAAATACTCTAAATGATGACAGCAAAAAACCCAGTGCAACGCTCATGCCTTTCAGTTGAGTAATTTCTTGACGATGTGACGGTACATTGAGCATTACCAAATACTAGATTTTTTTGCATTAGTCAATCACTCTTCTGGCCTCACCATTTGAAAAGCAAACATCAATGACTTCATACGACATTATGTACCAACTCGATAGGTACACAAACCAGTGTACTTTCAATTTCAATTCGCAAAACATTGTCGAATCAACACGGAAACGTATTGTCAATTGTGAACCACCAATATTGGTTTCATCCGTCTATTTGTTCGCCGCAATCTTTGTTATTGTGTGTTGAAATTATATCTACGTGTAAATGTCACCTCTGAGAACTATGTCAGAACTGCCAATATTTTTTGTACTGGTAAACCTAATTATGCAAACAATTTTTTGCAATTTTTTAGCGCTCTAGCAGGAACTCATATGTCAGAATTTAAAAAAAATATTGACATAAATGACAGCACGTTTTCACACTTAGCTCAATATACACAAACATGGATAGACAATACAGACACTCGCTAATGTGTTAACATCTCACAAATCGTTTCACAACAAGACACTGCAACATTCAGTTGAATATAGAATTGCAGATGATTTGGCAAGCACAGCAGCATTAAGAAGATTGCGCGATTAATCGTGTCCGCAATCATGCGTATCCAAACGGCATCAGTAAAGTCTGCACGATAACATCCACTGATACACACGTCTTATAAACGGTCCAAATATTTGAGGGAGAAAACAGCCGTATCGATCGTGAATAGAGAATTATTCGACACGCGACATCCCGAGCGAAATTTCTTACGCGCTTAAAATAAAACTGCCGAAGGTGACGACATTGACCTCTAAATGACGCCGGCGATTGATCAACCCCAGAAAGAGGCAAGATTCAATGTCAAGTGCGGATCTATTCGTATCGGCGCCCTGCGTCACGCGCCGTGTCTCGTCACGGGCAACCCTATAGCCTGCTGCATGATACGCCCGCCGTTAGATACGATGATTACAATTAACTAATTTATTAATACATACACGATAACGCGTCCAGTGACGTCGCAGTCGCACACGCGTCATATGCCATGATTAATGGTTTTCGAGGTGAGGCGAATCTTATTATAAGCTCGTGACGTATGGGTACTAAATCGTGTCTAAAATCGCAATTTTCCTTTGCTAACTTTTCCGTTACGCACTCCTCGCCGTACGCTTATCGAGAGAGTACTTGAGAACGACATTCAATATTCTTTTATGCAGAAAACGTTCAAGCGGGAACCTTGTTACATATTTAATTTATCGCAACCTTTACACGAGTTCCAAGTTAGAACTTAAAGTTATTTCCTCTTTCGTTTGCTGTTAGAGGTAACTTCAGCGCTCCTATTTTAATCACAAGTTGGAGCGGACACAAACTGATCGTTCTCATTTACAGTTGCATTTGTCACGTCAGGGGTGACATGTGGTTTGTTTCCAGCGATTTGTGATGTGGAGGTACAGTGAGGTGGATCTGTCGCGGGGATGTGTGAGATGTCGTCGACCTGCCGGCCCTGGCGCACTATTCGCGACAATACGCTGGCAGCGCTCCAAGCGCCGGATGGCGTCGATACATCGGCTGCACATGCAACACCAACACACGTTTTCACCTCCAAAACTGCGCAATCTACATCTTCCGTCCAATCTTCAACTTTAGCGTCAAGCATAAAGAAGTTTAGGGTTTTTAGAACAGCAATATAAAGTTTGCACATCGGTAAATTAGCGAAAACGCCTGCAGCGTTTTGTCCTTTGATGTTACAAACGTCGAGGAAGTCATTTGGGCTTGTGGTGTAATATTGCGGAGCTGCAATTTCATATTTAAACGCGCGCATGGAAATAGTTTTAAAGGCGGCACTTCGGCATAAATCACGTCCCCTGCGGTTATATTACACCACTTGTGAATGAAGTAGGAAGCAGATCAAAGCCAAGAGTGACTTTATGGCGAAATTACGTGGGTTATCAATAGCTGTGTGATTAAAGTTAGCATTTCATACGAAGCTGGCGAGTCATGCGAATATCTTCAATACTATTAGGTTACGTGCTGGAGATGATGTGTGCTTACGATGACCACGCAATGACGTATCTGATTTCACAACAAATAGTTATACATATAAACCAAATAGTCATCAATGCAGATAAATTATGAGTTTTAGTTAATGAAGTAACATGGGACACTCCGATTACCAGGTGAATTTTTGAAACAGAAATAAAATTTGAAGTTTCAACAATCCCTAAAAACTTGTTAGAAAGTTTTTAAAAACAGATATTTACGAGGTGGAACAAATCTCTTATTGATCGCTTGAAGATGAAGCTTTGTTTATTTACAGATGACTAACCACAGTATTTCAAAATTGTGCGCAATTCTCGCCGATATTGACATGACATAGGTACTGGCAAAATAAATATTATTATGTCCAATAAACAACTTTGTACGTGCTAAACTAATGTTTTCCACACGTGAGATTACAGCCCTTATCAGGAGTATTGGTTTCATAGCGGAAGATTTTGCATGAATTGGATGATGGAAAATATATGACGCCATTGGATTTTTCATTTAATTAATCGGTGCTGACGCCTGACGGTAGACACAACACAACGGCAGAGTGGTCCATCACATCTCATTGTTGTCAAAGGATCTACTAATGGAATTGTTCTAAAATGAACAGCAGACTCTACCTACTAATGTTATATTAATTTGATATGAGTAGCTCGTAATGCTAAGTGATTAATTATAACTGTACTTTGAAAGGAGTTGGGAAGCGGTTATTAGCTTTATAACTAGTCTTGATTGCATACTTGTGAATCCTAATTCTTTATTTGTCGTAGACTGCATTAAAAACTTTTCCATCAGATGTCCATCCACTTTCCAATAAAACGTGATGTGCATAGCTCTATAATCTAGCACATTCCGTGTCGGACTAGGGTGAAAACTCCATACCTATAGGTCTCTATACATATTTTCCAGGTCGTTTAATTTCGCTCGGGTCAAGGTGCCGTGTGACGCCTCGCCAGATGGCCTGTGACGTCATATTAAATGATAACTAATCAAAAAGCCATTTCTGGAAGTAGTAGGTAACCAAGGTAACGTTTACTTATGAATTTCAGTAATCATAAATGCTTGATCATACTTATCGAGGAAATTAAATTTACAATTTAATAATATAATTTTTTACATGATCGTAAATCAAAACTTACAGAACGGAGCAGTCAGCAACAGTACCTAAATATTTTCGTCTAATTCTGGCAACTCTAAAATTGAGACATCTGGCAATATTAAAGACTTAATTTCCCTTCCAAATGAAAGCAACTGCTGGGGACTGCCCCAACAATTAGCATCACTGCTTTGCTATTTCAGTCGAATGTTATTTGTAGGAAAACACCAAGTTATTCAAGTTTATTCTAATAATTCGTGTCCAAATTAATCTGAAGATCTGTCAAAATCTCGCAGAATCCCGAATGATGTCTTCAAACAACCGCTTCTGAATCCTCAACCAGATTCAAAGCTGTTGAATCTTGTTTGAGCCCTTCTCAACAACGGCAATAAGTCGAACAAACAAGTAGCCCTATGTAGCTATATTCTCCTCTCTTTGATGATAAATTCTATCGTGTACAGAAGCATCTGTTAGCAATGTCGATAGCTGTATGCGCGGCATGCAAGGCAGCTCTGTGTGTACGGTCGATCGCTCCGGGAGACGCACCACGTTTGTCAATACCTCGCCTTTTTGCTCCGTTTGCAACTCAACTGCTCTATTCAAAGATAGAAATTGCATTAATAAGAGCAGATGGAGAAAGCTATTGTGTAGGTTTAGGGCTTTGTTTAGGGATGCCATGGATGCAGTTAGAAGGTCTTGACGAAGTTGGTTCTAAAATTAGGATCAAAACACAAGTGCGACTTGTCCAATACAACACTCTACCAAGTCCTACTCCAAACTGGTAACAGGTTTTCAGACAGGAATCGATGGTACAAACAATCCATAAAGTAACAAGATACCCACAGCATTGAGTCACTTATGATTCAATTTGCGGTGTACACAATCATCCCCGTCCCGGTGACGTGTCTCCCGGAATATAACATCCCTAGTCATCCTGGGAAAGAAAGCAAAACGAGTTAACTATGAGTATGAGTTGTGATTCATATCGAGATGTGAGTAACATCGTTCTGGAGTGTAAGCCGCTGGAATTTTAGATAATATTTCGGAATGACATGTGCGAGCTCAATTAGAACAGTAATTTAATGAACGTATGACTAGTGCATAGCTTTCTTCTTTGGTCATCGTTTTTGTTGTATTTGCTTGGAAGGGTTCATGAGAGGTTATAAGTTTTTATTTTCAATTATTAGGGTCAATGTAGAGTAACTTATTACAATGAAGGCCGTAAATCACTCCGTGACTATTTGGAAGAGAAACCAAGAAATATCAGAGGTATTATTGACAAGAGATTCTGAAAACAAATGGCGTCATTTATTTCCGTCTCTCTAGCTAGTCACTCTAGTGGAACTGCTTTTGTTGAACCAGTAGAACCAGACAATTATTGAGTAAGACCGGTTGAAATAATGCTGAAAAATTACAATAGTTCAATATAATACTAACCCATTTTACGAATAACAATAATGATTTACGTGTGAACCGAGTACTTAACTTTTTTCGTTCATTCTCAGTCTAACATAAAAACCGTCTAATGTTTGCCAAAAGTTTAAATACAATAGATAAAAAAAAATAGTAAATTAGCCGCGACAGCTTCGGATATAAAAACTAAATGACACAATTTGTTAAAATGACTAATGGCTAAAGTATCATAATTTTGCATCAAACTGTCGAGTGTTGTGATTTTTAAATAATAAAGTTTGAGTCTGATACGAGTATAACACGCATCTTCGACATTTTTGTGGTTTTCTCACAATTTACCTGTCTGATGCATATCATGTTTTGCAAAATGAGCTTCTTGTTGCCTTTAACTTCTTTTTCATTATCATCGTATAAAGGGCTTGTGAAACGATCCTTCACCGATATATTTTCAAGCATGACGTCAGCAATCTGTGCCTTAGATGGTATGTGTGGTGCAGGATACAGCCACTTGATGTAATCCTTGACAGCTCATACGCCCACAGAGAGAGATGAGGAAGTCCTCCTCATTCTATTCTTGTCGTCTATATAATACCCGCCTGTTACTGTCCCACTGCAGGGCAAAGGCCTCTTCTCATATAGAGAAGGCACGAGCATTGATCACCACGCTTGCTCAAGATCGGTTGGTGATTTCAGACTTATATTAAGTATAAGTCCAGGTTTCCTCACGATGTTTTTCCTTCACCGATATCAGTAATGTCCAAGATAAACTCAGGAAGATAAACTCAGAAATTCTTGTCGTCTGAATTGTATAATTTCGCGACAAATTGTATATCGGCGCCGCGACAACTACGTTGTTTGCATTCCTGACTTGCATATGACTAGTATTTATAGCACGATTGTTTTTGTTGTGATTCTCACATAAATAACTTACGTAATTATTATGAGGTGCGTGTGCCGTGTTTCTTTTTTAATTTACTATATTTGTTTTAGATTTATTCATATGACATGTGAGTAGCTAGATTTATTTATATTTATGCGGAGGCATAGACGTCCTTGTCTTTCGGTCTAGGATTATCTACTGGTAATTTGATTTATGGTCTGCAATTTCATGATATAATTGTAAAATTATCCAAATGTTCACTGCAATTTGGATAGATTTTCCCGCAAGATTGAGCATTACGGGAAAATACGTGCCAAAATTCCCAAAATCCCGACCCTTGAGTTAATCGTGTGTACAGTCGCGAATAAAACCGACGTCGTCCGAATCATTTCACTTTGACGAGATGTCCTGCATTTTAAGTAATTTTAACGTAGAAATGTAGAAAACTAGGAAAATTCTGATACAAGGACAAACATGCAATCTGTATGTGCTTTCATTGTTGAAAGCTGAATTGATTCTATGAAGACGAGCAAATTCGTATCCGAACCGCAGTCGGCCTAAATTTTTTTGAATACTAGTTTTTTTCTGGTTTTGATCCCTCCGAATATCGTTATTGGTTTATATTAGAGATGCCGCGAATAGTGGTATATAATGGCGAATAATCGATTAGCGATTACGCGGCATTCTCTAAGACGAATAGTCGAGTTATTCGACATGAAACAAAACTTCCAAGTTCCACATACACCTATATCGGTTGTGATTCCAAGATCAGCTATAATATCCAGATACTTGCTTAAAGATGAGTTGATGCAACAAACAGACAGACAGATAGACAAACTTGAAGGTACCTATACCTTAACAAGACATCATTCTTGTCGATATTTTTAGATCCTCTATACATGAACTTGTTCTTTGCTGAATAAGCCTCTAAAATTACTGTTCCCAGAAGCCACTAGGCTGTCTTTCTTCATCACAATGTATCTATACTAGATTTTAATTATTACAATTTATTTGTATTGTTTATTAGGTTAGGACTGAATGTTTGCAAGTAATTATAGTTAGATTCTTTCTAAATCTGCGGTTTTATTTCTTTCAAAATGTTAACCAGTCAATCATTCGCCATTATCCAATAGTATCCACTCACTCCAATAGTAATTAAAAAATGTCGAATACCGAATAAAAGCGGCTAATCGCAGTAGCTGTTACCTGTTCTTCAGGGTCTACCTGAGTTTGACTCATGTCTTGCGGGTATTCTTAGGTATACTTTATTTCCTACCAAAACATTTTCAAAGCTCGTCTCGACAGAACGTACGTATAGACATAGTATCTCTCTCTGCCTATTTTACTAGTAGATGAATAGTATTAGACCAAAAGAAAAACAAAGATTGTGTGCGCTATCAAATCCGCGGGGAATCACTTTTCCCCGAAGGATAATCTAATATATTCTTGTGTCAAATAAAACGGATTCCTCTCACATGTAGTTTAATGCCTCATAAACTCATAAACATAAATTTTCTTCGTTCCATGCTTGTTTTGATAATAGTGGGAGTTTCAAGGAAAGGCGCAGTAAATAAAATCACGTGCCAGACCGAATTTAACTGTAAATAAACATGTTTTAGATAGCGTACGTCATGTTTGTAATGTTAGCCTACTTGTTCTTGTCACGTGGTACACAAGCGAAGAGGGTGAATCTCGAGCAAGGATGACTCAAACTTAAAGCTTTTATGCAACTTTTATGCTTCAATGCAACTGCAATTTGGAAGCGCTCGTGGAAAGGTTAGGGACAAGACAGCCAGCCTGAATGGTTTAAGGCTCGTGCAGACTTGCGACATCGGTAATTGTTCTTTCTTAGAAATTGTTTTGTTAAGAGTCGCGTCGCGCCGGTCTGCACGACGCTTTAGACAACGTTGAGATAAATAGAATACTCTTACCTACGCCATAAAAGTTACAGATATAAATGTAGAAATGACGATGACTCGGAATACAATGGAGTGTGATTTAGCTTTTGCGTCGTTCGTAGTTTGTATGCGAGATAAATTATATGCATCATTCTCCATTTATCGATGCCCGAGCTTCTAATAGTTACTCAAATACAATCAAGGCACATACACAGTGGACCTTCTGTGCTTATTTCCTTTTTTACGGTGGATTTTATTATGTAGTTTATAGTTTGTTAGCAGATTGCGGGAGGGGAGTGTACTTACATTGAACTTGGAAAGCCAAGGGCGGTCATAGACGCTGAAATCTATAAGAAAATCTTGATTGTAAGTACTGTTATTATGCCTGATTTATTAATTTCTGGGGGTAATTACAGGTATTAAAATAATATGGTAGAAGTACTTTCGTGGCAATGTTAGCAAATCACTTCGTACCTACATAAAGATATGACGGAACCAAAAATCGGAAAATACTGCGACACTGTAATAAAAGGAAAACGTGCAACCGATCTATATGAAAATGTGTTATAAATATACGCCAGTGTTTTACGAGGTGCTTTCAAATTGATACGTATCCTACACGGATATGTATGCCGTGACGTCACTGAGAATTCGGTGAACCACGGAAAAGGTAATCACAGAGGACTCGGTAGCTGCCTCTGCAAGAAAGCAGGAGAATGCTAAAACAGGAGACAATCGTTACCAAACAATTTCGTGCTGCATTGGCAAATATTTGCATGAGTTTATTGTTTTCTTGGCTTCAGACAGTGTGTGGAGTAGCTCTTCTGTATCTACGTTGGTGAATCTGAATATGCATGAATATGCTGTTGAATAAAATTCAGTTCGCAATAAACGATGAAGTGCGCAGGTCGTTTGCTATCGGTTACATAACAGTCATTAAAATTCGGAGAAAATGAATTAATTTGATATCACTCAATGTTTGGGTAAACACACTTAGTCATTTGAGATGTTCCAGTAAGAGATTAATTTATTAATGGACTAGCAAATATATCAACGTCAGTTAGTACTTTCTTCACACAAATAGAAAGTACGTATGACGTATGACAGATAAATCAATCTGCAAGACGACGAAAAGGACTTCAAATTCCGAGAACAGCACATAATACAATACAGAGAAACGTCAGATACAAGGCAGTATCGTTCTCAGTACAATCATATCAGACAGACAGACGGATCAGATGACACTATCAACGGCACAAAGAGAACATCTGTATTCCGATTATTCGATAACTATTATCGATTCAACGCTATCGGTATCGATAAACGGATGCTTTTGTTTTGAGTTGGTTGTAATAAAATCGAGAGTTAAAACTTGATAGCGAGATGTTGTTTTAATGATATAATATTCGATAATGAAGTCAATGACGTAGAATTTATAGCTTTTTAATGTAATGTCATGGTAATCAAAACAGAGATGATACGCACAGTAGTCATTTATCATGACTTTACAAAAAGTACTAAATATTATTAAGTAATGGGATAAATTAGAGTCGTCTCCGATTCAAAAAGATTTTAAAAGGAAATACTATCTTTAAAACAATTACAATAAGACTCATATAGTAGTGTATTTTTCTAAACTCTACACTATCCATAGAAGTCCCCAGTGTATTGAAGTTCTGCCTAAATAATTACTCAACAATTAATTACTTAAACAGAATGTAACCGTTAATTCCAGTCTACATAAACGATAGCTTTGTTGTTACGAATCCATTCAATTAAGTAATTGAAGTACTTATACTTTTTATTGCAGGTATTCAATTATTTGTTTATAGACCGTTTATATAATCACCGGTGAGGAAACTTGTGCGGTGTGGCTGTATTAATAGCGAGCAAGACATATTGGGAGAAGCGTTTATTTGAGGGAAGGAAGATCTACTCTTTGTAACATCGAAAGCCAAATAGTTATCTGGTTGATGTGAAATAATTGGCAATTAGCACTAAGCCTACTGGGAATTTGTGTGTTAGCTTTTGGAAAGGGGCACGTGCAAAACCTACTCATTTCATTGATCAACAATATTTTGTACCTTCTTGACACATCTATCATACTACATTAATTAGTCTTTGATGAAAGAATAAACGACACACGACGACTCGACGCACACTCACACTGACGTACAGTTTCTGTTACATTTTTTGCGAAATGGTAATTCTTTATTTAATTGTATCCTTCCATACAGTACTACTTGATAAAATAACGACATCGAACTTGAAAATGGGCAAAGATTTGTCATAGATCACGGGTAACTTGGTAATTGGTAATTGGATGCAAAAAAAAAAAAACAGAATTGATCCTAATGAGAAAAACAAAAATAAGTACTTATTTTCAAAAAAGTTTCCAGCAAAAATACAAGCTCTCAAACTCAAACTTAAAGCATTTATTTCAATTAAACCATTTACAGGCACTTTTGAATTGTCAAGGAATCGGTCAGTCAGAAATATTAAACTAGTTGCCCATTTCCCAAAGCGTAGTAGGTACCTATGGAGAAGAACGGGCAAGAAACTGCACGGACACTCTTTTAAATAAATTGTTACAAAATATTGGTTACATCATTCATGTTGAAATTAAACATATGAGAACAATGTAGAAAGACGTGCACGTTAGAAGCGTCCGTCGTCCTCTACAAAAAGGACTCACCCAAGTAACTGACACCGCTAAAACTGAGGCACCACCTAAACGCGCTCGCTTAGCGACCGCACTGAATAAGCACAATTATCAATTCAATATGCTAATTGATAAGTTAATTAGATGCTAGTATGGAAGCATGAAGCGTACCCAGCACGCGATTAGTTAGTGTATATGCAGACGTAACGCACTGCTATTTGTAAATATCGATTACTTTGTTGTGTGGGAAACTTTAGCTTTGTGACTACAGTGTAAGGATTACTTCGCAGTCGGTGTTTAAGTGTTTGGTGTCTGTCTGCAGACACCAATCTAATTAGTAGTCTTTTCTCGATTAGGTATATTTCTGTTTTAGTTGGTTCTCGAATAGCCATTTTTTCAGAGCTTTTTTGGTCATTTTGGTTCATAAACTTTGCATTTCTTGTAGCTAGACATGGTTCTTGCCTGCGCCGTGTAAACGATACCCAACATTGTTGATAGCCTGCTAAATAGTAAGGCTAATAGTTTATAGCCAAGAGCAAGTTGTAAAGTGTAGGACCCGTTTACGTTACGACACTTCAGTGTAAGCTCGATGAATACCTGAGGGTTGCGGATATTGTCAACGTAACGTAATAAACAAGGAATCCCTCAGATTATGTATGAAGGAACAATTTCAGAAACTTGTGACAAGAATATATCGGTAGATGATAACCGGGAAAAATAACTCAACAAAAATACCATACAAACCGAAGCTATTTTCGCGTTTAGTTTTATCAGTATTGCTTATTTAGCATCAACTTATGCTACAGTAGGTTCAGATAAATATTCAGTGCCAAAACAATACATAACATATAATATCCTGCAAAGAAAAACACAAAGTCAGCCTATTTAACGTCACACATATCCTTTGTTTTCGTTTCGCGTAAGACTGAGCGACATAACATCCATATTTAAGATCTCCGTAACCTCCACATCATACAGCGAAGGTCGCGGGAAATCCTGGAAAAGTTACCTAACGTTATAAACTGACACAGCTTGTGCTTGGCTTCGACCTAAGTAAGTAAGGAAAGAAAACAAGTAGGCAGGGATTGTCGAAAAACATTAACAACTATCGGTAGAACAAGCTACAAGGGTTGGCTTTCAGCTGGGTTATAATGACAGACAAAACTTGTCATTCTGACTTGTTATTGCATCGACTGCTCGATGCAATAACACACACACAATGTCTGTAAAACAATGTTTGGGGTCATATTTTGAATTGCTGGATTGAACTTTGATAATCTATTCGACTGATAAGTCTTTGAAACTTTTCCAATACCAATTTTGCTTTTTGGAGCATTAAAGTACAAAGCTTTAACCGACTATCCTAGAGATCTATTTAGCAAAAAGGTGATTAGTTGGTTCATCTGTATGACAAACGTAGTCAAGCACTCCATAACTTTGCTCACCGCATTAGCGATCAAAAGAGTTATGGACGCAGAATAAAAGCACAATAGAACCTGTGCCACTCCTGCGCAAACAAACGAGCAGTGGCATTGTGTCGTGAGAACCGTTCAGTCTTCTATTATCGCGAATAATATCGTACAATAGGTTGGAATCAGTAGCACAATAAGCGTATGGTCTGATTCTCACTATTATTTAGGTCTTAGATGAGGTTATTGGAAAATAAGAGGATATGTTGGTAAACATAAAAGTCACTACAAACACGACATTACAAGAAGGAAGAGAAACTTGAAACATCCGTGATACAAAGAGTTCCATTTCCTCATGTTGTCATCCGCTTTGGAGATGTTATCGACGACCATTGGTCATGCAATAACCACTCGCTTACCGCAGTCTATATATTTTTTCGATTTCCAAATATAAGTCGACTAACCCTGGAAACATCAGAAAGAACCAACAAACATTATCCTCAAAATCGAGGAGATCGCCAAGCAAAACGCACCCCACGCAATTTCCCTTTAAATCAGATAACGCGATAGGATCTCAAAAGGCCGATACATGCTGGCCGTTCCGTATCGCCAGAGTATCGGCCATTTGATCCGCCGACCGCGATCCCGCAACAATGGACGCACTTGTGCGCAGGGCTCGGGTTACCGACGCTGCTGCACAATGCACTCCACGTGACCACCGCCAAGTTATTGGCCCACATTCTGATACGTGTTTGTATGCGTTTTAATAGATGAATAGTTTTCAGAAATGCAGTTTTGACTTACACTTACGAAAAATTAGGATGACGACAAAACTTTACACTTTAATTCACACTTCAAGTTTTGCATATCCGCCGCTTACAAGCTATTCTTGAATACGACGTGCGTAGAGATATAAACAACACATTAATATTTAATTTCTAGGAAACTAGTCATGACCTACGACAACATATTAATATTCCATTTACCTACTAGTTGTAAGAGTAAATAAGGAACTGCAAAATATCAATATATTCAAGAGGTTATAAGATAAGACATTAAATGCCAGAGCTAAGATACTGTATAGTCCTCCAGCATTTATTTGATACTAAAATCAGTATAAAACCAGCAGCGAAGTTTATGAGATTAATTTCAAACCAGTTTCAAGAGTCTGGAGCTAAGTAAGAAAAGCAAATGAAGCCGGTGGAAAAGTTACTAAACCGTCCATCATTTTTACACTCTGGTGCTTAGCGCAGTATTTATTTATAAGAATTATTTGGAAGACAATCTTAGAATATAATAAAACCTGCGCAGTTAGTTCACGGAAACAGTGAATCTTGAGAATCAGCAAATTCATTTCAGAGAATAAAAAATAACAGATTGCAAGTTATGAATTTCCTTAAAAGATTCTATGCGATTAAGTGGCATGTTCGTAAATTGTTCCTAGCAGGTTAAAAATCTTGTTTAGGTTTCCTGGGCGTAATTCTTCCTGTTTGGCATGTTGCCGGCTGCTGAACAGTCAAATGAAAGTTTTGAATGCACTTTGCATGTTCCGATTCTCGTGATTTCGGCTCGCAGCCAGATTTTCAAGTTTTAGAGTCAGTGTTAAATAAAAGAGAGGATCTACTATCTCTTTTGAGTCACCAATTAGGTATTAGTTAACGAATTTAACTACCTTGCCTTAGCCACCCTAACACTGAAAGATCTTCGGGGGGATAATACCATAGTAGCAACACACACATTCGCCATATTGCACATCGTGACGTCATCAAAGGCACGTCGCGTGGCGAATTAGCATTTATACAAGTTCTAGATATGAACCATCGGGTAATATGGTTTGTTACACACGCTATGTAGCTGGAAGATCATATTACAGGAAAATCAAGACAAGTTTTTCCACAATATAATGTTAAGTGTTGGTATTTATCTAAGACCATGAGTTCATTGCTGAATTTAGCTAGGTCTCCAGCCAACAAATTCTGTTTCTCTGCATTTATTACAGTTGCTGTTTCCATCATTAGGATGTCCATATGGCTTGTGTTTTTTTCAGTGTTCTTCGTCTTTTTAACCCATTTGCATCCACTACTTCGTCACCATCAACAATTTTGTATTTTGTATTCAGAACAATCAAGTCCACACATTATCCTGTAACGTTTCAAGCGTACACGGCGATGACATTCCAGCGAGTGGCTATAACACCCAGACAACATGGCGGCCACGGCGTTTGTCGCATTCAATACCTTATACAGGACGATTTATGTCCAAACGTGTTTATTCGGCTTGTTAAATGTAAATGCGCTGTAGTCGAGGATTTCTATCGTAAATCACAGAACGACTGTTAGTGCTTGCTGCGATATGTTTCAGATTGCGAGCCCCTTCGCAAATGGGAGCAAAGTGGAGTAAGGATTGGGTGAAATTGGAAACAGCCAGTGTTCGTCAAGCAAGCTCAGTCAGTGGTTGAAGATTATGTTATTCGATTCTTGGAATCTTTGTCCTCAATTTATTGTGTGAATCTTGATTCATTGCGAATATACACCTGATTAAACACTATGCTAGTATTATAAAGTTATGTTCTTCTCTGACGTATCTGCTTCGTGCTGTTGACATCGAAAAAGTGATGACAATAAGTTCCAGAAAAACCAATGAAATTAATTAATACAAAGGGCATAACATATTGCTTCTTTAGAACTTTATAAAAGCAATATCTGTATCAATAAATCAATAAAGTCCGTTCAGCAGACTATTCAAAGTCTATTTTTCGAGAACAGATCAAACAAACAAACCTGCAAACGGTTATTGTAATACACGTTGGATGAAATTAATCACACGAATGACGTTAATAGTACAATCATGTGCGAAAATGTAAACACCCAAATTGTTCTGTTAGTATGCATTTTAAATTCATTATTAGGCATGGTGAACAAGAGCTTCATGTTTTTGATAACACTCTGATAATCGTATAATGTAATACCAATTATATAATTAGTCTAATTAGTGAAGGAGCTCGTGGCAAAGTAATGACAGCCGAACGGGTCGAACCATCAGGCTAAGCTACGCTTGCCAGGGCTGGTTTGTGGATGTGTGACCATCTTTACATACCGAGACTGTTCCGTGCCTCGGAAAGCACGGTAAGCCGTTGGTCCCAGCTGTCATTTGTGGATATTTGACTGTCGTTATGGGTCGTCAGAAGTCCGAAAGTCTGACAACCAGTTTTACCAAGGGGTATCGTATTACCCATTTACTGGGTTGTGGAGGTCAGATAAGCATGTAAAATACTGGTATTCAGCTGCATCCGGTTAGACTGCATGCCGACCCCAACATAGTTGGGAAATTCTAAGCAGATTGAATTAGTCTAATTAGTGGTTTGATTTGCAGCGTTCGTCGAATTGTGGAACGTTTATTGGATGCAAAGTTTTGCACCAATACTACCCTATGCAGTTTGCACTTATGATATACATTGGTGATAGGTTAAGTTTGAAAACTAACTAAACTAAACTAAATTCTGGAATGCAAGTCGCGGTTGCTACCGCGACTTGCATTCTAGATTGCTAACTAGTACCGCGAACGAGCGTACCCAATTAGAATACCCTCTCATTTCGCTGTAAAATGAACCCTCACTTCATTTTCGCGCTTATTTTCACACTTTTCACGAAGATGAGTCAACATGGAGTTAACACGCGAAGTACTACGAAGAATCACACCTACACGTGAACTCAGATTCAGTCGAACGCTTCGAATATCTGTTTTTTTTTTCGCTTCCATTTCTCAGATAGTGCAGAAAGCAATACACTGTATGTATCGCTAACTGCTCTGCAAATCGAGTACCCAAAGTATCCGTAGTATTCAATTGTAGGATGGCGTTTCAGCGTACGGAAGTGGTGCATTTGAGAGGTTTTAACTGAGAACTCTGTAAGAAGCTCCCGAGGAAAATCGTTCAAAGAAATAGTACGCCAGGAAATGTTGCTGGTGTTTGTATTGCCTTTTTAAAAGATATCGTTCAATTATAAAGTTCTTCTGTATGTTTTCCCAAGGCGCAATGGCCAATAATGGATACTGTTCTACATTTGAGCTAGTATTTTTCAATATGTAAATGGAAGCCGAACTTGATCAGCTTTGACGTCTGAACCGTATTTGATATCATAAACCAATACAGCGAAATAAAAAACTGTGTAACCGACACTGTCCACGCATGTGCTAACAAGAAACATGTTTTTAATGACGTACCGAACAAAATGAAAAGAGTGTCGAATGCACATATCGCGTATCGCAATACCCGGAGCAAAACGAATGGAGCTGCACTTTATCATAACATTATATAAAGTGTATAATCAGCTATAAAGTTATCGACGAACATGCTTGCATAAGCATGTGACGTAACGCCACAAAGGTGAACGACTTGAAAGATAGATTAAATGATAATAGGAGATTGATGTTTGTTGCAGTTGCGAAGATATGCAGACATGTCCGAAAGATGATTGCTATCTTGTGCATGCGAAAGCTTTAACACCTGGTCGCCCTTTATCGGACGTTATAAAATAAACAATCAGAGAAATTCGTTCCAGGCGATGTTGGCTTACCGAACATAATATATGGAATGACTATCTCCTTGGTAGTTTTATTTCTTACGCTAGATCAATAAATAAAGACATGGTAGAGTTATGAAACAGTGGTTGCAAACGACACAGCATAAAGAAATCTATAAAATGAAGATATAACTAAACAGCTAGAAACTTTATCTCCACAGATTCGCCACGCTGCACGCTGACGTTAAAAGCCTGCTTCATCTAACTATAATGTAGAGCTATGCAAGACGTTTCTCGATGCATTCCCCGTGGTAGATACCTTACCTACATAGGCAGCACATATTATTTCGTAGTGACGGAAACTGCTACATATGTGTGCCATTTCGTGCAAGCTGTAAATCTTCCGGTGAAATAGGTTACGTGGCTTGCTGGCGATAAAATTACAAGTATTATATTAGTTGTGCACTATTGTGAATTTGACACGCTCTTTACTGTACGTTCGGATACACCTACACCAATAGAAATGTGAGGGTAAAAGACAACTACATTTCCCGGCGTATTATTTACCTGAGCCATTTTCCTCATTCGGGAGCTCTTTACCAAGCTCTCAGTTAAAACCTCTCAAATGCACCACTTTCATACTCTGAAACGCCATCCAATTGGACGACGTCACTATATTTTCAATTTTGAAGTTAGTGATACATGAAAATTCTAAATTGAAAATGTTGACGGAAGGATAACATTGAATTACTTACTCTTTGTTATGTACACCATAGGCAGATATAAAATAGAAATTTTACATAGGGTGACATACTTAATTGGCGGTCCATAATAAATAAAAAAGCAGGTAAAACCTATTGGTTAGATAACTGTTGTTCATAGGCATAATGGGAACAGCGTTGGACTAAAACATACGAGTACCATATTTGAGCACCTGCGATCAAGGTTTAAGTCCAATGATTTTTAGAATCAGCAGCATTATCACATTTATCACATACGTCAGCTGACGTAGGTTCGCAATTCACCACACATGTTACAATTCTCGTGCGTTGTCAGCGCCATGCGCCAGGTCGTGCGCAAGTGCTCGGTGACGTCATCATTTGCACCAGCAACAAGCCACGAAATGCAGTTATAAATAAACAAACGATTTGCGGATTAATGCATCGGTCTGTGGTTTAGTTTTCTTGGCAAGTTTTATGATATGGGTTTTTTGTTTGACAGGTAATTTAATATGACGTATGATGTCGGTCATTGCATCTACTGTAATTTAATTTCTGTGCCTTTTCGTTACCTCTTGGTGGAAGTTTACGAACCTTCTTCGTAATCTTGTGTTCTTCGGCTTTCGCTGATTGGTTTCGCAAAATGGCTCTTTCGGAATTTTTATAATTAGCATTCACAGAAAACTAGGGGGAATGACCGACATTGGACTCTCACCCAGTAACATACATCTAAGACTTCAAAAGCTTGTGGGGTTTCAAGATAGGTAGTCATCGAAGTTTCTAGTGGTGTAAAACCCGTACTTACATAATCGTATGACTTTAACTCTAATCAGTAAACGTAATTGTTATCGTTTCACCCGTCGCAATGGCTGCAAAAACAACAATAGCTAATAAAGTGAGTGTATTGTCTTTGAACATGGTGTTTAACCATGTTCTCAATCCTTGTTGATTGCTACAACGTGATGCTGATAAGAATCTAGTGCGTTTCATTTTGTGTGCGGTTATCGAATCATGACTTAATGTAACAATTCACTTGCTTGAAGAATTCTTTAAGTTGAAAAGTACAGGATGTTGTTCACAATCATGATCATTTATCTCTTAGTCAGTTTGGTAGAAAAGTGTCAAGATGATGTAATAGTAAAAATATTCTATTCTATAGTCAAACAGAAAGAATTAAAAAGAAAACGTAGAGTGGTTTTTCATACAGCAAAATTTTAACGCAAGGAAACCAAGCATTTATAGATCATGCATTATCAAATATTCATGGTAAGTATTTTATTCGGTTGAGCTAAAACACCCAAAAGGCAAGGCTCAAACGCTACAGGGATGGTAGATATAGATTGGACTACCTGATGCTAAAGTAAAAATAAAGTTAAAAACATACAATAATTCAGTTATTCCTGAAACCATAAAGAAACGAGAACAACAAGCACTCCGATCAACAATAGACTTCAATTTTCCCATTGTATTTTCATTCAAAGCTTCTGACAACGAAAGCATCTTCCAACTACATGCATAACATACCTTCATTTCTATCCCCGTATAAAATATACATACTAACCTACTTGAACCACATCGGAGTCCAGTCGAGCGGTAATACGATTGCTCTTCATTATACAATACCGCAGCAATCAGCTTAAGGCTTGCAACCTACTAAATCCTGAGCCGAGGACGGATTAAAATTAGGCAAGCGGAAATTATTTTATTTTTAGACGTGTTCTTAGGGAATAATTTGTGGTTGAGGATGACAAATGTGACATACTTGAGGTTTGACGATAAGTAGAAATTGAGAGTACTGTCAGAGATTTAATCAAAACGATTCAAATTTTCTTGGATTATAACTGTATACTAGGTTAACTTCTAATGGGTTAAATATACTCAGTTAATTTCTACTTGAAGTCACTACTAATGCTAGGTAGTGACCACAAGGACATCAATGACGCTAGTATTACCTTAGTCAAAGCATCAGCTTTCTGTTTGTCTATATCAAAGAAATGTTTACCCAGCCTCTTCATCCATTACTTACTCGTCAAGTAATCTGTCTTCAGTTTCTAACAACTACGTATCAACGCAACACAGTGCATAAGTAATGACAAGTTGCGAGCCAAGTAATAAGCAGTTTCGCTCACTTAGTTATTACTACTTGTGCGGGATGAGCAGTTATGCTATGATTTTCTCGAAAGTCTATCAGTGTGGAAGTAATTAACGGGTATGAAAGTTTCTACGCTTTTATTATACAGAAATATTGTCGCCATGCAGTCTCGGACAGCCAAGATGATAATTTTATTAATACACTTTTGATTAACCGATTTAACGTTGTTTATGTGTAGCAACATGCAATTGATCAGGAAGAACAAGACAGTCGGTGACGTTAATCCTCGCAATACAATTAAAGGAACTGATCTTTCAGTAATGAAAGCGGATTCAGGAAATGAGCATGATCATTAAACAGTTAATTACAAGCAAAACAAAACGTAACTCAATGCTATTAAATCTTAATATACTTACGATTGTGAAACTAGGTATCGAATAATCCCAATGGGAACTCGGAAGCTTTATGAACTAGCTTCACAGACGGCGACTCGAACGGAATCGCTTAATATTGGTTTCTCTCAGGGAGATTCATCATATCTTTCTATACATTGTATAACAGTTCTGCTCGTTGCGTTATTAAGTTCTTTTTATCGGAAAATATCCTCTCGTTATTTCTGATTAAACATTTTAGAGAAACTAAATTTTTCAAAGTATAGGCTTTTGTGTTCAGTAACAGTTCTAATAAAAAAACCTTTAGGGTTTGTTACTAAGTTATATTTTGTTGTTGCCTTTGACGATCGTCAGTCAGGACTAAAAAGAGCTTTACAACATTCTAAGGAGTTCAGCACTGCGCATTTTATTGAAACATATTCGTGTAGTCATGCTTTGCTCGAGTCTTATGCATATGTGAGGATATATTGACATATTTTGTAATATTAAAAGCAGCGGTGCTAAGTGGTTTTACTTGGAAGCTCGAAAATTGTTCAAAGAATTTGATGTCTATTTCAACTTTTTAACATTGATAGCATTTTAGAATGCTGCAATTATTTTGATGATAACAAATGTTTTACACAATTCATTATTTATTCATAGAGTATGAGAGTTATCGCTTAAACGAGATCTTCATAAATATTTAAAAGGTCTTAGAAAAAAGTGTGTGCCACAGTGCCACCATGTTTAGCCTCACGTACACCGTCAATCTGTTGGTTGCCAGCCATCAATTGTCACTATCACCTGACATTAGACACACTTGCAAGGGAATAATTAATCATTTTTACTATTGATTACAGGGGAATGCAAAAAGAAAAAGACCTGTGTGTATGCTTTATCATTTTAACGATACAGCGAAGCGGCTTGCAATATTTTAGACATAACATATTTTATATCTACCTAAGTAAAGAATAAGGTAACGTTTACAGAGCTGCGATGACATTATATGTCGTAAAAAATAAATTTTCACACGAAAAGGCACCCGATCCACAACTTCCACACGAGCGGAGTAACAGGAAAAAGTAAGAATTTAAACATATAAAACAGCCTTTTACAGATACGTTTCACGCGAGCTTTTGATTTGTGCTAACATAAAACCCTGGACTTCAGCATAACAATATGTAGCTATGTACACGGTAGCAGTTGGCGAAATGTAAATGGGCTTAACAGCTACTAAACTACCAAATCATCTTCCAAACAAGATCCATTGAATTTGAAAACAGAGGGACAAAAAAGTGCGTGGCACCGTGTTCACGGAGACCATGACAATGCGGCCCGACTAACATCGTTTGTCACTATCAACTGACGGGATGCAAGGGGACCTATTGACGCCATCGAGCCATTGATTCTATGCATTGTTTACGATCGATCATCAATTTTGGAAGGGAAAGAAAGAGAACAGAAGATGAACCTAATGGTTAGCGGTAGGTTCGATGAACGGAATCCAACCAAATTTTTGGATGAATATCATGATACTTATAACTTGCACAGTACGAAAGAAATATACATTGAAATAGGTGATAATGGATGCCTATATAGAAAACTCTATAGTCAAGGTGGTGATAATGTATATCAGAAAAGTTAAAGTTAGCACGTACTTGCAATCTTATTAGAACATAAGTTTAAATAGCAGCTAGGCTCAGTACTGTGTGAAAATTTTGCAATAAATTTGTAAGAACGATACGCTTGTCGCACTTTCGTCGAAGTTTTAACATATTGCCAATGCCTTAAAAACATCGGTCTCGAAAATAGCATTTCAGGACGTCATGCAAAAGCATGTTTATACGACGACGTTTAATTTGCAAATAAGGTAATAAGAATGATTCCTAACTTATTAAGTAAACATTTAGAGAATTTGAAATTGGCTTTGCTTAAATCAGAGAAGAAACTTAAACTAGATGCCCAAATGCATGGGCATTCCCAAAAATCTATAAATCTTCCCAACCTTTTCCCAACTATCTCGGCTTCCAGTGTAGCCGGGTGCAGCTGAATACCATTATTTTATGGATTTTACCGTCCATGTTGTGGAAGTCAGATAGGCATCTATCTGACCTCCACAACATGGACGACAACGAGATAGCCCCTTACCCCTTGGTACGATCGGTGGTCAGACTTTTTGGGCTTCTGACTTTCCGTATCAATGGTCAAAGATCTACGAACGACAGCCGTGACCAATGGCTTAGCGTGCTTTCCGAGGCACGGAGGGGTCTCGATATGTAATGGATGTGCACCCATCCACGAGCCGACCGCTGCAGCTTAACCTTCGATTGACCCATGCGACTGTTATTATTTAGCCACGAGCTTCTCTACGCTCCCTCTACTTACGGGATCTCCATCTCCTGTGAAACCGAATAAAAAAGTCCTGTACCCCAATTTGTCAAAGAACAGAGAGTTGAGAACGTATCGGCGATCGTTAACACGGCGAGGTGCGAAGCCGAAGATGCCATGATGAATAATTCAAGACTGCACGCAATACAAATAAATTGAGAATATATTGATGGATGTTGGATGTCTACTCGGGTAACGATTAGAAGGATGCACGGAGGGAGTCAGATCCTGTTTGATATTGATATAAATACAAGATTGTCTAGTTTTTAATATTGGTGATAAAATGAAATGAAAACACAACGATGAATTTGAATTTAACGTAGAAATAGAGCAAATCAAAATCGAATAGTATGTGTATCGGTGAATTGTTACTAAATCAAATCCCAACCCATTTTATCAGCAATTACTTTAAACGACTGATTTGTAGACTTGATTGAGAGCGTAAATCACTCCCATGCTCGTAAATCAATAACTTTTTAAAATGAAACGCCATTGCGAGAGGAGCACGGGTAAAGCAAGAAGTAAGTATAGGTGAATGAGTTTGTTAAACTTAAACTTGACCCAATCAGGGAAACCTTAATGAACTAAGCGTATACTATACGTGGGCAGCTTGTATTTTATTACTAAGTCAATTCAGTTCCTTCAGGCCTTTAGATCGAAATACGCGTTCGAATTTGTCATTTCCGTGAAAGTGAGTTAGTTGCATATTTACCTAACTCCTATGCTAACATTGGACTAGCGTTGTTAAAACTAATATTATAATAGAAAAAGTTTGCTTGTTAACTTACCCAATTTCGTCAGAGCTACTGTGTGAAATTGTAAAACTTGACAGATCAGATTTATATCACGTAGTAAAGTATACAAACACATTTTGCGAACTACAAGAGGCAGCCCAAAACTAAATATTAATATCCTTGGGGAAATCCCTCTTTTTTGTTCAATTACTTAAGGGATTAATAAAATTACCAACTTGGCTCCGGTGGGATTAGCAACCGCAGGTAAAATGTTTCAGGCTCCTTTACGTTATTACATTACCAGGTCAAATAGTGACCACGCAATTTTGGGGCGTGCATGTCATAAGAGCCCTCAGATACTACATGATTTTATCAGGCGTTCATAATAGCAACATGGTAACATAAACAAGGACCTTAATTCTCTTATTTTTATGTTGTGGTTTTTCCGCATCTGTTTTCCGTTACTTACTCACACTAACAAAAACAGAGTTCAGAATTTCTGTTTTTCTTTCTTAAAACTGCAGTTATATCCTATTGCAAATTCATCCACTTCCAACCGAATCATTCGGCCATGAATATAATCAAAATTAGATTTACAAGTAGGTTGATGCGCTCTAGTGCGATGACTCATTGTCCTGATTACCGTAATGAGTGTATGAAATCATTGCAGCAAATGGCCTTACTGCTTTGAAGATTATCGACCTGTGTACGGTTTCTATTTTGTCCTCTATATTTAAAAGTGTTACATACTGATTTTTTACGGCATTTGGTTGACTGGAATCTGGATTCGATATTCTTACCTGGAAAATAAAAGGAATGGTGGTTATTAACACGCACTTTAACTTTAACGATATACATTCTTAGTTTAAAGATTAACAGGATCATAAACAGACTTAAAAATACTTCCTGCTACACTTTTAGGTATAGTGACAAATATGTAAATCTCGAGATTTTTAAACACTTAGATGACTTGACAATTTGACTGGCGCCAATCTGCACAAACCGATATCTAAATTGATCAAATGCGCAGTAGTTTTAAAGTTTCTACTTAAAAAGCATCTAAGTACTACAGATATATATCGATTACTTTAACGAGATACCGTAAACAGTTTCTCCCATGATGAATGGTTTGATCTCAAAACAATTTTCACTACCCACACAGTTATACTCGTATTTACAAGACATCGAGTTAAGAAAGATGATCAACGGAGTTGGTCGATCAATGATCGTGATTAATGAGTCATGTCAATGACTGGAAACATCAATATAAGAAAGCACAGAAGGCTTAATGTCAACAACTTGTAATACGTAGTATACTACATAAATAGTAGCTAAAGTGATGGTAAAATGGGTCATTGGCGAACCATTGGCGATTATAATTCTCGTTCGAATGGCTTCCGGAATGTGCTTGGGGTTGGTATAGCAGTCTGTATAATGGATAAGTGAACCTTCTGGCACAGTCTAATTTAGATCGATACGCTTTTCATGCGCCGGCGCTGACTTTTTACTCACGCCCAAAAAGTAATGTTGTTATTCAATATGATATGAGAAAAAACTAGTAGGTACTTGACTTGAAGTTTTTTATACAGATTATGATATGTGTGTATTGTAGGAACAAATAAAATCACTACTAGTTAAATAGTATTGTACTGTGGCCGACGAACACTCTACGATAGACATTTGATTAAAACTGTAAATATGGAAAATTTTCAAATAAGTAACTAAGCACTATAATATGATAAAAATATCTTTTTGTAGCAATAAGTACCGGAACAACAAAAAAAAATCAATTTAAGTAATAAAGATTAAACAGACGGCATATTGTCATAATATGGGAAAAATACCGCAGACCCATACATATCCCTTAAAAGTTCACCGTCTCTTACGTATATATACCGCGATTAGTATTCACCTACCATTGTATGGAACTGAATCATATTTCAATTTGTGTTTTAATCCCAGTCTGTTTGGTTAGGATGTTTCCGTTCACGTCATGTGCTGTTTGTATTGCATATATATAAAAAAATATGGGGGATAGCTGTGATCATGCATGGGCTTTGTATTAATGGTTGATCTGTTCCGGGCGGGTATGGGTTTTATGATATACGGGAAGCTTGAAACATGAGAAAGGATATATTGGTGTAATGATACGTAATAGGGTCAGCTAGAATACGATCTTACATAAGGCAGAAAGATTGGCAGTCACATTGAAACTGGCAAAGATTGTAAGAATAAGAGTCAATCCATTAATTCCGAAGAGGATACCTGAACCAATCCGTCTCGTACGATTTGGTGCGTCAGCCGACATCCTGTGTATTTTCCTAAGACTCAACTAAAGGAAACAGGTCGTTGCGATACTTGCAGGTAATAAAATAGAGCAATTTGTCATCGTATCTCTGGATTTGACTTTGGCAATGACTTCTGCATTGGGATCTTTTCTAGAAATATAGATATAAGTACATTTCCCCACGTCCATTCGACTTATGGGATGCTCAAAATTACGCGCTTCGTACGTAGTACTTACGTAGCCGTGAACTTTAATACCGAGTGCGTTGGTACCGTCGAGGTCACGAGCGCAATAAACCGACGGGTTTCCAGATCGCTAGTGAATGGTAAAACTCTACTAAAGCTTGAATAAATTTATGTAGTTTTCTAATGTATGGTTCCTGTATTTTACTAGTAGTTAAACGTAAGACTTGTGAAAGCCAATATATTCGAAGTCTGTACATGGATTTGCGAAGTAGACCTTGGTAGGTTCTGACCCATTGGTAAAGTTTGCAAGTTAAATTCGATTCCAACTACTATCCATCCATTTGGCATACTATCTTAAAATTCAAATGACGACTATTATTTTGGGCGATTGTTACATGTCGAATCATTTACCTCAGTAATCGTTCTCCACTTTAATCTTTACGAATTTTTGTAAAGCATTGACGTCGGTATTCGGTATCTTTATTCATTCTATCCATTTCGTCATGGAAAACGAGTGTGAAAATTTATATTCTCCAAACATGGATGATTATAAAAATTCTCCATTTACACGTGTTGTCAGGTCGTAAACAATACAGCTTATGGTGTGAATCATGCACACGCCAGGTACGGTGACGGTGAATCAGACCTACACACCTTGCTAGTAGTTGCTGGTGTAAACTGTAGGTAGCACTCAATTGAAAGGTATAGAAGCTACATTCGATTGATAGATCGATTATTAGGGACCGTACAAAATCTATTTAAGTTGCTACAAGCGAGTAGAGGAGAGAGGAGAGGAGTAGTCTAGTACTGTTGTTTCTGGTCTGAGTTGCATGTGAGAGTTTTGCCATTGTAAATGCACTCACTACTCTAAATCTCAGAAGAATCTTTAATCAATTAATTTAAATATTTATTTCTTTCCTTTCAGTTGTCTGAAAGATTTTGTTTTTCTTGAAATTGAACTGGTTACTAGATTTATGTCCTACGTAGAATATTTTCTTTCATTCTTCTTTCTGTGATTTTCATTTATAATTACTTCACAATTTAAACTTGGCAATAAAATACATGGAAATTGTTAAGTTGTGGTACTTCTATTTCTTTAAGTTAAATGGTTACAGGTAAGTTGCTTCAGTGGCATAATTGCATAGGTAATATTGTACGCGGAACTAGCCTTTAGATGTAAGCTATCGGATTACCTAATAAGGTGAATAGGTTATATTATGCACCTTAGTAGTTTATACGACCTTAGAATTAGCATTACCAGTGGTTACAGTTTGTATGATACTTTATATTGGCTGTAAATAACTTGTGTTTGATTCAAATCTACATTATTCTGTACCCATCTCACTGCTCATCATTGATCGATTTGTCCGTTCATCCAAACAGACAGATAGTAATTTACTATTCATAGTTGCTTGCGAAATGCAACAAAAGCAGAATAGAATACAATTATTTCTTGAATAGCTTAGGTGTTGGTCCCTAATCTATTTGTTTATGCATTACAATGAAGAACACATCGTATGAAATACATTTCTTGTAAAGGCGATTACCATAAATATCTATGCTTAGAAAGTAGATAGGTGCTGCAATACGATTTCAATATCCTAAAAATAAAATAATAAAAATATAATGTATCTGCGTAGCTGGCCTATCTTCTGACCCTTAATATTTCTCATCTCATATTGAATATTCTTGGAAACGCGCAGCAATATTATAGCCCTACCAATAAAGCATGCGACAATTTTACTCTATTAAGCAAATAAGATTAGTTGTACGCCTGACTTGCCACGTCAAAGGCAGACGAAATAACTAGACCGAAAAATCCATATTAGTTGTCCAATTGTTATTCATAACAAGACTCGGAGCTAATATCTAGGTGCTGACGATGATTCACGAGGTGACGACACCTAGCTTTTACACCGACAATGAGGAAGTGAAGAAGGCTAACACGTGTTTGCAATTGTTGGTCCTTAGGTACGCCGCAAAACCGTTTACCTTGGAAGTTCATCTTTAGGAGTTGATGATTTATCTGCGCTTTATTTTCTCAGGACACAGTTTTTGCAGTCTCTTGAAATGATTCGTCAATTATTCAGGTCTACCACCGTTCCATAGCTGTTACACTGCAACGATCGCCTAAATCACTAGCAAAAACGGCAATCGAAAAATTGGACAGTCTCACAACACAGCAGTCGCATATGCGTCAGATATAGATGATTGTTCGATTCGTTCAACATTTAAGTACGTACGGAAGTATAGGCGCAAGGAGTGAGCCTTCTGTGCCTATCTATTCTGTTTCTAAACGACTTAGCATTCCCAACACGCTGAAGGCGATGACTGCTTAATGGCGTCTATACTTAGACAACAATTAATAGGTACAATGAGAAAATTCCGTAACATTATCATGTAAACGCTTCAATGGGAGCTAATGGCGCACAACACATCATGGATATGGCTGCGTTTATGGGTGGTTTGGGTCCAGGAATGGTGAGTTTTAATCGTTAAGATTCTTGAAGTCAGATTCTTTACTAAGAAAACGGAATATATCGTTATAGATTCCTCGGTTTTATGCGCAGCATCTTCAGGTGATATGAGGCAGACAGTGTTGTCTTTATCATGAACCCAAAGACCTTGTATTTTTAAGGCGGTTTTTGGTGTGGAGATTAATAGTATCTAATAAGTGGACGTCAGTAATTCTGGGCATTCTACAATTTCTTTTCTATTGTCATTATTAATTAAACTTTAATGTTTCCTTGAAAAACCTCTGAACCGCTAAAGGAAATACCACCAGCTGGTAAAGATAGGTATCACAGACTGTGGTCGCGCTATACAAATAGTTCAGCGCCCTAAATACAAAGGTCAACACAGAAAGGTTAGCGAACACTTAGACCACACACATAGACACTGACAGCAATTAAGGAAATAGCTGTCTTTAGTGCATCACGTTAGTAAATGTCAACATCACTTCTTAATGGACTGCCTCGAAGGAGGTCCTTAATGCTATGATTGCCTAGCAATTAGGGATTGCTAAGGATGTTGCTACGCAGCTGGACACTGCTACTCATTACTTAGAATCATAATTTGTTTATAATTTGAGAAGACCGTGTCAGTTGCTGGTTTAATAGTTATCAATTTCATAACTAGTTTTTAAGCCTTCTAGGATGTGATCTTGAAACGGAAGATGTAGTTAGAAGGAAAATAATGGAATCTATCATACTAGGCACAAGAGCCATTATAAAAGGAGAGACGAAGACTCGCCCATTTAATTTCACCACTGATTAACGTGCACTTTTTTCCAAGTCGCGTGTCCAATTAGCAGTAGCGATGGACAGAACATCATTAATTGTAAGCGACGAGGTCAAACTGTCTGATGAGCAGGCATTTAGACCGTTTATAAATCAGTTCATATTTCCTTTGAGCTGATGCAAATTATAGCGCATTGTCACGAACCCGCCGCACGCCAGGATATTGTTAATCAAAGACAACATTGGGTTGCGTTTTAATAGTTATTTTTATGGGTTTACTGATGGTTTTCTTTAGGACTAATTAAGTCTTGCATGATCGGATTTGGCTTCGACTTGAAGGTCCAAAAGTAAAGTTATCTTTTGTTCGGGTTGAAATTGTAACAGATGGAGATAACAATGGGTTCGACGTTCAACGCTCTCTGATAGATAGCATTATTTTGAATACAGCATTGAGAAAATTAAAGATAGCATTTTTTGGGATTATACTGGTAGTAGTAGCAAGCCAGGTCTGGCACAAACTCCACAAATCGTTTTGTGAAAACAAATGGAAGACGCGACGCAAATTGGCTTAGTAAGAACCCCGCCTCGTCTGGAACCCCATCGTTCACGCTATTTGCATGTCTGTCGCCATTACTTCACCTAGGCGTGCAGATATTAACGTAATTGCAATTTTCATGACCTTGACATTCTGAACTTGCCTGTCGGAACCGCAAGGAATTTGCAGACTATTTGAATTAGATAACAAACCAGAGCTCGTATTTTCGGAATCACGAACGACAGCTGTTGCTGAATGTGGTGGATATAAACGTGTCTTCAAAAGTTTCAACGCTGAAGTTACTGTTAGGTTCTTTAGGGTCCTATATTATAACTGCTGAGGCCTGATAATTGGTAATGGCATTTTATAACTTGACACACAGAGATGACTCCCAATTTCAACGCAACAACATATCCAAGCTTTTTAAACATGTCTGATCCACAAGTGTCCGATTCGTCTCATGATTCTTAAAAAGGTTATACTGTGTCGCGTGGATCGGAGAGGCGAGAACGCTAAGGCGTGCTATAAATAACTCGGTTTAAATAAACAGCGACTACAAATCACCCCAGCGTATACTTAATTAGGATACACTGCATATTTCGCTCGTTAAGACGCTCTAAGGGAAGCCTGACGCGAAATTGTGATAAGTGAGTTAGGGTGAAATGTTGGTAGTAAGAGTAACCATGCTGCTTCAAGACCGAGAGTTGTGAAATTCCAAACTGAGTAATCTCCTGACTGCACTTCGACGAAGGAATTTTTAAGGAGCATTAAAACGTCGGTACTTATTTCAGGCTTGATTGTGTTGAATAAGATATTAGCTTTGAGTGAATAATCTGGGAGTTGAAGATAAAACGTAGGTAGTTTCGCAAGTCACGCCTTTCCTTTAGCATCGAGTAATATATGGACGAGAACAACATTATTTTGGAAATACAAGTACATAACTTTATTGGATAGAGCTACAGAAGAAACAAGTAAAGTTTATGATGTATTACTTAACGAATGTCTAATACAATAAAAGAAATAACTTATCCATAATCAACATAGAAATAGCGAAGCAATCATAAATCTATGTATCGAGGAGCAAAATCGATAAATTACAATAAAGAAAATGTACCGGATTCCACAACTAGATAGCGTGCACAATGCACGGACAACTCGTGGGCGCGTCCGCTCCCAATCGCTCCCGATAATACGAATGGGAACTTTGACCAACTATATCTTGTAACTTCTACTATCTATTCAATAAATATGTGCAGGACAAGAATAGAATTGGAAAAAGATATACGACATATCAAGAAACAAGAAAAGAGAAAAGGCAAGTCGCGAAGATGTGCTACAAATTACAAGATTACTCCTTCACTAGTCGATAATATTTCTAACTACAATTAATCAAGATCGACGCGTGTTATTGACAGTAACTACAAAAGCTATAAAATTAAGCTTTTATGCTGATTAGGAAATATTTCCAGCTAGCAAACAAGTAGAAAGCGCACTAGTCGTACTTGTCTTTATGAAGCCGTCAAACGCGACAGAAGAAAGGTAGACTGTTGCACAGCGATCCAGTGGAAAATGTTTACTGCATAGTGCTACTCCAATCAACTTGTAAATGGTCATACTAATTACACAGGTCTGAAATACTTTAAGTTAATACCTAATTATATCTCAGCCTATCCCGTTACGGTTCGCAACCGGTGTATGTTGAGAACAGACTTATTAAAGTTCTAAATGTCGCTGGTGCGTTCCAAGCGTGACTTTTTAATTGAGATATAAATTAGTTGTGTTGAATATAAGTTACTTGTATACTTTGTAAGCGATGTATGTTCAAGCAAGCGATACCAGATGTCCACAACAAGCATTTCTCTTGTGGATCGAGGTATCGACTTAAAGCGTTTAAACGAATGAAGTGGATTTTTATGGGAGTAATTTTCATGAAAGAATACTCCGACTTAAAAGTTTGGAAATGTTAGTGCCTAGAACCTACACGAAATTGCGATGGTGATTAAAGTCAAGTGTTTGCGTCGTGCAAAATGCGATCGACTGTTTTATTTTATCGCGCTTAAAACAGTTCTATCCCAAAAACTAAAAGCTCAGACAGAACTTCAAGACTCTTTAGCCAAAATGCTTTAAAACTAAGTAATTCCACAAAAAAACCGTGCCTTTCTATAATATACACAACAGGACATGCAAGGCAATGCATCGCCTACGCTGCAATTTGCGCGGTCAGCTGCCTCGCCGCCCGGCGATTTATCGGCGCCTTCAACCTGATCTGTAACGCAACCCTTCGCAGTCCTGTTTGTTTTGGAATATACAACAAAACGTGCATAAAATGCTACAAAGAAACTGGTTTTACGAAGATCTAAGTGTCCCAATTATATATGGCACACTTGGGGATATGAACAGCAAAGGTTCAGATTGACAGGATTAAAATGAGTAAGTAGGTACATGGTATAATAATATACTTCGCCAGGTGTGGCATTCCGAAATACTGTGGTCACGTGGGCAACACAAGTCTACGTCATCACATCTGTGTTACCAGAAGTTTGTAATAATAACTCCCCAACCACCTTTATTACCTGTGCGAATCCGATAAAACAATGAGGTTTTAATTAACAATTACGTTAAATTGAATTGTTTCGTTTGATTAGACACACGAAACGACAATTTAAAAGCTTTGTACATATTTTTTAATAGAATGGTTTCTGCAAATCTTTGTTGCAATAGATTGGCAACTGGATACTGACGTAACCATGTGTTAGTCCCGGAATGCCAGACCTTGTTTTATTAGCCCATGAGTAAGTATGTATGTCATGTACGAGGCTGACACTGAAAGGTCTTAGAAAATCAAAAACTGAAAATACTAGCAAGTTATTAGTTTTATTATATCTTTTCAAAATAGTGTTCATTTACATCAATACATCGCTGCATCCGATGGAACCACTGAGAAAAGCACTTTGCCCACTCTTCATTAGGGGTCTCTTCGACGGCATTTTGAAACGCAGTAACTGCTTCCTCTGCGTCTATAAAACGTTTTCCTCGAAGTTTTTCTTTTATTTTCGGAAATAAATAAAAATCGCAAGGTGCGAGGTCGGGGCTATAGGGCGGGTGACCCAGAAATTCCTCGTCTGACGTCGCCAAGTAGTCGATTGTTTGCTTGACGGTGTGCGACAAGGCGTTGTCGTGGTGAAGGAGGATCCTACTGCGAGGTCGTTTCTCCCGAACTTTTTCCAAGACAAGTGGCAAACAATTAGTAGTGTACCACTCTGCAATAACTGTTTTTCGATCCTGTAAAACAATTGTTGCGTAATGACCTGTCCTTCCGAAGAACGAGGCCACCATCTTTTTTCCAACGCTTCAACCTCTCTTCACTTTAGTTGGCAACTCCTCGGAAGGAAACACGCAGACAGAAGACTGTCTCTTAGTTTCAGGATCATAACAATAAATCCAGCTTTCGTCACCCGTAAGTATGTCGAACACAGCATTTGATTCACCTCCGTTAAATCTTTGAACCATTTCGTGACACCAATCAACACGACGGAGTTTTTGGGCCTCTGTCAAAATATGAGGTATCCACCGGGCACAAAGCTTCCTGGCCGCTAAATGTTCATGGAGGATTTTGTGCACTTGACTCATACCGATGCCTAAGCTTGTCCGAATCTGCTGATAAGTCACTCTTGTGTCAGTCTCTATCATACGCCGCACAACATTGATGTTATCTTCAGTCGTCGCCGTAGACGGCCGTCCCTCACGCAGATCATCGGTGAGATTAGTGCGACCACGTTTAAACTCATAAAGCCAGTTGTAAACAGTGGCACGAGATGGGGCTTCATCGTGAAAGGCCAATCGAAGTCTATCATAACTTTCTTGTTGACTTAAATGACATCGAAAGTCATAAAAAATCATTGTACGAAAAGTTTCTCGCGTTAAATTCATGCTGACGGGACACAGACAATTTTCAATTTGCCGCCAAATCGTAAACAAATGAATAAAATACATACCTACACAATAATATAGGCAAAGACTCCATTTTCTTATTATATTTTATTTTATTATATTAGTTTCAAAGTCAGGAACAGCCAAGAAACTCTAACTCTAAATGAAAGCGCTCGCAAACCAGGCTTTCAATTTCCTTTGTCGACGAGTCTTGGAATTACATTGAGACAGGAAAACGCTCATCTGTTAAAAACTGAAACGCTTTTGTTCCCAGTTCCGATATGTGCAAAGATAAAGATTTTGTTTTCAGGAAGATAAATAAGTCGCACTTCCGTAAGAAAATTAAATTTCTCAAATGTATGAAGAAAATGAAGCAACCTTCGGCATTACATTGAGATGATAGTGTTGTTACAATTCTATTCAGAATTCAATAAGGATACAGTCAGATACTGACAAGCTAAAACATCAGAAACGCTTTGTATCTGTTTTCTTAGGTTAATGCAGTTCCTTCATCAAAAAACTGAGAGGTACAGCCTAAAGGCATTAAAAAAGTGTCAAATATTTTAATCGTCCCCATTGAAAAGCGAGGGTCATCGCCATACAAACGGATCACATATAAGTTCATTTTAGCTGAAAGAGCTCGACAGGTAAATGACAATCTCGTTTTTTTTAATAGACTCATGGTTGGTTCAAGGAGGGAAGGTAGCAAGATTGGTATGAAACATTCATGGTGTTGTGTGGCACTTTTAAGGAGGGCTAGTAACGATAGGAGCTAACAAAATGGCAGGAGAATTCTCTCGCGCAGTTGTTAAATAAACAGAAACACACATGCGAAAATTACCCATTCTAAAGCATTCTTTTATGTTTATTTTTATCTTAATGTTTCCTTTTACTATGCACTTTGTATACAAAGCAACTGCATACAGCAGAACAACGAGCAATATGCATTGCATTTAAATTCTATTACGTCGCACTGTAAACTAATCTCATTCCATCGTTTCCCTTGGTTAATTCCTACAATTTGCAATATCAATTGCAAATTCCCGATCAACATAGAATAGAAGCTGAATAGACAAGTACTCGTGTTATTTATTCTAGTTAGCTAGTTTGGAATGCTATGAGCACTTGCCACACTGCCAGCGAGAGAGCGTTAGCCAAGCCAACGTCGGTTATGAAATGTACAATGGCTCGTTTCAGTGTTAAGGTTGACGGTTCACCTGTAATGGCTCTTGTTGTAGGGACTGTAGCTCAGAAAGCGAGCAAAAAATACTAGTTAACTTGTTGCGGGATGTGACAGCGCATTAATTCGCCGGTGGACTGCAGGTTGCTCGTTCATCTCTCGCCTAGGCATGTTGTTCTGTACTTTATAGCTATCCCCGGAAGACAGTCGCTTCTTAGTGTTTCCGTTATTTATGGCTCGCTGTCGCTCCTCGGTGGGACAAGTGCCCGAGATCCGGCAAACGGCGATATTGTCACGGCCCATTGGTCACACTCATTGCTGCAGCTTACATACAAGTCGTTATAGACCAGACTATTACAGTATAACAAGCATAAACTTGCTATCGTATTAATTCAATAGCGTAACTATTTTGAGCTCTTATTTGGACTTAGACATTGGATTTTTCTGAAAGGAAGTTTAGCGCTAAGTCAACAGTTTTTATGAATAGAAGAGAAAATGGAAGCTAGATATTACTTTGATACCAGTCAAATGTAAATAACATGGGTTTAATATTTCTAACGCTAAATCAGTACCCACCGGTATACTAAATGAACAAGCTTGAAAATTGCCGTTAAGTAAATACAGATTGTGGTATTTTAGTTTCTGAAAGCTTTTCCTAAAATTAGGGGGCGGGGATCAATTCCCAAGGTCCTACCTGACTAGCATAAACACAGTGCGGATGGCAGCACAATTTCCCATTCCATTTATTTTAATAAGGCTACTTAATCTCGTGAACTTGCTTTCTAGACCTTTAACACTGAACTGGGTATTGAGGCTTTCCCACACGCTAACTATGTGAGCACGGAGGTGGGTGTTGATAAATCAATAAGCTGTGCCGGAGATGATTCATAGCTTTAGCTTACCTATAGTTTGTGATCCCTACCATTCCATTGGCGAGTCAGTATCAATGGTTGATCTGAACGAATGAATGTTTGTTACAAGATTGCGCGTTTATCACCAGTTCAGCAGTCTTTGCTCACCATAGTGACATAGATTCTTGGATTTATTGGTAAATGTTCTAATGAGTTTTTCTTCTTTCAATGTCATTTAGGATGATGTCACTGTTTCAAATAGTATTGTCATCTTGGAATTTGTCACCTTATGTTAGGCGCCATTGACGAATGGATTCGTTTTTCTTGTCTGAGTTTTCCTTATGGTAAAATAATGAAGATATCGAACATAATAATGGTAACAATTCAAACATGCGGGCAGTTCTGGTCAAAATAAGGACGAGACTTTCCTGTAACGAACCACTGCTGCATAAACAAACAATCATAAGAATTTCCTATTACGTAACGTGCAAAGTATGTTTGCGGTTAAAGGCATCACCGCAACAGTTAGGCTGGTAAGAGTTATAGGTACTCCCGATTATTTAATTGCCAGACACATAACTTGACTCACTGATGCTTTTAAAAATAACTTTTCAATCGATGTTACATTTCCTCTTGCTTCTGGCGTACAATAAACTTCGCTCTTTTATTTTGGAGTTCCTCGGGCTGTAACCAGACGTTCCTAAGTTCCTACATCGATCACGTAACGAGTCAATGCACCGTACCTTTGAGTCACGCCTTTCTCTCGTCTGCCGCGTGTCTGGCCCACAGCCCGCAGATGATAACGAACTGGACGCAGCCGTGGAAATTGTTCAGTTTGGCACGATTTACTGTTGCAGTTTTTTGTAATTCAACATTCTTTGGCTGCATCTGGCGTTCTTTGCATTAAATGCAACTAGGTAACCGTTGAATTGCATTAATGAGGACTTAAATGATGACAAAGAAAGGGAGCGAAGAGCGTTGTCGATCCGATGTAATATGCTAGCCCGTAGGTTTGCACGATGTACTAGAGAAGTGAAACTCACTCTTTTCAAGGCGTTTTGCGAGTCGTTTTACACGTGCAGCCTGTGGGTCAGACATACGCAGAGGGCCTACAACGTTCTTCGCGTACAGTTTAACGCTTTTAGGGTCCTGTTGGGGCTCCCGCGGTTCTGTAGCGCATCGGGAATGTTTGCTGAAGCAGATACAGATAGCTTTCAAAAATTATGCGAAAAAGAACAGCATCTCTGATGCGAAGGATTCGGGGGAGCACCAACAGCATTCTAAAGGTGATAGCTTGATTGCCCGTTCCTGGGGCATTGGACCCGTATGCACAGCTGCAGGTCTGGTGCAGCGGGAACCGGATATAATTATAGGTTTTTAAACTAGTTTTATTTTTGTTTCTGTTTTATTTTAGTTTGTTTTATTTATTTTAATTAGAAATATTACTAACATAGTTTTATAAGTATTACTAACGACAATATGAATCACGTGTGTTCGACTTAAATAAATAAATAAAAAGTACATAAATTAACATTTTCTTTCAATCATGGCTTTCTTTATGCTGTTATCCAAGCAATTTTTTTTATGTCCTAGAGGTGAAGCAAATCTCTTGTGCCACTGCCCACTGAACATTCAATTTATGTGTATATCATTTAAAGGTTTTCAGTCATTTATCACTCATCAGTAACAAAGGATAAACTTTTGCCTATTTACAGAGACGACGAATTATAATTATAACAGACCGGCACTAAAAAGTTTTTATCTGAAAGTATATGCATGATTTTATAAATGAGAGTAAGTTTAGTATAACAAAAACCAACATTAAGGATGATAAAAAAGTTACAATCCAATTTAGATTAGAGATTAGGGATCACCGGCGAACTTTCAGTAAAAGTATATAATTTTATATTCAAACATTTTCCAAGTTGCTACGCGCAGCAGTTTAGCAGCGTTAGATAAGTACATGAGAAACTGAAAGCCACTAGCGAGCAAATGGGTATTGCATAATAAGAAGTGATAGATAGCAGAACGAAGAGAGATTAGAAGTGTCTAATTTCTTCAGGCTGCTATTCCGTCAGTTTTAACTCAAGTTTAGAAGGCTCAATAGCCGAAGGAATTACCACGGTTTTACTAGCCAATCAGAGGCTTTCGGATTAATGATAGATCGCCCGATGACTTGTCCTGCTAGAAGCTCTTCTGGAAGAACGGGTTTGTGTCCTGCTGGAAGACTTCCGTGAGTCCTGCTAGCAGTACGCAGTTTGTATGAAATTTTGTCTGGTCTTTCCAGCAGTAGGTACGGTGAACTTGATTTTGAACTTGTCAGAAGTTTTAAGCATTTGGCTAGTGCTTTTTATAATAAAACTCATTTGTTTAAGTATTTTCATATTTTTTATAATAATAGTAGATGTATTCGTACTTGATAATTAACCAATTAATGTTGTTGGACCGCATTTATCTAATTTAATTTATTGGAAAGAACCTATTTAAGGAGCTATAAATCTGTCAGTTTGGTTTTATTAAGCTTTTAAAATTTGTGCCTGTACAATAAACAATTAATAAAAAAGGAGCGAGTGACGATGTACTCAAAAATAATGAAAATCAGGAAAGTACAAAACAAACTTGATTACGCTGGAATACCGAAATGTTGACGACTTCATGCGTTTTCAGTACCCGTGCGGCGAAATAGCTGGCGCGAGCGGGAACGCGCCAGGGTGTCCATACTCATGCGCCGTCGCCTGCAGATCGAAGATCGGTTGTGTTTAGAAACCGTTTCTTGTACAATGTGAAAGAGATAAAAATATTCTATATTTTCGTGCAAATTTAAAATTTGTACTGTATATTATTACGGTGCTGTGACCGAAAAAAGTTGAGTCAGGCATGTTTTCTTAGAAATTGTATTGTTCGAGTCGCGTCGCACTAGGCTGCACGAGGCTTTACCAGGGGCCTATTTATATTTATTCAGAAAAAATGAAAATTTCGCGGTTTTTTTTTAAAAACGCCTGTTGTGTAAAGGATACGGGGATTTCTGGGCCTGATTGTAATAAATTGACGTATGGTTCAAAAAAAGGGTTATATTTTTCTACTGCAAAATGTGAAAAAATCAACTCAATTTACAATCTGGAAAATGAGAAATGCAGAAATTAAGTTAAAGTTACGAACAAAATGGAATATGGATTAAATTGTAATCGATTAACGTGACAGAGTTCATACTATTTATAAAAAAATGCTTTTACCAGATGATTAATTCAATTACGATAATCAAATCTATTAGAATTAACCTATTAAACAAATTAAATATCTACATAATAAAGATCAAAAATCATAAATCCGATTCACGTTTGCTAATCGATTATTGTATTTTTAGTCTATGCTGACATGACATGTATGACACTGACAGTCAGTCAGTCAGTCACTCACTCGTTTCGTATCGTTAAGTGCGTGTGCTTTTTGAGTGTGTTTCCTCCCATAGTTATTGATATTTTCCTCGACCCCTGCTTTCTTTATACGGACTCCTGATCTTGCTTCTTATACGACCCTTGCTACCATACCGGACATGGAGAACCTCGCTTAAACGTTGGACTTAGACTTGTTATTTAGGATTCTACGGCCCGCCTATCGATTGGATATCGACACAATGGATCGTTGTGTAAATTGTGGCATAGCGACTAGTCGCTGTAATACACGAAACACACACGAACAGACGAAATGATATTAGCAGTGATTCGTCAATGGCGTGCACCACAATCTGTAAGTACTTACTCACCTCCTGTTTATTTGCTCACCAGCGTTTACCACTCTGGCTTGAAGATTGCATCTTCACAATGTTTTCCTTCATCATTACACTTACAAAATAATAATGTATAAATAGTTAAACATTTAAAAAACACCTGAAGATACATTACATTGAACTAAGAAATATGAACTATGATTGAAGTATGTAAGATTGATCTTCTGTTCTATGTATCACCTCATGTAACCCATATTCAAGCAAATAAATTATTTGAATTTGAATTAAATAACTATCGGACAGAGTAGGTTGGTTTAAAAAAAAGTAATCATGATATCCGATATTAGAAACTTTTTCTATCTTTCAGGTAAACAGCAGTGACCATATTTGCCAAGCTTGCTGAGCTTGGCTCAAAGATCACCTCTTGCAGAACCTAGACATCTTGGCCACCGTAGTGTTTGTCTCCAATGTGGATGTTCACTTGCATCTATAGGCGTAGGGCTAATTTTCATACAATAACTGTACAAAATGATAACCTTAATGATTTTCTCCAGCTTACCGATACTGAGCTAATACTTATATCACTAGGCACATATCAAATAAAGCAGGCACGTTCCTATTTTGGTGGACATGTAATGGGCAATCATGGAAGGTCAGTAGCAGCCTACTTCGAGAGCTGTCAGCTTCAAATACCTCATGGCTACATAAGGGCCGCATTCATTCGAGACATATAAGTCGCAAAACTTATTTTGTTTATATTTTAGTCAACAGCTCTCGCAGAGGTAGGGAAGAAATACAAAATATTATTGTAACCGCATCGTAGGCAAACGGACTGTAGGCTGCTGCGCCCATGTAATTTCAATAATATGGTACCTTAGTTGGGCTAGGTACCTAGATAATATAGTACCACCTGCACAATTCCTAGATGACATTCTAATTATAATTGAAGAAGATTAATAAAAATACTAATTAACAACGATTTTTATTTTTAATCATCATCTCCTTACCCATGATTTTTAAATATTTGTGTTTCCTTATTTCCTTCCACTCTACAAATATAATTAACATCCTATCTTTAAAAAACACGACAATCGCACTTCAAAAGTCAGCTGTTAAGTATAAATTGTTACGTAACCTCAATTTTACTAAATCTCTTTTAACTCCGCCCTCAGATTGTCAAAATCCGCAAAATTTTCAGTGATGGATTGATAATATAGTAGCTATCATTTGACACCAATCATCATCTTTTTACATCCAGGCCCAAGATTGTATGAAAGCGTATCCGTCTCCTTTGTGCCCGCAGTCATGTCGCAGTCATATAAAATAGGGGTTATTCAAAAGTCTAATTGGCTAGTAACAACGAAATAATACTTTAATTCTTTATAGCCTATCCAGGCTGTAAAAGCTTTAAGCTTCTAAACTTATTTATTATAAAAAGACAGTTAGTAGAAATTAGAAAAGTCTAACTAACTGGCTGTTACGCCTCTTCATCAGTTATGCGATTCAAGAAACCAAAAAAAGAATCCGAGCGTTCTTTTGTAAGTTTTGTATCCGTGCATGTATTCATCAACATAACATCTGCAATATGTCGGTGTTCGACGTTGTCGCAATATTTTGGAAACAATACAACTATTGTATGACTTGTGTCGACATGTCAGTGCAAATGTCAACAACTTCTGTCTGACTAATCCCAGTTTAGGCAATTGTTACGAGTGGATTTGCGAAGTTCGAGTCGTGTTTTGGTATTTGTTTATCCTTTAAGTACTATTAAATGGGCAATGTGTATACCTATTATATGTATCAGTGGCGTTCCTTTCATTAAAGCAGAAAACCCCGGCTTGCCTTAAAAAGTGAGCCCACCAACAAAAAAAAAAAAACCTTACTTGTAAAGCAACCAAGTCAATAATAATTCATCTCGCAAGAATAATAGTAATAAACCTTCAATATTTTAAGAGGTCGATATTTTTCATGCCGACGGTACAGACCACTTTTTTAGACGTTTTGACGACGTAGTATCTGGTATTATTATTCGAGCCCAGTTGACCCGGGCCGAGCTGTCACTGACCCACGATTTCAATGAAAGTGCAACTTTGAGGTTTATGGGGGCGAAAAATCAATCTAGCTAGGTCTCATATCTGGGAAAATTCGTTTTCTTTATTTTCACGGCCTCGGAAATGTAATACAGCTTTGGTATACCTGGACGATATGTTTATCTATTTTCACCCGAGCAGAGCTCGGTCGACCAGGTACTTATTTTTATATAAGCCGAAATGAAAATAGGTAAGAAGCTAATAAACATGGGTACAGAAATCCATAGGCTCATCGAAAACGAATTAAGGAAGTGCATCGTGTTGAAGTGGTATTTTTTTTGGTCCTTCGCTCCTAGTTCTACCAATGTAAAAGGAAATGATTGTGTAGGGAGCCATAATTACCATCCGTTGTATCGAAATATCAATTTTTTCCCTTTATCTTGGACGAGATTAGCATAATGCAGAATCAATGATAGATAGTTATGAAAGATAAGATATCGGCTGCTATGCACGCTACTGTAAAATAAGCCTAAAAATTTATGACAGATTCTATAAAAAACGAAGCTTTTTGGATATTTAATTATTTATCGGTAATTAGACTTATATTAGAGGCCTTCTATTAATTGCGAATCGACTGATAGTGTCGGCAGAAGAGCGAAATCGGTCATCAATAACTGACGTATATATTACATTTATCAAGGTAATTATGTGTTTTTTGAACGCTTACAATTACTTACTGATAAGATAAAAGAAAATCGGGTCTCTCTATTCTTATCGTTAGATAAACATAATAACTGATCTATCTACTATTTACATGTATTACTGAATTTTTGCCCTTTCATGAAATGTTGAATGAATACATACGAGACCTCATATAAGGCCTGTGCAGACTAGCCCGACTTGTCGCGCGACGCGACACGAACAATAGGATTTCTAAGAATACTTCACAGTATAACAATAACCGGTGTCGCGTCGTGCGACAATTCGCGCTGGTCTGCACAAGCCTTTACTAACCACAGTGACTCAGCGTATACGTAGTCTTTAGCTCTGAGTTCTGACTCGCAAAGCGTCGCAAACACAAAACATGGCACACCACAAATCCTACACAAGGATAATGGACACAATCGACTACTTACCACTTTTTACCACGAACAGATCACAAAAAAGGCGTTCCAAGAATAAGAACCACTTTCAAAACGGGCTCGTGGTCCCGTTTCATTATCATTTTACTTAGCAATTAGATCTGGTCGGATTACATCTCATATTAAATATACATACCGCACGAATGACTGGTTTCCAGCCACTATTGTTAATGAGCAACTACTAATAGTTGTCGGCAACTGGTTACGTACATAATAATGCTGCGGGATCCAGCTAGATTCAGCTCGAGGTTCATTAAGGGTGATTAATATGGAAGTGCGGATTAAAATGTGTACATGACGACTTTATTAAAATAAAAGCCGCCCAGAGGAAAATTGTAACATGGACTTCAGTTTAATATTCGTTCGAGGAATTTTATGAAAAATGTTGGATATAAAAGTGTGCATAAAATTGTAAGGGGCGATAAATTGGCCACTGTTCTCTGGAATCGCACAGAAGGTGGAGCACCTACAGGAAAGAAACAAGAAATGGACGCTTGAAATGCACAAGTCCAGTTAAGATCACAATGACCAGACCGAATAGCAGTTCACAGAAAAGTGGCGACTGGCTTACTGCTTATTTTATAATAATAAAACCAAACCTCTGATGATGGAACGTCGTGTCTTGTCATTTTAGAACCAATGTTACAAGTGGGTCAGTTTGAAGTTTCAATAGTAAAAACTTACTACACTCAGCGGCACGGAATCTTGGCCACGCGCTTATCTCGCGATAGCAAAAGTTTTAAATGTTTCTGATGAATGTCTGTTGTGCAGGCATGTCAAAAAATGTTTACTTTTAGTTCAAGAAGGTAATACATAGTGCACCACGACGAAACTTATAATTTACAGTTGAATCGGGTCATTTGAGCGACTAAGTTCACGTTTTAAATTTGTGTGTTTACTATTTGGTTTTTGAATTATTGTGATTTTATGCTTTTAATTCAATAAGTAAAGGTGCTTTAAAAGCAATATAAATGCCTCTAACACCAGCACAGGTTTCACAAGCCATTGCGTTTATTAACCAAGGGCTGACACAGCGTGAAGTTGCTATTGCTCTTAACGTACCTCGGTCATCAATGCAGTATGCCCTTAAAAGATACCAGGAGACAGGCCAGTACACCCGCAGGCCAGGCAGTGGAGGCGTAAGGTGCACATCGGCCCGAGACGACCGCTTTATTGTCCTGGAGATTTTGAGAAACCGCTACCTGACCGCTGTTGAGATACGCCAGCGGCTTCAAATTATGAGAGGCGTTAATGTTAGTGAGCGTACGGTGAGAAGACGAATGGAGGAAGTCAATTTAAAAGCTTGTAGACCAGCACGAGGTCCAGAACTTCTCAGACAGCACCGAGTAGCTCGACTTCACTTCGCACGAGAACACGTTAACTGGACCCACGAGCAATGGGCTAGAGTACTGTTCACAGACGAGTATCGAATACCTTTACGTTCGCCAGATGGTCGAGAACCGAAAAGAAGAGGAGAGCGATTATTACCCATTACTACCACTCAAACAGTGAGTTTCCATGGAGGCTCAATAATGGTATGGGGAGGTATAAGTTCCGACGCACGTACAGAGTTGGTTATCGTCGATAATCGGCTAACAGCTGTTCGATACATCGAGGAAGTTCTTCAGGAACACGTAATGCCATATTCGGGGGTCAATGGACACGACCAATTCCTCCTAATGCACGATAATGCACGCCCACACGTTGCACATTGCGTTGAAGAATATCTGGAAGAGGTTGGCATACAAAAAGTGCAATGGCCAGCTCGTAGCCCAGATTTAAAAACAATTGAGCATATCTGGGACATGCTCAAAAGAAAGATAAAGTCCAGCTCCAACCCGCCGGAAACTCTAAACCAGCTCCGAATTGCAACGCTGGCCGCTTGGCGCAGTATACTGCAAGTTGATGTCCGAAACCTCATCAAAAGTATGCCAGATCGAATGAAGGCAGTTATCAGGGCTAGAGGAGGAAACACCCGATATTAAAACGTATAGACATTAACGAAACAGAACTTATTTTTTATTTTTTAGTGTTTTTAAATTTATAGTGAAAAATTCCTAATTTCAGTAAAAGTTCGTGATTTTAAAAACGGATGTATTGGTGAGGTAATCTTTTAATTTCTTAAAGCATAAGAGACACGTATTAAAGCCACTTACCCTTAATTTATTGTCATAAATGCAAATGCAATTTTTTTATGCAAATAATCAGCAAAATCACGTGTGGTCAAGTTTTCGTGCTGGTGAGTGTATATTAACATCCCTTTACTATGACTTGCGACTAAAAGGAAAGTGATAAAGTGTTCTAAGTACAGAGTTCATACACATTCTGGACTCTTTATTGGCACTTAGTTTGAAAATGTGGGAATGGTCAAGTTTATAAGGACAGATGGGACTGCGCATTGCAGATTTAAAATTGTTTAAGAAAATAGTCATGAATCAGTTAGAACTGGATCACATGAGTCCAGTGAAGAACCCTGCAAGTATGACGCATCTCAAAGTTATGACCAATTGATGATGCATTAAAAAGATTCGAAAACAACAAACAACTACCAATACTCACCTGAGATAAACAAGCATGTTTCAGCATAATTCCCCGAACCGTTAGCCAAGCTCACTTAACACAGAGACGGACGTTTTCTAAAATATTCAGGCATTGTCAACAATAGCCGTTATGATGTCCGTGACACTTTAGTCCACAGATCCCATAAGGCTGTCGGGGCATCGGGACGGATCGTTGTTTGCCCGGCTAATGGCGGCGTCAGTGTCTCCAATTACATAGTTAGGCGACACCGGGTTACCGCACTTGCGAACATAGATGATACAATTTTCCGTGGCAGCCTTGTTACCGTGTAAAATGGCTTCATTACCACGTACGTTGTTAGGTGTTTCGTGTCAGTCATTTGTGATGAGAAGCCATTATTTATGTTCAAAACTGTCTAAGTATCTTTATGGCAAGTTGATTTTTTTATTTTTTTACATTTGTTTGACCCGAAACTTTAGTTTGAGAATTTATTTGATACCGAAATCTCTAAATGAACGACAAAAAATGGACACATGATTGGAAAAAAAAGTTCATTGAAAACCGGATTGTAAAATAAACCGTCGAAACATTCGAACTTCTGGGTGTTATGACTAATGTTCGTGTTGAATGATGCTGGCCCACACCCGGGAACACAATCCCGGCCCATTCATAACAACGACGCCAAAAAAACTCGCGTAGGTAGGCGTGAAAGAATAATTCATTAGAAAAAAATGTAGAGTGACACATACGAAATGAAAGTGATATTTTAACAGTATCTTATACGCTTACAAAGTTTAAATATTTAAACGATATTGGGGCAGTTCTGAATTAAGATCAACTTAATATCAGAAATGATACAACGGCGCTTGTTTTACGAACTTATACCTATTACGTTTACATTACTTACAAAAAATAAATATTTTATTCTTATCTTATGTTGAGCTGTTTCGTGAATCCCACGGGTTTCTTTGGCCCGGCTTAATTCTGGGGAGTCAAACTTTGGAAACAACTCATTCAAATACTCTTCTCATAAAACTTCAGTCTGACTTCCACATCTCGGTAGGTATACGGAAATGTGAAATTATCCCAATAATATACCTACGCACTTTCACTTAGTTGCAAAAACGCCGTAGGTATACAAATCTGCCAACTCTCTTCCTACATGTGTAATAATTTTCACTTTCGAACAAAAAAGTAATGAAAAAAGGCACCATAGAGTTTAATATCTGTGTCGATGACCCACCGCTGAAAGTTACCTATAACAAAGTTAACGTGAACGGCGTACAATAAAATATGGTTCTTATTACCCTCGCTTTACAATTGTCAATGATCGCATATCGGGCGCTAGTATTATATATTAAAAACTAAGAAGTAAAAAATTTGATGATTATTTATTATGATGAATGAGTCAGTTCAGTTGGTTCCGCTACGATCTCAGAGGTGAGCAAGGTAGAAAAGAGATAGGAAATGAACGCGGCTCAGACTCAAAGAAAGATCACAATATCAAAATATTAAACGGTGTTTATTATTCGATAATTGCTATGATATTTGTAGAGTTTAATTTTGTTGTCCTTTGTTAGTTGTGAGACGAGACTGACAGGCGTCATTACAAATTTTGTAGTCGGCGCTGTGATCACTCTCGATAAATTCACGGTGTCGCGCCTAACTCTCAGTTGCGGTTTAATTATACGAGAAGTGTATTTAATGATGGCATGTTAATATTATTGGATCATTAAGAGAATATTAATGAATTGGACAAGTAACAATCAGTACCAGGGCGTTAATTAAATACAAAAATTACGAGCTTCGGCGCAGCGATGTCGCGTTCTGCATAATGTTGGCACTTTCTACAGTCGCGGACAGAAATCTCGGCTTATAAAAGACCGTAAGGCATTTTTGCAATAGGTAGCATCTTTTGTTGGTTGGGGTTTTCTCTAAGAAGTAATAACAGCCATCAGCTTTTCAAGTAAGCAATATTTTGTCAATAGCTAGAGACGCTATTGAATGCTCCTCAATATCTGCGGAGCCTAATATTAACGAATACGACATTGAACAAGTCTAGGTCACCGTCGCGAATATGACAATTGACGAAAGCTGGACATGAGACGACCTTTACACCGGCGAGGTCGACACGAAAATAGACCCAAGTATATACACTACTTACACCTCAATGAAGATTTATTGTGATCTCGCTTTAGCACTTTTACCTCGAACTTCTGAAACCGCGAAAAGACACGGCAATTTTATCCAGTGCCAGTTGTTACATCACTGCCTGCAATGCGTAGTGAAGTAATGCTGTGGACGTGAAGCTCCAGGTTTATCTGCTGATGTAACCTGTAGGTAATGTTTCTGATATTCTTGCACGCCCCACAACATACTTTATTTTTAATGCGCCTATTTCCATAATGTGAGAAACAGTGGAAATGCTTCAGAACCCAGAATATATTTTACAAAGAACTTTTGAATTGAAGGTCCCATTTCTCGCAGATAGAACGTACAATAGATGGAAGCCTACATCAGGAATGCCTCAGGGTTGATATCCGAGGTACAGAATTTATTGTACTCGTCTATTTTCGCATTTATGCGTCAGAATGTTGATGGGACTACAATGGGGCGGCTGATATCCACAAATTAAAATTCCCGTCGTACCTCTGTGGTGGACGGTAGAACAAAGAATACACGTTGTATTTTTAACGCACATTTGCCCACAAAAGCCACCCACTTCGGCTTCATCTATTATTTAGCCTAGGTCGATTTATTTGCTCCAGTGTATTTCTCAAGTCTTGTGTTGTTTTCTTTTTAAGATCGAGAACTGATTGCAATGCTTCAGTTTATATCAGAATTTTTTAAGCGACTTTGAATTCTGGCACATTTCAAAATCAGTTAAGTGCTCCTGTCATTTTTTCTTGGAATACCCGATAATCGATGTTCATATACCGTTGCAAAACGTTTCCAAAATATGATTACTTAAACAGAACATGTCGTAGCATCCATTGTGCGCAAACATTACAAGCCAAAATATTATGATACCGAGAAAACTGCTCACGTAACCAGTGCCATTATTTCCCTGAGCCTTTTTCTCGTAACCCAAAAGACCAAACATTCATTCATTAATGCTAAGTGAAAAAAGCAAAAACCGGACAATAATCAAAAATCCCATCTGCGTAAAAAGTGAACTTTAAAAAAGATGGAAACAAGATATTATACGTATAACTTAATAATCTCAGTTTTAGAATTTTTATTATTCTAATAATTATTTTTCACGTTAATAAGATCTATTATACGATCATATAAGAACTTTATCACAGCTTTATTAAGTTTAAAAATATAAGTGAGAATGGTTGCTGACCAAGTTTAAATCGTTAAAGATCCTACATGGTTGTTACAAATGAAAAATGAACACATAACTATTCGAAAACCTATTCAATGATAGATTTTTTTTTTAAATCGACGAACTATGTTCAAAAGTCATTTATTCAAACTAGGCTGAGAATCAGCACTTTTAGAACGTCAATTACATAAGAGAGTCCCCCAAAACGCCCACCCTTCACCACTTCCTAGTGCATTAGCTGGGAAGAAGTGGCGCAACAAACTCCCCAGCAGCACAGCTATCTGTTCAGTTAGAAGAACAAAAAAAAAAAAGATTCTATATGTCAAATGGGGAATTGACATAGTTCGTCGAATTTCGTTTTTTTTTTCCACTATTTGTGGTGTGGTTGTTGCCATAATGAATTTTGATTATTGTCATGTCTTTAGTGACACTCACAAGATTAAGACAAATCGATTGACGTAAAAATCATCTAAATCGGCCCATACGTGTTGCTCTAAAGCGTCATAAAGGATCAAACATACATATATAGGCTGATAAACACATTACCCTCCTTTGCGTCGCGCAGTCGGGTAAAAAGTGAGGTATTCTTAGAACGGGATCGCGTCTTCAGCTTGTCAATTGGTTTAAGACCTTCCCGCTATGGGACAAAGGCATCATAACAGGAAAACTGAATGAGCCGTACCAGAAATATGATGACGTCAAAACTATTAGGTGTCAGTGTCATGGAACTTATGTAGAATACACCCACATGGGTGTATTTATAGATTTACGGAAAACATGACCTTTGTGTTGTTAAACATCTTTATTTAGGTTTATTTGGAGATTTGGTAAAACGGACTCTTTAGAAAAGCTGGGCTTGTAAAATCAGCGCTATCAATAGACAGACAGTAAGATTGAATACCACTTAAATATTCTGACGTTATGGCATTACTAAATGATGGTGTAGAACTGGTGTTCTAAGTTGTAATAGTTAAATAATAAAACTTCAGACAAGCCTTTATAGTTTTACGGTCAGAGCGGTAATATTGACGAAATCAATTTGATTCGTCTGGCTTGTGTGTTGTGGATGACGTGCTTGTAAGGATTTTACGATTTTTTTTAGTTATGGATGGGGAAAAGTGTACTTAAAATAAATGCGGTTCATTTTGTTACAGTTACAGCCTAGGACCATCCTCTCTTGGGACCCCGGTTACTAAATTAATTAAGTACTTAGTTTAACTTACTTGAAACATTGAAAAATATCTGATTTATAAAATTGTGATTTAAGTTATCTTGAATGTAAAAACTAAACTCTCATCGTGCGTGTCTCACTCAAGAATGGACAAAAAAAGACACCAAACATAAATATATATTTTGAAGTTTTTAAGGTTCTAACACCGTATTTCATCGAGGTTGAGTGCAAGACATCACAGATTCACAATCTATAAATCTCTAAGTTGAGCAATATCCAACAAGCTATCACAAGCAGAACAAATTAATTTACCTGATTATATGTGGTACCCACCTATACTAAGGTAAATTAATTTGTTTGCATCTAAAACACGCGAGCCAAAAGTTACTAACTCCGCAGACAACCAGCACCTAACCTACATCTACGAACCCAATCCCCATCACCCTAAGCCTAGAAAGCGACAGTGATTACTTGCGTAAGCGCCGAATCGCAATTCGCAAGCGCGGGTCGATGACCGGCGGCGCGGGCGAAAGTGGCGTACCTAAGTATTGCCGGTAATTAGAACCTATGTGGCCGACATCCGATGAGTACTGAGCACTAGATGGAGATACTTGATGGAGCGTAGAAAGCAGACATTGTTCGCGGATGACTAAGAGATTCATTTTGAATATTAAATGGGATTAGGTTACAAAAAAATGCCAGGACGTCGGTGATGTTAGCAGCAAAAAGAACATTGGAGTCAAAATAAGAATACCAAACCACATAGGTAAACGATGTTTTAAGATTTGAATTGTGGGATGCCTTTCAGCAAGATTTTCAGTTTGCTGAAGGTCTTAGCTGAAGCAGACTGGAAGCGGAAGGACTCAACTGTAGAGCACAATTTGGTAATAAAGGCCTTTTAATATTGGATAATTAATATGATAATGATGAGTGCCATTACCAGCAATGACGGTTCTTCTTAATGTAAGTAGGTAAAGAAGATTGCAAGGAAACCAGCATGTCCCAGAACAAAAATTCAAACACATAATGTCACTACTTATGTGGCATCCACCAAACCGCACTACGTCAACGTGGTGGGTTACGCCGTGCCTACGCAAGGCATGAGTCTCCGCGGTTGAGGAACTTGCCTATAGGCTGATTATAGTGTGTTAGTGTAGAGATAAACCATTAAAATATTTGGTTTAACGCGCAATTGACGAGCACATATTGTCCTCTGCCACTGTGCAAATTGATCGAGCCGTCAAAAGTACCTAACACGCGTCTGTTAGCTGATTATCATGAGGGAATTAATAGGTCAATGTGGTTATTTACAATAAGCTAACAGGCTGCCAATGGAAGTCATTCGATGACAGTAATATTCCTTAACATTACTTGAATATGCATTCACTAACTCGTAAAATGCGAACGCGCCTTTAGAAATAAGCATGGTAGAAAAACAGATTTTGAATTTATTTATTCACATAACATAACATCACGCTTGTATTCCGCGGAGGTTTTGGCAGAGGAGTACCTATAGTACACCCACATTTCGCCAGTTTCGTCCCATGTAACAGGGCTCAAGCCTATTGCCATTAGACGGGCAAACATTCCAAAAAAAAAACCTAAATAAATCTTTACTGACTGAATGACACTGAGCAGCTGATAATAAGGTGAGATGCATAGCAAGAAGAAAAAAAAACGCTTTGCAAATATACTACAGATTTGAGGTCAGAAACTCAGAACAAATTCTACACAAAAATAAGGGTTATTGTATCCTTATTTATAACTAGCTGACCCGGCGAACTTTGCTTCGCAATCAATCAAAATATATAAACCCTACCTACACTACCTACCCTACCTACCTACCTACCCTACCTACCTACTCTACCTACCTACCTACCCTACCTACCTACCCTACCTACCTACCTAACTACCCTACCTACCTACCTACCCTACCTACCTACCTACCTACCTACCCTACCTACCTACCTTAGGGGTATGAAAAATAGATGTTGGCCGATTCTCAGACCTACTCAATATGCTCACAAAATTTCATCAAAATCGGTCAAGCCGTTTCGGAGGAGTATGGCAACGAAAACTGTGACACGAGAATTTTATATATTAGATATATTTTAAGTAATTTGAATTCTATATCAGTGGGACATATTGATTTTATCTAAAAACTATCTTATCAGTTGATCAAATCATGCACCGAATTCAAAACAGGATAACAGTGACAAATAAACAGTTAGTACGTCTATAATAGCTTGAAGAAGGAGTATTTTTGAGCCATAAAAATAATTAAAATCAAGCAGCAAATTGCCATGTGCACATGAAAACAGCCTACTTAAGTGTTTGAAAAGATAAAATATGAATTAAGTTAGAAACTTAGTTCCAATACTTAAGTAAATAAGTAAAACAATTACCACCCACATGTTTTTGAATATATGCTAATGATACTGAATTTAAAGGATACATAATGATTAATTAGTTTCAGATTATGCTGTCCAATTAATGGTTATTGTACAACATGCCTAATGAACCATAAAGCACTATTTGAATTATATTTTAAACAGATTCCTATTATCTCTGCCTTCTATTAATACCTTATAATAAGTTGTTTAATTGGAATAACATAACTAACATTTATTGTTAACACAATAAATAAAATAAATATTGGAATACTAATTAATTGTTCCTCTTGTTTTCTGTTGTGATACGTAAACCAACTATTGTGGCGGCATTTACAACGCTACATGCGAAATACGTATCAAAGACCTGACGTCACACAAATCCTGCATCTCGCAAGCAGAGTTTACCGAGCGATCAGCAATATTATATAACTTTACGACATCAATCGTGGGGCAGTTGGCCGCCAAACACGACACCCGTCTCGTTGGAGGATCCTCCTTTTGTATAGAGGATTAATGAGTTATGTTTGAACTTTAACTATGGTTTAAGTTATACCATAGTTAAAGTTGAAACACAAGTTGTCCATTTTAAAATAGTGACTCCACATGCCTGTTACTAGGAAAACCGGCCTTACTGCTACGAAATAAAGAACGCTGTCAAAGTACAATAAATAGTTACCTTGGATGTGCGGTTGGCTGTTCCAGCTAGTCTGTCTACAAAGAGTTATAGCAGAACTAGAAGAGTTGTTAGCACCTATTCCGTGAATCCATTAATAGCCCATACTATTACAATAGTACTAAGAATCGTTGCTACTTGCCATTGCACATAATAAATAACTAAGGGACAGGAATACTTAACTAATGCTCATTAAAATACCTTGCACTTACTCGGGAGAGACTGGTCCTTCTATATTTATAATATGGAATACTTATTCAATTAAAAACAGTGTGACAGAATATGATTGTACAAAAGTATGCATACTTAATATTATTTATTTAAAAGCATCTCTATTTCTGACTTGAAGTCACTGATTTAGTTTTGGGAAGTACTAGTGGGTTGGAGCAGAGATGCAGCAAATGTGAACAGGACTCACTTTAAAGGCAGAGCAGGAAAAGATAAAAAAATGATTGATTTACCCAATTTTAGTTTAAGTAAGTTACAAATATTTAATTTACTTACTTAAAAGCTGTGTAATACTTTGTAGTATCATTAATTACTGAACTTGTCACAAAGTATTCCATGGAATGTTGTATCAACTGCTTACTAAAACTATAATGATTCAAAGATTTCTTAAGTAGAAAATGAGAAGCAAGTAAGTATTAAGTAAGACAAAATAAAACATTCAATTTCAGAACCTCCCATTTGTCGAAGTTGGTTAAAAACATAGGAACCGTTTATGATATTTTGGCATGCAAGTATTTGCATTGAGCAAAAGGTTATTAAAACAAAGTTTGGACTTGTAAATGGTTGTTGAGATAAAATAGAATCTGATGTTTTTATTGGTATAAGTGTGAGTGGTCATTCTATATATTATTTATTTATGATTGCATAAGCACCATTTAATATATTATATTGGAGTTTATAAATAGTATATTTGAGGTCCTTTCTTATCTTATCTTTAATAGTTATTATGAGTACTCATCATAAACTAGACCAGGCTTAAGATATATGATTTCTCTAACCTGTCTATGTGGTCATACTATTCAAATATTGTTGAAATTCGATGCAACAACTTTTTAGTCTAAAATTATATTTTAATTATACATTTAGTCAGATGCAGCACGAAACTAATGCTCTAATGAAAATAATCTGAATATTTATATATAGTAAAAAAACCTTCTGGAAAGTTCTAAGACATCTGTCTAGCCTGCAACACATCATAGTTCAACATTTAACAGCGTCACATTTCAAGACATTAACTTTCACTGGCAGATAGTACTAGGCACCAGTGAGAGGCAAGTACCAGACTATGTAATTATATGAAAAAGCTTTCTTCTTACTTTCATTGATTGAATTATTATCATCTTCTGAAGACAGGATGTTTTAAGGTTTATTTGTGTTAGGTTCACTGTATATCGCATTCACAATCTTGAGATGATAATCATCATTAGAAAATCCTGAGATTTTTTGAATCGGATGTATGATAAACACTGACAGTTTTTATAAAACTGAACTGATATGCAAAATCTAGAATGTAGCTCTTCTATATTCTAGATTCTGCATGTCAGTTCAAGTATAGAAAAATTGGTATACATAGGAAAACAATAAGAAGTCAAAGATTTCTTTAAAAAATGTCAGAAAGAAGAAGCACTGTTTGTGTAGATTAAAATGTTGAATCAGACACAAATCAGACACTTGAAAGGAATAAGAATACAGTTTTAAGCTTTTGGCAAAACATGAAGAATAAATAGGCAGTTGGAACCTAGTTCAGGTGCAACTTTAAAAATATTTGTGATCAGCCTAAGTCTATTGACTATCAGTCACAGTACGGTTTCCCGTTTCAGATGGTGAGCAACCAATAAACAGCATTACCAATGTTTGCTTATTTGGGACACCAGCAAGATGAAACATTAATATAAAATATTAATTTTAATTATCATACTAGAAGCTGCCATCACTCTCTACCCAACCTTCTAATGACAGTTGCACATATGCAAGCAATTCATAACTCTTTCTCCTATTAAACATCTGTGTATTTGTTTGTAATAAGTGTCTTTATGAGGATTCAATATGCTTGCTTTTGCAGCCACTTGTTTATACTATAAAATGTTTTTGCTAAGCATAAGTCTACAAGTGAATTTACCTTTTTAAGACTATATATTTCTTTAATGAAATTATAATTCTTGGTTCTTAAATATTTATGGAATGGTTAATTCAAATATATATTATTTAGCTAATTTATGAGTCATCAAGTACCAATATAATAACTTGCAATATGTGCATGTTTAGTGAATAGTTATCTTTTAATCAAGATAACATAGCAATTGTTTGTGTAAATGTTTAATCTTAATAAATCCTTGTACTGTTAGCATATATTTTAGTTAACTTTGAAGTTAAAATGCAACAATTTAATTAAAAGATAAAACAAGGTTTAATCAGATAAGCAGGAAATTCATATTCATCCTATCTGCACAACTGAACAATACAATTACTTTCCAGTGTCCATTACAACAAACACCTCATAAATAACATAATAAAATAACTGATTCACTGATAATCATGATTGTGTCATCAGTAGAAAGTTTTTATGCAGGCAGTAGAAATCAGTCATGATCCAGCAGTTGTTACCATGTTGCTCAATATTGGAACATCACAACAAACCTTCTGGTTTCAAATAAAAACATATTGAACTACGTCTCATTTGTTTAATATGAGCTAACCTTGTGAATCAGCTGACGACGGTCTTTGTCTCGACTGCCCTAAATATATCCACGTAAACGCACTAATGAGTGATAACGTATGCTCTTACCTCCTCTCGGCGCTTCAGCCACCGGCCGCAGGGACTCTCCTCGAGGATCTCGCTCTCGTCCTCCGAATCCTCCCCGCTTTCCCGAGGAGACTTTCGCTCCTTGTCGATGCTCCTGCCACCCGACATAACACCGATATACAACACCAAAACGTCGAACAAAACCACCACACAGTCGATGAATACTTCACAGGCCTTTTTGCAAGAAAACACTTGGTATATTTTCAAAATACACTTTTTCTCGTAACCATAATATCCAAGGCTGAATCGCGAGACGTCACTATAGTTTCTTCCCAAACCATTATTTGTTACACGACACTCGTTATGAACCTTTTGCTTATCGAATAATACAGATGATATATTTGTCTAGAGCAAACGATAACACACAGCGTCTCCACTGAGCTTATTCATGATAATTGAAATAAATTGTTCGCCGGTGTAGGTAGCTCTCGACGTATTTCTATCCGACACAAATATAAATCCATAGTGACATTTTTACTTCTTTTTTTTCTGTCACCCACAGACAATACATGAGTAGGACAGCATGAAACTGTGAATGCAAAAAATATTATTATTATTCGAGAAAGTTATTTTATTTGTTTCGAATAATACGTTTTTTAATAAATTTATTATCTGCAAATGCATAATTTTATTTATATGAGTCATATTCCTCAAATTGCATCACATTTTACACAGCCTTCTGAAGCGCCATCTGTTATTATTACGTGTTGTAACGTAAGTGAATAGCTCTTCTCTCAATTTTAATGTAGCAGTAAAAATGTGTTAGGTTTCGAAAATATTATTTAAAAAAATAACACATGAAACGATTATTACAATAAAATACTGTTCTAAGTTAAAAGAAAAAACTTTGTGTTGATAAAAGAGACATCTATACATTTTGATGGAAATCGTTTTACCTGTGCACATTGGTGTGTGTACTTGATCTCATACTTCTACTATTCTCTAACAGATGGCGTTGTAGCAAAATATTTCACAGTGGAAACATTACCACATTCGTTTTTCAAGTATTCAGAAATAGTCTGAATGTATAATGTTATTTTTTGTAATTTTTTTTGGCAAACAAGGATGCAAACCTCTCATCCTGATGCTAAGAGCTCACTCTGCCGCTTATGTACAGGTACATCCGAAAAGCATTGACAATAACAAAATACCTAATTTTAACTTTTAATATAGGCCTCGCCGATGAAAATTTAAAAACATTTCACGGTTCACAAACAATATCTTCTCTAAAGGCTGCTTTAAAATGGCTATTCTGAGTCTGTCTGTGTTTATAGCTTTATTTAGATACTTTAATGGAAAAATGGTTGTAAGGTGCATTCGGGTAATTACGAAATAATTTTTGAAGAATTGAGGGTATGTTCATATTTTAATTCACTACTCAGAATTGGTGGAGCTGATGAAACTAATTTAGGTCACTTTATTTACTTGAATATACAGACTATAAACCTCTGTTTCGAATCCTTTTATAAATATGCTCAGTATTTAGATACAAGTGTTTAAAAATCTGATTATTTTTAATTTGTACAAGTGCAATTCCGAAGCATGTTCGGGTAGTTCTGAATGATAGTTAAATCAAATCAAATCAAATCAAATAATTTATTTTGCAATGAATGTGGGTACAAAATAAGATGTAAACATTGTAAAAGCAGTTCCAAAACACTTTACCTTACGGCATGCAAAAGTAAAAAAAAAAACATTTTTAACTACTCAATGAAACAACCAAATAAAAAATATAAAAATATAGTTATGTGGATCAACAGCCTTCCTACATAAACTAAACATCAAAAACAACAACCTTAATTCTATATTTTACAACTGATTATATTATTGATTATTTTACTTACATTAACAAAAAATAACACAACATTATAAATTCTTATCATTAAAAAAAACTTGTATAGAATAGTAACATTTATCTATTAGTAAGTATGTCAGTCTCTTTTTAAATATACTTAATGATTCTTCTTTGTAGGCCTGAGGTATTTTATTATAGATGACGGGCCCCATTGATAGTAAGCTTTTTCTTAATAATGCTGTTTTGTGCCTACCTGTAAACATTAGATTTTTATATTGCGACCTAACAGATCCCGGACGTGTTCTAATATCGTCCATTAGGGTAAAAAGGTGTATGTTGCAACTTCAAGTATATACAAAGACGGAAAGGTTAGTAATTTTAGAGACTTGAATACAGGTGCACAACTGTCGGTATTTTTAAGACTAGTCATTGATCTCACGCAACGTTTTTGGGCTTTGAATATCCTCTCCCTCTCAGTATAGTTACCCCAAAATACAACTCCGAATCTCAAAACTGACGCAACTAGACCATGATAAGCTTCCAGCACGGTGCGAATGCTTACTTTTTTTGCCAGGTTATAAAGTACGTATGCTGACTTGTTTAACTTCTTACAAACATCCTCTGAATGCGGTTTCCAGGTCAGTTTGCTATCAATTAGAATACCAAGGAATTTTGTAACATTTATGGAGTCTACTTTTTGTCCATTAAATTCAACATCAAAATTTTCAGTTCCTAGACGCTGATAAAAATGCATAACTTTTGTTTTTTGTATATTTATGATTAGGTTATTTTTATTAAGCCAATTTATTATGCTTTTTAATGTATTATTAATATCTTTTTCGTAACTATTTTTATCGCCGCATTTGACTATTGCCGTACTGTCGTCTGCAAATAATACCATAGGTTGTTGAATTTGGCGAGGCAAGTCATTAATATATAAAAGAAACAATAAAGGTCCAAGTTCACTACCTTGCGGTACGCCATATTTTACTTCTCTTTCGCCGGATAGGTGTTAATATTCTTGTTCAGTTTTCACACATATCCTTGATATTTCTGTATATTGCTTTCGATTAGTGAGGTATGACTTTATTAGATTTCAGACATTTCCTCTAATGCCGTAAGTGTAAAGTTTATTTATAAGAGCGTCATGGTTAACGTAATCGAATGCTTTCGTCATATCAGTATATACGGCGCATACAGGTATTTTATGGTCCACACTTTTTTTTTTTTTTTTTTGAGGTTGGGAAATCATCAAATGACTTCTCCCGCTCTGGGCAGAGCGAGAGGGTGTGTCAGACTTTTACTGACTAAAACCCACCCGTGTTCCTTCCGTTGCCTGTGTGCCGGGGCCGCGATATCCCTTTCGGACAAACCCGCAACCCCAGCAGGCATTGGTCTTTCGACCCCGTCGGTTGGACATCTCTTTGAGGCGCGTGTGGAACACAACGCACCGTCGACACGGGCCTGGTCCTTATCGGACGGCGAGCTGCCCATTGCTCACCGTCCGCAAGCCCGCGCCTACGGTGGCCGGAAGTCGGCTCTCGACTCCCGACGCCCGGGGCGTCTCCTGCGGCGACTAGGGCCGCGAGGGCGTGCAGCTTGCATCTCCCTCGCGCGCTCCGTCTCCTCCTTCGCGAACATAACTGCTTCGCAGAAGGAGGTGACGGCCTCCCATGCACTCTCGCTCCGAACCATGGCCTGAACCAGGGCCGGACGCGAGAGATCGCCGCCGCCGATCGCCTCCGTGAGGACACGGCGGTGCGCCGCCCAAGCCGGGCAGACCTCCACCGTATGCTCCACCGTGTCCTCCGGGCGATCCACACAGTGGTGACACCCGGGCGTTTCCTCCCGCCTTACGCGGAACAGGAACCTCCCAAAACAACCGTGTCCGGTGAGGACCTGCGTCAGGCGGAAGGTGAGGACGCCATGGCGCCTCTCAAGCCACTCCTCAAAGAGGGGACTTATCGCCGCAATTGTGGCGTGCCCATGGTCCACACTTGGCATTAAGTTATTCAGTAGATCGTATAATGCCATATTAATATTTTTATTTTTTCTGAACCCCTTTTGTTCGTCACATAAGATTTTATTTTTAGTTAAGAACTTATAAACTGTCTCGTAAATATTTTTTTCAAAATTTTTGGAAAATACTGGAATTAAGGCCACTGGCCTATAATTAGCCATGTCATCTTTGCTAATTTTTTTATGGAGTGGTTTTATAATCACTTTTTTAAGACTACTGGGGAAGGTACCTGAGCTAATACTTGTATTCATGATGTGACTTAGTGGTACAGCAATTATATCAGCAACAAATTTGACAACAGAAGTTGTTACGCCGTCATAACCATGACTTTTTTAATTTTTTAATGTTCTTATTGCTCCAGCTATATCCTGTGGAACTACTGGCGGCATGAACATTGAGTTCGGGTTATTGGCTATACTAGTGATATTATCTGATTCTGTTATTCCGTTTGATACATCTTGTACTTGGTCTACAAAGAAATTATTAAAAGAATCAGCAATTTCTTGAGGGTCTTTAATTATAGAGTTCTGTCTGTTGATTTGTAAAATAGGATCTTTAGTGAATTTAGTGTTGTTAATAATTTGCCATGCTGCTTTAGTTTTATTCTCAGAATTATTTATTGTATAGTTATTTTGAGCTTTTTGGGTGAGTCTAATTTTTTTTTTTGAGTCTCTGTGAATAGTTTTTGAAAATGTGTTTATTTTTGCGCGTAGGAGATAATCTGTAATTTCACAGTAAATTTCTTTGTTTCCGACTGCAAATTTTTATACCCCGAGATATCCACTTAATCTTTCTGTCTGGTTTAACCCATTTCGTCGGAAAGCAAAGATTGTACAATAAACAAAAAATATCTATGAAATCATCATAGGCTTCATTAGCGTTTTCAGTACCAAATACGCCTGAGAAAGTTAAACACTGCAAATAATTTTTAAATTTTATCAAATTTTCTTTTGTAATCTTGCGTTTTCTTTTTCGCCAAGAATTGATAGTACATGATGTTTAACCGGGATTTTCAGTAGTTGAGCGCTGCCGTGTCACGCACAACTCTTCTATTTTGAAAAACAGCGTTTTGAGTAAATCGTCTTTGAAATGTTAAATAACCTAATGTATGTATTCCTTGTGTAAATTGTATAAAGTACTTAATTACTGTTGAATAAGTTTTTAAAAGAACTTATTAATAAGGGGCCTAATTCTTTTTTTGTAAATTTTGAATATTAAACGTTTTATTCGAATAAAAAGAGTTGGGCATAACCACTGTTTCATACAAACGTGGTCACGCGTCATGTATTATCTTAAGTTAGAAGATTTTTGCGCAATAAGGTATTACCACGTGATTCCAAGACCTATGTCTGCTAATTATTAGTTGTGTGAGATGTGTGTAACTTGTCAGCTCGGTCGATTTAGAATACTCATCTAATTTAAGGGTAAGTAGGTAAATAATAAACCATGAAATATGACAAAACTATAGTTTTATTATTCAAATTAATGTAGTGGGTATTCAGTCATTCTTATTAATTAAAAATATATAAAAAATAGGACTAAGTAATTACTTATTGAACAAAATAATCAGTCAAATTTTTTTGTTTCTTTTTTTGTGATCCAATTATACTTTTAATTTTTTAAATAATCAATTAAACTGTTTAAGAAATCAATAAAACAGTATCAACATAATTAGGTTAGTCTGTTGTAATAAAATAAACTAAACAAACTCCTTTAACAAAAACTTTTTATCACTTAGTAATAAATTTATAACAATAATAAAAAATAGTAACGAAGTAAAGACTAGTTAAAATCAACAGCATTTAACATAAACAAGAAAAGAAACAGATTAATAATTTGAAATGATAAATGAAATTAGGTACTTAATTAATTATCAAATACAGCATCTAAATCACAGACGTTATCATTCACCACAAGTTCTTCAAAAAATGGTCTACGTGTAATTGGCATTGAATCACACAATTTCAACAGTTCCTGTTTTTTTATTACACTCACTCCTCGAGGACTTACTTCGCAAGGAATATTACTGATAAAGTCCACAGAGTCATTAGGATTAAAACATTTTTTGTTCATTACCTTTAATTCTTTGAAATCATTCGAAACATATGAGTTTTTAGCAAATATACTTGTTGTGCCTCGTCGAAACTCAATCATTTTCAATGCTTTGATGTTGTAATCCTTTGGAAATGTCTTTTTTAATTCATCTTTAAACAAAAGCATGTTATGATGAGTGATTGTTTGAACTGTCATATTTTTTCGTGATTTCTTCATTTTATCTGTATAATCTGATATGTCATACATTTCTTTTACTTTACCAAATTTGTTTGCTATACATCCGTGTACAGTATCAGCCGCCATATATGTGTGACCCGGTTCAAAATATACAAACTTTATTTTTTCTGCTGATATTAGTGACGGTGAATTAACCAATCTTATCATAGCCGTAAATAAAATTCTGTTCTTATTTTGTGATGAGCAGTTGTCACAATAAAACATTATTTCGTTATAGTCGCGTGCATTATTCATGACAAAATAAATATATGATGATGCAATGTTATGGGCTTTTCTGCCGCTTTCCCCTTCATGCCAAACTATACAATATGCATCTTCATTTTTTCCTGGAGGAACGAAAGTTTCATTAAATAGTACTAATTTTCTGGAAAAGTAATAATCTTTTATGGTTAACTTAGGCATGCAAATTGCCTTTTGCATATCTACCGTGTATACTTTTCTAGTTGTGCATTGGTTTTTGAGATCATCTTCTAATGCTTTACGGGATTCCGTTTTGTTCAGTACATGATTAGGATATTCCTTGCATAATGCACAATTACATTCAGAACATGTATGATTCAGCTCACTGTGGTTCTCTCTATGATTTTGGCATAAAGTACACAAATCTTGTATTGGGTTTGAGGTTGACAAATTCATTTCTTTAATTATTTTGTGAAAATACGCCCAACTACATTTGCGGATATTTATCTCTTCGCATTGCGAAAGACATGCTTTGTATAGGTCTCTAAAAGATACTCCACATGGAAGATATCGTCTGTTTGGAGCATGCTTGAGATTGTAGTGAGACACGGTTGGTTTTATTTTTTCTATGAACTCTTTGACTCCTTGTGCATACCCTTCAGGAAAACAATTCCATGGCTTTTTAGATCCGCGTTGTTCAGGTGCTGCGTCTTGCGTGTCTACATCTATTATTCTGTTCTTGGAATTTGCTTTCAGAACAGTGATCACTGTTTGAGCATTAAAAAATCCCAACGTATTTAAAAAAAACGGTCGACATACCTCAATATTCCGTAAAGACCACGTCAAAGAATTGTGTCGTTCTGAGTTTTCCTTCGTAGTAATTTTTTTAGGATGCTTCCGTACGTTTCTGCTTATAAAATTTCTTTGGTTTTGTTTGCTCAAATCTCTAAAATTCGACCAGATTTGGTATCTATCTTGCTCTGTAAATTTTTGGGAACATTTTTTTCTACATTTCTGTGTGCAGGGCGGTTTCATTATATATTTATTTTTCTCCAACTGTAAGCGCTTTGTAGCATTTCTTTCTCTCCTTTTCTTACTTCCATTTAACGACTTATTAGTACTCGAGTTATTTGAGTTATCTGTTGGCAATACTTCTTCTTGGTTCCTAGAATTATCGATTTCCGAATTTCCCTGGTTTTTGGACACACTTTTACTCTTCTTTGCTTTCTCTTTAGTCTTCTCAATTTCTGAATTCTCCTGACTTTGGGACACACTTTTACTATGCTTTTTGTTTTTTTTAGATTTCTCAATTGTCGTGATTTCCGCACCAAACACATAATCACTCTTATTTATTTTCTCTTTGGACTTGTTAGATTCTCCGATTTTTGAATTTTCCTGACTTTTTGACTCACTGACACTCTTCTGAAGTTGCCCTTTTGATTTGCTAGTCTTTACACTTTTTGAATTTTCTTTTGTTTTGCGCTCTTCATCGTTTTGTTGACTGTTACTTTTGTTATCACTAAGTTGCTGTACTAATTCTTCTACGCTGTCATCAAATGAAGTTTCATGGATAACCGAAGATAGTTGTGTTTCTGTACTAATACGACGCTCACTGGTTTGCTTTGGAGTTGAAGTATACGGACCAATATGATCTACTCGACATTTATTTAAGATGTTGGATATTTTGTGATACTGCTTTACACCAGCGTGAGTCTGTTTTTTTTGCATTCGTACCACAGTACCCATAGTGTCATTTAATACATGGTCAGATCGGAATTGTTCAGTGCTTTTGCATGAATCTTGAACTTCATAATTTTCAGTACATAATTTTCGTTTCTTAACAGCTAAATCCAATAATATGTTCTCATTTATTGATTCCATATCGTTGAAGTCAATATCTTCACTAAATGTTCCATTTAATTCTATTAAGTCTTCCTTGTGCAATTCTGGAATGGGTGTCGATGTATTGCTCAATGGTACCCGTTGAAGTTCACAAAAACTAATTTGTGATAATAAATTTTGATGATTCAAACATATTGCTTTATTCTGTGAATCTGACACTTCTTCAATTACATTAGAAACTGGCATTACCAAGTTCAAAGGCACCGGTTGAAGTTCGTGATAAACAATTGTTGAACATAAGTTTTCTTTATAACAATTTATTTCGGCTTCATTTTGTGAATGGATCACCGCATGATGGTCTTCTCTTGGTTGAGCTAATACTTGAGAGTAATTTGTTGGATATCCCTTATTTTCTACAACACTTTTATCACTACACATACGTATCAACGTCTTTCCTCGAATAGAACTCATATCTAACAATTTTTATTATATTTGGAAACAAACAAACTAATTACTTCTTATTAAAACAAAAAACAACGGAGCGAAGTTACCCGTGACGTAGTTGCTAGTGAAATGAAAGAATGTATATAAAACGCGCGCGCGGCGACCTCGATCACGCGCAACTCTTCTAACTAATATCTAACAGAAATTGAAATACGCTGCGACAGTAGCCCGCGAGTAATGCACAACTATTCTAACTTGAGTTAAAAGAGTTACGCATGATTCAATCATTAAAAAATAAATTTGAACGAGTTTGCCAATACAAATATCTCGGAAACTAACTACAATTTTTTAAATTCTGAATTAGTATTGACGATAGTATGGTGTATAAAATTATTTTGCAGTGGTTAGGCGAAACTATATTATTTTAAGATAGCAGAGATGTGCGTGACACGGCAGAGCTGTATGGTCAGATAAAGCAAGATCTATTATCTCGCTATTGCATTCCTGCTTAGAGTTGTGAGCTATGTTATCTAGGCAAGTTTTACTCAATATTCGTGTTGGTTGATGTATTTCCAATTTAAGATTGTAACTGAGAAGTAACGATTCAAAGTCCATAGTAAATCTATTTCTTTTAATAATGTCTGTGTCGTGATGGCCCAGTGGTTAATGCCTCGCCTCTCATGCACGAGGTTGCGGGTTCAGATACGGGCATTTACCAATGTGACTTTTTTCAATTCATATGTACTTTCTGAGTTTATCTTAGACATTACTGACATCGGTGAAGGAAAACATCGTGAGGAAACCTGGACTTATAGTTAATATAAGTCTGAAATCACCAACCCGTCTTGAGCAAGCGTGGTGATCAACGCTCATGTCTTCTCTGTATGAGAAGATGCCTTTGCCCAAGAGATACAATCGTGTAAGTAATAAAATACTATATTATTAAACGATATTCATGGCATAGTTTTACGCTAAACAATAACGATATTTCACCTTAAATAAAAAGAGGATATTATTTACTTTATAATTAAAAATAGGTTAGTGTTCATTGCATTGGTGTAACTCAAAGAAAATTCCAAATCTATAAAAAAAAACTTAAAGATTGGGAACCATGACTATTTCTTTGGAAAATCAATATCGGGCAAAACCGAATGGTTCGTAATTCAGAATTACCCTAGTCGACTAATTCCGATAAAAAGCAAAAACCTTGAACTAGGGTGTCCTAACCCTACTTAACAGTGCACTTAAACGAAATTCTATCGAAATAAAAAGCAACCAGTTAAATAATTTACAAGATTTCTGAATTATAGATCTTCGGGTAAATCCGATAATCCAAAAAACGCGGGAAATATCAGTCGTTCACAAAAATGTCGCTTTACACACCAACGCTCGCTCATAGCCTCTTAAACCAATAGGAGCGCGGAAGCCTATTAAGATGGCGGTTAAGTGAGTGTTGCTAGAGCAAATAATATTACCTCGATGTGTAGAAAATGTTAATTATTGGAATAACCCGATTTTCGGAGTTAGCCGAATGCACCTTCGATAATAAAATCCAGGGAATCCTAGTGTGAGGCCCAGTGTATTGATGTATATCGTGCAATTAAAATGGTTCCGCATCCGTTTAGATATACTCCCGGACGAATCCTGATGTTGAAAAAGCAAAAGCAATGTAATGCGACCAGCACGCAGCTGTCAGCTACAAATCATCCATCGCAGACGTGACTACATTTAGTCAGCAGCTCAGTAGTTAGTGACAGACTAGCCACGTTTACGACAACAATTACCGGTCTGAATGGCCGGCTACAGATAAACCGCAGAGGGACGATTTTCCTAGTTGGTTTACTATTATTTACCTACAAGGATTTTAGTACGTACACGCTGAAACTTTAATTAGGGTCAAGTGGTCTACTCCACTTCTTATTTTCGAGTCGATGATGGTAAATGTACCTATTCAAAATTCTTCTGGCATCCCACTGCACTTTGCACAGATATAGTTTATTGTGATTATTTAGCTAAAGCCGATGTAAATTATTTGCCGTCTGATCATAGTGGACAAACGGTAACTTTTAAGTTTAAAACATATTTGCAAAAAGTACAATACAATTTGCGCATGGCCTGTTTAATGAAATTTCAAAACGGCTATTTGACACTTCCCGTGACCCAAGAGCTGGTTTTTACTTTGGGCAGAGGCTAAGCATTGCCATACAACGTGGCAATGCGGCCAGTCTCTTGGGTACATTACCAGTCGACAGCGATGCGGATGAATTTTACGATGCTGTATTTTAGTTTTTGAATAGTTTTAGTTAAGTTAGAATATAATATATAATTTTGCTATTTTTATTTAGTCATAAGTTGTTATGGACCCACTTGTAAATATTACCCTAAATGTCTATCACTTATTTAGATTAATAACAACTGGCAAATTAAATAGATTCAATAGTACCCTAAATAATAAATTAAACATGCTGGGCCATAGGCCCTTTTTAATCTTATGTTTTGATTATTTTTTGGACATTGTTCTCACATATAGAAGCAACAAGAATAATGTACCCAGGATTTTGTAATTTTCTATATTTAAAAGAGTGTCCTTGGAGTTTCTTGCCCGTTCTTCTCCATAAAGATCTACGTTTTGGAATGGGCAACTAGCTTCAACTTTCTGACTAACTGACGCGACTATTTGACAATTCAAAAGTGCCTGTAAATGGTTTAATTGAAATAAATGCTTTGATTTTGTGTTCTTGACGACGTAAATAACGCCCTACTGCAAGTCCAAAATTGGTTCACTGCTAATAATTTAGTATTAAATGGGAAAAAAACTAAATGCATAAGATTTGCTTTACCGAATGTTAAAAGTAGTGATTGTGACATAGTATTGAATAGGGAGAAATTAGAATTCGTCGATAAAACTGTTTTCTTGGGGATTACGCTCGACTCATGGCTGCAATGTGGTCCACATTTAATATCTCTTGCAGGACGCCTAAGTTCAGCAGCATATGCTGTGAGAAAAATCCGTCAATTTACTGACGTAGATACCGCGAGGCTGGTCTATTTCAGTTACTTTCATAGTATCATGTCTTACGGTATTCTACTATGGGGACGGGCTGCAGATATCGAGTCTATTTTTATACTGCAGAAAAGAGCCACCAGAGCAATATATGGTTTCCGTAGACGCGATTCTCTAAGAGAACTGTTTAAAGATATTAACATCATGACGGTACCTTGTCAATATATCTATGAAAACATCATGTACTTTAGGAAACATCAAAGTCTTTTCAGTAAAAGAGGTGAAAGACACAATTATAGCACTAGAAATAGGGACCAATTAGTTCAACCGGGTTTCAGACTGGCTAAAGTAGACTCATCCTTCATGGGGTACTGTTTAAAATGTTACAATAAAATACCTCCCCACATACTCCAACTGAATGAAACGAAATTTAAATCTTGTATAAAACGCACACTATGCTGCCAAGCATATTATAAGTTGGGGGATTACATCGTTGACAAAAATGCTTGGCTCAACGCTGGTCCAGCTACACAAGGGCGCATAAACTAACTGATTGGCATTAGAAAATATTGTTGGAGCTGCTGAAGATTGTAAGACTATCTTTAGATTGTATAAATTCAGTCTTTTAGTATTATATAATTGCATAGCACATGTGTGAGCTCTATGTACCTACTTTAAAGCTACCATTTACTGGATACGTCTTTCATTGACTTGAATGTGCCCTTGCGGCTGAAAGTATGTCATGCTCACTCAAATATCTTGCTGGTGGTGGCGTGTGTGTTGGATCATTAAGTTCCCTTCAAAATGGTTGAGTTAAATGGTGCTGATCCATGCGTCATGTTCGTGAACGGGCGCCGTCAGTGGGGACTGGTCATCTCTTAGCTGCCAAGGCTTATTTGAATTTATTTTAATTTTTGAATTGTTTTTGCTTTATTATGGACGCTTTTAACGTGCACTGCTCTCTACATTGTTCTCACATGTATAATTACAATATGAATGATGTAACCAATATTTTGTAACAATATTCTGATTTAAAAGAGTGTCCGTGGAGTTTCTTGCCCGTTCTTCTCCATAGGAACCTACTACGCGTTGGAATGGGCAACTAGCTTTATATTTCTGACTGACCGACCGCTTGACAATTCAAAAGTGCTTGTAATTGGTTTATTTGAAATAAATGCTTTGAGTTTTGTTTTTGAGTTTATGGGCCGGAGAGTGGCAGAGTATTTTTTATCCCGAAATGTATGGGACGAATAAAACGAAACCCTCAGATTCATGCTTACGGTGCAAATTACGGTGACTCTCTCTGCCACATAGCTTCTGCAACGTGAACTATCTCTTTGCAAAAAGTCACGGCGAAGTCTTTTGCTCAATAAAGGTGTACAAAAAAAAAATGTTAGCTACAAAAAAAAAAAACAGCCAGGTCCCTTTTCATAGTACCTGTGTGTAAATGGTAGGTACGGTAGGACTAATTAAATTAATCAACAGTTAGGTATCGTCGATTCGTTGTTGCGTTGTTGCATTAAAGAAGGATAAACAACAAACGTACTTTCGCATTTATAATTTTTACAACATTAGTGAACAAAACAAAATCCGTGTGCATGTGTATTAAGTATCGTCCTTGTAAATAGGAAGGCTTGACGGACTGTTGACGGTCCGGATGGGGAAAACAGACATATTTTCGGCTCACGACCTCGGGCAGTGTTTGTGTTATTATATAATATTATTTTATCCGATATTAATCTTGATTAGGAATTACGGGGGTGATCTGGCCGAAACACCGATACGAAGATGACGGAAAAATTATTAGGTATCAGATATCGCAATAGTTTTTCACGACATTCTGACGTGAGTAATATGATTACAATGTAATAAGAAAATTGCCGATGGGTAGGCCTTACATACCTACTATCGTGAGAGTTTTCCGTCGCGTAATTCCAATCTATACAAGGCCAGAACGCAACCATAGGAAACTGCTCGCGTATACATTGTAATGCTATTTTTAAATCTGTGATTAAAATGTATACACGAATTCTGCGTACTGCTCGTGTACAGTTTGTAACGTGGTCGCGCGCGTCCTGGTTCCAAACTGTACTACATCATAAGTGATGTACTTAGTACAGTTTGGAACCAAGCGTAAGCGCTTGACATGAGTTAAACATAAAACGTTAAAAATAAAAAAATGTGAACTGGGTGAAATGGAACAGATAACGGAATATGAAATGGGTTAGGTTTGGTTAGAACTGTCGCGCCAGCCGAGCGAGTGTAGCGGGCGGTGCCGCTGTAGCGGCCGGCGAGCGCTACTTCCAAGTTGCTCCTAGCCAGGCAGGCTATTTAGCGCAAGGTGCATTTCGTCGCAAACAAGTTGAATACCAGTTTACAATTTGACGCGATATACACGATTAGTCCGTATGCGTACTGGCACTGTATATTTTGGAATAAGGTAGTTAATTAGGTCACTACGAAGTATACGCGAGTATTTGCATACTACTCTTGTATAGATTGGAAAACCTTAGTAAAAAAGCGATTAGTTTCACACCCTTGCGTTCTGGCCTTGTATAGAATGGAAAGACGCTTTGTCGTCGCTTTTGCAAAGACAGGGATTTCATATACTTAGGATTCTTTTCCCATTTTATTTTTGTAGAAGTACCTACCAAGGTATTTCGGACACAATGGCTGTATGCTTGGTCCCATAAATATTTATTTTTAATTATACTTTAGACCACTGGGCTAGTTACTCTGTAGTAACAACATCGTGATAAAAAGCTAGTGCAGACGGCTCAATAATCCCTTGATCGACCTACAAGAAAAAAACCTTTCTATCGACACAGTAGCTACTACTAACTTCACGAGCTCATTTAATTTGAAGTAAGACAACACAAATTGAGAATAAACTCTACGTAACGTGTAAGGGCCTGTTCAGATGATCGACTATTCGTTATATCACGCTGAGCACATATAGAATTTTCTGCTTCTATTTTAATTTTACTTTGTTTTTTATTTATGTTTAGTGTGTTTATACTTTAATTTGTGATTTCCTAAGCGAGTCTCACTAAATAATTTTTCTTTCTTTTAATTGAGAACCTGCTCCTTTTTTTAAGAAATAGTATAAAAAACAAATTATCGATTGATCAACATTGACGCTGTAAGCCAGTGGTTGATTTTTTTAGCACAGCATGAGCCATTCATAGCTAGTGTTTACTTCAGAGAAGATGTGGTTTAATGGTGCGTTATATATTATTATTTAGTGCCCTAGATATACAGAGTGTTAAGTTAAACGACGGACGAGTAGTCATGAAAATGACCAACTTTTACTATGGGGCCAACTCTGAAATAAAAAAAGTAAATAAACAAAATCAAAACTTTAAACAATCTCATGCAGTCGGCGGCATCTTGTTTAATAATAGTAATACCAGCCTATTACTGTCCCACCGCAGGGCAAAGGCCTCTTCTCGTACAGAGCCAACCCGTCTTGAGCAAGGGTAGTGATCAATGCTCACCACGATTTCAGACTTATTTTAACAATAAGTCCAGGTTTCCTCACGGTATTTTTCATTCACGGATGTCAGTAATGTCCAAGATAAACCCAGAAAGTACATATGAATTGAAAAAGTCACATCGGTACTTGCCCGGCTTTGAACCCACTACCTCGTGCATGAGAGGCGAGGCCTTAACCACTGGCCATCACGACATGCAATCTTGTTTAATTTAATAATATTATTGAGATTGTTTATAGTATTAAGTGGGATTGGAGACAGAAATAGGTCATCTTGTTTTCAGCTTTTTTTACTCGACTGCGGCGAAGGTTCACTTTTTACGCAGGCGGGTTTTAGATTTTACAAATTTATTTTATTTTACACTTTTTAGTTAGGATTATTCTTTTTATTATTTCTCATTCCAAATTACATTTAAACATATAATTTGTATATATGTTTGTAATCACCTTTTAAACCCCATTCCCTCATATACTCTCATTCCCTCATTCTGATACCCCACTTGATAGATTTGAGAGGTTTTGTTTTAATGCATAGATTTTAGCGCCAAAGTTTTTGATTTTGTCTAATTTTAATATACCAAGTGACTTGCGCATTACAGACAAATCTACCGACATACGAGTATATCATTCATCAATACGGTTCAGCCGTTTAGTAGTTACGAGGGTAAATACATACAGGTGCGCTCTGCCTTGGTTTTTTATCTGGTCTGAGGCTAGATAGAATACTTTTACATTGCACATCAGAAAAAAGGGTGATACAATGGGCGGTGTTCACTCCATCAGCAATTTCCGCCAAACAACATTAGGATGGACAGAAACTAGATCGGTCGATCGTCTGCCTGGGCCTTAACTTGTCCCCTGAGGCACAAAAACTGCGTTTAATCTTCCAAATGCCTGTCCCAATTGTTTGATGTGCCAAATTGTCTTTTTGTCTGCAAACTCTCCAAGCAAAGGTAAACTGTTGGGCATTTACTTTCAGTTTATTCTAGCAGCTGTTGTTTTTCGGTAAATATAAGAAGTTTTGAGACAGTTTTTGTATGTCAGATGGCAGATTGTAGGTACTAGACTGGTAACTACATCAATTATCACTGTATGCATCTGATACGAATGTCTGGAATTAGGTAAAAGCCTGGTGATCTTCCTTACGTGTTGATTTGACTCAGATGTTGTCCAGAATGTAGCCACCTGGGCAGCCCTTCACACAGGCTTCGTTTAAATCCTGAAAGGCGCAGGTGGTTGTGCGTAATATGCCTCACCTCCGTTCCTGCCGGAAAGGAGGTGAGGCATATCCTGTGAAGGGGCAATTGCAATTCAATTCTTTACACCGGCACTGTGTTTGGATTGAAGCATGGTGATTAGGCAAAATCTGGTAAAAAGAAGCTAATATATAAATAAAAATAATATCACCGTTAGGGTTTTTTAAGTCTGATAATTTTAACGTACCGCGCTCCTTACATTTGATTAGAGGATTTTTTTAGAAAATATCTATCAAACTATTGCTTATTTCAAAAAATTACATCTGCCAACCCGCACTGGGCTCGCGTGGTGGATTACGACCCAGTCAGTCCCTCGCGCAGAGAGGAGGCTTGTTTCCCAGCAGGAACATCGTAAGGCTCATGATACCATACTTACTGTGCTTATTCAAAAATAAGGACTCAGAACCACTCGGAACAGACTTCTGTTAATTCCGTTTGGCGATGATGATACCTAGCTTAAAATGGTGAGTCACGGATAACCATAGATGATGGTTTATTGAATAGTTTGAACTTCCACAAACGAATGCTATATGAATGTTGTGTGAATGACTGCTAATGAGTACAGCTGACTATTAATTGCAAAGTACTCTCGCGTTACACTAATTATGTGTAAGGCGAAGGAAAAGTGCTGATCTATGCAATGTGCGCGTGCAATCCAATCATTATTCAAAGTAGCTCGAATCAGTATTCATGTATTAGGTATAATTATCTGTTTGATCGCATTGCAAGCCATCAACCGGTAATAATACAAACATACCTCTGAAGGTAGGTACCCATGCACAGGTACAAGTAATCTAAATTGTTTAAATTTGATTATTAGCTGCTTTAATGTCGGGTAAACCGTCTGTTGGGAGAATACTTTATTTTTTAATTATCTGTTCAATTAAGGACTCACATCGACGAACATTCTACTAACACCATGTTGTATGTTGTCAATTCTTACTTATTAATTTTCATTCATAATATAAAATTGCACATTTTATTTTTTTATAGTAAATTAGCCGATTTTGTAGGCCCGATCCAGGAATTTGTAGTAAAACCCTTAAAAGTTACAGGACGTTTAAGGTGGCTCCTCAATTCTGACGGTCTATAAAAAATATAATGTTACGTAGCTACTACAGTAGTTGATCAAATCGGATAACAATAACACAATATTTAGAAGAAATTTCTACTAAATATTGGCGTAATCCAATATTCTGCACATTCAGTATTTCAAAAGATATTAATAAAATAAACATTTCTTAACAATTTTGTGTGGTACGAGAGCCCACGACCAATACCATGTCGCATCGTTTAACGGCCAAAACCGTATAAAATCGATAGTTTAGATGATTTTGAACCCGATTCGGTGGGAAGTACCGGTCAGAAACGTCCCAGTTTTAAGAGAGCCCATTTCTTCTATGCCAAAAAAATAGGCAGGTGATTTCATCACAATATGTCTGATATTAAAAATGTACATAGGTTTCGTAATTTTATTACGAATTTGATAAGTACAACTTTCTGCTCGTGACAGCCCTTCTTACCGTAAACCTATAGATACTCAAATAGGAACGAAAATAAAAATAGACTGTCTTCCAAACTGTTCGTGACACGCCCTCCGAATCCCATTCATTTTCGACGATCATGCAAACATCAGTATAAATCAATATGGCTTCTTCGCTAACTATGTCTTCGTCTAATTTCGTCCCTCGTCCAATATTGGGGGAGAAAAGGCCAAGTTCACGCCTATTTTTGCTTCCGATTAAATTCGATGCGGCGCCAGAGGCAATTTAACTTTGGTGAACGTATTTTAATGTTTGTCGGGTGCTTGGCTGGCGGGGTTCGCGGGGCTCGCGGGGATAGCGGAGCAGGCGGGTCGAGGCTCATGAACCTGTTGTGACCGAATTTGGGATTTTTACGAGGATTATATTGGTGTGATACTGTTTTCGTATTATATTTAGATGAGTTTTCAACTTTGTTGACGTAAGAAGTTAGGGTGCCGAGAAGTTTCGAATATTTTATTATTACGGGAGAGTGAGTATCGGTGTACTGCGCCTATTTATAGAATTTTATATTAGGTACTATGGTTTTCATATTTTTTGGAATATAATGTTTTCTTGACGCCTTTGATCTACAGGTTAGGAAAGCGTAGCCACATTCTACTTTTCATTTCAGAACTAGTTACACATTAAACATTATTACATCTAAATAATGTTATGTGTAACTATAATGACACCTACATTTCGCCATTTATGTTTTAGTCGCATGTAATAAGGGGCGAGCCTATTGCCATTAATCGGGCACAAATCCAGTCTCCGGGCCGGGCTGCTACTGAGAAATTCCTGATGGAAAAGCCCAATAATTCTCTGCCTGACCTGGAAATCGAAGCCAGTACCTCATGCCCTGTGGTAGCGCTTGTGACTAGTGGTCACAAGCGCTACCACAGGGCGACACAGCTTTTTATAGCAAGCAAAACAACAACTAAGAATAAACGTTTTTAAAGAACTAGTTTATGCCTGCGGCTTCACCGCGTAGAGGGCAGAAAATATCCCACGGGAATGTACTACACGGATAAATCGATTACGCCGAAGCAAAAAGGAGGGTTATGATTTTGACCGGTATGTATGCATGTATGTATGTTCATCTGTTACCTCATAACTTCTAAACTACTGATCATAAATTGACAAATGAGGTATCGTTAGAAGCGTCTTGATCGTCTACTGGTTATAGCTTAGGCTATGTGACGTCACATAAAATTGAATCTGGCGCCCTCCAGATATAAAGAAATGAACTAATAAAAACTTTTAACAAATAAAAACAACCGACTTCCGAAAAAAAAACACTACAAAGTGAAAAATAACTTTAATTTCGGAAGTGGGTGTCTTTGGTTTTGAATTTTAGTTTTTTACCACCGACTTTCGAAATTAAAGTAATTTTTCAAATATTTTTAATTTTTCAATGCGGAATTACACTCGCATTTTTTATTTGTCTGTCTGTGATGTCTTGTTTATACCTTTTTAGTTGACTTTTTTATCGTATGTAACTACATAAAAGTAATAAAAACTAAAACCCAACTGGGTTTTAGTTTTTACTACTTTTATTTTTACTTTAATAATAATGAACAGTGACATTGTAGAGAGCTGTGATCAATGTCCGACCCCCGGTCGGCAATTCTTATAAAGCTGGTGCAGGCTGCGATTTGTGCCGCCATTTGCAGCCGCTCGCAAATACATCAGCCAATACTCAGCTTTATTTAAGCGGAGAGTTCTTTTGGGAGAGTTTTTGTGCCGATCATGGCGCTGCAACGTAATGATTGTGACGCTGGTTGTTATTATCATCAAGACAAGGCCCGGGTTATGTTTGAATTATGTTGCCTTCTTTCATTTATTTGAGAAGCTAAGGCCGCGTTTATACCAAACTTATTTTTAGCCACCAACTGTGAGCGTGCGATACGCAGTTTAACGCATTCTCACATACGTTATTTGTGACCCTGCTCTAAATCAGCGGCTGACTTCGGATACCTTTACGAGCATACAATAATTCTACAAAAGCCAGTCTACGACGTAGCTGATGTAGCTGCGACTATGCATTGCTACGCTGCTACGCCGTAGCACATGGCTACCGACCCGCTACGTTATGAAGAAATAAATGCATAAATATATTATACATTTATACATATTACTCTTACCTTGAGCAAAAGGTATGACCTAATTATTCATAGGTGATGGATGGATTGACTGGCTATGGACGTGACCACTGAGGTGACATGTATGGAAGAAGAAAACATGCTGCGTCAATCTCAAATAATGAGATAACGGCGGGAAGATCATGATATAATTATTTTTAAGGTGTTTAGTAACAAAAGAGAATTCGAATCAAAATTTATTTATTTTTCAGAATTTTGGCTGGCGTATATGCATGGCAGGTAGCTCTCAGCTTCTGCATTGATTATAATAATTGCCATTTTATTGTGATAAGTAAAACAACTCCTACCCTTATCTCGGGTGTGAGAGAGTATTTTGTCTCCGGGTTGTGCAGAGCACCGGCTGTACTCGCTATGTAACGCGTCACCTTAATATATTAAATTTTTGATATAAATAGCTGTTGAGTAACTATTTCCAATTAACTTACTTTTTAGTGATTAGCAGATACCTGCTAAAACCCCGTGTTCATGATCAACATAAAGTTGCTTCACATAAAACAAACATTTGGACTCACCTGTTAATCTAGACTCCTAGCTTAGTAGTCGTTGTAACGTAGTCTTACATACAAATTGCTAATTAATAATAATAATATAACATGGGGCAACACTGTGTCAATAGAACGCCTCGTTTTGTAATTTGAACATTAATATTTATTTTCACGCATTTTTACAATAGTTTTTCAATATAAACCGAACCTGAAACCAGAAAACCACTAAAAACCTAATAAAGAGAACAAAATACAACAAAATGCAATAGAAATTATTAAAAACTACCGAGTCTATCGGAGGTGACATTACAGATATCACCTCCGATACAAGAAAAATAGGATAACGAAGATGATGCGATAATGTTGACAAGGTCAGCAGCTCGCCGTTCACGCCTACCACCCCCGGACTCGCCGCTCCGCTCCGCCTCGCCGCCACCGGTACCCAGCACCATCGTGAGCGCTGCGTCAACACCGGCCGCGGTAGTTGCGTCGAGCTCGAGCGACGAGTATTTCTCCCCGCCCACGACGCCACCACCTGCTCGCCGACGGGGAGGACACCGGCCGCCGGACGGCTTAGGACGTCGAGGCCCACCGGCCTCTGATAGGTCCCAGCTCCCGGCGAAAGTGTGCAGCGCATGAGATGGACACGATCCATTAACGAAAACGTCATGCGCTCATACTATGGGGCTACAGAGGGAGGAAACTACCTGACCGCGTACCGTGTCCGGATGCTCTCTCTTTTTCAGGTGCTTGAGTCAGATGTCAACGTTTCGGCACAACGTCTGTCGGATCAAGTGCGGGTCATCCAGCGTAATCATATGTTGGATGACACTGTACTTGATCGCCTGCGAAATAAAATGCAGAGTAGCCCTATCATCGCTCCTCCGCCGCAGAGTGTTATTGTAGTGCCACCACAGGACACTACAATTCAAGCTGACGAGAGGATTGATGACAGGGCTACAAACGTAAGTACCCAGTGCAATGAGGAACTGAGGAGTGCTTTGGAGGGTGCGATTCAGGAATATCGGTTCATGTCGCCCGAACTTAGACCACGTTTACCTCGTTTGCTCATGCATAACAAAAATAGAGCGCTGATAGCGGTTCTGGATTCGCAGTTGTGACCTCACTGATACTCATTCAATTCTGTACTGCGCGGCTGTAGCAGCATGTCGTGTAGCTCACGTCAAATTTGCTGATGCCTCTAGAGGTACACGACCGAAACCTGCTGTACCAGCTTGGCAGTGCAGGATTGAGCGCCGTATTGGTGGGGCCAGAGCGCTCATTGGCAAACTAGTCTGCTTCAGGGAGGGCAACACTCGCCCCAGAGTGATGCGCTTTGTGAGACGGGCGTTCTTAGGGACTGATATCAGCCCTCAGGACTATATGGCCCGTGTCACAGAGCGCATCGACTTCCTGAAGCAGAAAGTATATGCATGGGCGAACCGTATTCGCAGGTATAAGCGGCGAGTTGAATGATACATTCAGAATCGCACCTTCCAGAGCGATGAAAGGTAGGTTTATAGAGCTTGGGAGCGACCGGACCAAGGTGTGACCTTCACGCGTCTGCCGGATGATGTTGCCATGTGTTCTTTCTGGCGCAGCATCTGGTCGGTACCTATCAGTCACACCGAAGGTAATTGGACTCGGGAAGTCGAGCGAGCCTGCGATCCAATACCAGAAATGGGGGCTATTACCATTTGCCCCCAAGATGTAGCTCGTGCAGTCCGTCCGTTGCCTAAATGGAGAATGGAAATCTCCAGGGCCGGACGGGCTACACAACTTTTGGATTAAATGGTTTACAAGATCGCACGCTCGCTTGGAGGCTCAGTACCAGACTACTTTGGAGTCTGGTTCGCTACCCCAGTTTCTAACGACAGGAGTTACCCATCTGCTCCATAAATCTGGTAGCACCGCGGAACCCAAAAATTATAGGCCGATCACATGTTTACCGACGGTCTATAAAATTCTTACATCCATTTTGAGAGCTAAAATTAACAAACACATAGACACCAACTCCATCATGTTTGCCTCTCAAAATGGATGTAGGAACGGGTCCCGCGGTACTAAGGAGCTACTCCTCATTGATATGGCCATTAGCCAACAGGTTTACCGTTCCCGAAAGGATCTGTCGACATGCTGGATAGATTATAAGAAGGCCTATGACTCGGTGCCACATACATGGCTCATGAGGGTGCTGGAGTTGTATAAAGTAGATGCAACTCTGCGCACCTTCCTGATGTCGTGTATGGGGCAATGGAGGACGGTCCTTCGCTATCCAGGATGTCGAAATATCCAGAGGAATAGCGAGCCGATAAGGATCGAGCGAGGCATATTTCAGGGCGATAGTTTGAGCTCTGGCTCTGGTTGCGCTCCGGTTCTGTTTAGCCCTGAATCCTCTAAGCAGACTGCTGGAGAATTCAGGTCTAGGCTATCGGCTGAGGAGAGGTGGTCAGGTTATATCTCACCTCCTCTACATGGATGACCTTAAAGTCTTTGCCCCCAACAATTTGCAACTGATGGAGCTACTGAAAGTAACTGAAACTTTCAGTAGCGCCATCAGGGTGGAATTTGGTGTGGACAAATGTGCGGTCATGCATGTAAAGCGAGGGGAAATTATGGAATCCGTGGGAACCCAACTCTCGGATTCCATAAATCTTAGAGCCCTCTCCGCATCCGAAACCTATAAGTATTTGGGTATGTCGGAAGCGTTGGGCATCAATGTTACTGACATGAAGCAATCGTTAAAGGAGCGTTTCTTTGGCCGCCTGAAGAAAGTATTTAATAGTCTTCTATCAGGCGGAAACAAGGTGCGTGCCTTCAACGGTTGGGTCATGCTGGTTTTGATGTACTCTTTCGGCATACTCAAATGGACTCAGACCGAACTCGACTCCCTGGATAGGAGGGTCCGTTCGCTGCTGACTGCATATCGAATGCATCATCCACGGTCATCGGTAATGAGACTGTATATCCCGCGAAAGTGTGGAGGTCGAGGCTTTTTAAATGCTAAGACCCTCCACAATCGCGAGATATGCTGTCTCAGGGAACATTTCCTAGAAGCTGACGTGGGAATGCATCGAGATGTGATCGCGGTGGACAAGGGTCTCACCCCGCTCTCCTTGGCTAAAGAGAACTGGCACAAACCTGTAGTGCTTGAAACTAATGATCGCAGGGAGGTATGGCAGAGTAAGGAGCTTCACGGACGCTATTTCCGGGCCTTACATGGGTCCGATGTAGATTTTCTAGCGTCCGTAGCCTGGCTGCGTTTAGGTGACCTCTTTGGGGAAGCCGAAGGTTTTTTCTGTGCAATTATGGACGAAGTTATCATGACGAACAATTACCGGACATTTATTGTGAAGGACGGCACGGTTGACATCTGTCGGGCATGCCACCGTCCGGGAGAATCCATCCAACACATTATCTCCGGGTGTTCTCGTCTAGCTAACGAAGAGTACTTGCATAGACACAACCTTGTAGCCAGGATTATCCATCAGCAACTTGCTCTAAAATACAACGTTGTGGAATCGGAAGTGCCGTACTACAGCTATGTGCCCGACCCAGTTCTCGAAAATGGAAATATCACATTGTACTGGGATCGATCCATCATCACTGACAGGACTATTGTTGCCAATAAGCCTGATATAGTGGTGGCGGATCGAATAGAGCGGCGCATAATGATTATTGATATAACATTCCCGCATGACGGGAACCTCGTGAAAGCCGAGAAAGATAAACAAATCAAGTATCTTGACTTGGCTTGCGAGGTTGTCGACATGTGGGATGTGGACTCAGCGACCATTGTGACAGCCAATGGCCTAATAGCCAAAAGCCTCCACCAACATCTGAGGAGGCTCTCGTTGGGCAGCTGGATCAAGGGGTTGATTCAGAGAGCGGTACTCTTGGACAAGGCTCGCATTGTCAGGAGGTTCCTCTCTCTGGAGCCCTGACCGCCGGTAGCTTGGACCCTCGTTCCCGATATCGGTGGGCTACTATTTTTGATATTTTTAAATGTTTTTATATTCTTTTTTTCTAATATTTAAAAATATAATTTATATGTATATAGTTGAATAAAGGAAATATAATAGTATAATTATTTTTAATTGCATTCAGCTACGCTTTCGTAACACAATAATACATTCGCCATATCGGGTAGCCTACATGTAATTTCATTATTTATTTTACTCGCACAAGATATATCGTACATAATGTTGCCGATTCTCTTGTACACCGAACTAAACTAACTAAACTATCACTAAAATTCCTTACTTTTGGCTATGAGAATCTTAGAGCTATTCTGCAAATAAAATTCTCTAAACTAAAAAATATTTTTTTCACCACTAAAATAGAATTTGACAATCAATCGCGAATCCACGTGGAATATCACGTGGAAATCCGTGAAAAATCATGGTCAAAAAAATCAAGGTTTGCCCTAACCCGTGACTTTTTTTAGAGCCGAAGGCGCGCAGGGGGTTCCGCCTCGACGTGTTTTATATGGAATTTTTCACTTTTTGTATGGAAAACATGAAAAAATATTACCTACATGTTCGGGTTTAGGAGTTTAAGGGTTCTGTAAAGGGGTCGAAATTTTCATTATTTTTGCGATAGGACGCACTATGTTCGAGATATAAGCAAAAGAAAAAAAAAATACGGTACTGTTTTTGCACGTGAAGTCCAGATGTTGGTGTGAATTTTAGTTCATGACAACTTATTTTATCCCACACCTCTTTAATCGCGACTAAAAATTGTCAGGTTTAGTCTGGTTTGGTATTTTACCGTCCTGTCAAATTCGGAATAGCAAGATTGTCATTTTCACTAAACTAAAAACTCAGTACTATCTTAGTGCTGTCAAACTAAAATATAGTTAAGTTGTGTCACTTTAGTCTATTTCAGAATGGGAAATCGTTGTTTGGCAGCAATAAACAAAATTTTAGTGATTTTTAGTCCAGTTTAGAGGCATTTGTGACAAGAGAATCGGCACCATTATCCCTTAAATAATTCCCGTAAATTCTCTTTACTTTACTTAGCCCCTGATCCTCGTCAGTTTCAACACAAAATATATGTCGCAGTAAGATGGTTATAGCCGTGATATAGTTATATGCCTACGGATATAGCGTAATATAGTTATATGAAAGTGGTTCATAACTGTCTTTCTAGGAATATAACTATGATATGAGCACGACCCAATAATATGTATAACCATTAGGGCACTGCGACCAAATAGGCTAGGTTATGTTAGAACTATGCCCAACTAGGAACTAATAAGTCGAAATTGGTTGCAGTAACAAAATTAGGGCACTCCGACAGTTATGAACCGCTTTCATATGAAAGCGATTATAAAAAGTTGTGTCTAGTGGTCGCAAGCGCTACCAAAGGGCATGAGGTCCTGGCTTCGATTCCCAGGTCCCAGGTTATTGTGTACTAACCATATTACGGTATATAACTATATCCCCAGGATATAACGATATCACGGCTATAACCATGTTACTGCGACATATATACGTACAGAAAGTCGGCTCCATACGCCCAACGACTGAAAACACACGCTTCTACGAGCAAGTACAGCGTGTGACATAGTATGAGATCGCCGTAAGTACAATGCTACTTGTATTTTTTGGCGCTCGTACATTGACAGGAAGGCGCTGTTGGTAAACATTTGTGAAATTGTATTGAAAAGACAAGATGGCGGCGTTAGTTCCTATTTTGACTGTGCTTCAAAAGATCGTTCTACAACTTTATGCGTATATATATGCGTGCGCCTGTTTGGCTTATTGTACCGAGCTGTCATTCTTTACATATTTGTCTCGACCTCCAAAAGGTCCGTGCTCGAGCCCACAAGACCGTTAAATAAGGGTCGAGAATTAGTCACCGAGATGCGAATAGAATCGTTAAATAGGGGTCTAGACCTCAAGTCTCTGCGCAGGTAATTTTATGGTTTAAATATGATGGCTATCATTATGAAAATATTGGGGAGGCGTGCTGCCGATAAGGTACCAAATGCTTGTAAATTATGTTTTTATTAAGAGTTCAGTAGTTTTAATGTGTATGTAACAACACAAAAGTTGCCAGTTGCTTGGCGATTTCGGAAATTCGTAATCTTTTACTTATAAGTTACGAGGTTTACTATTAGATAGACGGTACGGTACTAAATAATGCTGTATTAACTCGTATAACATAAAACTACATAATTACGTTGGTTGGCTTATTAGTGTGGGTCGCTCTTAGACCGTCGACGTACAAAAACAGTCCACAGGGAATGATTTACGATCCAAGTTACATAGTTGGCGCTAATTCAATTGTTTGGGCCCACTGTGCAACTTACAAGTGGAGGTTCAGCACTGGAGTACAGTTACAGTTTGTAGTAATTAATTATAGTAGTTCCACGAAATAGATAGGTACGAAAGGTCGACCCGGACTACGAACGAAAACGGGCGTACGGTAAGCCGTATGTCAGTGGTAACAAAGCCAGTATAAGCTGGCGTCTTATTTCATTGAAACTCCGTACTAAGCAAGGCCAGCTCAAGATCAAAGAGTCACCATCTACGTGCGGCCTACTGTACGTACAGCGATCTCAGATTTTCTCAAATGAATGCCAGTCAAGAGTGGACTGGTACTCTAGAGCCTTATCATACTGGCGATTTGCTAGCGTGTTTCCAGCGAGGTTCAACGATACTTGATACTTCACTTTTCATCTGATATTGACATTATTAGGTGCGTATGGTAACCTCCCACTAGTCAAATCTGTGTCATTATTTGCCCGAGTGTAGAATGTAGTGAATTTTGACTAATGCCCTGGCTGGCCACTTTTCTTTCCTGCGAATAAAAGAAAAAAAAAGCGTTGAATTGAGAACCTCTTTTATTTAGTCGGTTTAAAAGTTGTATTCTGTTAACTATTACAATACTAAACGCACAACTTTATGAATTTCAGGTAAGTACTTCTTACATAAATGAACAACAACTTCTGCTGTGCTATTCTGTAACCATCTCACCGTGAAAACTTAGGGGAAGTGATCGTGCAGTGAGCTGTCAGTGTCACCCCACCCGATACTAGGGATGACCAAGCATTACATTTACAAACGTAATCGAGATTTAAATTATATTTTTTATGCTAATTCTATTGATCATTTTATATTAAGTATTCTAAAGCTAGTATCTAAATGTCTAAACATTACTATATACCCCCCCTATATAGTAATGTTTAGTAAAATAACAAAACAGATATCCAATCAGAAACTCAATTTTGTTTTATTCTATTTTGTTCCTAGACTAGTCCCTTAATATAAATAGCCTGAGGCGCGACGCGTTACGCACGTAGGTACCTACCAACAATAAATAAAATAGAACGTACCTACATAGGTATTTACACGTTGCTGCTACTTAAGAAAAAAATAAAATTAAGAAGAAAATTATTCCAGATGTACATAGGCTGCCTGCTGCGGTTACGGGTTTGTCCGAAAGGGATATCGCGGCCCCGGCACACAGGCAACAGAAGGAGCATGGGTGGGTTTTAATCAGTAAAAGTCTGACACACCCTCTCGCTCTGAGATGTACATAGGCTATATAATAAGCAAATAAAAAGAAGTACTTAATAATAACAATTAAATATCTATCTTGAATTCATGCAAGCGTAGTTAGTACTTTTTACTGCTGCCATGAACTTGTGCACAACGTGTCTTGAACAGAATACCGTCTTTAGATGCACATTTCACCCATGGGAAGCCGGGCGCGTCGCAGTATACGATAATAATAGAAATAAATTATGCGCTAACATTGTGAAAATGATGCCTTCGTGAAGTGACACAGTTAACTATGACACGGTGATACTGTTTAAAAAAATACGCGGCTTGTGATTGATGCGCTGATTATAAGTAGTAGCCCTGAATTTACACACTTCTTCGTTAAATATTAAAACCACAGTCAACAATTACTGCCTTCATTTAAGAAGGCAGCCGGTTATTATTATGCTCCATTTTACGTTTAAACACATTACGCTAATACTGTGTAGTTTTTGCGAGTTTTCTTTGTTTTTATATTTAACAATGGTGGCAAATTTTCTCGCTAAGTAAGTACTTACCCATGTTGTTTCGCAATTTTGTAATTGGAAGTAAAATAATAATTGGATTGTTTTCTTTACTAATGACATTAAAACAGGAAGAAAAATTTAATTACTACGAGTATGCTAACACGGGTATTCAAGGAAAATTGTGAGAGAAAATACTGTTGGGGACCTAGAGGTTTGGAAGTTTTTTTGATAAAAGTAAAGTAATTGTTTTTTTGTTTCGTCATCATTATTCTGGCGAAAGCAAGTAAATGTTCTTACGTTTTTAACAATTTGCAGGTCAGTACAAGGTTATATGTTGATCCAAATAAGATTCGCGGCCGTATCAAATGTTATGTATAGAATTATAATCATAAAGATCATCAATACAACTCTCTAAGTTCATGTAATCCTATTGAATGACTATTCCATGAAATTATGACATTTGAGGATTATGCTAACTTAAGGAGTTGTATTGCTGATTCTAATGATTATAATTCTATGAAGTCATATTTGTTACGGTCGCCAATCATATTTCAATCAACTTACAACCTGATACTGACCTGCAAATTGTGACGGAGAAAATTATAATTTCGTAGGCTACCTTAGCGCATTCCCCTTAAAGTATTTAACAATAATTGCATTTTAAAGATTACATTTGACCGTTGCCGCTTGCATTCCGCTTGCATCCACTCCACGCATGAAAAGAGCATCAATCGTTAGAAACTATACAGTAAAATATCTGTTATGGTCACAAAGAGATCACCATTCACCTGCCATGTCACGCGGCGCGGCGCAAGGCGTGATAAAGTTGAACGCTCACCGGCGCGGCGCGCTAACGACACCAGCGTTGCCGTTAGCGTACATTTTATACATTTGACGTACCTTCTAAGCCTCCCATGTGTAATGTGTAATGGGGTCTATTTTACCTTTTCGACTTAACATCCGAAATCATGTGTAAAATCGTGGTTTAAAGACTATTTTACGGACCTTTTTTTAAACCGCCGCCAAAACGAGTAAACGAGATAGCATCTTCGGTCCTAAGTACCGGTGGCCTGTGAAGTCACAGACCTACGTAATGTAGGAATAGGAAATAGCTTTGTCTCGCTACCGTCGAAAGTGTAGGCAATGAACATTGTATCGTGTATCCGACCGCACCGGTCCGAACGGCGCGATCTTTGAGCGCGCTCACCAAGTCAAGACAGACACAGACTACTCTACTCACAGGGCGCGCTTGTTTGCAAAGCGGATAAGTTTTGATAGGCACATTTTGTTTTGTATTTTTAATCGCGCGAGATATTGTTGGTCTCTGCAATAAGGGAAAGTGATTTTCTTTCTTGTATACATAGTGTACAATATATAAATAGAATAAGCCCATTTCCACTAATCGAATTCATCATCAGCCTAAAGCAGTCCACTGCTGGACATAAACCTCTCCAATTGCACGCCATTCAGCTCGATTCTCGGCAACTCCACACTCCTCATCCACCAGCTACCTGCCACCTTGCGAAGATCGTCACTCCACCTAGCCTGAGGGCATCCCACCTTACGTTTGCCGATTCGCGGTCTCCACTCAACAACACGTCTACCACAGCGGTCATCGGTTCTACGGCTAATAGGCGGCCCACTGCCACTTCAGCTTGCTTATTCTGTGAGCTATGTCGACAACTTTGGTTCTCTGCCGGATCACCTCGTTTCGGATTGGATCCTTCATAGAGACTCCAAGCATAGCCCGCTCCATAGCCTGCTGAGCAACCATGAATTTATGAATCAGCCGTACCGTGAGTGTCCATGTTTTGGCTCCGTAAGTCATAACAGGCAGGACGCACTGATTAAAGACCTTCGTCTTTAGGCTCTGTGGAATACGCGACGAGAAGACTCGACGAAGCTTCCCAAACGCTGCCCAGCCCAGCTGAATTCTTCTGTTAGCCTCCCTTTCAAAGTTGTTCTTACCAAACTGCAGAGTTTGCCCGAGGTAAACATATTCTCGAACAGCCTCGAGAGTACCGCTATTGACAGCAATCGGTCCCGGAGTGACGTGTTCGTTGAACATAACTTGGGTTTTGTCCAAGTTCATCCGGAGACCAATGCGTACAGAAGAATTAACTAGGCCGTCCAGCATCTGCTGCAAGTCATGCAGCGATTCGGCCCGTATGACGATGTCATCTGCAAATCTCAAGTGTGAGATGTACTCGCCGTTGATGTTAATGCTACGCCCTTCCCAGTTCAGCGTCTTAAACACATCTTCCAATGCGTTAGAGAATAATTTCGGGGAAATTACGTCCTCTTGTCTCACCCCTCGACGCAGGGGGATATGTTCAGTTCGCTGATCTTGAATGCACTTGGATGTATACATCCAAGTGCTGAGATGTCTTTATGCCAATCGACTTGGCATCGTTGTAGAGACTCCAAAACAGACCAGAACTCGATAGAGTCAAAAGCCAAATAGTTAATTGAATTAACCACGATAAACAATTCAATGAGTACCTATCATAAAACTGCGGGGATTTTTTATATAATATAGGTAAGTTTTCTCACGCCTAGAATCCAAAGAATAGAACTTCTGCTGGCGAGCACGCAGTCTCTCCCTGTCCCGCATTCATTGCGAGAGAGCGAGAGAAGCAGTAGTGAATGATTTTAGTAAAAGCATTGCTTATGTACCTTTTTAACCCAAAATGTACCTTTTCAGCGCTGGATATGTACCTTTTGGGAACTCAGTTGCGGCAACACTTAACGACACGTTGTCATTAGTCGCGCTTCACAGCACAGCGCTTTTGAACAGCTCTTGAACATAAGTCCTTAGTCATAAGTCGTGTTAAGGTGAAGTTAATTAAATGTAGTTCACTTTTGAATTTAGTACACACATTTATGTTGTATACACGGTGGTTTGTACATCGACGGGCAACGTAGTAAATTTTCAGCAACAGCAGATTTCTTTTTAATGACAGGTGATTCATTTCGATTTAACGCTGGAATCATGAACTGAATGCTTGGTAACAGTTTCCTATTCACCCTATTTATGTTTTAAGATAATTTGAAAAATCGTTTTTTTGTGAAAATCCTAGGATATGCAAAGGACCGGATTATCGAAAACTGAGAAAACGCTCCTCTCTTGCCTCTTCCTCACGCGTTCCACCTCCTCTTTAGCGGGCATTACTGCTTCGCAGAAGGAGGTGACGGCTTCCCACTCCCTCTCGCTCCGTACCATGGCCTGGACATGGTGGAAAGATCACTGCCGCCGATCACCTCCACAAGGACACGGTGGTGCCCCGCCTAAGCCGGGTAGACCTCCACCGTATGCTCCACCGTGTCCTCCGGGCGATCCACAAAGTGGTGACACCCGGGCGTCTCCTCCCGTCTTATCCGGAATAGGAACCTTCCGAAACAATCGAGTCCAGTGAGGACTTGCGTCAGGCGGAAGGTAAGGACGCAATGGCGCCTCTCTAGCCACTCCCAAATGTACGCGAGGACTTTCGCCTCCAGATCCCATGGCGGCAATCCGGCAAGAGGATTGCCGGCAAGAGGATCTCCGGTAAGGTTCGCCGCCTCACCGGAGACCGTGGGGTATCCCCGGACCAGTAGGATGGCCATGATCCTTTGGGACGCGTTCAACCGGCGGGCTGGCCGCAGCCTCAAAGACCGCGCCCAGGACCATCAGACCCTTAAGTTACATCAATGCAATGTGACGTTTGTTTTTTACGACATAAAACGTATCGCGACGAGACGTCGCAGGTCGGACGTCAACTATATATAATCCATAAATAAAACTTTTCACACATAAAAAATACGAAACTACTTCTTGGGTTTGTTATTAATATTTGAAAAACATTGAAAAAAACAATCGATAGAAAGTTACAGAAATAAAGACAGAATTGAATGGAATTTGACATTGTCTTTCGTAGTTATAATTAAGAAAAAGGAAGACAAAACAAATTAAGGAAAAATCCTTCTAAATAATGGATTTTGTTTTTGATTGAGAGCAGTTGTATACTTTGGACTTAGTCTGAAAAATAAATGAATTATTGTTGTATGGTGAAACCGTACACTACAGACAACTAAGCATTTTTGCGTAACTTCATTAATGAATATCAATTGAGCAGTTAGTACTCGATTAGCGGTCATCGCGTCTGCTCCCTCGCTCCTTTATATTATAACCTTTGGTTCGTTAAATACATTTATTTTTACCTTAAAACGCAGCAGTATCATTGACTATTTTCCAATCTTCTACAATTATTATTATGTATAGTTTCCAGATAGATTTCTTGTTTTTGTACCTATTAGTATTATTGGTGAATTGGTTAATTAAGAATTCGTTTTTTTTCGATACTAGACGATCGGAAAAACGTAACATGGATTTCTATTAGAGAATATGATTTAATCTCACGCAGCAAAGAGCCTTCGACAGTTTATAATCTAACGAAATGTTTACCGATAAAATAAAAACGCACAATCTTAGGGTGACATATGTCAAGTATCTGTGTTGGTATGGCCGCAAATTCTATTTCCTGCTATCGCACCGACCTCAGAGGGAAGGAGGCTTCAGATTGAAGCCCGGAACTACCTCTCGCGAGCTCTCTGGCACTTGTCAAAGGTAGTAGGTAAGTATTAGGATAATTAATAAAATATATGCAAAATATGAATATTTTTTATAATATTTTCTTTTGTCTTCTTCGTTTCAAAATAAATACAAAGCCTGATTTTTTAAACTTATTTATAGCCATTTATCTTGAATTATGTATTACTTGAATACGTCATATGTATCTACCTTCAAAAACCGGGTGTAAAACCCGTGTTATTTTTCGCGAACTGTAAGTACAACGCTACAAGGTTCTTGTGGCGCGCGGCCACAATCGGAACCAACACCGCCATCTTGTTATGTCAATACAATTTCTGTGACAATTTCACAAATGTTTTATTATGAGAATACACGTGCAGTACGGTAGATCTCGATCATTGTTTGTAGGAAGGAATTTGGCAGACAGAGCAGCATACGCTTCGCAAGCCTCAAGGCTTAGGCATGCGACGAACAAATGCGGCGAATGTTCACAGTGAGCACCCACACAGCCGAAGGCATGCGCGGCAAACCATTTGAAGCACATGCCTTGCAACTAGCACGAGTTGCAAGGCATGTGCATCAAATGGTTTGCCGCGCATGCCTACGCGCCTCAACAGAAATATTTCCATCTTTCTTGTTAAACCAAAGACATCGAATGTGGATAGTGGACAGGGAGACACGTGGAAGACGATTCTATTTCCTGTCTCGTTGATATTCAGCCGCACTGGGACGTCAGCCTTTCTTGAGAGTTGAGATGTAGCTTTTGATCTTAAGACAGCCTTTCAAGAAGAGAGCTTTGTGAGCTTCCCCTATGAAATGAATTTAATTTATTCGTTGGAAAATAGTGTCTCTTTCTTTGAATATCTGATAAAAGACCTATATTCAAATCGCCGCAATATTGTTCGACCTTATTTTATCTACTCATGAGTGAAATGAAATGAAATGCTCAAGTTTATTATAATTATAACGAAGGTGAGCACTAACAAAGGATTTTTGAATATTTATCCCCTAAAGAGGTAAATAGGGGATGGTAGTTAGTATGGAAGTTCGTAATTTTTGTCGATGGGACACGGCTTATTTTGTTATAAAAATACTCCATTATAAATCACTTTAAAATGTTTTCTATGTCCTAACACAGGTCTACCCATGTGCCAAATTTCCTCCAAATCCGTTCAGCCGTTTTAGCGTGAAAGCATAACAAATAAACAAACTCACTTTCGCATTTAAAATATTAGTTATGATTAGGATTACTAATTTTTGACTAAGTATTTTGTAGATATATGAACATTTATGCGCAGTTTTCGTAATACAAAAGAGTTTTGAAAACTACGAAATTCCAGATCCGCTTAGTTTTTGACTGTTTGGGAAACTTGAATAAGAATTGATAGAGAACAGAGATGTATGGAGGAAAAAGACGACGAATGTTGCGCCGGCGCCTAATAAATGCGGAGATAAGAGCAAGAGAATGTTGATAGGTATAATGAACCATCACAGAATGATAAATTGACTTAGTTTTTCTTTGTAGGTAGATCGTGAATATGAAAGTTTAAAATAGTTTATAAAACTTCTATACCGTATATAAAACGTCGACACTTTCAATAAATTTGTTATTTGTGCACAATAACCCACCCTAATTGGTAAAACTTGTGACTTATGTACGTAACATGACTACATAAGTACCAAAGTCATGTTGAGTCGGGACAAAAACAACGACATAAACATTTCACGGTACATGGTCTTCCATAGTGTCCGCGTTTCGTCTGAACCTTTATTTTGAAGCATTTAAGTAACAGCAGGAAGGCAATTGACGTGCGTGGAAATTAATGAGTTGAATGATATTAATGGGCGGTGGGACGTCGACACAAATAGATCTGAACGTAGCTACAGAAGGTCGATCCTATACTCTATACAACGAACGAAAACTCGTATATCGAGTGCAAGCGCACTCGCGACTAACATTGATTTTGACATACAGGCCGTCATGGATCTACAGTATTACAAAGATCTTTTGGCGCATGAATGACATTTACAGGGGCGTTGTTGGTACACATTCGTGAAATTGTTTTGCGAAATTGTATTGATAAAACAAGATGGCGTTCCGGTTTTGGTCCCGCGCCAAAAGATCCTTGTGCAACTATAAATTAACGTGGATGACGGAGCTGCTTGTCAAGGAAGATGTCAAATCCAGTACATTTCATGTAACGTTCATCACGTACGTAATGTGGGACTAGTTCTGTTGAGCCGGTCTTCTGTACCTATCTGTATAGCGTTGTCCCGAAGTAGAGCACGGTTCCACTTATGTGCGTGTTCGCATGTAACTACCTAGTAGTATTGATAAGTTTGTTGGGACTTCGGGAGCCTTTTTTATGTAGTTTTATTGTCGTTTGTGACATTAATTTAGGTTTCCTGTTGTCTTGAGGAAGTTAACTAATTATTTTAGATTAGCTTTAGCCCGCAGCTTCACCCGCGTGGAGGTCGGAAAATATGCCACTGCAACGTACTACCTGGATTAAAAGGAAGTGAAGTGATGATCGCATCCTAGCCGAGGCAAGTGCTGCGCCGCCGCCGCTTGTTACGCGTATTTTTTATTTTTTATTCTGTGATATCTTTTAAAGTATTCATTTTAATTATATGATGTCACGGCATATTTTAATTTTAATTAAATGCCCAATTTAAATAATATTTTTATTGGATAAGCCTAAATATAATACCAGTTAAAATAGCTTCGGTTTATCAAATTCTGAAAGATAGAAATGGTTATTGTGGTTCATCCTTAGAAGATAGACATATGCCATCGCATTTTTTTTTTTTGAACTTTTGAATTTGTGTAATCCTGTAGAACATACATTTTATTTATCTCTAACGGTTTACGCAGCGCACGCCAGTAAAGCTCCCAGTCGCCATGATTTTTTCCGACCTCTCCAACAATAATCGTTATACATATTTCAGCCAATTTATACAATACTTTAATGAATTATACACCAAAACTTTCTTCATGAATGGAAGGAATCACTCCGTCCATTGGTAAAAAAACCGTTTGAAAATCCATTCGGTAGTTTTTGAGTTTATCGCGTTCAGACAGACAGACAGACGCGGCGGGGGACATTGTTTTATAATATGTAAGGATTCCTTTATCTCTTGATCCGAAATACATAATTTCTACCACAGACACAAAGCGCACATTACAGCCGCGTCGAGCCGCAGCGCATCGCATTTCTATAGTAAAAAATTGCGGTGCGGCCCGCCTGTACTGTGCAATGGTTCAACACAACGTACAGCGTGTCACACACTATGAATCTTTACATAGTATAAAACGAAGTGGCTTCCGTTGTCTGTTCGTTTAGATCTTTTAAACTGCTCAACGGATTATAATGCAGTTTTCAGCAATAGATAGAGTGATTCAAGAGAAAGGTTTATATGTATAATACATACCCGTGCGAAGCCGGGGCAGGTCGCTTGTATAATATATATTTTCTATTAGAGTATCTAAAGATACTGGCCGATATGCGAAAGTTAAGTATGTTAACATACCGAAGAAATTATAATATAATGAAGTAAACAGTAAGACAGTTGGCGATATTGATCCTAATATAAACAACAAGATGTTCTAATATTCGCGTAAAAAATAAAGAAATAACAACGCTTTTTGGGTAACCTTTATTGTAATGCATTAGATATTTTTTATTATTAGTAGGTACATAGTTAGTGAAATATAAAATATACCTACTAACACTTCATATGGTAATGTGTTCGTGAAAAATCAGTGTAAGACCGAATATAGTAAATAAGGCGATATGTAAATAATCTGCAATATTTTGCTTGGCGCCTTAGCTGCACTGACTGAACATCATCTTTAGGATTTACCTAAAGATGATGTTCAGTCAGTGACAAAAATCGATGACCATAACGGAATTTTGGTTGATAATACCATAGAACCTAATTGTTATTTGAAATCTATTTTATCTATACTAATATAATAAAGCTTAAGAGTTTGTTTCAAATCTCTGGAAATACCAACTCTCTCGACCAACAAGGGATCCACACACAGACTTGTATTAAAGGATAATCCTAAGTCAGCCAAGTAGGTATGCAAAAAGCTGCCTTGTGATGTGTGTACGTATATACAATCAAATACCAAAATAAATAAAATTATTAAATAATCATAACTCATTTAAAAACAAATTATACAAATGGCTATATGGACATAATTTTTATGACATTGATGATTTCTTTAACTTGAAAATATAAAATGTGTATCTACAGGTATCTACTAATGAAAATGTTTGTGATGTTATGATCTGAATGACTTGTTGTATTTCCAATTCATTTGTGACATTCTATAGCTCACCTTTAACTCGTTATTAAATTTTGCATGCAATTGATACAATATTCTGTATAGCTAAACATGTGGACATTATGTTTATCAAAACCAGTCTGTAACAACTTTATACCATGCTTAAAGCAAATAAAGACTTATCTTATCTTACCAGTCAAATTTGAAAAATTCTTGCATTTGGCAGCCCAGTGGTTAACATGAAATACACATACTCTGATGTAATAAATATAAACTAAAAAAAATATTTATTGCAAGTAACTAAACTATATCTAGTTACCTAATATTTTGAGATGTAACCTTTAGTTTTTTTATATTCAAGTTGTGCTAACAAATATTTAAGAAAAAAAATAGTCATCCAGCAAAGTAAAAAATTAAATAACCAAACAATCCCTTGTTTAAGCATGCTACATTATTATTTCTTTTATTTATATATGATAAGAAAATAACAATACAAAACTGAACTCCACGAGGTACAAGGGTTGCAGCAGTTAAAACTAAACACACACGGTTTATTAAACTTTCTAAACTGCACTTTACATAAATGGACACCAAAGCTTGGATTAATTTACAAATCCTATCTAGAAATGTTAATCACAGCGCAAGGACAATCCATAAATTACGTCACACGAATTTCATGAAGGGGTTAGATTTCGTCATCGACTGTACTTAAAAAATAAAAAATAAACATTAATGATTAATTTTTTATATATCTACTTAGTACGTACACTTATATTTAAATGTCTTTGGTACTATTTTTAAGTTCTAATATAATATTATCTACATTTCTACAAATTTTATTAATTTACTAGCTTTTGTCCGCAGTTTCATCCGCATTAGTCTCGATTTCGTGGGATCGGAATAAAAAGTATTCTATGTGCTATCCCAAGTCATGGTCTACCTATGTGCCAAATTTCATTCAAATCTGTTCAGCCATTTTAGCGTGAAAGCGTAACAAACAAACAAACTCACTTTCGAATTTATAATATTAGTGAGGTTAGGATTAGGATGTATGCGAGTAAAAATAATTAAATTTTGGTTCCTCTTGGTTCTGCATAAGGATTTGTAAATTCGGAAAAAAGTGGGGGGAGGTTCTGCTGAATCAAAATAAATGTGTAAATTCCAAAGATATGTTAAAAAATATGGTCTTACGTCTGCACATGCCATTATGCTTTTATGTCCTCTGAACAATGCGAAATTGCCCACACCGCATAACTTCTCATCTGAGACAAGCATGGCGCCAGGGCCGAACGCCGGTGATTCTCTTTATTTAATATGCAAATAAAATATACCAATTCTCGTGGGAACAATATACATCACAATCCACCAATGCGTTGTTGTCGGTTTCATACTCAATTGTCCTTACAATACGAAACCCACGAATATGTTCTGCGTCCGTGAAACCCACTGAAGCAAATTTAAAGTCGCGGTATCTGTTACAAATATACCGGTTTACAACCGGGTATATTTGATTTTGATTTTTGTGCCTTCAGGGAATTTTTCCGGTGTATGGTTCTCCTTCGTCTTGCTGAATGTAAGATTTCCCAATATTCTCAACACCATCAGGTCGTGCAGCGGGGAGTGCCGCCGGTCCGTGCCGTGGCTCAGACGGTTCTCAATCTTCTCATCCGGTAAAAAGTGCACTTGACGGGCGCATACGATTTTGTGCGTGTATAGATAACTTTCATAGTCTCCTTCTGAGAACCTTTTACGACCGAATGTAGTCGCCGGAACCAGTAGTTCCCACGCAGTTTTGTTGTCCAGGAACATTCTGAACGGCGTGTATGACTTCAAAATGCGCTCGCGACATATCAGAACCCCTTGACCGGCGTTCACATAATCATATCCGTTGTAATGCCAATTAGAAATATTTAACGACAGGTTGACCAGTATTTCAAAATAAAAGTCTGTGGTGCTGTAATTAAACGTCCCGCTGGTTATCCACGCCGCCGCTCGAACGCAGGTCAGTTTATATATTAATATGATTGGAAGTGCAGTTGTTAGCCTGAAACAATTTGCGCTTTATTATAATTTATAGGTGGAACACGAGAAAAGTCGACATAATTAACATAAGCCGGTTTATAGAAGCAAATCCTCCTTTCGTCCGGTAGATACCTTTAATACTTTAGTCAGTGTTTGGGCGGTACGTATCTATTGCCTACACAAAAATGAAGTCATAAATAAACCTTTCTCATGTGTCTTTCGTTTGGTTTGTAGTATACCTTGACCGACTAGCGTTCAATTCATCAAATTCCTACATCAAACAGTTTCGGGGAAAATTGCGTGCAACAGATGGACAATCGAACATCGTGGTTCTATAAGTGTTCAGTTTTTTCAAATATATTTACCACATAATGTTCTGTGAGAGAAAAAACAGCGCTCTGGGACTCAATCCTTGTTGGGTTTCCTCCGATGTTTGCCTGTAAACGCGATTGTTGAAAACACTGCGATTACTTTCTTAGTTCGATGGTGGCAACAACAACTGACTGATGTGACAAGCACAGTGCCAAAGTGTGACTATGCTGCCGTGGCGACTAACGACTGCTTTTTATAGCATGTTTTTTTTTAATATGCGTAAACCCAAATAATTAGAGGAAGTTGTATATTTTGGAAATCGAACACAAAAATAAACTATTGGTGGTTACAATAAATATGATGTTTACACGGTATGTGCTCGATTTTATTTACAAATAGCTTCCGCCAGCGGCTTTACCCGCGTGATATCTTTATAAATTATATAGCTTATGGTACTCAGTGATAATATAGCATTCTACTGGTGACATCATTTTTAAAATCGGTCCTGTAGTTTTTGAGTTTATTCATTACGAACAGAAATACAAATCTTTTCTCTTTTACAATATTAGTGTAGACTAGCTGTTGCCCACGACTTTGTCTGCGTGTATTTTATATATTATTATTTTTATATAATCATTATTTTTTATAAGTACTTGAAAGGTTGATGCTCAATCAAATGTTACGTCACTTTAATAAGAATTCCATCTTTCATGAACAACAGTACGGTTTCACCAAAGGGCGTTGTACCACTGACGCTGGTGTCACCCTCATAAAGAACATTTTTAACGCCTGGGAAGAAGCACACGATGCCATTGGAATCTTTTGCGACCTCTCGAAGGCGTTCGATTGCGTAGACCATGAAACACTTCTGCTGAAACTTGAGCACTATGGGATTAGGAATACAGCTCTTGATTTACTAAGATCATACCTGAAAGATAGAAAAGTTGAAATCCAAGTAAACGGCGTAAACTCATTGGGGTCTGAAATGGCAATGGGCGTTCCTCAGGGTTCGATATTGGGTCCATTCCTCTTTTTAGTTTATATTAATGATTTACCACAATTACTTCAAAATCAACCTAAGATGGTGTTATTTGCATATGACACATCGTTGATCTTTAAAATAAACCGAGGGTCACAAAATCTTGACGACGTTAACAGCTCTATTCTTCAAGTCCAAGATTGGTTTACGGTAAATAATTTGGTACTAAATAAAAAAAAAACCAAATGCATTAGATTTAAATTACCTAATGTTAGAAGTAGCGAATGTGACATCATATTGAATGGAGAAAAACTAGAATTTATTAATCAAACCGTTTTCCTAGGAATCACGCTAGACGAGAAATTACAATGGGGACCTCATATAACAATTCTTGCGGGGCGGCTAAGCTCGGCCGCTTATGCTGTTAGAAAGATACGACAGTTAACAGATGTAGAAACCGCGCGTCTGGTCTATTTTAGCTACTTCCACAGTATTATGTCGTATGGCATTTTACTGTGGGGTCGGGCTACTGACATTGAATCCATCTTTATTTTACAAAAGAGAGCTGTCAGAGCCATTTATAGTCTACATCGTCGCGAATCTCTCGGGGAACTATTTAAAAAGATTAATATTATGACGGTACCTTGCCAATTCATTTATGAAAATATTATGTATGTAAGAAAAAATCTACATATCTTTAATAAAACAAGTGATAGACATAATTTTAATACTAGAATTAAAGATAAAATAGATCAACCATTTTTCAGATTATCTAAAGTACATACATCTTTTACGGGGTACTGTGTTAAATGTTACAATAAAATACCTTGTGATATATTACAATTAAATGAAAGAAAATTTAAAACTCATTAAAAGTACACTCTAAAAACAAGCATATTACAAATTAGAGGATTATATCCAAGATAAGAATGCTTGGAAACATGCTGGTCCTGCACCATAGGACAATTTAGAGTCTAGACAAAATCAAACTGGTTGCTTATTTAATTATGTATTTGTTATTTTTTATAACACTGATTTTACATTCTGTGATTTCTTGAACTCACACACTGACTTATTAGTATTACTTGTTAAAATGTTAGGAATATCTTATAATTTTACAGTGTTTGTAAATATGTGAGCACCATGTATCTATCACATATTTAATTTATCTGTAATTGCTTTATGTTTCATTCTTTTTTACCTATCGCGGTATAGTAATCTTATTCTAGATGCATCGTCTTCACATATAATTATATAATTAATGTATACAAAATATTGTAAAAACATTTTAAAAGAGTAACGGTGGAGTTTCTTGCCCATTCTTCTCCATACGAAAACTACCTTTTGGAAGGGGCGACTAGAATCAATTCTATTTTTTGTAAACTTGACGTTCATAAGTGCCTATTATGTGCCTAATTGAAATAAATTGTTTGACTGTGACTTTGACTTTGTACCAATATTCAGGATAAAAGTGGGCAAGACAGACTAGTAGAAAGAGTTAACTTTCGCATTTATAATAACAGTAAGTTTATTATGTACATAAATATTAATTTAAGAATTTCTTTTCGACGTACTTAAGATTTTTTTTACTCTTTAATGGGAAATATTTAACTGATTCTCTAAAAACTATTTGGGCTTCTAATGATGTATAATTTTTTAATAATTGATCCTCTTTTTAAATTTCTGACCTTTTCTCACAGTCGGTAGTTGTCAGTAAGCTAGGATACCACGATCTAACTGATAAGGTTACGTTAGAACTGTGATCAACCACGTGCGACCTGGATTTGTCGCAGTAACTAAGTTAGCACAGCCCGACCGAATGGGTTATGTTAGGTTAGAACTGTGACCAACCATGTGCGACCTGAATTAGTTGAAGTAACTAAGCTAGCGCACCCCGACCGAATGGGTTATGTTAGGTTAGAACTGTGACCAACTACGTGCGATCTGAATTAGTCGCAGTAACTAAGCTAGCGCAACCCGACCGAATGGGTTATGTTAGGTTAGAACTGTGACCAACCACGTGCGACCTGAATTAGTCGCAGTAACTAAGCTAGCGCAACCTGACCGAATGGGTTATGTTAGGTTAGAACTGTGACCAACCACGTGAAATCTGAATTAGTCGCAGTAACTATGCTAGCGCACCCCGAGCGAATGGGTTATGTTAGGTTAGAACTGTGACCAACCACACGCGACCTGAATTAGTCGCAGTAACTAAGCTAGCGCACCCCGACCGAATGGGTTGTGTTAGGTTAGACCTGTGACCAACCACCTGTGACCTGCATTAGTCGAAGTAACTAAGCTAGCGCACCCCGACTGAATGGGTTATGTTAGGTTAGACCTGTGACCAACCAGATGTGACCTGCATAAGTCGAAGTAACTAAGCTAGCGCACCCCGACCGGATGGGTTATATTAGGTTAGAACTTTGACCAACCACGTGCAACCTGAATTAGTCGCAGTAACGAAGCTAGCGCACCCCGACCAAAATGGTTAGGTTAGAACTGTGATCAACCGTTCGTCCAAGTTGGTCGTAGCTACTTGGCTATTTAGTATTTTTTCACACCACCTGCTCGACAATGTCAAATAATATGTCATGCACACCTAACCTAAAGTAAGTTATTTAAGACCTGAGGTCTAGCAGGACATTAATTGTGTACTGAATTTCATTATGACCCGCTCCCGGTCATTAATGTGATTTGAATTTGGAACAATGTAGAAATCGAATACAAACATTTACCATAGGTAGTAGGTACATACTAATTCCATGCATACACCATTAATATCTGCACTAAAAAATAAATTTTTCGAAAATCGAACTGGCCACCACGAGTAGAATATAAATAAAAGAAAAATAGAACACAAATTAAAAAGAGGCGCGAATACTGAAAATCGCTTTGCTTGTTATGAAACAAATTACTCAACTACATACAAATTTTCACAAAATTTTCGAGTGACGGTAGTGATTTGACTCCGGAGTACATTACATCCGAAGCCATTGGCGTTGCCAACAATCTACTCCCAGAAAAGTCCAAGGTATCGAACATTAAAGCCATTCAAGATTTGTACAAATGGAAAACTACAAAGGGCGTCAAGTCTGTATCTGAATCAGTGCTTTTAGTCTACTTCCAGCATTTATCATGTACAAAGAAGCCAAGTAGCCTATGGTGCAAATGTAGCCATTATTGGTGATTTAATTTGAATAAATACTTTGATTCTAGTACTATTGCTTTTTATTGTCTCGTAGATGGTGTGAAAAATAGAGTATTCTCGTCGCGGATAAAGGTGTCTTCGTCATGGGCGAACTTGAATCCCACGCTGCATTTAGGATTCTTGTCTTAACTCTTTCGCTTTGCTCGGGAGTTAACTCTAAACTCCCTCGCTCCGCTCGGGAGTTAACGCTAGAATCCTTCTTTTTGCTCGGGATTCAATACGGCGCTCGCTACATAAGACACTACTTTATCCCCATATTGCATAATCTACTATTAGGACCTCAAAATAAATAATAAATATATTAGAGGTTTACAAAAACGAGTAAATATTTTTATGAAATCAAAATAGATATAATAGGAATAGGTTCGATTAAACACAAGCCCTTCATAATTCGCTAAGTGAACCTTCTCCGTACCTGTGCTCCGTACTCCGAGGTACTGCGAATGGCAACCAGTAACATTACGGGTACATCTACTTGTCTATATTATTCATCTGCCAACAGCGCGTTTAAACATTGACATTCCATTTGTGAACACCCTGGGTGACTTTGAGAAGTTGACTATAATGAACAATGGAGGCTTGTTTATTAATCGACTTCTTATAAAGCAGTGCCTCGTTAGTCTAGTGGCCGCAAGCGCTACTGCCGATCATGAAGACAATGTTCATGTTCTTTCTCTAGAATTAGCTTACCTACTGACAGGTTTTAAGAGTTATATAATTGATTATTTAATTTGACTGTATATGTCAATTTATTTTAATTTAATTTTCATTTATTATTGACATAACTACTCATTACAATTATTTTTTTATGAGTTGTTTTGCATTATGTGGTTAGATAGCGACCTCACCAATTGATCATATATTATTCTTGCCTAACTGTTTTACTTCGATGGTCCTAATTTATCATATGTGACTTCGAGTTACAGCTTTATTAGCTATATGTAAGCGGGCACGCCCTTAACGTTTTGAGTTTTTATTTTCGCTTGAGTATAGATTTCGATTGTTTTGTTGGTATATTAGTGTGTGCTGTCATTATGGCAAATAATTTTATTTACTGTATTGTGTTGAGTAATGTAAATTATTTATAAAATCAAGTTTTTTTTCTAACTGAATAGACAGCAGTGCTGCTGGGGAGTTTGTTGCGCCACTTCTTCTCCCCAGCTAACGCACTAGGAAGTGGTGAAGGATGGGCGTTTTGGGGGACTGTCTTATGTGATTTTGACGTTCGAAAAGTGCAGATTCTCAGCCTAGTTGCAATAGGTAAATTACTTTTGAATTTGAATTTTAAATTTTTGAGGTCATGGGTGTTATCCTCGGGCAATATGTTTTGTTTTATTCGGGCAAAGTGTTTTGGGGTTTTGCATCTGGAATTTCTTAGTGCAACCCGGAGTTGGATTTGTCCCCGGTTGATGGCAATAGATCAGCCCCTTTAATATGGGACTTAAACATCACTGCCGAAATGTGGGTGTACTATACGTACACCTCTGCCCAACCTTTCGGGGAATATTGCTGATGTTGTTATAATAAAGGAGGAGCTTCTCAATTCGTCGGAATCTTCTCTCTTTTTTATGTATGTTCAGCTTTAATTCTTTACTACGTCGACCGATTTTAATGATTCTTTTTTATTGCATTGCTTACCCTGGTGGTAACAGAAGTATGTACGATAATGGTGTGTCATACTATTCAACCTGCACTCTTAATGCAGGGCAAGCCATGACGTCCGAGGCAATCGACATCATCATTGCATTGGCAGCGATGGGAGCCGAATCGCAAGGTGCATCTAGACGCAGACAAAGTGACGTTAATTATTTTCAAACATTTTTTTTTTCCGAGACCCGATTTGTATAGTATGTCTTTGAAAATTACACTTCGGAAACTCTCTTTGTGCAATAGAGAGGACGTTTTGTATGCAAATGAACTTAAACTATTTATTAACCCAAACTATCCAGAATAATATATTCACAGGAAACCGAAACTTGGAGCATTAGATCGCACAAGCCCTGTTTGGCTGCGAGCCAACACAACTTACGTTAACACCGTGTGAACACGCCACTCGAGCATGTTTCATTAACTGCACAGTTGCACTAAATACGTGCAACTGAGGGCTAAACACACACTGCAAATTGTGCAACTATTTAAAACTTTACATCCATCTTCTTCTATTTACTTTATAAAAAGCTTAAATCACTATCAGATAACGCGCGTCCTAAAACGGTGGGTCTAGAAACATAATATTTTGCATGAGAGTTCCATATACTCGTATAATGAAGATTTAAAAAGGTTTTTGAAAATCCATCACCTAAAGGGGTTAAATAGGAGATGAAAGTTCGTATGGTCTTTCGTCGTTTTTGCCGAATCCCATCGGGTACACGGTTTGTTGTGGAAGAAAGCTGTTGTTATGGTAACAAGCAATTTTATATATTTACACAGTTTAGTTGTTAGAATATCTCTTGTGTAATTCTAAACTGTCACGTATATGTAAACAACTTAATCATTACGAGTACCTTGGATAACCAACCAACAGGGGATACAACCCAATGTTCTCAGGAAGTCGATAGAACGATTCATAAATCAAGCAAATCGATACATTGGTATATTGACTCTCATCTGTCGCATCGTTTTGGTTTACCCTTTATCTTTTGTGTCGTGACCCTAATGTCGGCACACTTAACGATACTATATTTCAGGTCCATTGGAAACGCTAACTGATTCGGCAGATTTTCAAGTTGAATAATTTTTTTCACAAAAAAGTTAAACGTCAACCCGCTAGCATTGGATCTGATTTTTAACCTACAAAAGATTTGTATCGTTTTAAACCGCACACGACATGAGTAACAACATGTCGTTTCAGAAATCGCTTTGCTGACTAAACAACACGAGATGAACACTTTACTTTGATGAGATTTCTGAGAGACGTTCATATTTTATAGCGAACAGATTGTATACGTAGCGTAGGAGGAAAACAAACTTATAATATATTCTATAAACTCGAGATTTGATTACAAGCTCAATAATGTTTCAAGAAACTGTAAAATACTAAGAGTATTATTTTTGTAAAATATGCATTTTTGGTTAGACTAGTAGCGAATTATGAAAGATGAAGATAATGTTGCGTCGATCACAAATAAATTGGGATGAACAAGAGAATGGTGATGATGATGCACTTCTTGTCAGAGATTGTACGACGTTGTGTAGCCGGTTATTTAGAAGAGTTGTCTAAGGAAAAGTTTACTATTGCATGTGGGTGCGCAGCAGTGTGTGCAGTTCATATTTATCCATGTCTTAATTTAGATCAAATTAACCATAATTATGTAAGTGCTGTTGGAATTATCCAAGTTTTTTTATAGGTACTTCGCTAGAGTACGTACCTTTGTTTTCATCACCACGATAGGGCTTTACGTGCTGACAGACAATCATCTGTATCGATCAGTCAGCCGGTGAAACTAAAACGAACTCACTTTCACATTTAATCCATATTATCAATTAAAGTCGCTTTTCGTGTCTGTCTGTCATCATTTAGAGAATTTATTCCGAAAGGTTTATGTGTATAAAAAAATAATATTAAACTTAGATATAATACGGAAATGTCGATGTTTTGTCAAGTCATCAAAATCGTGCGAAGCAGGGGCAGATCGCTAGTGTTAGATATAAACAAACTCGGAGTCTCCTAGGAAATAATAACTCAGAATCAAATCAGACAACCTGATACTTCTCCTAGATGTGGCAGCGGTTTAAATAACGATGTTCGAGGGACAGCATAAAGTTGTATTTAAAATGTAAAGCATGCGCTTTGGGAATCATCGGTTCGGAAATACAGACCTGCGATGATGAGATCTAATAAAGAGCTGTTGTCTATTTTGTATTTAGTACTATGTTTTAAAATAATCCATTAACAACTATATGCAATTCCAAAAAAAACCTTTCTAAACATTTAAGTGACATATGACGATCTGAGACCAGAGTAGGTAACCCGACAGAGAGGAAACTTCATTCAAACGCGCAGTGATAAGTGCACTACTTACTACAAATCGCGATAGTACAAAACTTAGAAACATTGCCTCTGTGGACTCCTTAGTCTGTGGCGGTACGTTAGTGCTAATTCGGAAATACGATATTACCGAAGCGCATACTTTTTTTTGGGAAGCAGTATGTGAGTATGTAGGTCTCGGCTGCAGTTGCGACGAATCGTTTCATATTCCGGCGGCATCCACTATGCTCAGGTACAATAAATCAGTTCTAGCATTTGCCCACTGCGAGACTAGCGTGAGATGCAGAGCCGACACTTTGTTCAAACTTCTTTTTAATTAAACTTTTTTCTCCTTTAGGAATAATTCTTCTACGGTCGTTCATTTACTTTATCAGTCGATGCATATTTACCCAATTCACAAATAATAAGTGGAAAATACTCTGTTTAAAAAAAAAAAACCGGTCAAGTGCGTGGAATCTCAAGAACAAACTTAACTTAGTAGCGAGTTGAGAAACAAGTTTCCCATACATCGATATACGTCACGGTCAATTCTCCAACTGCAAATATGCTACGTGATAAAACTACAAATTATCAATATTCGGACTTCTTCGTTTACTTGTGCTGTAAGATCCTGCCAAATTTCATGATTCTAGGTCAACGGGGAGCACCCTGTAGGTTTACATTTATTTGCGAGTATCGAAATATGTCATATAAATGGCCTTATTTTTTTATTGCATTGACTCAGAAGCTTGATTTTTTTAGAGCACCAAGGGAACACAGATTTGCGTATTTGATATTCATTTCAACTTGATATGTCTACGCGTTTCTGAGAAAAATAGTCTTAACAGACTGACGGACGGATAGCGAAGTGATCCTATAAGGGTTCCGTTTTTTCCTTTTGAGGTACGGAACCATAAAAAATGCGTTGTATTAGTAGGTCCAAATTGCGCTGTTCCTAAACTTTTACACTGCCTTATAACGATAGCTCGGTGCCATCTCTGTTGTACCTAGCGTTATGTAGAGGTAACTAATCATGTTCGACACACCTCATTTAACCAATATTGAAACGTCTCAGCAACTCATCTGCGATTTATCTTAAAATTATACTCCAACGTTGTCGAGAAAGTAGATTATTTTGTTTTTTGTGAGTATTTTGTTAATATTGTGTCTCTTTAGGCTGTGTTGGATAAAAGTATTTACTTTCTTAGTTCTTTTAAAATTCCCTCCATAAAAAGACCGCAACCGTTAAATAATTCTGTGTTGCACGTTTCACCGACTAATCTATGCGCAATATATCGCAGACGATATTGCCGACTGCAGCCGAGCGTGGCGAGCGTATTGCTGTGTTCCGTAGGCCTAGCACGAACGCACGGAGTAATCTTTACCTACATACATTCGTACGATTTTAAAATTGAAAATACTCGTTTCGCACATAATATCTATTAGTTTTATGACTTTAATCTGATACTAAGTGCATGTAGTTTTAATTTACCAAAATGCTATAAACCGTGGCTACGGACTACACGCTCAAACGACCCCGTGTTGTGACAACGACTGCGAAGAAATAAATGAAAGAAGTTGTTTAGAGCATGTCACGAGTCATTGCGACGCCACTTGTCGCTCCGCAAGTGGCGTCCGGACGGAAACAGGACCCGCGCGCGTGTCGCTTTCTTGACGCTAGTCGCGCTGCAAGTCACATAACTCCATAGAATAGTGAGTTTTCGATTCAAAGAATTTTTTAATTTACGTAACGTTTACGTCGCGCGTTCGTGCTAGGGCGCCCGGTTAGTCTTCCGGGACGGAACGGAACGGTACGCCCTGAGAATTGATCTCGACGGTAAGATGTCTATCTGTTTTCAGCGAGGCTTGCTTTTTTTCAGTTTTGTTTTTGCATTTACTTTAGTAAATAGATGCAGAGAGGTGAAACGCGAGTTGTGCTAGTCAGAACTCATTTAGATTGAATTAGAGTTTTAGGAAATGTTGGTTATTAAAAGTTTTTATTTTTTTGTATTTTATTTTCTTTTGGAAAATAAACAAGAGTTTTACACGTGGACCAGCGTCAGTTAAATGCCGATATTTTCCACAAATTATTAAATCAAGTTAGGTATAGAAACTTATGCGATGTGCGTATTCTGGTATTATAATTTTTATGATATGTTCCTACAATTGCTGATTTTAGAGGTTCAAAGATTTACATAATATGCAGGAAATACAGGGTGGCCAATTGAGAAAAAATTACCGGATATTTTTCGATAAGTAATAATTCATTCTGGCAATGTACAGGTAACGGAAGGAACACGGGTGGGTTTTAGTCAGTAAGAGTCTGACACGCCCTCCCGCTCCGTCCAGAGCGGGAGAAGTTATTTGATAATTTCCCACGCAACAAAAAAAAAAAACTTAGCAATTTTATTATACGGTGAGTAAGATATGCCTAATCTGCTACTGGTTTATTCTTAAGTTGCGATCGCTTTACATCGTATTTTTCATTAAATCGCATACTTTATTAGGTATCCCACTAACAAAGTCACAAATATTCTGCTTTTCGTATCAGAAAAAAGTCAGGTCGTGTCTCAAAATCCTCAGTGATCATAATGGTATTCGTTACTTTTAATAATTTGTTAGAATAATTGGGTCGTTTTTAAATTCGTTTAAGAACTTCAGGACAAAATAACTGAAAGTATTGCGGTGGTCATGGTTTTATAGACTGTGCATAACGAATTTGCCGCATTCTAACTAAATAATAGACACCAAACAACTGCAAAATTTGGCGCCAAACCAGAATAGGGGCTAAAAAAAGTTGTATACTTCCTAATTGGCCACCCTGTAGAATAGTAAAGATTCTCTAGAATTTGGTTAAAAGTCAGTTCACTGCACCATGCCACCTAGCACGCAGCGTAGCACTGTGAACTATATGTAGCTCGGCTTATGTGGCTTAGACCTTCGTTATACACACAGCACAGATAAAACTAGACAGGGTCAAATAAAATAACGTAGCGAAACTCCATAGACGTGATCGGTATCGATACCTTAATATCTATACATATTATAAAACAAAGTCGCTTTTCGCGTTTCTCGGTATGTCCGCGTTGTTCTACTACACCAGGCAACAGACTGATGAGGTTTGCATCGTTTAGAGGATTTATTCCGGAAGGTGTATGTGAATAATAAATTAAATTAAAGTTACGTTTACCTAAGGAATCGTAAAAACTGTGCGAAGCAGGAGCGAGCCGCTAGTAATAAAATAAAGCAAACGAATATTGTTTTTGTTTGATCATGTGAGAGTTTTACTAGCTAATTTAATTTGAACTTGTATAGGCGAATACCACAAAACGAAAACAAAACAAGCAGATAGTTACCCCTTTTCCATCGTTCGCTCAGTCACAGCCCCACTGTCTACAACATCCCGCCATTGACAAACAGTCTCGGTGCAACAATATAATCTCTGATTGAGTTGATCCGAGACGCACGACGAACAAATTTATTCATGGATTTGGAACTTGGCAGTGTTGCCAACTGCAGTGCCATAGAGCGAGGTGATAACAGTAATTTGATGAAATACACTAGCATCGTTATAATATACCTACGTATAGGTACTGAGCTAGTAAAATATGAAACCCAACATTTTACAAACATCATCATTCAAAAGTCTGCTCAACACCTTTCATAAATATAAAGACACACAAGCGCACACAAATATAAAGAATACACAGACATGAGGTACAATTGCCCACTCTTCCCCCAACACTGGGCTAGTAATAAAACTCTTATCCTCCATAAAACTAGTGTCAAGGTGAATGAGAAATGCTATAAATTCATATTCCATTTGGCTAGCACAATACAATAGAGATGCTATTTATCGATGATTTGATTTATCGATATCGGATGTATTATCGTCGATAGCAGGGGATAATAAGTGATGCGAGCGAGAGGCTTTTAAATCTGAATCAGTTGTGCACAGTTGTGAATGTACTAGTATTATCATTAATCAAATTACTATCAAATATTTAGGCTATTACCGTGGTAAGTCATAAAATAAATAAAATGATTAAATAAACTATAAATAAAAAGTAGTGTAATCGATTCTACTCTCGATTTCAATAACGTAAACATAGTATGTATCCTATACAGGTATATAGGTTACATACCATGTTTTTACCATCTACCCGGTACTCAAAGACTGCTTCTTAAAGGCCTCATCAACTAAGTGCTGCGATCCTGCACTCGGTCCACACAACCGAAGCGCATGGACAAAGTAAAAACTAAAAAATACACGCTAGCATTGATTGAAAATGTTGGATAGCCGATAGTTGCAATAGATAGAATATTTGGATAGTTTTGGCGAGGGAACGAGTCCAGAACGATTTATCGAAAAGTTTGCAGATTGCAGTATGCGAACAATGTTGGAATACTTTTATTAGGCGAGCTGGTCATTATTCTAATCGCAAACTATTTGGTAGAACTACTGTATTTGGTTTAGTTTTGGTTAGTACAATGCAAGTATTGAGTGCTGTTTAATATCCTTTCCCCCTTTAACAGACTCGCGTCATGTTCTGCTACTCGCATCTGATTCGAGTAGCGGAACATGACACGAGCTTGTTGAATTAAACTAATGTGGTTTCGCTGCTATGGGTTCTTGGCGGAAGTGTGCTACCGGCGTTATCTCTGGAATGGCGACGCATCTGCGATACCTCTGGTAGGATCTATTGCAGATATGACCACCAACGGGTCAGTTGGGCAGTCACGCATCGATTTTTTAGCCATCCAACAACATAAATAAAGGGAAGCCTAAGGCAATCCAAGGTAGCAAATTTTAAATATCGATAAATGTTAAATAGTTGATCGTCGCAACTCTAGCTGTCCACTCGTAAAGATGACCGCACACGGAGACGTTTTATGACACATTAAAATTAAAGTTCGCGCGAACAGCGAAACGTACTCATAGGTTTATGTAGGTACGTCATATTATAACTCATGTAGGTACGTATTATCTACGTGATATTGTTACCTACAGCCTCAAGTATTTTATTACTCCATTGCTTGACTACACACGTGAGTTTCGGGGACCTAGGCTAGGACTTTAGAACAATAAAAATACTTTTTTTCTTTCTTGGAATTGCTAATCCTGTATTCAATAATAAAATAAAAAGAAGTGCTAATAAGCCCTATTGCATACCCGACAGAGATGAGAATCCTGAAATAAAACATAAAAAATATGTCTCTCATCTTTATTCTTCATAAAAGGCTTAGTAATGAATAAAATAGACAAACTAATTTTCGAGACACAATTTCACAAGAAAATATCGGCAAAAATGCATATCCTATCCTAGCAATATTTGTTTAAATATATATATGTATTTATTATCACGTTTTCGAAAAGGGCTCTAACGCTTTCGATGAAAGTTGCAATACAGGGGTTCAAAATCGATCTAGCTAGGTCTCATATCTGGGAAAATTCGTTTTCTCCGTATTTTCACCCGAGCAGTCGGTCACTCAAAGTTTAGAACAAGATGGCTACCTTAGAATAATGACATGGCAGCATGGAATTAGTAAGTACCTATTATCATGGCAGCATGCAATTAGTATGAACTATCCTATACAATTAAATGAACATTCTCTATTTTCACCCAAGCAAAGCTCGGTCGGCCAAGAACTCATTATTATGTATTGGTACACCAACAATAATAATAAAAATTGTACGCAACCGTAACACAATTATAGTCCTTCTTACCGGATTACAAACTGGGTCGTGTGCGGTTCGTAACGTGATTACGGCAGCTGTCCGGCCCGGACGGACGCTTTGACGGCGAGTAACTAGATTATACATACAACGTATTATCATTTTCCAGTAAAAGCGCTGGTGATTGGTTATCACGGCACGCCCGAAAGCCTCTCTTTTGGGTGAAATGGAATGAAATGGATTCTCCGTAAAGAGTGGGAAGTGAGTGGGTCCATGATGGCACATGTGAGGTTTTTAATTGTATTTTGGCTGACATGTGGTTCCATGTCATCAATCACATTATGCTACCCCTTGTTTTCTCCGAATTGGAAGTTCAGGTATTTTATTCTCGCAACACAATCAATGTAGATATTTCGATTTTAAACCTACCACCGGCCAGAGGCAGTTTGGAAGAACACCGCGTGGTTTTAGCGTCCATAAGAACGTCATAGACTCCGCCCATCCTAGGGCGAAAGACATTATTATACTAAAGAAGATTTCCACAATATGATTTTTTATGTTGTGTAAAAAGTTCGCACCTTACTCAAGTTACTAGCACCGTGTTAAAAGCACCTCTATTAATGCCCACAGCCCACAGACCGCCATAGTCTGTAGGGTCATATTTTATAGGTAATTTCATTTGGTAATCGTCACTATTACGCTCGGGTATCTTCGGCGGTAACCGGTCGGGTCGGGGTTGGAAGCACTTGTTTTATAACACGATCATATTGCATGTTTTTATGTTAATCGTGATTGGGAATAGAAGAGCTAAGTACCTAGGAGATTTATTGTGAGAAAATCTTCATGGATCCTTAATACTATAGTACCTTTTGCTACTTTCAGTCTGTAGTGTAGGGTATATTATACTCGCATTTTCCAACAGGTATAGGTCCGATAAACCCGATATTTTAGTTTTCTATTATTGCTGTGATAGATAGAAAATGCAAAACTTTGACTGTGAACGAGATAGTGACTTCTTTCTTCTTCTGCAAATTGCAATTATGCTTCTTTAAATCAACTTAAAAATGCAGGGGCTTGGGAGTATTTTAATTTCTTTATCGCGGGTTATGAAAAGTATATCTAAAGATTCGTAGAAGACAAGGTGTTATCAATAACCCTGTGATAGATACATAATGTAAGTTTATAGCCCATGAATATCATATTATGAGATAGTTATCTTGGTTTCATTTTACAACTTGGGTATAACAAGCAGTTTTACGACATAACGTGTGATTGAGGCATTCGATAATAAAAAATTCTCTCGACATCGCCTTTCTAATAACCTCTTCTCTATATCCGATTTCAATACCTGTACTGGACCGCAGAAAATTTATTGGCTGAGTATAAATTATATATTTATTTATTAGCACGTTCAATGCCGGGAGCCCTCCTGTTTTACTTCGTTTTACAATGTTTTATTACACGGTTTTAAACCAAATGCCGTTGACCGTCCGCGATGGTTACTTTAGCACAAACCTAATCCCGGCAACCCTCGCGGAGGGTTCACTTCTAATATGTATGGCGGCATGACGTATGAGTTCTATGAAAATGGGTGGAGTCGAAAGTGTTAACACTATGTTACACCACATAAAACACAAAGGACATGCCATGATACACACTCACACACACACACATCACACATCACGATTTATCCGATTGTAGAAATCATGCTGATGTGTTACCTAAAATTATTATTTCAAGTTCATAATTATGTAAAAGTTTAATAGCTTCAGTCAAAAAAAAAATTAAGTACGGTACCAAATAAATTAAAAAAAATAAGCTAAAAACTAAAACCCGTCTACTGAAAAATCACGCTCTAAAAATTATGAAACAAGACAATATTTTAAAGCGTGATTTTAGTTTTTGTACTTACTTTTTAGGCAGTGGCGTGCCGTGGGGCCAAAATTAGGGCAAGCCAACAGATTTTTACGATTAAAAAAAAACAGTGTGCGATTGACTGATTTTCATATGTTGTTCATGATACAACATTATTATAATTGGTTAGAAAACCTTTATAAAATGCGAAGAGTTCTAAATAAGTATTATCAAGCATTAGTATGTAATTTTCATAAGCGCAATCTATATTAATGAATGCGCGTAAACGCACCGGTTAGCCAAATCTTTTCACCTTATTTTATATTGACATAATCTACTCATTACAATGTTTTTTCTAGTGAGTTGTATTGCAATATGTGGTTAGCTAGTGACCTCGACAATTGATCATATTAGTTATTGTTATTAGTAATTAACTGTTTGTTTTATTTATTTTATCTCGGTGGTCCTAGTTTATCATTTATAACTTCCAGTTACAACTATATGTAAGCGGGCACGCCCTTTATGTCTGGAGGCTTTTATTTAGATATTAAGTTCTGTTTACGTTTAGTTTTTATTTCTGCCTGAGTATAGTTCTCGATGATTTTGTGTGGTATATTGGCGTGTGCTAGCTAACATATGGCTAATAATTTAAAGTATGTTTTGTGTTGCGTAATGTAAATTATTTTGAATACTATTATATAGAATCTTTTTTTTTGTTCTTCTAACTGAACAGACAGCTGTGCTGCTGGGGAGGTTGTTGCGTCACTTCTTCTTTCCAGCTAATGCACTAGGAAGTGGTGACTGTCTTATGTAATTTTGACGTTCGAAAAGTGCTGATTCTGAGCCTAGTTTGAATAAATGACTTTTGAATTTTGAATTTTTGAATATTGAATTTTTGAATTTTGAATTTTAAACATATTTGTTTACATTAACAATATGATATATATCATAGAAATATAAATAACGGGAGAAGTGGCATGGAGGCGTCCTGATCACAATGCTCATGCCTCAGGCAAATGGCCGTCTCCGCTAACTATTGCGCTTTCGGACCCGTTCGTGATAACATTTAAGAATACCGTTGTTCAGTGGTTTCTTGTGAAAATCTAAGCTAAACTAGAAAATTTATAAATCATAGAACCACTTTTCAAAAATCAGCACAAGTATTTTACTATCTTTGTGTTGAAAATCATGAACAAACAACAAATCGTAAAATATTTCTTGCCTTTACTACGTTATTTTTGTTTTCATATATCACAGCGACTGTACTATTATTGTAGTAAATACATTGCTTCTTTACCACTACCAAAGTATGTCGCTAAGTAGCTGGACAAGCAATGTAAAAATCACAAAACGATACGTTCTTTATGCGGTTGCATCGTGTGGTACGGCCGCTGTGTCTTGCGGCGACTTAGTGATGTGGTTGTGCAGATCCACTAACGTAGGCTATCAACAACAATGTCGATTGTCGTATAAATTTATATTACTATTAAAGTTTGTTCTTTAATTTGTCAACAGTTATAGCCTGGTTAGAAGACCGATGTGAAATCTTGTTTTATACTCATTTAAATTATCTCATAACGTAGATTTTTTTATATTTGTTAAATATTTTTTGTTTTACCTACGTATTGTTTATTTATATCATCTTATGATATGTATATCGTTTTTTATTTATATTTTTTTCAGGAACTTCCATAATTTTAATACAATAATAAATGGGAGAATCGATAACTTTTCGATTTAGTCAATCACTAGCGTATATGTAAAATAAATGGCTTTTGCACAGCACAACGATAGCGATCGATGTTTTCGTGTGAGTGAGTTGTACGGTGCATGGTAAATGCACGCTGTGTTTGATGGGATAAGGTTTATAATTGATTGTGTAGTACGTTCTGATTTGTAAATTGCAAGTGCAATTTGCATTACGGGACCTCGTGTTTATTGGGTTTACTGATCGCATGTGTAGTTGTAGGCTTGGTCGGCTCGGTAGTAGGGATAAATTGGAGACATTGGGTTTCAATATATTTTCAACTACCGGGCATATCTCTTTCTTTCTTATATCTATGATATATATTTGTAATGTACTTGTCAAGGCCTTTTATTTGATACCCTACATGGCATATATAATAAGAATACATTTTTTTTTTAGTTCATGAGTTATGTCCTCTTGAGGGCACCATATTGAATTTAATGTGACGCCACACAGCCCAGCGGACGATCAGGATCCTTCCAACGATATCTCATTTGTCAAATTATGATCAGCAGTTTAGAACTTAAGAGGTAACAGATGAACATACATATACGTACATACCAGTCAAAATCATCAAACTCAACTCAAACTCAAAGTCAGAATTTATTTCAAATAAACCAATTACAGGCACTTTTGAATTGTCAAGGGGTCGGTCAGTCATAAATATGAAGCTAATTGCCTATTCCAATGCGTAGTAGGTTCCTATGGAGAAGAACGGGCAAGAAACTCCACGGACACTCTTTTAAATCAGAATATTGTTACAAAATATTGGTTACATCATTCAAGTTGTAATTATACATGTGAGAACAATGTAGAGAAACGTGCACTTTAAAAGCATCCGTAATAAAGCAAAAACAATTCAAAAATTAAAATAAATTCAAATAAGCCTTGGCAGCTAACATAACCGAAGATATTCCTCCTTTTTGCTTCGCCGTAGTCGGGTAATAAAATAAATAATGGTAAAAATAGGGGGTTCCTCTCACTCTATTCGGTTATTAGAAAATCATAGCTTATTTTAACATATTTAACTATTTATAAAGACTTCAGAGAAGCTTCCAAGAAACAATTATAAGTTTTATAATATTCCTTTTATTAGGGAAAACTCCTCAATTTACGTCTGAATGAGGAGCAGGATCCTCTTCGAGGGTCTGGACTTTCCGAAGAGGATTATGTAAAGCCGACATGGATTTGACACAATCCTACCTTATTTATCGAAAATAATGTCAAGAGAGTTTTTGAAAAGACACTGAATTGGTTGTGGATTTACGTTTTGATTTCGGGTGTTACCCTAGATCTTGGTTGCGTAGCCATTTGGAGGATGGGTCTACCATGGCGATGATTTCGGAGAAAACAATTAATGCTATATTTGTCGCTACTTAAGAGGGTTCTTCCATAAAGTTGACGATGTCGCAAGTAGCTGCAATTAATATTACTGCAATTATTAAATAATATTGCACTAAGAGCAATATTTCATAATTTAAATGAATTATATTGACAAATAAATCAAAACAGCGAAATATTTGGCAGCCCCCTCGTAAGTAAAAGTTTATTGCTTTCGCCAGAATACTGCAATCTGTTAGTAGGTAGATATAGTTAAAATAGTGTTAAGGATTAAATCCTACAAATAAATGTTATTAAAAGGCAGCCCCATCACGTTTATCATCGCTGTTATAATCATTATGCAAGGCTGGTGTGATGTGCACACAATGGTGTAAAATCAGCATGACACTTCACTTTTAGTCCGGGTGATTGACCATCTACAACAGTGTCCAATACGGTAACTCACAGTACCCTCATTCAAACGCTAAATTTCGCTAAAAGAATTTAAAACAACACATAACACCGCGCCTGTTTTCCGCGTAGGGTCTGGCAGGGGTGAAAATAGTACGCCAACATTTCACCGTCCCATGTAAATAGAGGACGAATCGTTCGTTCAATTTCTGTCAATTGTTTGAAGATGTCAGAGACAGAATAAGGTTATAAATTCGTTCAGCGTTTCAGTGATTTGTGGTGGAAGAGGGCCAAGCTGCTCACAAACTACCCTCAAATTAACCATCATATACCCTTCGTAACGTGGCAAGTTCACCTGGATGTGTTACCAACTATTTGTGTCACAGTGTTATCTCCCGTTTCCGCGTGATCGGGTGCCGCCCGTGCGGAAGCACTCGTTCTGCTCACCTCGCCTCCCGCACACAATGTCGTGAATGTATTGACGGGAACCTTGGGGTGCGATGCGATGAGTAGATGGGCTCATCAATTTGATTGACAAAATCACAATTTAGTGTGGCGCTGCAAACATTATTTTAAGTACCTGGGCGACCGAGTTCTGCTCTGTTGAAAATAGAGAATGCTTATTTAATACTTACTTGTAGGTACTTACTAATTCCATGCTGCCATGATAGTAGGTACTTACGAATTACATGCTGCCATGCCATTATTCTAAGGTCCTAAGGGAAATTTTTCGTCGGCTATTAAAAAGAAACCGCGTAGGTATTGCACTTTTCTATGAAACAGCTGATTTTTTTGAAAATAACTGACGAATAATTTCAACGCAGGGGGTTTCAGAATCATGTACTGAATCCATGGTAGCCGGCTTCGCGTCGATGTCCCTGCCATCCTATATATAAATATTGCTCGTTAAATAGTTTAGGGGTATGAGGAACAGGGTGTAAAGTTCACTCATCCACCATAGAAAAGAGAGGATCCTCTAACCAGACGGGTGTCGTTTCTGGCGGGCAACTGCCCAGAAGTTGAAGTCGGGAAGCTTGTATATATGTTTATCGCGCGGTAAACTCTAATTGCCCGATGCAGGATTTTGTGTGACGTCAGTATGTTGTGTGACGTCAGGTCTTTGATGCGTTGTTCGCATGTAGCGATGTAGATGCCGCTACAACAGTATATATATATATATTTTTTTTCTTAAAAAAAACGTTGTCCCACACTAAGAATTTCTTCCTGTATCGTGGGTGCGTTTACAAACATAGAAACTCACATACACTTACACCCAGACCCGGAGCAACTTCTTGCAGATCATACAAATATTTGTTCCGTGCGGGGATCGAACCCGCGACACGTTGCGCAGCAGTCGATCGCTCAGCCACTGCGCCAACCGTGTCGTCAAATTAATGTGTAATAATGTATGTGTGTATAATTATTGTGTTGTCAATTATCTTATAGTATTGTACATGTATTGTGTGAACACATAGGTGACTTATTTGTTTAGTTTATATGAGTATGTATAGGTAAAGTATTATGTCATTGTATCTAATTTCTCAATTGCCTATATCCTAAATGTCTTTCTATTGTTGAAAGAATAAGTTAATTTTTTTTTGTGAAACATTTAAACAATAAGTACCTGGTTTACTTTTTATTTAAACTTCTCGCGCACAATAAGGTACAAAGGCGGATTTAATGCCATGCCATTAGCCATTCTCTACCAGTCAACCAAGGGTGGTGAAGAGATAACATGGCAGGTGATCTGATTGAGAGGAGACACACACATCACAAGTCACTTTAATCGTACTCGTACTCTTGTTAAATCAAGAAGAATACAGTCTTATACTTCCATTCAATTAGCATAATATTTACATGGAAATGCAACAGTAGCTAAGTAGGTACTGAACTTTATAAATATCTGACACATGCATATTGCATGTTCCCTTAATTATTTCAGAAGATCTAATTAACACATTGCAGTAGTAGTGTATAATCAAGCTGTAGTATTAGCGGGGTAGTCAGTAGTGCAGGCACGTACCGACTAGAGTACCTAAAGTAAATTGGTTAATAACACCTGGGCGGGCACTCGCACAATACGCTTCGTAAATGTAAAGTGTACGTGTTTATATAAAGAGAACAAGACTAGCTGCTGCCCGCGGCTTCGCCCGCGTGGACCCTGATTAATTGCTGCAGCTTAAGTTACTCTTTATAACATCAACTATCTGCCTGTGAAAGTCCCGTCAACATCGGTCCAGCCGTGTCGGAGATTACATTACAAACAAACAGACAGACAGACAATTATTTATTTTTATTTTTTATTATAAGTACCGTATATACACTTTCATAAGCATTTAGTAGAAAACTGTTATTTTGATATTACAAACAATCAAATTTTATATAGTTGGATATATGTATTTATTTATTTAATTTAAAGATGTTTAAATCTCCCTATGAAAATAAACTCCTAGATAGTTTTCGGTAGTGTTTTTTCAAAATTGTGGATATATTATTATAAGTTCGCGTTCGGCCACCATCTCCCCTGATTGCGAATAATGGTAAGCGATAATGTGGTCCACGACGGAGGATAATGTGGTCCACGACGGAGGACGCTTCCATTCCTCGTAGCCGTAGTAGGTAATCACTACTAAATATATGAAACCTTGGAAATTACTTTGTTTTCATAAAATTTTAATTATTTCTACTATTTAATCATCATTCTAATTTATATACCTTGCAATAATTTAATGTGTAAGATAATACGGTACCATATCATTAACATATACTCGTAGTTAGCTACTTACTTACTTTACTTATTTTAATAAATTTAACATTACATAACATCACGCCTTGTTTCTCAAGGGTTAGTCAGAGGTGTACCTATAGTACACCCACATTTCACCAGTTATGTTTAAGTAAGTCCCATGCAATAGGGGGCGAGCCTATTGCCATCAACCGGGCACAAATGCACTCTGGGCACAAATCCAGATTATTTTAATAATTTAACGTAATAAAGCCTTTCCGAGAATATGAAAGCCCCATTACCAGGAAGCGATATAATTAGGTTTTTATTAAATACATTAATCCCCAACAAACACTTGTAAACAGACAACGAATTAATTTACCTAGGTTAGGGTGCACACACATTGGGAACTTTAGTGTTCTACTTCCAAGAAAAAAAATAATTTTATCTACTCACATATCGTAAATTTCTAATTATGAAATCATAAATAGTACCTTAATGACAGACGTTATGTACAGGCAGCGCAAATTTTATTAAAAACTTATTTTATGACACGCTTTCCCTAACAATATAATGCTTTAAAATATATTTTTACTAAGGTATAGCACGACCAATGAGTTCTCAATTTATAGGTTTAGTTGCCGTCAACGAATAAAATAATTAAGTAAATTACGAAACTAAATAGTAATATTATATGAATAATGGGTAATAAATATGTATGTTTAAAAATTAAGCATACATAAATACCCGATCTAATCACTTAATATCGTTGCAGTGTTTTGAAACATTTTTTCCCAAAACTATCACCTGGATGAACGCACACAACCTTGAAATAAACTACTCCAAAACGAAATTTATTACTTTTCATCCCCATCAAAAAGCACCCCTAAATATAGATTTTACTTTAAATGGCTCAAAACTAGAAATTGTTAAAGAATTTACCTTGCTTGGACTATATTTGGATACTCATATAAACTGGAAAATACACATACAAAACCTTAGATCTAAAATTTCAAGATTTTCATATGCTCTCCGTGAAATTAAAAAAACCATCAATCTTCAAACAGCACTCACCACCTACTATGCGTATGCTTATGCATGGCTGAGCTACGGCGTTACCCTTTGGGGAAATAGCACGGATGCACCATCACTCTTCACCCTTCAAAAGAAATTAGTTAGTATCCTAGTAAATATCGACCAAACTGACAGCTGTAAACCTCACTTCCAATATTATAATATTTTAACCCTCTCCAGTATATACATATTAGAGACTTGCAAATTTGTTCGTAAGTATCAAGAATTTTATACAAAACGCGAAGATATACAATCACGTTACACACTCCGACATAAATCAAGATTAAACATTCCAACTCCCGGCTTAAAATACATTATAATGTAATGTAATGTCCATAAAAAATATATAACCAACTACCAGAATTAATAAAAAAAGAAGATAAATTGAATATGTTTATAAAAAAATTAAAACAATTTTTAATAACTAAATGCTATTATTATATAGTTTAAACGAATATTTAAACGATAAAATATAAATGCTAACAAAATCTAATAAGTATTAATAAGTAAAGTATTTATGTTAATAAAATAATATTGAATTTTGTTCAGAAGACTGATAATTTAAGTTGATTTTTCAAAGCTTTCCTCTCTCCAACTATTTTGCTGTGCCCGACGGGGTCCATAATGATCACATATAATTCTAATTTACCATCTAAGCACACATTGTGGAATGGAAATAAAGTATTGAGTATTGAAATTACAGCCTCGCAACAACACCTTTCCCCTTTCATCTCTATTTCGATCTAACAAATAAATAACAACTTCTTAATCGATTAATGTTAATTGTTTACAGAAAGAAGCAATTAAGTCTGTACGTAAATATTTACTAAACGGAACGGTTTAGTCGTCAACACGTTATTTTTGAGCGAAGTGTCGATGATAGCGGGTAGTGGGTAGCGGGACTAATCGGTAGCGTGGTGGGTGAGAAGCACACAAGATTTATTGTATTGGCATTGTACATTAGGCAGCTGGCCGAGCGTAGTACGGAGTTTTAAAACAACAAGAGGCAACCTTATACTGGATCTTACCACTGACGTGCGGCCTACTGTACGCGGTTACACAAAGAGGACAAACAATATTTGTTTTCATAATTGCCGCGTTATTAAAGAAGCGCCTTGTACTTAGTAAACAGTTACTTTCAGTCCTTCCACGAATAAATAATTCTAAGGTCCAACTCCACAGATTGTCTTTCTTGTTTGCCTACTAGGTGCGTGTGTGCTAAAATTATGTCTGAACATTGAGCATTAAGGCCTATTCAGATATATGCAATATGCATGCAGTAAACCAATCGTGCGTCGTGCTTACGAGCACAAAAGAGACATTCAAAGTATTTTCACTCCGCTATTCTCATTAACCGGCCCGTTTACACGTCCCCATATTCGCCCCGCTATCCACCCCGCTAACTGCCCCAGTACCCGCCCCACTGTCCGCTGTTATCCAGACCTCTGCGTTCTAAGCGATTATTGAAGTTAAAGGGATGATAATTTTGGTTAGACCAATGGTTTATCTCTTTGATGTTAATCGTTCGTAGTTGAATTAATGGGGTTGTATCGGTAAATTATGTTTTTGTTATTAAGTTCCAAGTTTCTGGGTTGTAGATGTTTTTTCAGAGAAAACCAGTAGTTTTTAGTTTTCATACTTCCACGAAGTATATAATATATACCACGAATTATATAATATATAGGTACTTCGTGGTAGAAAGTTATAATAACTGAAGTTTTCACACTAACAACGAAGCGTTTCGATATCAACAGTGTAGTTAGCCGACTCAATCAGTACACGTCAGTATCTGTCATTGCTCTCTATCGTATCGTATCGACAGACTAGTTTCACGTGCCGGTGCCTCTAGGAGCAGAGGCGGCGTAAGGCGTGGGCGACGTGGGCCAGCGCCTACGGCCTCGCGGTCCGAGGGGCCTCGCACCTCGAAGGTTTATGCATTACTTAAAGGCCGTAAACGCGACGAAAAGATTTTACTCGTCATAAAACGATAAATATATTGTTATTTAGTCTAGCAACATTTGCTGGCGTTGCGTTGCTATCGCAGGGAAACCCCGCAGGCCAGAGCTGGGGTTTTCCCATTCTGTTCGTTTACGTTACTTTCACGTTTCTCAACGGGTAGAAAGAAAGCGGAAGTAAGTTGTACGTATTTGTGTGATATTATTTTGTATTTTTGTCAGTATTTGATGTGAGAATAAGTGTGGTTGTTTGCAAACGATTAATACTTACTTATTAAATAGATAGGTAGTGTCTATGGAGCGGTCCGGTACATTGAACTAAACTTAATAAAAAAACCGGCCAAGTGCGTGACGGACCGCGCACAATGAGGGTTCCTTAGGTGCGATGAATTTACCCCAAGAACAAACTTAACATTGTAGTTGAAAAATATGTCCATCCATACATTCCAACTGCAAATGTTAGCTGGTCGACTATTACTCATTAACTTGTAAAGCCTACTTAGCTGTGATAGTTTTTTTTTTAACTTCGCCTATAGTAGCCTGTCGTGATTTTTTTCACATATTCAGAAACATTCATTTGGGTATTTTTTTTTTTTTATTGCTGAATTGGCCGAATGATCTCGGTCTCGCCTGATGGAAAGCGATGGATGAGGTCTATGATGGATCGAGTGTGCCCAGAAGATACATTTTCACTTTTACTTTGAAGGCAGACGGGTTATATGTGGAGGGGAACACAGACGCTGGCAGAGTTCCACACTTTGCGCGCATAAGAAATGTAGAGGAGAAGCGCTGATTACGACTGGACGGGATACCAAGTGCGGATGGTACCATGCGGTACGCCTGGTAGTTCGGTTATAAAAGAGCGATGATGGGATCAGGTTGCGGTGCTCCTGCGCATACTCTCAGAAGTACAGTCAGCCAGGCTGTGAAGCCTAGCCACCAACGTTTAATCGCCTTTAAGCTTTTTTGCTCTGCGTCTCACTGAGTCATGTGTAGCAAGTTGGTATTTTCCTGATTTCCTGAGTCATCCCATAAGTGGTTGCAATACTCAATACAGGACCGGATCTGTGCTTTGTACAAACTTAAAAGCTCGCCTCGCCCTATTTAGGATGCCCAGCTTCTTTGCTGCAGTCTGTGCTTTTGACTCGATGCAGCGATGGTTGAGCTGAAGTTGAGATCAGACGTCAACTCAATGTAAAAAAGCTCTAAACGGTCGGTAACTGGTAAGAGGAGATAACTGAAACTGGCTCCTTTTAGCAGTGAAAAGACACGCCTGTGTTTTCAGAGCAGCGAACGTGACCAGATTGTCATCGCCCCACTGGGAAATGAGAGTTAAGGTCAAATTCATTCGCCCCACCATGACCTCTCTAAGAGAAGCTGTTTCCTCTCTGCTGGCTCTTGCACTAGACAGGTATATTTCTGAGGCTGTGCTGTCATCTGCGTACCCAATAGCTCCGTAGCAGGTCGTTGATGTGCAGCAGAAATAGAGATGCAGAAAGAACTGGCTGGCAGGGACACTTGACTAACAAAATTAGTACATAAAGCTTAATAATACGCAAACGGATCCCTGAATCGAAAAATTGTTTTCACACACACGTAATACTTTTGAACATCCTATCCTATACCTCGACCTATAGGTACCTACCTAAAAATTTGACAACCTCAACTGTTTCTTTTTTTTTATTCGTCGTGTTGGGCCACCAGAGGGCCTCGAAAAATGTACCTCACCCACATCAAATTTACATCTTGCCCGCAACTGTCTAGGAGTTAGTACATATGTATTGCTGTCAGTACAGTAATTAATAATTGAATAAAATTAATATCTATAGGTCTGTTCCGTATCTGATGAAAATGTAAACAAATGAATCAGAAAACGTACCAGTGGATGTCAAGTTGAAGTGCAAATTAAGTGCTTTGATTTCATTATTTGAATTCTTAAACCCGAAATTCAATTTTAAATCACCTTAAAAACGTTTTTCGTTTGATAAATTAGGTACATTTTAATATTACCTCAATTTTAATCGATGATTTTTCAATTACAATTGAAGTGAGTAGTTGCTGTTTAAAGCCGCGGTCCCAAGGCCCGCTTGCTCACAGGCCAGATCGCGCCAAGCCTGGCCGACAGACCGTGGTGACCGATGAGGCCTCCGGTGGCCTGGCGTCACCCGTCCAATCCGTCGGTAAGTTCAAAGGCGCGGCGTGGCGCGGGGCGAGGGCACCTGTCGCGGCCTGTACGGGCGTGTTTCTTCTGCTTTTTTTTGCTTTGTTTATAAAATATTGATCACAGCGGCTGCACACGCAGCCAGGCGCTCCGTATCACTTGACATATTAGATTATCGGCCAACAGGCCGCACCAGGCCGACACACGCCTTGGGAATGCACGGCACGGGCCGCGACGTGGCAACGTCTGATGCGGCCTGTCAGTTAACGGGCCGTGGGACCGCAGCTTAACCCTAAAGTCATAGTAATCATACATTGTACATTATTTTACGTAATTCTTAAGCCGTGGCCCACTTTCTCGCAGGCCAGATCGTGCCTGGCCAGGTAGACAGGCCGGTTTTCACCTTAAATAACTCCAATTTTCTTTGAAAGTACGTTACGGCTTGAAATAGGTTTTTTCTTTTAACAATGATTATTTTCATTGGTAAAAGAAATGTCGAATGTTATCTTGAGCTCAGTTTAGGTAATTGTACCATTAACTAGCTAGTCCGGCATTGCGTTGTCTTTCTCAATAAACCGACGCACCTGTGTTTACGAAAGTTTACTACGTTGTCCCACGAGTCCCGTCCTAGAAACATTCAGACAAACTACATGTGTATTATAGGGATAGAACTGTCATTGTTTAGTAGTCCGAAAAAAAGTTGCATGAATCAACACGTATGAAATCTATACGATCTTAGGGCGAAATACCCTCGAATCTGAAAATATTTTACATATTAAACTCATGTATTATTTTTTTCATTTAATTTCATCCGAAATTAAAGAAAACACAGAAAGTAATTTGATGTATGTCGCCAGAGCAATTTCGTTTGATAACAGAACTCAAATTACTCGTATCGCAAGGATGTTTTCTGAAATTTAGTATCTAGGCGCCTGGTGGCGAAATATGCATCACATTGACGTCACGCAAAATCCTGCATTGCGCAAGCGGAGTTTACCGCGCGATCAGGATATAAACATATAAATTCCCAATATCAATCAGAGGGCAGTTGTCCACCAGACACGACACTCGTCTGGTCGGAGGATCCTCCCTTATCTATAGAGGATGAGTGAACTTTATACCCTGTTCCATATACCTCTATAGCCTTATTAAAAAAATAATGGCGTACATAATGCTTTACCAACCACAGGTTATCGCAAAAACATATAAGACTTGATAAAATGTTAAGCAGCTATAAACACCACAATCTTGAAGTTCCAACATTTTATTATTGAAACTACATTAAGTACAGATTGCCACTATCTCAAGTAGTAAAACATCAGAAAACATAAATGTTGTATGTATCTTACACGGGAGCGAATCATTTACACAATACAGTGCCAAAATATTAGCTTGTTTGTTTTGTGGATAAACATAAAGTTAATGTATGATGTTGATTTGTTACATGACCTTCGTTTTTGTATGTTATTAAATGGCAAACAAGCGATGTGATGTGCAGTCGTCACCGCCGCAGGGACATCTGCAATACCAGAGGCATCACAAATACGTTGCAGTTCCAGAGATCCAAGCTGAATTGTGTCATGTGTTCGTAATTACACCGTTAGTTACCCTTCAAACCGGAATACAACAACGGTGATTGGCGGTAGGAATAGGTACGGCTACCTCCACCGTACGTACCACCGCTGTTGTACCATCATATCATCACCATCATTCTCTTGCACTTATCCCAATTTATTTGTGATCAGTGCAGCGTGTCTTTGTCTTCCATACTGCTCTTTTAGTCGCCATCTTAGTAGTCACCCCCTTCCAGCCAAATAATCTTTCACACAGTCTATCGATCGTTTCCTTGGTCTTCCCCTACTCTTACAGTCATCTATATTCATACTCCCTGTCCCGTCTACATGGATTTCGAGTCAAAGTTAGGCATACAATCATTATGTCAACACGAAGCATAAAATTTTTTTTATGTATCACTTATAAAGCAATTCTTACAAAATAACACTTAGGTGTATGGTGACTGGGCACGCCACAATTGCGGCGATAAGTCCCCTCTTTGAGGAGTGGCTTGAGAGGCGCCATGGCGTCCTCACCGGACACGGTTGTTTTGGGAGGTTCCTGTTCCGCGTGTCACCACTGTGTGGATCGCCCGGAGGATACGGTGGAGCATACGGTGGAGGTCTGCCCGGCTTGGGCGGAGCACCGCCGTGTCCTCACGGAGGCGATCGGCGGCGACGATCTCTCGCGTCCGGCCCTGGTTCAGGCCATGGTTCGGAGCGAGAGAGCATGGGAGGCCGTCACCTCCTTCTGCGAAGCAGTTATGTTCGCGAAGGAGGAGGCGGAGCGCGCGAGGGAGATGCAAGCTGCACGCCCTCGCGGCCCTAGTCGCCGCAGGAGACGCCCCGGGCGTCGGGAGTCAAGAGCCGACTTCCGGCCACCGTAGGCGTGGGCTTGCGGACGGTGAGCAATGGGCAGCTCGCCGTCCGATAAGGACCAGGCCCGTGTCGACGGCGCGTTGTGTTCCACGCGCGCCTCCAAGAGATGTCAGCACCAACCGACGGGGTCGAAAGACCAATGCCTGCTGGGGTTGCGGGTTTGTCCGAAAGGGATATCGCGGCCCCGGCACACAGGCAACGGAAGGAACATGGGTGGGTTTTAGTCAGTAAAAGTCTGACACACCCTCTCGCTCTGCCCAGAGCGGGAGAAGTCATTTGATGATTTCCCATCCTGAAAAAAATAAAAAGTTGTATGGTGACAGATATAGGTACTTATTATTAAGAAAATTTCATCCTATAAAACTAGCTACTATTCGTATTCCTTCTCTGTTCATGCTATAAGATTGTGGAACTCACTTCCGCCTAGCATTCGTGATTAAAAACTATTTCTGTATTCAAATATCGAGTAAAAGAGCATTACCTTTCCTCTCCACTGTGCGTATTTATATATATATTTATATATTTAAGCTTTATACGTGTAGGTATATTTTAATATGTTAGTTTTAAGACTTCGCTTATTTATATTTTCTCTTCTTGTTCTCACACACGTTTACATTTCTTTTTCACTTCTCCTTTCGCAGGTCTGCTGGAAGAAATTTCTTAAGAAATAAGCAATGCCTTTGTACTCAAAACTATAGCTATGACGTCTCTATATGTAATTTACTGTGTGTAGATAAATAATAAAATAAATAAATAAAATAAATAAAAATCTTGGATCGTGTAGTAAGGTTTGTCGATAAAAAAATGATGCAATTTATATTTGAACTAGCGACCCGCCCCGGCTTCGCAAGGGTATGTATTATACATATAAACCTTCCTCTTGAATCACTCTATCTATTGCTGAAAACTGCATTCAAATCGGTTGAGTAGTTTAAAAGATCTATGCGAACAGACAGTGGAAGCGACTTCATTTTATACTATGTAAAGATAAAGAAGATAGTGGGAGTTCCTTGGTACTTAAAATGACCACAGGTATTCCAATGGACACCTTACGTTTTTCACATGTCAGATAACTAAATACTTCAATTTGCCGCGAAATTTTGTAAACGGCGTTTGAATTGTCCATCATATGTTGTGACATATTATAAAGTGACTAGGCAATTTATATTTTGCCTTAGGCATTTTGCAAAACCGCCAGCGTTTGTAAACGGGCGGCGCCGTTTATATAATATGTATACAATCTGCCTGCAACATTTACATTATAGTATTAAAAATGTCTAATAAACATATAGCAATTTTCTACCAAAACTGTGGTTTTCTACCAAAAAATCGCACAAAACTAGATCAATTATACAAGAACATCCTTATGAAATCTTAGTATTGACTGAAACTTGGCTGACACCTGAAATACGACAGCGGGTTCATAGACCAGCGCTATACAGTATTTCGATGCGATCGTGATCGTATTGCTACAAATAAACAGGATGGTGGCGGTGTATTATATTCCCCTTCCTCTTGGACCTCGAACACGAGCAGACGTGCAATCTACCCCGTACAGTTTCATTTTAATTAACAATTAACAATAAAATCCAAGTTTATTCTGCGCAAAAAATAGGAGTGCATAACTCAAAGGAGTATTAGTCTGCAAGCAGGTACGCACGCACACCAACGCTGCACGCGGAAGCCCTCTGCGTGTGAGTATCCCCGTTGTATTGCTGTTTCTGTTGTGCACGCACGCCTCACGCGTCGCGCGCTGCCTCTGTGTGTGCGCCGGCCGCCGCCTACTACCTCTGCGCTCCTGGTACTTGCTCGCTGCCACAGATCACTGCGCCTGCTGACGTCAAGCTAACACGGCGCGCATAAAACTGCGGTGCTACACAAAACTCGAAGCACACAAAGCGAGTGAGAAAGCAATTGTCGAAACATAGGTAGCTTGGCTGCGCCTGCGTGTGCGCGTATCGTCATTTATTCGCTTGCCATACAACAGTGGCCCATTATATGGAGGGATCAAGTTAGGCTGGCGGATAGGAAAAATGTGCTAAATTCTCGATCGGCGACCAGAGCAGTGACCCCTACGCGCCTCGCTCTTGGAAAACCTCTTCACAAGTATTGGACGCCTGGTACTTCTACAATAACTGAACAATCCAAAATGCCTCTTCAACGCTCCCCTCCGCCTACGTCACCCGCCCCCGCGCCCGCTACTAAGCTTGGCTCCACGCTCTCTGAGGTATGTGTGCCTGTGACAAGTGAGTCGGATACTGCATCTGAGAGAAGCGGTAACATAAATGTCAGTGTTAGAAATAAACAACGCAAGCAAGGCAATGAAGACCTCAAGGAACTCAAAGGGTTGATCTCGTCCTTATCATCTAAGGTAGACCAAAGCTTCCTTGACCTGAAGCAGAAAAATGAAGAGCTTAAAGAAAGTTTGCAATTTATGTCAGATAAATATGACTTAATTTTTAAAACACTTCAAAACCTGGAAGAGCATAGAGCAGAAGATAGGAAGACCATACAGAAATTGGAAGAAAAGATTGAAGTTCTTGAGCGTAAAAGTAGGTCGGCTACCCTAGAGATACGTAATGTACCCATCTGTTTGCGAGATGACAGGAAATTTGAGTCGAAGGAAGACGCTAGTTTGATACTGAAAACCTTGTCGAGAGCTGTCGAGGTGGATATCCAAGACTGTGACATAAAGGACATTTACAGAATCCAAACCAACAAAGAAGGAAGTAAACCCATTATGGTTGAGCTGAACAGTGTCGTAAAAAAGGAGAAAATATTGCAGGGGGTCAAGAATTACAACAAGAAAAAACCAAATGAAGAAAAATTAAATACTGGACACCTCAGTATAGCTGGACCTGTCAAACCTGTGTTCATATCAGAAGCCCTAACGCCTAACACGCAGAAACTATTCTACGCAGCTCGACAGTTTGCGAGGGAAAATGGTTACACGTACTGCTGGACTTCGCGTGGTTCCATATTCCTTCGTAAAGCCGAAGGTGAGCCACAAATTCGAATCGAATCTGCAATAAATCTAAAACTCTTAGCTAAATAATGACTATCCTATACAGGGTACCTCAATGTAAATTCCCAGAGTTCATCCAATATAACCTATTTTTATTTTAAGTGTAGTATTACAGAAGCTGTCTTTATCAACATTTCACTGTGTTATGATATGGTTTACCTTGTAAACAACCGTAATTTATTTGATGTCTCGTATAAAACAAAATTTGATATTAATCAATACGCAACACAATTACACTTACACACTCAAAACATTCACACCAAACACACTCTAAATTCTAAAATCTACACTAAAGTACTTACACGACTTACACAAATGATACTCCGCAGTACATACATAAACTGGTCATTAACTTTTAAAATTATAAATTCGATAAGGACAACTTAAATAAATTTATAGATTCTGTAGAAGCATTTAATATCTCACGGTCGTATGTGAGTTCACCGCAACAATGTTTGAAGCATATAAACACTACCCAGCCAACTTTGAACATACTACATGTTAACATCCGAAGCCTAAATCGCAATTTTGATGGTCTTAATGTCTTAATACATTCCATCAAGGTTAAGTGTGATATAGTAATCCTCTCTGAGTGCTGGTTAAGTAAAGTGGCGGATATTCCTGTCTTAACTGGGTTTAACTCAGCAAGATCGTCATTTAACAACCAAAATGATGGGGTGGTAGTCTATGTGAGCTCTGATGTGACTCATAATATAGTTGAACCGGTTTTTCAGGACGCTAACTGTCTTATCTTGAGGCTGGGTCTAGATACAGCTATTGTTGCAATATACCGTTCACCCTCAGTCAGAAATATAGAAAATTTTCTTAACTGTTTAAACAATATTTTAGAATCCCTGGCGTCAATAACAACCATAGCCGTGATTGGGGATTTAAACATAAATATTCGACCAGGTAATAATGATCCAAACACAGAAGAATATTTAAATACAATGGCTTTTCACGGGCTCCTACCGGCCCACGTTTTTCCCACTCGCATTGAAAACTGCCTGGATCATGTCTTTTTAAAAACGGATAGACCCTCCACAACATTGGTTCTGGACTCATATTTTACTGATCATGCACCTCTCCTGTTTTGCACTGATCTGAACCCTCTTCGTGCTACAAAACCTAAAAGTATAATACGGCATCTAAACCTTCCTGAAATTATTAGCTGCCTAGAAAACTCTGATTTCTCAAGTGTTTTAAGTAGCACAGACCCCAATCAAGGTGCGGAACAACTTATCTCCATTATATCTGACTCAATAAATGAACACAGTACGCTAAAAAAAATCCCTAACAGGAAACAGACCATTAAACCATGGATGACCACTGGCCTCCTGAGGTGCGTGCGAAATCGGGACCAACTCCATATAAAAGCAATGCACAATCCTAAAGACCTTACTGCTAATCTAATATATTCCCGATACCGAAATTACTGTAACAATTTACTAAAGACTATTAAACGCAACTTTGACCAAAAAGAACTCCTGAAGGCCAATGGTAACCCCAAAGCAACTTGGGACCTTATAAAAACTATCAGTTACAAAAACACCTCACCCATAAATAAGTCAGGAGAACTTCTTAATATGTGCAGCGATCCAAAGTCCTCTGTCAATGCTATAAACAGGTATTTTGCAAACGTTGGAGTGGATCTTGCTAGGCAAGTTGCGCAGAGTCAACCTGTAACTAACCCAAACTTTAATTTTGACAGCTCAATAAATCCTCAAGGCAACTCATTCGTATTACTTGAAACTAATTCTACTGAAATAGAAAATATAATTATAGAATTGAAACATAATTGTGCAGTGGGTCACGATGGCATACCAGCCTCAGTTATCAAGGCGGCCAGACATGTACTTGTTCCTGCTATAACGTATATCTGTAATTTATGTATCTTAAAAGGTACTTTCCCTGACAGTTTTAAGAAGGCATTAGTCACACCAGTGTTTAAGGGTGGGGATGGTGACCGTGTCGAAAACTATATGCCTATATCTGTACTCACCACACTATCCAAAATTCTGGAGAAAGTTCTGAACAAAAGATTGCTTAGCTATCTTGAATGCTACAACATAATTGCGCCAAACCAATACGGTTTTAGGAGATGCGTATCAACGGAGGATGCTGTTCTTGAACTTACAAGCCAAATTGTTAAAAATCTTGATTCTAGGACTAAAACTCTAGGTATATTTCTTGATTTAGCCAAAGCTTTCGACACGGTCTCTACTCCCATCCTTCTTCGTGGTTTAGAAAGCTTAGGAATAAGAGATATCGCTCTAAATCTCTTCCGTGACTATCTTACAAACCGTAATCAACGAGTTAAGGTAGGCAACTATGTCAGTGACGATGTGAATCTAACCTTTGGCGTGCCACAGGGCAGCGTGCTAGGGCCCACTCTTTTTCTTCTATTTGTAAACAGATTGTGTCAGCTGTCAATCCCACACTGCAAGATACTTGTATATGCAGACGACACTGCGCTTATCATAAGTGGAGAAACATGGGAATCTGCTCACCACGCAGCTGAAAATGCTCTTGGCATAGTCATGGATTGGCTTTCATTGAATCTTCTGACGCTAAATGTCTCTAAAACTCACTATGTCCCTTTCTCAGCGAACACTGCTACACAGCCTAGTATGCCAGACGTTAAAGCCCATAGTTGTCAACCTACACTGACCCCTTGCAGCTGCCCTACTGTACAAAGAAGCTCTTGTGTTAAATACTTGGGCGTGCACATTGATAACACATTAAGTTGGCAAAAGCATATCAGTGTGACAGTCTCACGTGTTCGTAAACTAATGTTTCCTATGAAAAAACTAAGAAGAGTAGTTGACGACCGATTGTTAAAAACTATTTATTTTGCCCTAGCTCAGTCAATTCTTACCTACTGCATATCTATCTGGGGTGGTACATTTAAAACGTATTTACTTCGCCTTGAGAGGGCACAAAGAGCAGTGTTGAAAGTCATGCTTCACAAACCTTACCGATACCCGACTACCCAGCTTTATAAGGACATATCTGTTCTCACTGTCCGGCAGCTCTGTGCGCTTATTATCACCTTACGTGTACACTCATCATTGACCTATGACCCAAGGCGACTAGAGCAAAACAAACGTCGTAAAGATCCCGTATGCCCACCTGTCACCACCAAAACTGCGCTGGCGAGGCGAAGCTACCCGTATCTTAGTAGCCAACTTTATAACACTATAAACGAAACCTGCAACGTATACCCTTTACCTAAATTTAAATGTAAAACTATTGTTACTGGCTTTCTTCAAAAGTTAACGTACGATGAGACTGAACAACTCTTTGCAAAAAAATCTTACTAAACCGATCAAGAATTAAAAAAAAAAAAAAAAAAAAAAATATATATATATATACTCTTATAATATAATAAGAATAAAAAATAAAAAAATGCTCCTTTATTATCTGTTTCTATACTGTGACGCATACTTACGACACACAACTAAACCCACGCACAAATCCACACATACACCCACACCACACACACACACCCACACCGCACACACCCACACATACACCCCCACCACACACACCCACAAATACACTCACACCACACACAGCCATTCCTTGCTAACATAATTTTTTTTAATTTTATAAGTGATTAGTACTTAAGATAAACCAAGAATGCTTACAATAGTGCAGCAAATTGTCAATGAGTAAAATTGTAAGAGGAAGGCGCCTGTGTCTGTAACACAGTTTATACTAGCACAGACACAGACGGTCACTCTGTCTCAAATAATGCTTGGCGATGTATTTTTATAGTGTAATGTTTGTATGTTTTGTTTGAGATGGATAAGTATTGTATTTGGCTTTTTGAATAAAAGGATTATTATTATTATTATTATTGGTTGCTATTTCTAGCTCTCTCAAGCCGTCTGAGCTAGATCGCTAACTCACCGAAACGACCTATCACACAACCATATCGAACACCTCATTGTAGAATTGCAAAGCACTTGTTATACACGGTTAATTTTAGCTCGTTTTGGAACGAAAAGCCATAAACTCGATCATCGAACTTGAAACGATTGGGACTATTATTTTCAATAAATTACAATTTAAAAAAACACGAAAAATCTAATTTATTGTTTTTTTTGTGAAATAATGAGAACTCGAAGTAACTGCGATCAATGCATATGTGTGTAAAACGTATCGACGAACGGCAACACTTGCGAACGGTACCCATTGAAAAATCCATTAATCGATCAGACAGCATAAAAACACATACGCAATAGATAAATAGGTACACAAATAAAAATACGAAAAGCGAATTCAGACTTTATTTCTTAACCGTAAACGGTAACAAATAGAAATTTCACCAAACTAGGTACAAGGTAAGTAGGTACTCAGTTTACTAAAATTATTCTGAGAAGTGACCGACCGGACTTCAAAAGGATGCACAACCGAATTCCGCGGTTAAGTGTATAAAAATAAGGTCTTAATTCGGTCCAATATTTTCATAGAAAAGGGCACCACCATCTTATAATGAACTCTATTGGACAGATAAAGCGATTCATTTTTTCTGTTTACATTGCCTGCCTTTGTAGAAGCCGCCGCGCCACGGTTGCAAGCAAGCATTGTCGCATAAAAATTGGTTTAGGCAGTATTCTTTTTATTTATCATAAATATGGTAGGTAGGTGTACTTATTAAATACCTATTAGCTCGATTGGTCGACACTCGATTCAAGGCCTTAAATACAACTCCCAAGCGTACTCGTCGTGTCTAGTTGAAAAGGTACGAGTACTAGTGATTTCGTGATGCGAGAGTAGTGAATGAAATTTCAATTAGTTTCTCTAGTTTACGAGGAGATGTGATAGTGATAAACACCGTGCCGTGCTTCCGATACAAACGAGAGATAACAAGGTGAATGAACTTACACCAACCTATCGTACCAGAAACGAAATACCTACTTGCAGGTACTTACTTGCAGCCGGACTCACACACGCACAGCTGTGCCGCGCTACGTCATCATCGAGCGGATCGCGTACGATCTTGCGTTTATGAATGAAATAGTGGAAGCGCTACTAAGATTTAACTCGAATGACAGAATAAAAGTGATAAATTTCTAACTTCTATATTAGATGTCTTAAAAAAACAATAACAATGCTAATAGTACCTATTAATCGTCTGGAGTCACTGTGTTTCGGCTCCAGAACGATTTAAAATTAATCGTGTATAATAAAAAAGGGCACATTGTAAGTGCTGCTTATATACCACCTAAGACTTCTTCGTTGTGCACAACAAGCATTCCGAAACGTTACAAGAAGTGTTGAGTCATCCTACTGTTGACAGCTTGTATACTATGGGTCACTATAATCTTCCAGAAGCCAATTGGTTAGCATCCTCTGTCACGGATTCCGTCTGTGATTTGTGCTAACTTACATAATCTAATTTCACTTCTTGGTGCTTCTCAACGCAATAGCGTAGTGAATGACAAAGGTAAAAATTTCCCCGGATGAACTCCTTTACGAAGAGCTTTACTATACTATGTACTAAGTGTGTGGTCATATATTATAACACTGTGCAATGAACTATCGATATATTATGGTTATTATCACTATTTGCCTATGTATCGGTTGATTGCATCACTATTCCGCTGGGATTAGAGGAAGCAATTTTATACGTGTTCGTTTGTCGACTCTAATATTGATGATGTAGGAATTTGGTAGTAGTGCCAATGGTCTTAGCAAGATCAACCTGATGTCGACTGCTAATTAATACCTACATGAAAGAGTAGGTATAAGAAAAGTAGAAAATAGCATCAATTAAATCTCAAAACTTCTCGTCATAATCCCTTTGTCGCCTTCCACACAACACACGTCGAAAGAGATGGTGGATGTTTCCTACTACCTATTACTGAAAACACACAAATTATTAAAAGAATATATTATGATGTTATCAAATCATTATGTAAATTCAGGATCAGATGCAAGTTCATTCGTTCTTTCCACAAATACCTACACTTTTCAAACTACCTATTCCTGATGAACTTTTATACTAGGTGCACTAAACAATATGAGAAGATTGCTAGCACGTGAACCCGAAGGCAATAGTTAGTAGAATATAAAACTCAGTTATCAATTCCCGAAGCAGTTATTATAGGCAGTAGAAAGTATAATGGTTACTGGTAAAAATACCATATTTTTATGGTGATAAACTTTATGGCGGAATAAAAAGGGGTTTACAGTTTAATGTTCAAACGTTTCATGGCTCCAAGATATTTATTTTTAAATTATATTCTACGTATATATCTACTCGTTTTTATTATATTTATTACTCCATTGTTTTATTGATTTCCTTGAATGTGAAGACTGAGATTTTAAGTACCTATGTTTTCTTTTAATTGTGCATAAATGATGGAATTGGCAGATGAAACAGCCATAGTATGCAATAGATAATCGACAAAAAATATATCCAATAAAAATTTAAGGTACCTCCTACTACTTCAAATGAAAGTGACATCGTACGACTTTGGGAGGACGTTACAAAAGAAAATAGATACAAAATTGGACGTTGACATTGATTGAACGTGACTACCAAAAATACCGCTCAAATTGGGTTTAGATAACAAAAACAAAAAATATGATATTTTAGTAAAGAAACACCGACACTAGGTTTACGAGTTCTACGGTGTGAGTTACAGCTTGCGTGTCGATTTACGTCTCCCACGACACGACTTTTTCACTCCCGATGACGTTTCCAATCACTTAAAGTATTCCCTAAAGTTCCAGCCAAAAATATCCGTGAAACGAAAACGTTGTAGAAAGTAAAATGGCCCAGTAAATAAAGTCGCCGCCATAAAGCCGGCTGTAAATGATGTAACAATGGTGCTATCACCGGTAATCAAGCGACGCGGCTTCCATTGCTGGGTGTGACCGCAACCAAAGTTATTGATGTCTGTGTTGCCTGCCGATGTTTAACGCGCTGTCGTGGTCTTTCACACTGATCGTGCTGTGTGCTATTTTCATTACCTACTGCTAGTTGACTTTTAAGAATTATGAATTTTTCTATCTCTCTTTTTTCTATGGATTTTTCCTGCGTTTAAAGATAGATACATACGTCACAATACAATAGTTATGATATTGATAGCTAGGTTTAGTCACAAAGTCCGTCAGTGTCCCAGTTGGGCGCCATCAGAATTTTACTTTGTCAGATTATGGCTTAGGTCCTAGGTCTTTTTACGCATTTGACTTTTTTATTCATCAAGTAAATTGAAGTATAATTTACTTTACTGTCACTACTACGGTACTACGTACGGATTTTTGAAAGCCCGAACCTCAATCAAATTGTCCAATATAATTTTTTGATCCTTTTAAGAAACAGGATCGATTGGCATCAAAAAAAGTTTTTGTGTCCATTTTCTTTCCATTAAACTAAAAAAAATAAGGAAAGTCTCGTACGATTATTTTTTTGTAGCTACAATGGTTAATACCCTTACTGCCCAATCTCAAAACTCCACCCTGTCAGACATTGGGCAAGACCGTAACAATTAAAAAGATCTTTTTAAAAGAATCTTAACAAAATTTATTAATTAACTGATAAAAGTGGCCCCATATAATAACGAACTTATAAAAATAAATTTTATACAGAAGGCTCTATATTTATTCGGACCTTTTTATGAGCCAATGAACCAACACGAATACGGCTTTTGCTCGAGCCAACAGGCTGCTCATTGTAAAAATACTCTGCCTTTGATAACAGGTATATTATTATGTGGAAAAATCATAGATATATAAATAACAGGAGAAGTGGCATGGGGGCGTGTCTGTGTCCGCGCGTCCTGATCACTATGCTCATGCCTCAGTCAAATGGCATCGTGATAACATTTAAGAATACCGTGTTGTTCAGTGGTTTCTTGTAAAAATCGAACCTAAACTAGAAACTTTATAAATCATAGAACCACTTTTCATAAATCAGCACAAGTATTTTACTATATCTGTGTTGAAAATCATGAAAAACAACAAATCGTAAAATATTTCTTGCCTTTATTACGTAATTTTTGTTTTCATATATCACAGCGAGTGTACTATTATTGCAGTAAATACATTGCTTTTTTACTACTACCTAAGTATGTTGCTAAGTGACTGGACAAGCAATGTAAAAATCACAAAACGATATTTTCTTTAAGCGGTTGCATCGTTAGTACGGCCGCAGTGTCTTGCGATGGGTTAGTGATGTGGTTGTGCAGATCCACTAACGTAGGCTATCGACAATAATGTCGATTGTCGTATGAATTTATATTACTATTAAAGTTTATTCTTCAATTTGTCAACAGTTATAGCCTGATTGGAAGACCGATGTGAAATCTTGTTTTATAGTCATTTAGATTTTCTCACAATGTTGAGTTTTTTTGATTTACTTAATATTGCTTTTTCACTTACTTATTGTTTATTTATATCATCTTATTATATGTATATCGTATTTTATTCATTATTTATATATATATATATATATTTATATATATTTATCAGGAACTCTCAATTTTTTTTATAAAATAATAAAAAGGGAGAATCGATAACTTTCCGATTTAGTCAATCACTAGCGTATATGTAAAATAAATGGCTTTTGCACAGCACAACGATAGCGATCGATGTTTTCGTGTGAGTGAGTTGTACGGTACATGGTAAATGCACACTGTGTTTGATGGGATAAGGTTTATAATTGATTGTGTAGTACGTTCTGATTTGTAAATTGCAAGTGTGAGCGGGGACCTCGTATTTATTGGGTTTACTGATCGCATGTGTAGTTGTAGGCTAGGGAGTAGGGATAAATTGAAGACTTTGGGTTTCGATACATTTTCAACTACCGGGCATATCTCCTTCTTTCTTATATCTATGAGAAAAACATTATCAAATATCCGAAAATGTACAGTTTTCTAATTTGGGTTAAAATCAACGCATGTAACTTGAGTACCGAAATAGTAGTTGGTATTGAAATATAAACCAATGTTATATTAAATTGGTATTTTGAGGATACTGTTTGTGGTATTTCAACACGTTTTTGTACAGTCAACTGTATTACACTTGCACTCCAAAAATCGCGCTTATAACTATGACATAAAGGAACTGTCAATGTCAAATTGCTACCACTAATGTGCAGATGTCTGTACTAAGCACCAATTTTTTTTTAAGCTTCAAAATAAATGTTAGGTCCATTTATTATGAAACTGGATCTTAGTCAATCTGAACAATAACAACTAAATAACTTCTTATTATTTTCTGTTCTACGCTATGGGACTTATTAGTCGTAGACTGATAATAAATATTGGCTCTGGGGCACTGATAATTAGGCAGCTTGAGACATAATGCGTCTTATGTACCTAATTATATTGGACAAACATTGTAATTAGGTATACCTCGTACCAATAGAATACATATTAGTATGTCCTGTTGCTATCCAGTTGTCCGTGGATACAATACATATGTATATATGTCACAATGAGTTTTAAAATAAAATAAATATTAATGACCTAACGCAGTTACTCTTATTTTTTGGGTAAATTGCAAGTGACATTTCACAAAACAATTGCACAAATGTTTACCAACAGCGCGTGTCAACGTCATTCGAGCGCCAAAACAGCAGCGTTGTCTAGTCCTTGTTTATATACGAATACTTATAGGTCCATTATACGTTCACGCCGCGTTTGTGTGTGGTCACCTTAACAAGTGCGTTTCGCTTTGTATTTCAGAATTAGCTGCGATCCTTTGCGATCGCCGCATTGCGTTCAGCACATGATATTCTGCTTATTGGCATTTATAGCAGCTTCACTTATCAAGGAACGACGGTGGCGGGTACACGGTCAAATTAAATTAGCTATCGATATCGAATTTTAATTAAACAAACATAAATACTTACATAATAAATTCAAAACCCTTTATTTCAAGTACGTAACTACAGCTGACAATTAGATCAACGATAGTTGTAGAGTAGTTGCTTGAATTAAGAGTTTAGGCATGAGTTGTTTGGGCACGCCACAATTGCGGCGATAAGTCCCCTCTTTGAGGAGTGGCTTGAGAGGCGCCATGGCGTCCTCACCTTCCGCCTGACGCAGGTCCTCACCGGACACGGTTGTTTCGGGATGTTCCTGTTCCGCGTAGGGCGGGAGGAAACGCCCGGGTGTCACCACTGTGTGGATCGCCCGGAGGACACGGTGGAGCATACGGTGGAGGTCTGCCCGGCTTGGGCGGAGCACCGCCGTGTCCTCACGGAGGCGATCGGCGGCGGCGATCTCTCGCGTCCGGCCCTGGTTCAGGCCATGGTTCGGAGCGAGAGTGCATGGGAGGCCGTCACCTCCTTCTGCGAAGCAGTTATGCTCGCGAAGGAGGAGGCGGAGCGCGCGAGGGAGATGCAAGCTGCACGCCCTCGCGGCCCTAGTCGCCGCAGGAGACGCCCCGGGCGTCGGGAGTCCAGAGCCGACTTCCGGCCACCGTAGGCGCGGGCTTGCGGACGGTGAGCAATGGGCAGCTCGCCGTCCGATAAGGACCAGGCCCGTGTCGACGGCGCGTTGTGTTCCACGCGCGCCTCAAAGAGACGTCAGCACCAACCGACGGGGTCGAAAGACCAATGCCTGCTGGGGTTGCGGGTTTGTCCGAAAGGGATAACGCGGCCCCGGCACACAGGCAACGGAAGGAACACGGGTGGGTTTTAGTCAGTAAAAGTCTGACACACCCTCTCGCTCTGCCCAGAGCGGGAGTAGTCATTTGATGATTTCCCACCCTCAAAAAAAAAAAAAAAAAAAAAAAGGCATGAGTTGTTAATTATATATCTATATTACATTTCTCCTACCAAATTAATATCATTCTTAGAAGAAAAATGTATTCAAAAGTAGTTTTTTGTTTGTTTTATCGTCAGTAGTTATCGATATCCATCTATCACACCTGCGAGGTTTCGTTAGCTAATTAAATTTGAATCTGTAGCAGTCTAAAATCTCCCAGCGTTGTCAATATGCACCTTGTCAGCAAATCTTTAAGAGCAGCACATCAAAATGTATAAGAAACGACGATGAACAAGCATGTTTCCACTCTTTCAATGAGAAAGAGCAAATAATTTTACGCAAAAGGCGTAACATATCGAATTCCCCCAATCTGTTCACTGCACAGTGACGTCACGCCAATAAACCGATCAATCATATTCCGACATAATTTAGTCATACTTCCATATGATGGAAATCGCACGCATATATCTGCGACTCGCTCATAATGGCGGTCGCATACATACGTGAACACGTCGTGACGTATTCACGCGCGTTTTATATAGTCACAATCACGTTTATCGTCCGCGTGATTGCTAGACGCGTTAACTCGCTGTTCGCACACTTCGCGAGTAAAAGCAATAAGTAGATAATCTTATGAGAATGTATGCCATGATAGAGATATGGTGTTGTTATGTCTCAATACTGTTGTTTGCCAGATTAGATCATAATGGCAAAAGTCGGGGTGGAAGGGGGATTTTTTTTACTTATTTCGATCATAATTCGAATCGGGCTTGTGCGTATGGTTATACTCATTTACCTACTATTTCAAATGTAATACTCAACTACGACAAAAACACCAACTAATAAGGTATAAACAAAAGATCGTAACAAAATAACATCGTACAGATTACGTTTTTAACTTTATTTTTTATTTTAATTATTTGAGGGTTATGATAATTGAGGGTAGGTAGCAAATGGAATATGATAGGTTTTAAGCAGCATACAAAACATTATAAAAGTGAGTGTTACTGAAAACAGTCCGAGACAAACATAGGTATTGTTTTATTCTTATTTATTATATTTTCAGATAATACTCTTTAAGACCTTTCATTAGATATTATTTATTTATTTATTTAACCATTTATGTACACACATATATACAGACAAAAAGAAAAGAACAGAAAAATACGTACAAAGGTGATGCTATAGATATATTAATCTTAATGCATTTTTTTCCTTAATAATTTACATCGACTTTACCATGGTGGACTTTACCATGGTGGACTTTACCATGGTGGACTTTACCATGGTGGACTTTACCATGGTGGACTTTACCATGGTGGACTTTACCATGGTGGACTTTACCATGGTGGACTTTACCATGGTGGATTTTATGTAACGTCATATAACGTATAACCCGCGGAACAACGTGACACTTACAACGAAACTTTTTTTCAAAATACTACTATGACATGGTTTAAAAGTTATGAGAGAACAGATGAACATACATAAATCATACAATAACCTGCTAAAATCATAACCCTCCTTCGGCTTTGCTGTAGTCGGGTAAATAGAAAGAAACGATGGTTCTCTGAAATGGTTTAGCTTATGTTAAGCAGTAGAGAATGCTGTGAAGCGTGACATGTACTTACTAATTTCCTGTTACCTATTTTTATGACTCAGTGAAATAGATACCTAGTAATAGCAGCAATTTACATTCAAATGATTGGCTATGAGGTTGAAGCCTTTTTTTTAAAGCTATGTTCGAGACTAGTTACCAGTTTTGCCCGCGACTTCGTCTGCGATCCAGAATAAAAAGTAGCCTATGTCCTTCTCCTCAAACACACCTTCTCATCCAAATCCGTTCAGCCGTTTTAGCGTGAAAGCGTAACAAACAAACCCACTTTCACATTTATAATATTAAGTTAAAAATAAAAATTTAACTATTATTTTTCCACTTTTCTTGTGTTTTTAGTTTAGTATTTGATATAACCTAAGTTCTCGTATTTAGTCCAATCATAATCAGCCGTAGACGTTCCCACTGCTAGGACACAGATTGTAAAAAAGGTGTATTAATGATTTTAATGATTATAATTCTGTAAATACATGTTCATTCCGGTCGCGAATCATATTTTTATCAAAATAAAACCTGACACTAACTTGAAAATTGCAAAACACGTAAGAAAGTTTGAATTTCACGGGTTAGCCATATACAAATCGACTTTGTAGAATTATGTGAACACGCGTCAAACCCACGTCTAAAGTGCACGTCAATTTAAACGCGCGTCTACTCCAATTGTTAAAAACAACAATTTACGGATATTTTTCACTTTGTAGTATTTTTTTGTAAGTCAGATGTTTGTTTATTATTAATTCCACTTTTTAGTTGTGGTACCTACCTGCTATGTAAATAACAGTGACAGGAAGTTATTGAGAAAAATAGGTATTATTGAAAGTAACTCATAAACTGCTCAAGCAAAGGTAATACGATTTAATACCGCACAGTTGTTTAAGCTACTTAAAAAGGATGAGGTTCTATGTACGTGTGAATGTATATTTTTTTGTATGTTCGTTGATATTTTTTTCAGTGAATTGTGGCCCAATTTTGAAAATTCAAACTGAAACTGAAACTTGCGGTCCCTTATAAATCATTGGTCGCTTGTTTGACTTCTGCGTTTTCCAACAATGAGTTTTATTGACACGGTGTTCCTCATATGCGGTGAAATTGATTCATTATTGTCGACACGGTGTTGAAAATTCAGTGGTGAGTGTTTGTGAGGTATAAAGAGCGTGTCATATGTGGTACGGTGTCCTAATTTCGTCGTGGTTAATAGAGACAATTAGCCAATTAGATGGCAAATCGAACTGATGGGTGGTCTTTATGAGTCTGCAAAAGTTTCATTTTCACGTGTGTATTTATTTTTGTGATGCTATTAAATAAAGAAAGAAAAAGTATATATTGGGACTCGCAAAGAAGATCAGAAAATTAAATTTATTAATTTGACAGGTATACTTAACTAAACATAAATAAAAACTAAAATTGCTATCACCAACTCATAACACACTTGGTGACTTACTGTAGCTGTCACGGGGAGGCTCAAGATCAACGGGAGATTTTTGCTTTTACATAGTAATAAGGACTAAGTTTAACCACATATTAACCTGATGTTAGGTAAATTAAATTGCGCCTGTGGCTATTAAATTTACCTAGATATAAAAATTACAAGTTGCAGAATAATTATTTCGCAATTAATTTGACTTTTATCCAATTGATAAACCATAATTATAATATAGCCATAATTATATGATAAAGCATAGATGCCACATTACGTATACTCGTATCTAAATAACTGGCTCAGTGGTTGGTATTGCGATTGCCAAAAGAGTTAAAATATTTAAAAAACCGGCCAAGTGCGTGACGGACCACTCACAAAGAAGGGTTCCGTAGTTGGGATTAATTTATCCGAAAAACAAACTTAAGTTTGTAGTTGAGAAACATGTTCTCTTATACACCATATTTTTTTATGCGATAAAATTACAAATTAGCAATTTTCGGACATTTTCCTTTACTTACTTACTGTGCTGTGAGATTTTGCGTCAATCTTACCTCAATATTCTGGTCAAAATGGAAAAAGCCGCTCGGCTTAGCCTCAATATTGTGGTCGGCTCGGCACAATTGGATGTGCCGAGCCGACCACAATATTGAGGCTAAGCCAAGTGGCTTTTTCAGGAACATGTATTTACATAAATATTTGATTTTGCCACTCAGCTGTGCCGAAAGGCTTGTGCAGACCAGCGCGACTTGTCGCGCGACGTGACACCAGTTTTTGTTATACTGTGAAGTTTTCTTAGAAATTGTATTGTTCGTGTCGCGTCGAGCGACAAGTCGCGCTACTCTGCACAAGCCTTCATGCCAAACCTAACATATAGGAACAGCTTTATCTACCTCTTCCTCATAAACGCAATCTGATTATTTAATTAAATCTCTGCAACGCTCTTTAATAAACATACTATTCAGTAAATCCAGGCGATAACCGTGAGCAGCCCATATTACCAACCTGTACGTGGTGAGTTTGCTCACGCGCGGCACTGCAGGGTTAAACGGGTGCATATAGTGCAATAAGCAGCTGTACGAAGTAAACGGGTGCATGCTATTGTGATATTGCTGCAATATGCATGGGGACTATACGGGAGCTGTAATTGGGGCTTGCCTGTAGGTAGATACTGTTTATTTTCTTGTGTGAATTAATATTCTCAGAAACCCGTAGGTTACTTTTCAAAAATATCGTTTTACCATCCCCCCATCTATTTGACCCTGACTGACGACAGGAGAACGTTTTTCCAATTAACTGATAGCATTCGTAAGAGGAATAGCATCATTTTGAAAAGGTAGCTATCCATAAAGAGGTAGACAGAGATTAAATGAAGGGGGGACTAAGTTGGGACGCTATAAACTAAATAATATTAATAACTATTTATTTTTGTTCATTGATTTTAATCTAATTATTCAGATCAATTAGCATGAAAATAACAGAAGATTAACTGATTAGAACCTTGATCAAAATCTCCAAAACCTGTTGTTGTTCTTAGCGTAGCTTCCACTCCAACTTCCACGGACGTATATTTCCACGTGAACGGTGTCAGGCAAGACTTCACATCACAGTGACGTGACTATTACTGTACTTGGCATGCATCACGGCGTGAATGTATTAGCACAGATAACCACTGCACCCCACGTAGGGTTAACGTGTTGGAACAATGATGGGTAATCTGCGGTTATGGGCAAATTGAGCGCTTGGAATAGTGTTGGAGGTAATTTTTGTTTTAGTTTTGAAGAGTTAAACGTTATTAACTCTTACACTTGGACGTAGTATCCTATGGGTAAATGGTCATGTCATACAGAAAATGTCCTTCAATGACCATGGAAGTGGGGTCGACTGTACGCCTTAACCACGTAAATTTTTTTTAAGAACGTTCGCATTCAATTTCAAACAAATTCTTCTAATTTCTCTAAATTAACAAGTTTTGCGATTGCAACTACATAGACTTTGAAGGTTTTTAATTACGGAAATCCTGTGACAAAACTTAAGGCTATTTATACAATGTTTTATCCTTATAAGATTAGAACCTGCGACAGCCGGGTAAGCTACTTTTGTGCCGCTTAATATTTGTGCAGTTTGCGTAAGAACGAGTTATATGTAAATATTTAAATAAAACATTCATCGAGCAATCTAAAGTTTATAAAACCAATAAAATGCAAGGATTTGTTCCATTCAGAAATTGTAATTCATATCAATATTTTTCTCAATCACAAATGGTTAAGACCATAAAGTTTAAGTAATGCTGATATCACATACAATCCCGAATAATAATCATTTCACGAAGATATTAGGTTTCTTGATAATAGTTTTTCATTTGTCTGGAAAGTTATGCGTTCAAGCTAATGTATTTTGCTCAGAAGTTATTTTTGATCGATAAATATTTATTATGTAAGGTCAAATATTAATCAGAGGATAAAAACTGTTTTTCATGAGTTAGAAAACTGAATTTTCATTCCATATTGTGAAATCAAGAATCCTTTTTAAAATGTTATGGAATAAAATAACATAAAAGATAAAAATCGATTCCGCTCAAAATTATTATGTTTGTCACATTACGAAAAAGTTTGAAGGCTGAGTACTAAAACATAAAATATACATTTCTTTATTAAAACAAAAACACAATTAAACCGTTGCAAAGACTTGCACGCCAATAACGCTATCCAACAATGCCAATTTGGAGCGCACCCACGCAAAAGCCGAGTGATCCTTTTCCCTCTCAATTCGTGTATGCTTCACGTCGAAAACGTGCATGCGCAGAGATGAACAATTCTATCGCAAGTCAATACCAACTCGCTGATTGCCAAAAAGAACATAAATATATCATTTTCAAGACTAACAAGCTCTTTTGAATGTTTTTGTATATTGTTACTTACAAATTTGGTGTTGATTATGACTGCCTCCTAGAACCAGTTTACTGAAAAGATTTTGCATATTTTCTAAGAATAGGAAATTGAAGTCGAAGTAAAACCAGGTGAACTCTCGAATTTAAAAGTTCAGAAAAAAAGTTTAACGAACAGTACCTATCTACCTATGTATTTAAAAAAGTACCAAAGATGCACTTAGCACCTTGCCGGCTCGGTACTAGATAAGTAAAAGTCACGTAGATATTGCGGGGTTTTCATAATGATACTAGACAAACGTATGCAATTCAGTTTATTTGCAAAATTTATTACTTGCACAAGCAATGCTGTAGTGCTCATTACCTATTATAACGCATATTATAACGCAAGTCTAAGTTATTAATTACGGTTACGTGTGTTCTAATTACCTCCACTCAGGCGTGTGTTGCGAGTCTATTTAATTAAAACGATCTCTGTGCAAGCACGTTACGGACCTGAAAATATTCACTTAATTATAATTAGGAGTTTGAGCTGTCTCAAACTACAGAACCAGACGCCACATTTGCGTCGCTTGCAAGTACTTGCAGGTTGAGAATCAAGCTGTTTATGTGTACCTACTATGCTTCAGAAATGCACGCGACCACGTTAAGCGTTCATGTGTCATGCCTTTACAGCGGAAATGAAACGCTAATAAACACGTAATATTACTTTAGATAACATAATATTATCTTTTGACTCGGTTAAATTGCTAAAAGCGACACAGATACGTCGTATACTATAAGTTTCCACTGTGTCCGGATAAGGAATCGTTTTCATGCTCGTTTCTTCCAAATATTGAATTCACTACAGCTCTATGACTTTAGTAACTGAGTTCAAATTCGCAAATCTGAAAAATATACGAAATCTTTATTAGATTTTCCGCTTGCGCTGTTGTTTTCAAGTGTTATTGCAAATCCTGTTTCATTGCTGTGTATTTCAATTTCAAAAGCGCTATTTTAAAAACGAATATAAGGAAACAAAATAGGAAAGCACTTAAGTTTTATTTGAGAACAAATAATACGGGTTTATCCAGTAGGTTTGCCTTAATTTAAATATTACACTAGAGTACTTTGCTCTTCTAGAGTGGTTCTCTCTGTAGTTGTTTCCAAATTTAAACTTTACTCATCAGCCAGTACCATATAGAATATACTATTTTACACGTACCTATACATAAATCTATTGTGAATGTTAAAACTGAACTGAACATATGTAGACTTTCACAGAACTGTGGTTTCTTTAATTAGATTTCGTGTTCACTTAAATTAATGTTGAAACACCCACTATTTTGTCTGTCCACTTAAAACCCATTCACATAATATTATACTTAGGTATTTAGTATATAATCATGAGTCACTTCATAATAATTAATGAATAATAATGAATAATAATAATGAATTTCTAATTTACAAACATTAAATAGGAGTACAAAGAAGGACTTCTTAATTGGTACTTTTAATTTTCTATTCAAATGTAGGTTCTAAGCAAAATAATTTAATTATGTTCTGCAACAACAATAAGATATCCTACTTATGTTATAATTATTATGTAATTCGTTTCTTTTTGCAAGTCATTATGATATAAGGTAAATTCCAAAAGTATGTGATGATAATGTACACAAATTGATAAGAAAAATCCTCGCTTAGGTGTACAAAAATCACTTCAATCTATTCATATAATACAAGCTTAAATTAAATTTAAAGAACCTTCGACATAAACATTTCCTTATTTATCGTTCCTACTCCATCACCAGACCCTGTTCACCGAGATTTATTATTCATAATTATATAAATACATAATATAATTTAATAACAATCGAGGCCATTCCAATGAGTCCAAACAAGATACCTGTGCTGTATGTTGGTAAGGGTATCCTGCAAATTCCAGGTGATGGTGCAGCATCAGTTCAAGGTTACTATATTCTTCAAATATCATTGAAGTATCAGAATACCAAATTTCAGATCTAAGATGCTCACATCCATTCATCAACTAGAAAAGACCTGAAAATCTTCAAACGGCTGAACCAATTTTCTTGAATTATAGCTACGAACACTCTCGATCAAGTCACCTTTCAAACAAAAAAACAAAAACGCAATCGGTTCAGCCGTTTGCGAGCTACGATGGTGCAGACAGATACATAAATTCACACAGCCACCTCTTTTTCCGACGGGGGTAAAAAATAGTAACGTAGAATATTTGTCCGTTTGTCTGTTTGTCTTGATGTTTTGTATATTTCGCAGCAACATCAGCGGATTGGCGCAAAATCGACTGAACTGAGAATGAAACCTGCACAGGGTTTGTATACACTTTCATACTTTTGCAACAGACCAAAGGTAATTTTGTTTGCGAGAGTTTTTCTCACTTGAGTACCTAAATGATTCAAAATTCTGGAGAAGGACTTCCTCGAGACCTCGCATTCAGCTCGTTATGGGCTTTATTTGAACCTCAAACATGACAGATAATGATAATAATATCCTGATATATTGAATAAATAAAGCAAGTGAAAATTATTTGTAACGTTCATTAATTTGAGAGATTACCACAGACCACAGAGTTTTTAATAGTGTTACTAGTGAAGTACGTTTAGTAATATTCTCTGGTAGTGATGTAACAATTGATAAAGAAGAAAGGTCTTAAATTTATAACTTCAATACTCTTACCAAATTGGAGCCTTTCTTCATACAAGAACTTGAAAAGATATAATAATCCGACTTACACGTCACTTGCACTCAATATTATGACGAACAAAGTTACTTACTCTCTTACCCTCTTACCCAAAGACAACTTTCTTACATTTGCAAACAAAAATACTAATTATGCTAACAGAAATGTAAAGTATTATTAATTAAGTTACTTTTGTAACTCCTATCTTATCTCTAAGATACACAAATCTATCTAAAATAAAGCCTTTGTAAATAAGTCAGCATATTGCTCTTTTGTACAAACATATTTCAAGTCGATTTCTTTCTCTATATACTTTTCTTTAATAAAGTTATACTTGACATCTATATATTTGCAGCGTTTATGGTAGTCTACACTTTTAATTAAACAGATTGCACTCTGATTGTCTATATTTAAACACACTGAATCTTGTTTAAATGCACTTATATCAATTAAAAGTTTTTTTTATACACAAAGCTTCTTTAGTTGCAGCACAAGCAGCCATAAATTCTGCCTCCGTAGTTGATAAAGCAACACTCTGCTGATGTTGTGTTGCCCATGTTATGGCAGCTCCATTTTTAATATACGTATACTAACCAGTCAGAGACCGACGTGTGCATGTGTCTTTGGTATAGTCTGCGTCACAATAAGCTTGTAATATGTTATACTTAGATGACATATAACATAAACCAAAACTTTTAGTTTCTTTTAAGTACTTCATTATTTTCTTGACAGCATTCCAATGTGTGTGATCATAGTTATTGAGATATCTACTCACCAGACTGACTGCATACATACGTAATATCAGGTCTGCTTACTATGGCCAGGTGCATTAGGGATCCAACAGCCTCTCTGTAGGGAATGTTGTAGTCCAGGACTGCGGAACATTTCTCAAGTGTGGTATGAGGATCAGCTGGAATATTACTGCCGTTAGCGTTATGCATATTGAATTTATGTAAAAGTCGCTCAATATATTTTATCTGGTAAATGAAAATACATCCTTTGGATTTCTCTATCTGCAGTCCAACATAGTTCCTTGGTTCACATATTTTCATTTCGAAATTATTTCTCAATTCACACAAGACAACATCTAATGAATTTCTTGAATCAGATAGCAAGAGCCCATCATCAACATACAATAAAAGGTAAACTCTACTACCATTAACATTTCCAATATAAACACATCTATCAGAGTTACTATTTTCAAAACCAAATTTCTTTAGTACAGTATCAAATCTATGATTCCAGCACCTAGGTGCTTGTTTCAGACCATAAAGTGAACGATTAAGTTTACATACCAGATTTGATGGAGCTTCCACACCCTCTAGTGGTATCATATATATGGATTCTTTTACATCTCCATATAAAAATGCTGTTTTCACATCAAATTGGACCATTTCTAGATTATGCTGAGCAGCTTCTGAAAGTAACACTCTAATGGAATCATACCTTACAGTAGTTGAAAAAGTTTCAGTATAATCTATGCTTTGTTTTTGTGAGCAGCCTTTGGCACATAGTCTTGACTTATATATCGGACCGGTTGGATGAGGTTTTATTCTGAATATCCATTTGCATCCAATTATCCGCACACCTGGTGGTTTCTCCACTAATTGCCAAGTCTTATTCTCTGCATGTGCATTCAACTCATCTTTAATAGACTGCTTCCACTGTTCTGCATTGACATTATCTGATGATATAGCTTCACTATAAGTTCGAGGAGCGTCCTGCTCTTCTGAAACTTCATCGCTACATACATAACTATTACCTTCATTTTTCATCAATCTACTTTTAGATCTTGTTATAATATTTTTATTTATCTCAGTTAAATCTACTATTTCTTCTGGTTCATATAATGATCCTTCATCAGAGTGAAAAGATTCATCACTAGTCTCACTTTCACGTTCAGATTCTTCTAAATTAAAATTGTTACTAATAGAATCATTTTTATTCTTATTAGTTGCTGGTACTGACTCTGACAATGGTAGAATAGTACAATTTCTTACAACTGAAGTTTCTATGAATAGCACATCTCTACTTATCAATACTTTCTTTGTTTTAGGATCGAGAAGCCTGTAACCTTTAGTTTGTTCGGTGTAACCAATAAATATCATTTTGTTTGCCCTCGAGTCCCATTTCTTGACCTTTTCTTTTGGTACATGCACCACTGCTTCACAACCAAATATTTTTAGATGGTTAATATTTTCTTTTTCTCCCGTCCATATTTCTTCGGGTGTTAAGTATGCTAGAGCTCTTGTTGGACAGCGATTGGTAATATATGCTGCTGTCAACACCGCTTCTGCCCAGTACTGCTTCTGAAATTTAGCATTAATTTGCATACAACGGGCTCTCTCTAGCAAGGTGCGGTTCATCCTTTCTGCCATCCCATTTTGCTGGGGTGTGCAAGGTGTGGATGTTTGATGTTGAATTCCACAAGTTTTTAATACAGATTGAAACTCATTACTTAGATATTCTCTACCCTTGTCTGTTCGGAGAGTCTTTATTCTTAAATTAAGCTGATTTTCAACAAATGTTTTATATTGTTTGAATTTTTCAAAGACATCTGATTTGTTTTTAATTAAATAAACAAATACTTTCCTTGAAAAGTCATCGATGAATGTGACGAAGTAGTGTGGTCCACCAAGAGGGACTGAACCTCCATCGGCCCGCAGATATCTGAGTGAATGAGATCCAACAGCGCTTTTACTTGGGATCCTTCTGACGGGAATGAATTCCTTGTTTGCTTTCCCTCCAAACAAGATATGCACACTACTTTATTTTTGTTTTCCGTTTTCACACCATTATTTTTTTATAGTTTGTTCATGTCTTCAAAGTTTAAATCTGCCATTCTCTGATGCCATAAGTAGCAGTCATTTTCTTTTGTTGCAGATATGTATGCTGGAATACTTTTTGTATTGAGCCGGTACATATTATTTGTTAATTTTGCAGTTGCTACTTCTTCACTAAATTTGTTAAAAATTTAACATCCTTCTTTGTCAAATTGTACTTGACAGCCATTCTTTATGATTTGGCTTACAGAAAGAAGGTTAGAAGCTAGTTCAGGAACAAAGAGAACATTCTGTATTTGGATAATTTTTGACTTCCCATTTTTGTCAACAATACTGAGATCCATTTTTCCACATGCTTTTACAATAAGCTTCTTATCATCAGCTACTTTAATGGTGTTCACCGGAGATGGTATTTCATCATAAAGCCAGTCACGGTGCATTGTTAAATGCATTGATGCTCCCGAGTCGATCCAGCAATCATTATTTTCTGTCGTTCTTGCAGAAAATACACCCACATAGCCGGTGTTCTCACTTGCCTTTTGTTCTTTCCGTTTGTTCCTACAGTACTTACTTATATGCCCATATTTGTTACATACATATCACCTCGGACCTTTCTTAGGTTTGTTCACGTTATCTGGAGCTTGTTTGGCATTCTGCGCATAGTTATTCTTACTTTTATTGACAAAAAGTGCTGCATTGTCTGATGTTCTGACATCTTCAAGTAATTTTGTCTTTATATAATCTGCTGTAATTGCCATATCGGAGCTCTCAAGTGCCATTATCATCGGTTCATACATTTCAGGTAACCCAGCAAGTAGTAAGGTTCCAAGCCATTCTTAATTTACAGAGAAACCGATGTTTTTTAATTTATGGGCAGTACTCATTATTTTATTTACGTAGTCTTCGACATTCTGACAACTATCTAGCGTTGTATTGATCAGATCTCTCAATAAACCAACACGTCTTGTGAGACCGTTATCATCGAAAGCTTTAGCCAGGTTGTTCCACACCTGCTGGGGTTGCGGGTTTGTCCGAAAGGGATTTCGCGGCCCCGGCACACAGGCAACGGAAGGAACATGGGTGGGTTTTAGTCAGTAAAAGTCTGACACGCCCTCTCGCTCCGCCCAGAGCGGGAGAAGTCATTTGATGATTTCCCATCCACAAAAAAAAAAAGGTTGTTCCACACCTCTTTCGCTGTTTTGTGCTTCTTGAATGTGTATATAGTTAATAGGATCAACTAATAAAATGATTTTTGACTTAGCTTTCGTGTCTAATTTTGGGTCAACTTTTTCAACTGAGGTGATGCAACTCCATAACTCTTCATGTTCAAGATAAGTTTGAACCGCGAATCTCCACGTGGGATAGTTATCCCTTCCCGTCAGCCTTTCAATCAGAGTCATTGTATTTGCAGACATTTTTAGCTGATAAAGATTAGCTGAAGATTTTGCATCACGCTTTTGCCGTCACAACCACGCGTCAACGTTTCGAATTTTAAGTTAGGCCCTTTTTTGATTTGTCGGCCCAGCAGCGGTGCGACATCAGCACACTCGGTATACGCGATACCGAAAGCTTACCCAGCGCCTATATTTCCATTGAGTATTTCTGATTAGCTTGGTATGTGCGGGAGTGGGGCGGTACAGATTCGGCATACTGCGTCTCGACATTGCATGTGCAGTGGCCGCGGCCTTTTCTGATTTTTCGGCGCAACAGCGGTGCGACATCAGCACACTCGGTATACGCGGTACCGAAAGCTTACCGAGCGCCTATATTTCAATTGACCGTTCCTGATTAGCTCTGTATGGGCGGGAGTGGGGCGGTACAGATTTGGCATACCGCGTCTCGACATGCATGTCCAGTGGCCGCTCTGCATCCTGCCGAGTAGGATGCGTGACCTGGGGTTGGGTTTAGAAACGTGCCTCTTCGCTAGAAAGAATGCGAGGTTTCCTGAACCCTACGCAACATATTTTTTTTGCGGAAACGCATTTTTCTTTTTGCATGTATGTATGGGCTTCACTGTACTTGATGGACCGTGTATGAGAAGTTTCAAATTTTTGCGTACAGATGTCTTCATGTAGAAGGCTTTTGCAAAATATCATCACAGCTAGCAAACGCCTAGCTTTCGATAAAAAAAATCGGAAGTTTAAGTTTAAAAAAAAACTACTTATGAAAACGGATACGAAAGCAACCGACGGATGCAAAAGCGAGCCTAGCGAGCTTGGGAACCCCGGCTCGGACAGTCTTTGTTTGCTCGCTTCGCTCGCTTACTAAACTCCACCATCCACTTCGAACCTAACCTATCCGAGTCGGGGTGCCTAAAGTCCCGACACATCTCGAATTAGTAAAAAAGCAATGAGAACTTAGGATGCAAGAGCGAGCGAAGCAAGCTCGGGACTTGGGGCACCCCGACTCGGACAGGTTAGGTTCGAAGGGGATGACGGGGGCTTAAGTGAGCAAGCAAAGCGAGCATATGAGCCCCCATCATTTCCTTCGTGTTAGGTTCCTTTAAACCCTGCAGACAGAAATAGGAGCCCCGCAAAGCTCTGTCGACTACGCCTTACTTAAAAAAAAAATATTTACCATTACACATTTTATTTTTATTTTACCTTGACCTTCAAGACGTTTGAGATTGACCTGGTAAATATGTCTTCTGTGAACTGGTAGGTGGGCCTTCCTTCCTTCTACCTCCCTCAAAATGTCATTTATCTAAATATTTATGAGATTTTTTTAATCTATGTATCTCCGGGTCGACAGTTAAGGTACACACGGCTACACATCAAGCTATATATTTGCAGTTTATGCTGATCTCGTATTGTATAGGATTTCCGTACAATGCGAGGTTAGCTTATACTGGAAATGTATAACTTGATGTGTAGTCGTGTCTACCATTCTGTAGCAGGCGGCAGCAGCAGGCGACGTGTCGCCGCTACACGTCTGGTTTCTATGAAACCGACGTGTCGCTAGCTACGGAAGGCAGCCTGCGGTTGGCTACGGAATCCGTTTAAAATTACTTCTGACTAGCTTCTGCCCGAAATTTCGGCTCCCGACAGACCGTGTCGCATCCGATCGCCCGCCCGCTCTATTACTTCGTTTTCGCTTAGCGTCGTTCTTTCTGACTTTCATTCTTTTTGCTCGGCACATTTTTTTTTCTTTTTTGTGGGAAATTATGAAATAACTTCCCCGGCAGGCCTTCGGGCAGGAGACCTGGGTGCCTGAGGGCGTGTCAGACTCTTACTGACTAAAACCCATCCCTGTTCCTTCAATTGCCTGTATCGGTCCTAACGGACCCCTTCCGCTCCTAAGGGTGGTCCTAGGGATGTTATATAGCCTATAATCTGCCTCGAGAATTGGGCTTTCCAATGCAAAAATAATTTTTCAAATGCGTTTGGTAGCCCCGGAGATTATAGCCCCCTATACAAAAACAAACGAACAAACACCTCTTCAATATTAGTATAGATAAATATAAATTTAAAGATAACGCTTCTAACGTTTTCTTTTTTTACGTTAATGAAAATAAATGTAACAAGCTATAGTATCTCCATCACTCGAACTCGAAGACGACATTATTTCGCGACGGCCGCGGCACAAGCGGCTCTGCATAATTTTTACCGACATGTGCGTAGGTGCAGGCGATACGGTATGTTTTCGCCATCCGAGCATGCTGATGTCGCACCGCTGCTGCGCCGACAAATCAGAAAAGGGCCTTAAAGTCACCGAGTCACATAAAATCTGCAGTACTGTCTTTATAACTTTTACTTTAACTGTCTGTATTATAATTTTCACTTAGTTTGGAAGAATTATGTGGATCTGGCCCGTATCCTGATATATTTAAAAAAATAAAGCAAGTGAAAATTATTTGTAACGTTCATTAATTTGAGAGATTACCACAGACTACAGAGTTTTTAATAGTGTTACTAGTGAAGTACGTTTAGTAATATTCTCTGGTAGTGATGTAACAATTGATAAAGAAGAAAGGTCTTAAATTTATAACTTCAACATATACTGCTTCCTACACAAAGGACATCGTCGTAAATGGCCCCAGGACCAACAAACATCTGACGTACATAATAATTATAAGTATATTTTATTATACTAATTGCGAATATCTGTATGAAACGGACATTCTGCGTTCTGTATTGAACAATTAAAAGAGCTTCAACGATGTACGACATCACAAATCAAAAATGCTGCCATCTTTGATAATAAGATTTGAGATTTGACTTGACAATTAGTGATGCCCAATCTTTCATTTCACACAGATCTATAAGATAAGATAAGATCATTTATTTGTGCAAACCTTAAGTCGAGAGAGAAGCATCAAGAGCGAGATTACTTGAGTTGACCACCTGCTCACGGATATCATACGCATCCGTACGTACTTTCCTTTCCAACCTTTTTCGCTCTAGGGTATAACGCTTCTGTAGTGATTTGTGCGATGTTTTTTTTGGTACCATACACCTTAGATGCGAAAAGAATTCAACAACAAAACCGATTTTCATATCCTAATCCATAAATACTATATAATAGGTAATTTATCTCTTTCTATACAATTACTACACGTAAGGGTGTTTGTGGACTACCTCGTATTCGATTCATATTCGTGTGTGTTTTTTTACGAACAGCATAAAAATGGATCAGAAATTCACGAATAGGCGCTGTGCACTCACCCGTAGTGGATTCGTATTCGTGATTCGTTTTGGGGAATTTTTCATGATCCGTTTTAAAAAAACACGAATACGTATCGAATATGAGAGTCCGCGTGCACCGATCCGAGTTTCGAATATTCACTAAAAACATTTCGTAGGCAGAGATCACGTTCATAATGCATGCAGCATTTCGCGCTTACTCATATTCGATTCGTATTCGTGTTTTGCACGAATACGAATCGAATATGAGTGCACAAAACGCCCTTTATGCATGATGGCTACTTCGATCCGTAAAAACTGACTCGATGTGAGAAATTCACGAACATAAAAACACGAAAACGAAGCAGTGCACAAACAATCAAGAGGTTATTTCAAATCGTATTTTCACGAATCACGCATACGAACCGAATACGAGGTATGGTACACCACACACGCCCTAAGTCAGATGCATCGTAATATTTCAAATAGACTAGCACGCTGGGTACCGAACTGTATCGATTTAGTTTAAAATATATCGATACGAATTTAATGTATGGGCATTCCTAATCCTTGTCAAATCATGTCAATCATCTCAACTGTCAGTCTAGCCACATACAGGCAATAGAAATTATGGTGGATCCACACAGCCCGGCGGCACTGCCGGCGCGGGTTGACCATAAGCAAAGCAAGCGACTCCGGAAGACGCGTAAATGCGGCTGTGAATAGATATTCTCAGTTGTCTTGTGACTGTCGGTGAAGTGAGTAGTACGCAGATACTGGAGATAAAAATAGACGATATCTGTTCCCCCGCAGCCGCGCGGTGCGCGGCCTCGCCGGCAAAATGGCTGCCGCCTTTGTTGCGATTGCCGCACGCAACGCGGCTAGGCCGCCGGCGAATGCCGCCGGGCTGTGTGGATCCACCAGAACATTAGTGACAGGCATTTGCGATTATTTCTTACTAAATATAACCTCAAAATCTTTGTTTTCTTTTTAAATAATTGCTTTCTGCAAGTTGTCCGTCATGAAACTTTGTCTTCATGGGCATATACATGTAATTTAGAACACGCAAAGTAAATTTTCTTGGCTGTTGGTTCTGGGGCGAAAGATATATGGATGCAGAACAATCTCCTTTTACAATACATAACCGTCCATTCGTAATGAACCTACTATAAACATTTTGCTGCGCATTGCATAAATAAATGCCACCAATATACCCCCTCAATCAATCGTACGCATGTACTACGTAATTGGTGAGCCCCGGTGCGGCCAGCGGGCTGTGAAATGGGTGTTAAGGTGCTCTTACATGAGCAAAATTGCACAATGCTGGGCAATGTTGGTAAAATTTAATGTCGCGATAACATCAAGCATTTACTTTAGAACACTACTACAGCAACGTGGCCACCTACTATGCCAGAGTAATCTAGTTAACTAGACCGAGGCATATGTCCCATAACCGGCGATTAACGAGAAGTGGGTATAGCTAGCAACTAAAACGAGTTGGCGAGCAACGAGTAGTAAGTGTGCGACGGCAACGAGCGATTACTGGCTCGTATGCATATGTACCAAGCGTGAGTCTATCAGCGAGTGTTCTGCCCGCCAAGCAATCGTCACTGATCGAGAATTGAGTATGAGCGAGTACTCAATTTGATAGCTCTTGTCGCTGCGACAAACGAGTACTTGCCGGCGGTAAGAACAGTCAGCGATCCATTATTAATATATGTATCTCTTTTACTTACACGGGACCTACAATCATCTTAGTTTCTTGAGCGAGAAAATCGTTGATGGCTAGTCGCTTCTTCGTCGGTGGTGGGACAGGTGCCTAATGTAGTATCAATGATTGGAAAATAAGAAGCATCTACTACGACGTATTGAGCGATTTGGTGGACCATTATAAAAAAAGCAGTACCATTCATTAGCTACTGAATATACTATGCAGCAAATTCTTCAATTGTTCCTATCAATTGTTACCGAAACAATTGATGAAATACTCCACTCATTGTTCCACCTAGCCGTGCAATAAACTCTTAAAAACTGGCCCGTCTAAGTGCAGCTTTACAGTTAGATTAGCTCCGAACGGACTCACATCTCGTTTTACACTTCACTGATCACAATTATTGTAATATTTGTGATTCTGATATTACCTTTATATAAGCTCTGCTAGTTTATATGAAAACATAATGATATCTTGAGTAATACAAAAGGTAATTTATCAGTTTCATTTGAACGAGATGAGAGGTGCTAATTAGTCTTAAAATTAAGCAAATTAGTAGTAGTAATAGTAGGAAAAAAAACAATCTTTGAAAATGGAAGTTAATAGGTAACTTGAAAAATTGATTTAATATGAATCTTTTATTCATAAAATATCTGTCTACGAAATTATCCAATGAAGCATAAGAAACCCGTGTTATGACCAGTGATCGGAGTAGGTAGATTGAACTGGGGTCATTGATCCGAAACGTATATATTACTATGGACATTCCTCCGGAATTGGTGGATTATTAAAAAAAAACCGGAACTTATGTAGGAATTGTATTCTGCCAGAGTGGAAGGAGTCATTTGATGATTTGCCATCCTCAAAAAAAAGGTAGGAATTGTAATAAAATGAGCAATTTTATTCTTTATTATTCTTCCTATTTTTTTTTTTTGTCACGATTTGACAAAACCCAACGACTACCACTAATAATAATACCACTAGTAATAATATCACTACCAACATTAACAATATTTAATTGAATCCGGAAATACCGGAATTACTTTCCGGAAAAATGGCTTATCCATGTTATTCTTTCTGTGTGCATTTATGATACAAGTACTAAAAATCAATCTACCTACTCCGATCACTGATTATGACACAGCAGCTGGTACATACTCAATATTTTTCCATAATTTCTACATCAGCAGTTCAAAATAGTTTCAACAGTAACTGCTCGCATAAAAACCTCATAGACTTGATATTAAAGTCATCTCTTAAACTACAGACTCCAAGATTACAAGGGTGGATTCTAAGAAAATTACGATCTCTTTGACAAAAAGTTTTTGTAAGACTACGTAATCCTGCGTAAGCTACTCTGGTACGCGAAATTATTAAGCGTGTATTATACAGCAACCTTTATTATGTGTTCTTATAATTTTTCGTATAGATTAACGATACTTATAAAACTTCGAAAGAATAACATATCTTTTCCTTTGATCCATTCTCAAAATAATAGTGGTAGTCGCCTACCATGGTTAGCAACACAAACGGCCTAGGTATCAACCCCAGGCCGTTTGTGCCTTTTGGCCGGAAAAAGTGTTATTTGGTGTTTCCGGTTAACGATAAGGATATGCAATTTAAAAAAAAAATCCTTTCCCGCATAAATGAAATGTAATGTTTTTTTTACTTATTTGTCAGAATATAGGTACTTACATAATAACATGGCAAAATAATGTTAGTCTCACCAAATCCGACTTAGCGGGCGCCGCGTATTTTCAATCTATACAAGGTGGACCAACCGCGCGCAAGCCGATCTAAAACGAATCTATACACGATTAGTCCGTATGCGTACTGGCACTGTATATTTTGGAATAAGGTAACTACCTTATTCAGTCATGCCAGTTTATTAGGTCACTACGAAGTATACGCGAGTATTTGCGAACTACTCTTGTATAGATTGGAAGACCTTAGTAAAAAAGTGATTTCCAATCTATACGCTAGCAGTTTCCTATGGCTGCGTTCTGGCCTTATAAAGAATGGAAAGACGCGCGGGCGCCTGTCATATTTTGGAACTGTAGGTAATTTTCATTCAAAATGTTCAATGGCGGAGTCGGAAAAACAATAAGATGCAAGATAAAATTGACCTTAGGGTGCTTAACATTTACTATATTTATTCCTTGACTGTACCTTCTGTACTCCAATGCTTAACCCTTTGGAGCATATGATGATTCCTAAGACATATTAGCCCCGCCTGAAAACGCAACCAGGCAATGAGCAGCCGTGCTCTCTCCGAGATCTCAACTCGACGCTCTTCAGACTGGAGAGAGGCCTTCACCCCGCAGTGAAATATTTAGACACTTAACATATTCAACAATTTTGATAATTATTATTTAAAAGGCGTTACCTACGCCCGTGTACTGTTTAATTACTAAAATAACCAATTTATTTGTGTTTGCTTGAGGTATTCGCAAGGCTATACGTTACATAGGAATGAGGTTAGCTTGATCTTGAAAATGTGTTTTATAATGAGTGTTCACTATGTTTGAAATTAACTTACCTCATCTTACCACACTGATTAATATATTATAATTTTGATACATAGTCATAATTATGTATCTAAAAGTCAAAGTAGGCTCGTTTATTGACTTGGCAGACGAAAGAACCTAAACTATTAAATATTATAAAGAGAAAAGATTTGATTTTTTGGATGTTTTTTTATTACGCTTTCACGCTAACACGGCTGAACGGATTTGGATGAAATTTGGCACATAGGTAGGCCATGACCTGGACATAGGATAATTTTTATACGAGACTTATGCGGGTGAAACCGTGGGGCGTAGTTAGTTGTTATATTATAGTGAGCAGGTAATGTTATTGCAGTACCTATACACCCTCTTTCGGATATATATTTGTAATCACGTTATACACGAATATAGGGGCTTACGGAGGCGAAAAATCGATCTAGTTATGTCTCATATCTGGGAAAATTAGTTTTCTCTATTTTCACAGCCTCAGGAATGTGATACACCGTTCATATACCTGGACGATATGTTTATCTATTTTCACCCGAGCAGAGCTCGGTCGACCAGGTAAATAATGCGTCCCTTATAAGAACTTCTTGGCCGACGGCCGCAGAGCGGAGGACGTATCATAAGGAGGCGAGGAGTCACTACAGCGTAAATTTAATCAGCACTTGGGCAGCAATCAACCGCGACCGCGTAAAAAGGCAAAAAAAGTGGCAGTGGTCAGTACTGTGGTACTTTAAGTGGTACTAGTTACACCGTATCGTAATTATATGGATTAACACAGAAAATGGTTGTGACCTGCGTTTTTTTTATTTGGGTGAAACTTTAGGTACGATCGATTCATGTACTTTTCATACACCTAACGAATGCTGTTGATTTATGTTCAAAAAACAAGCTTACGAGTACTTTGAGAGCGTTTCTCTATTCATATAATTTTAGGGTTATACACAGAAATCTCTGAAACTAATTTTCTTTAGCAACTCAGATGAATAACTAAACAGCTTTACCCTGAATAGGATAATTAACTACAATTTATAAGACGGCCATATTACTAAAACACAATAGCATCACTTAAAACCGTCTCTAAACATCCCATTTGTGAGAACAACACAATCCCCTTTATAAAAACTAATTGATGTTATTATCAACGCGCATTTAATTAAAGAAAACGAGCGTCGCCAACTCAATTGTTTTAGCGAATAAAGTTACGCGACAATGTGATAGGCGGTCAAAACCCCGTGAAAGAAAACTTAATTGAAACTGACGACTTTATTTTGTAGTTTTTAGGGTCGCAAGTCCCTTGGCAACAGTATATAACATTATTGGTCCAAGACGTCTCAGTTCCGGGTTTGTTAGTTTTCATATTGGATACTTTTTGTGCACTTTATGACGAGCGACGGTTTTACTTTAAACTGAAAAAGTGTTAAAACAAAGTTGCTTTATGAAATCTTCACAATTCAAGGCAAATAAGAGAGGAGCACGATTTCTAGAATAGGAAGTATACTATTAGTAATTGGTCTAGTTTTCAAGATTAGATAGATTTGATAGAGAAGTTGACAGGAGGACAAAAAAATTGTTCGTCAGTCAAATAATAAATAAATATTAGACACGTATTTTATGCTTTATCATATTAATAAAAAAATATTTAGATAAAACCCATTAAAGTTGGGGAGTCCCGGCTCGCTACCTACTGTATAATATAATATATTGCCGTAATCTTTTGACTAAGTAATAAAAGAAACAATACGTGTCCAATATTTTTTAATAATCTAACTGACGGACAAATAAAAGTTGTTAACACATTAGATTAGATTCTTGAATTTTCGCTGATATTCTGATAAATCTAAATGGTAATAACCCAAGTTTGACCTAGAGGATACTTTATCCACCAAATCATCAAAATAAATAAAAAATATTTCTCGCACAAAAACATTCCAATCTTAACAAGACAGGCAAAATATGAGGCCTGATAAAAGTAGGGCCTATTTAGACACAATGGCCGTCTACTGTCCACGTCAGGCCACTACATCTGGCCTAGATCTTGGTATACAAACACTCCATTAACATGGAGATGAGTAGGCTTAATTAACTGTAGTGTATCTGTGTATACACACATGTCAAGCTGTCAATAATTATGTTTGACATGAAGTCGTAACAATAAGGTCGAGGCTGGTTTAAGCTAATATCAGATTATGCGATATGTGAATTTATTTATTTTTATACGAAAAATTATTTGTAAGTAGTAGGTGTTGCAAAGAGAAATTCACTATTGTTCAGACTATGAATTTCCAATACTACAAATAAAGGTGACAGTTCTAAAAGGTGACATGTGCCTGCGATGAGGAAAAGGAATGTTTTTGATGCTTAACCTTGACGTTCTGTGAGTGTATAATAGGTACGTATGAGTAGATTGGCATGACAGCAACGGTTTTACGTTGGGAATGGAAATATTGTGGTATGTGACCGCAAATTCCAGAGTAACATGTCTGAGTGTAGACTGAAAGTACCTACGTAATAATAAAGTAATCAAAACTTGGCAGACTCCAGTGTCCCTGGTCCTGAAATTATGCACAGTTTTGCATATAATCAGCTTTTAAAATCATCTTTATTCAAAAGCGCATGAAGGTTGAGTATGAAGATATTCAAATCAGACTTATCAGGGAAAGAATCTTCGAAAAATTCGATGAAACTGTTTGAAAATCAAAGTTTCAAACTTAAAATGTAATTTTGTTCGAATTAAACGTGGCAAAGCAAGTGCATCCGTAGATCTGATATCTGTAGCAGACATCGATGCCCCCCACTTTACACTGGCGGACAAATTAAACGGAGACCCCTTTATTGCTAATGTAATTACATTTAATTAAACCCCACGAATTTATCTTTATGAGAGTAGGTGTGGTGGAAATTTCGTTTCGGCGATTAAGTTTTAGAGGTTTAAAATAGCATTTTCTATTATGTTTTATAATCAGATTAATTACTTGGAACTTTCGTGTATTAAATTGGAATTATTAAAATATAATATTTAAGCTATATCAATATAATCATCGTACTGCGCTGATCAGAATTGTCAATGGAAGCAGCAAGGGATAAAACCTAGTTGCCAAGCAGGCCGCAAAAACGTTTTATATATTTTAGGATAAACTGTGCACGTGAGTTGACAACTTACTCTGAATTATTTTTCACGGCTTTATTTTATTGGAAGCTTTTTGTGTTACCTGTTAATTTATCATTTTTCGCTACTTACGTATAATTAAACGTCAGAAGCGTAAATGAAGGGTGAAATGCGAACACAAATTAGTGTAGAGGGAAAACTTTGTATGTGATATTTGATAAACGATATTTGTATTGTTCATCAGATTAATAACAGCAAGACATAATATTTATTACTCATATACCCAAAACTTACTAATCTACTAGTTGTCTATCTAGCTGAATTGTCCAGTTGTCCTACAGAATTACGATGATAATTAATAACATTCAGGTAACGTTTCATAAAAACTCCAATAAAGGAACGTAGGTAATAAAAGCCAAACAAAATTACCTGTCTGTCTGGACCTCGGTCCGTCGACTCATCAAATCCGAAGGACGTGGAAAGAGCGACGTCAAACGAGCATGTTTATTGTGCGCCCGAACTTTTGTCTCCCAGTGTATAGAATGCAGATTGCTGCAATATTATTAGCAGTTGCGGGGAGCGCTAACAAACTTCGTGCAATGAATGCCGACACAGTACCTGTTTATTATGTATACTCTAGTCTCAGACAAAGCCTAAGGCTACCCGACGTGACTGGAACAAATTATATCTTATACAGGGATGCTCATGTAAATTGGTTAAGATACTTGGTATTCTCTAGAAAGTGGCTAAAGTTTAAGAAGCTTATTATTTCTTTGAGGCATTAACGTGTATTCTAGTTATTATTTACTCGTAGTCTCATGTTTGTGAAGACGATAATTACGGTTCGGACAAGTAAAATAATAGGATTTTCATTTACAAAAGTTTTAATAGATACAACTCGACATTGTTATCGTAAAGTTTCAGAAACTTTTTATGAACAGCATCTAGTCATTATTTTACATCACTTTATTTAAAAGTACTGTATTACATAAACAAAGAATATAAGCATGATCATTTTTTAAATCCCTTATTTCCCATACTCATCATTTCAGTCGAAAGACGTCCATTGTTGGACACAGGCCTCCCCCGAATGGGGGGGTTTGCCATAGTCGCCCCGCTTGGCAGGCGGGTTGGCGATCGCAGTATAGTGTTAAAAATGCATAGAGAATGCTGCTGCCCATTCTCTGGTGAGTCCCTTTTACGACACCCACGCTTACAGTTACAATTATATTCCTGCAAGCCAAGCTTGCAAGCTCGGCAAGTGAGGATTGTAATTGTGGCTTCCCCTCATTACGACCCGGCTCAATAGGCCGTAGCCACAGCGTTTACACGCCGTAGTATATTTACGGAAACTGTTGAATGTTTTCGTATGTAATGTTAATTACAATATAACATAACATCACAGCTGTGTTCGCCGGAGGGTGCGCCAGAAGTGTACCTATAGTACAACCACATTTCGCCAGTTATGATTAAGTCATAATGTGTGTTAATTAGTACTAAGCTAAAGGCACTTCCAAGTTATTAGTTATTTAATTTAAGACTAGCAGTTGAGAACTTGTTACCTAGAGTAAACCTGTTTTAAACTCTTAGGGAAAACGGCGAAATGTAGGTGTACTATTACGGCCTATCCTTCAGGGAATATTTTGTTATTCACTCGTAAGTATTTACTTTTGTATATTTACATAGGTTTAGTTTTAGATTTTAATGTACCATTTTGCTTTTTTTCATATTCGTTATTAGATTATCTTATATCACTTTACATTTAAATTTTAGTGTTCCAATATAATTTAAATGTAAAGTGATGGCCTGAAACACAGGTTTGAATTAACCTAGATCGGGTGGGTCGCTTCCTAACATTGTAATTACGAACCATTATTACTTGCACCTGTTCTAAACATATTTTAGATATAGTATATTTTTAGGCACTATAATTATTGTTTGTGAAATCTTACTGTGGACTAATTGTATACTTTTTGGAATCGATTTTTTTATTCAATAAATATTATTACATTATAATATGAGTGCGATATTATGTTAACACAATTATTTACGTAGCTCCTTGATGTGAGATGTAACTCTGATATGTATATCAGAATTACATCTCACATTAAGGAGAGGCATATATTCCCTAATAATATTAATTATGATTACAGGGTCGTATGAAGCGATTGTTCTTAATCGGCTAAGCCCGGGTCTACTTAAGGCAGGGCGCGGTCATCGCTGTGGCGCCCTTTGTTATACGTATCTTGTTACTGTGGTATTAAGTGAAGCTGAATATTGATATAATATACGTTAAGCTCTGTGCCATAATGTTACGGATCAGAACTACGTCCTTTCAAGCTGGGGTGATTTTTAAGGTTCCGTACGTCCGAATGAAAACAGAACCCTTATGGGATCATTCGTATGTCTGTCTGTCCGTCTGTCACAGCCAATTTGCTACAAATCTACTGTACCGATTAAGTTGAAATTTGATACACAAAGGAATTTCTGTAACCCAAAACCAGGATGTATAATGTAAATAAATACATTTTGAATATGGGATTCACTTTTGGGGGTCAACTCAGAAAGTAAAAATAGTTATTTATTCTATAAGTGCGGAAGGTAGGTGATTTCCGACGAGTGGCATTTTTATAAGTCGACACAGAAAGTAATCTATAACTCTTTTTATGCCTATTTCGAAAAGTATAAATTATTTTGCACAGAACAAAAGGGTTTCCGAAAGAACACAACTATCAATATGGCACTATTTGACTTGCTAGCTAACATCATGTCGTCTGTCGATAAAAGAAATCCAGTCTGTGCAATTTACACTGACATGACCAAGGCGTTTGATTTTGTAGACCATAAGATACTGCTGCACAAATTAAATAGTTATGGTGTAAGAGGGAACATCTTAAACTTAATAAAATCATACCTGAGTAATAGGCTTCAATGCACGGAAATTTCTAGGATATGTCCAAAAACTAAATTAGAAACCATGTATGTTTCAAAACCAAGACATGTAAAATATGGCGTCCCACAAGGTAGTGTATTGGGTCCGCCACTTTTTTTGATCTATATAAATGATCTCCCGAAAGCAACAACCAACAAAATGGTTCTTTTTGCAGATGACAGTACCGCTATAATAAAATGTACAAGTTCAAATAATTATGAGAATGACATTAATACTTGCTTAAGTGACATTATAAATTGGTTAAATAATAATAATTTGGTTATAAACCTGAACAAAACAAAAGCCATGCATTTTTATCAACGCCGTGAATCCCCAAACGTTAGCATTTCCTACAAGGGCTGTGATATTGAAGAAGCTAATAAGGCTAAGTTCTTAGGCATTATAATTGATAGCCAACTTACATGGAAACCTCATATTGAAGAACTATGTAAAAAACTTAGCAAATCCGCATATGCTCTTTTTCAACTCTCAAAGAAAGTTAATAGTCAGGCTCTTTTAACAGCGTACCATGGACTGGTTGCCTCTGTTTTGCGGTATGGCATTATTTTCTGGGGGCAGTCCACTGATAGGGAGCTGGTATTTAGACTGCAAAAGCGATGCATCAGGTCAATGTGCGGTCTTATGACAACTGATAGCTGTATTCCCTATTTTAAATCGTTACAAATTTTAACTTTGCCTTGCTTATATATAATGGAAACGGCTTTGTTTGTGAAATGTAACCCACATCTATTTAAAAAATTATCAGAGGTCAGGAAAAATCCAATACGGACTCAATACATCAATCAATTATGTCAAGTAAAGTGTAAAACCGCGCTTATGCAAAAAAGTTTTTTTGGTATTGCCCCACTAATATATAATAGAGTACCTAATATTATAAAAAATATGACTACATTCAAATTTAAAAGGGCGCTAAACGACATTTTAATTACGAAAACTTATTACACGATTGACGATTTTCTTAATGACGATTCACTAACTGATTGACATACTATTACTTTGATTGACATATTTATTGTGATCCAGGTTCACTTAATTTTTGTTTCCATTTGACATTATATAGTCTTATTTTCTTTTATATTTTTTATTGCTGTGACCACACTGACATTTTTAGTATTATTATTTGTTATGTAATTTCCAATGATCTGCAGCTTATTTTTGTTTTTTTATTTAGAATTGTAAACCTTTGCATGCCCACGTGACGGTAAAATATGGAGAACTTTATTATAAAAACACCTATGTACTATACCCATGTTTGCAAAGAAATAAATGATTTGATTTGATTTGATTTGATTTGACACGAGTCGAAAATCATCTTACGCACGTGTATCATACAACGTTTTACTATGCATTGTGCGAGGAAATTAAAAAAAAAAACGAGCGAGCCTTACGGCGGCAGTCGCCTGTGATGTGTAACATCTAACATACAACAACGTATATAAGTATAAATGATAAAAACAAAATTCATGACTTTCACTTTTGGCTTTGATTTTTACTTTGACTTCGACTTCAACTTCGACTTCGATTTCGACTTCGACTTAGACTTAGACTTAGACTTCGACTTCGACTTCGACTTCGACTTAGACTTAGACTTCGACTTCGACTTCGACTTCGACTTCGACTTCGAATTTTTGATTTTGACCATCGTCATAATCATCGAAATGTGAAAAACTTTTCTCAAATAATAAAATCTCTGAAACGAGACGGGCTGACTAAGGCCTCAAGAATTAAAAAAAAACAGAAAAGTAAAAAGCACTAGTGAAAAAAAGTGAAACTTTCCGCACAAATTGACTGCATTGAAAACGCTCTTTTCGAGCAAATGCATTGTAAAATAAATTGACTTATCAAAGGAAAGGGCTTGTTGTGAGCTTCTCAAAAATATTTAAATAATTTTAAAATAAATAGTTTATTTACCATCCGCTTATCTCCGAAACTATTGATACTTTTTTTTTTTAATTCAAGAAGCAGTATTTTACATAGATTACGGGAAACCCTGTAAGAAGTCTATGTTAATAACATATATATGTCTCAATATTGTGCGTACAAAATCTCACTTGGTAGTTCGAAATAATATTATAATAATATAGAATACGACTAACTTAGGTATGACTTTCGTAATTACGAAAAACATACCTAAGCTTATAAAAGATGAAAGTATTCATTAAAAATATTAAACAAAATTATTTCTTCATGCTGAAATTATTTCTGCAAACTGAAATCGGTGTTCCATTTCAGTTAATTTCCAATTATCTTAAACAAAATTGTTCTTTAATAGACATAGGTAAGTATGTATCGTTCTGTATCCTGAGGAGACTCATTGTCATTCATTGTAAGTTAACACTAAACCCGTAATATTTCAAAAGCACTTAGCTCAAGCAGTTTGTTTATGAGTTCAGCTACTTAACACTAACTTGGCACGAGTACAAGCTAATCAATGCAAGTTAGTCTACTCTGCATTATTCTAACGAATAGTGCTCATGCTGTCGGGTACGGTCACGGTGACAGGAGGAGCGATTGAATACGTGACGGTCAGCGATACATATAACGGCGCTGGACTGTTTAGCTCTAATATATAGATTTACTAGAAGTGATTCGGCGGCTTCAATATCATCAGGATTGTGCGGGAATATAGCAGTTCGTCGTGGGCGTATAAGTGTCTGTATATATGGGTGTAAATCTATGGGTACGACAGCTGCTCCCCTGACACTATCTCTGTCATCAGAAGACAGCCGCCAGGCAACCATCGATGCGGTGCCCTGATAGAGTGACAGTCACCAGCCAGTGTCACCTTTTCGGTGATTAAAGTAACTTCGTAACAAAACTGACGGCGCTACTTGCTGCGCCGTCGAATATTCATTATGACTATAATTTGGATGGTGAAGTAATTACTCGTGTCACCAACATAAAGGACTTGGGAGTGACTTTCGATCGGTGTCTAACTTTTAGAGATCACATTTCTACCCTTGCAAAGGATTCTTTCAGGCGCCTGAGATTTGTTTTGCGAAATGCTCGTGACTTTCGCAATCCTAATGTTATTAGGCTATTGTACACCACTCTGGTTCGAAGCAAACTCGAGTCCAGTGCCTGTGTTTGGCACCCCTATACCGCGACCCAAACACTGATTCTTGAAAAGGTACAGAAAACCTTTCTAAGATGCCTCTTCCAGAGGTTATACCATTTCTTTCCCTATATGTACCCTACCAACTTTCTTTTAGGGATGTTGGGCTTTAATTCGTTGGAGGTTAGAAGAGGCCTTGATCAGCTCACGGTAGCCTGTAAAGCCTTACAGGGACATATAGACTGGCCAGACCTCCATGGCCTTTTTTGCCGACTATTTGTGCCCGACAAATACATCGGACACCGTCCCCGCCGCCGGGGCGTAATCTATTTGCGCAACCATCATCCAAAACTGTCGCCAGAGCTGAATCTCCAGTGACTTTGAAGATGCTCAACGCCCTTCTGACTCCATCCCTGAATGTGATGTGTTTGCGGATGAATGGAATAAAATAATACGTACGTATATATACGTATGTCTGGTGTTCTGTGAGAGACAGTATGCAAGGGAGTCCACTGTTCCACGTTAGTTTAATTAAATTATATAATTGTCAATATTAATCTTTCTATATTTCTATGTTAATTAATGTAATTGGCTTACCGTTTTAATTAACTATAAATAAATAAATAAATAATATAAATTAAAATCGCTATTCGTGTCTGTCTGTGAAACCTAGTTGTTCTTCTAAACAATGCAATAGATTTTCATGCCGTTTTCACCCTCATTTAAAGAATTTATTCCCGGAAGGTTTTGTATATAGCACATTCATATTAAACTAACATATGATATAGAGACCTCGATGATGTAATGAAAAAATAGTAATTTTGTTTTATGTCTCCCAAAAATATCATTAAACTACTCTTTGAAAATACTAAGATACTAGTGCCAGATTGCATAGATTTCAATAAAAGCTGGTTAAAATTGGGAAAGTTGAAAAAAAAAAAAAGCTTCTTATAATGATTAATTGCCTTCCACTACCGAATATTTGCGAGCTCTATCTTACATTTAACAGGTATTAACACAACGACCTCTACAAAATAATATTACTCAGTTATTACTTAGAACAGAAGCCCTCTGCTGAGATTAATTCTTCAAATAGAATACATTTGCAGGTACTCGACCGTAGCCGCAATACGCCGTAGACAAGTGCTACGCCGTAGACACTTGCTACACCGTAGAGTAGACAGCTACGCGGTTATCTGAAGGGATTGTTAAAGGTATTTTTCTTTTGTTTTAGCCTTTTAAGAAAAGCTGAATGTTTAGATACCTTAAGTACGTTTACTTTTTTTTTTTTCTACGTTAGGGTCATAAAGATAACGATTTGAAAAACAAAACTGAAAACACGTTTTTCTTTTAAAATAAAAGCGTATTTATCCGAGAGTTTCTTTTTATATAATGTGATGAAGGTCATCTCGTGTTTCTTTGAAAAATTGGTTTTGTATTAAACTAAGACCTTTTCTAGGTAAGATTTTCATTCGCTGGATTTTCAGAATTATTAATTAATAATTGCTGGCAAGAAAACTACTATGAAGCAGATAATAAAACGTACACTTTTAAATGAGTTCAAAATTAAGTTGATTTTTCTTTCAGTAAATTTCATGGAAATTATCAATTAAATATCAACTTTTAAACAGAGCAAGACATATTTCCAAATAAGTGTTTGCCAAGATGTCCTTCCTGAAGTTTTTAATATTTATATCTTTAGTTGTGTGTAAGCGATAAGTGCACGAATAATTTCATTTTAACTTTATAGTTGTCTTGGCACCGTTGTACTAAACTTTGAAGTTACGGGAAGTTTATTTTATTAACTTGAAGAATGTTTAAACAAATTTATCGCTTGTAAGTAACTGTTTCTTTGAAGAATTATGAAAGCTTCGTTCTACCAATTATCATTAAAAAAAACCTGTTATTATACATACCATTATGAACAATAGAACATAAAAACAAAAAGCAGTGGAGGTACCTGCGGTGTACGTGGAAGCTATTTTACAGAATGCCAGTTGTTGCGCCGTGCAAATGAGAGTGCACCACAATTGGGACGAGCGAGCGGCTGCAGGTACTCGATAAATAGAGGTTACATCTCACCATCTGCCTAGTCTTTTCCGCTTCTAGTCTAACCGGTTGCAGGTGATTACCAGTATTTTACATGGAGCGACTGCCTATCTGACATCCATAATCCAGTTACTGGGTAACACGATACCCCTTGGTACGACGGGGACGTAATGACGGTCAAAGATCTACGAATGAGAACCCTGACTTACTCCTTAACGTGCGGTACGATGTATGAACGGGTCTCGTTATCTAATTGATGGGCAACCATCCATGGGCCGACCTCGGTGAGCGTTGCTTAACATTGAAATCAGTATCGTGTGGCTGTTATTATTTAACTTCGAGTCCCTCGTGGAAGTAACATCTACTGATAGTCACTCTGGCAGAGAATTGAAGCCATTGGATTCATAACCTTTTTAAATAGATTGTTGTGTTCACGTCAAACCATACTTTTATATCAAAAATATTTTTTTAAAATTAATTTACATGATTGCGAAAACGTGCTAAGTATTGAATGAAAATTAGCAGTTTATAATTAAACAAGGTCCAGTGTAGAGGTTACCTTTTCGTGAGCAGTGTACGAGGAGACTTTAAATTTTGAGGTTTTGTCAATTATTTTCATAATCTTCTTTACTCAACTAAGAACAAAAACAAAATATGCAAAAATTGCGCTGTGCCATGTATATAGAAATACACAAAAAATGTACTTAAGTAATAGGTGCTGCAAGAATGAATGAAAGCGTACTTTTAACCTGCAGGTACACACGGCTACACATCAAGCTATACATTTCCAGTATAAGCTGACCTCGCATTCTACGGAAATCCTATACAATGCGAGATCAGCATAAACGGGAATTGCATTGCTTGATGTGTAGCCGTGTGTACTTAAAACATACATTCTTGCTTCAAATCTATGACAAAGAACAACAAAATAAAAAAGTGTATAACACTTTAAATTTACTTTTACCGGTAGCAGTAACTTTAATACCAGGTCGCGCTGAACCAACATTACTAACGAGCTCTGAAAGCTGCACATAAATAAAAGCTTTCACTAAAATTTTCAGCTAAAAATTGTAGTCCATTGAAAATAAAAAAGTACGCCATAATGATTTATAGTTTCTGTAAAAATTCACTGCTGTGTTAGAATATAGTTTTAAGTTTTAAACTTAAAGCTGTGTTTCCACAGGACGATAACTCGCGAGAACTTTGCCTGCTTCTCAGCTAAGTAATATCCACCTGTAGTCATTTTTCCATCGCAGGTGGAGGCGTCGTCTGTTACAGAGAAGAAATGAACATAGATCAGCTCTTCTGTTTTTCTTACATTTTTACAAATATAAGGGAGAATATCCCTATCATCTGTCATATTATCTTGCTGACATCATTTAAATTGTCACCAGCAGAAAGTGTATTTCATTTTACAAACCGTGTTTCTGACACCGTTCCGCCAACTGAAAGTAAATGTTTTAGAATGCAATCTCAAAGTAATGTATTATTACAAAATGTGGTGCGCGTTAAATACACGCTACATATAATGAGGTTCTACGATTTGTGTACGTTTCAGTCGCCGGTGTGTAACTAGCTTTTAGTTTTAACCGCTTTTACTTATATTGCAGGTTGGAGCTGAATTTGAAGCAGAATTTAGCATTTTTATGCTAAAATTACGTGCAAAACTAAATTCTCTTAGAGCAGAGTACTACGTCATGGACATAGATCCTAAGCTCAGATTTATAGCAATTCCTCCGCTATTAATTTTAGAAATTGTCTTCTGGAAGGATTATTTGAAATTGAATAGCTGATATCATAAGGAGTTGGTGGCGATAACTTAGTGAATGTATGAATATTATCATCGTTTGCATTTAAGCGTTCTTTTTAAGCGGTTAGGTCCGTGATGGGATGCCTTGGTATAAGATATTAGTTTTACATTTGTGGAAATTAAGTAAAGATTTTCCTTAGTTTGGTAGTTGTAGTCAGAAGCCCGAAAGTGTGACAACCAGTCTTATTAAAGGGTCTCGTGTTGGGTTACTAAGGGGTCTTATGTAGGGGTCACGCAGTAACTGGGTTGTGGAGGTCCGTGGTATGTATTAATTCATGTAAAATACTGGTATACAACTCCATCCGGTTTGACTGGTAGTCGAACCTAAGATAGTTCGGAAACAGCTAGGCAGATGTTGATTCCTGTAGTTTTTAATTTTGGTTCAAAATAGAAAAGTTTGGTGACAAAGTCGCAAATGCATTAAAATAACATCTCATCAAATTAAATAAATCAGATCTACGTTTAGAAATGAGCAAAATGCATCCGCAATTAAAAAGTTCGAGAGGGCCAACTACCTAAAAATAAAAACGGAAATAAATCACACTCCAGATAAAACTCTAATTAAAAAAGTCAATGGGCGAGAAAATCGGATTCGGAATTCAAGCAATTTGTTCTAGCTGTAGAAACGAATCCGTATTTTTTACACAACCTACGTTTTTATATAGATATAGTTTGACCGGGATTGTAAACAGTAGTAACCAGAACTAGAAATATGTCTCACATCTGGTTCCTGATAACCTGATCAAGTCATGTCACGCCAATGTTTAATGACCGACAACAATAGCTAGATCAATCAATTGCTATGAGACTTGACAACGCACTCAATTGAACAAACATTCAAAAACTGGGCCAAGTAATAAAATAAGTCAAAATTAACAGCAGTAGGTACAGAGCATAGGGTGGATATAGGCCTCACAACTCGTTCCATAGAGTAGCCCCCGCTGCCTTTCATCAAAGTTTTTATTTAAATTCGGAACTTTTAATTAACAATTATTTTTTAAACTTTGCTTACATTTCTGGAAAATTCATTATAAACATAGTGTATACGTAGTTACCGTATAAGCTGAGGGGTTATTAAAATGCATGGCCCGTCGCCTCGCTCGGTGTTAAGTGCAATAATAAAAATTGTAAAAGGCGAAGTTTTTACTGCTCAACTTTGGTCGCTCTCGCGGCTATTGACTGCAAAAACGTTGGTAAAGTTGGTGCTAGTTATTAGTATTATATTATAGAGGTTATTTCGAATGGCCAAAAGAACGAAGTAAATCTTGTATTCAATGGAACTTGGAATTAAGTGGAAATAACCTTTTTGCGATCGCTGAAACAGAGAACAAAGCATTCAAAATTTAATATTAAGTAGTTATCATTTTCAAAACTTGATAGGGTGCCAAATAAGGTAGTTGTGACTTTAATTATCGTTTCTATTCCATAGTAGGAATTATGTGGAAATACGTTTTGTAATCGCTTAATTAAAACAGAGAGAACAAAGCATTCAGTTCAGAATCCATTCTACTGACTAAATTATAAGATTCTGTTCCTACATAATTAGAATAATAACAGTGAAGCTTACAAAGAAGCGATTTGTCTGTTCAATTTACTTACGACTGGGAATTGAATTACCGCTCTAGCGTCTAAAGTTCACACATAAGTCTATAATTTACTATATTGTAGGATAAATAGTGTCAACCCAAACTAACTTGACATTTGCATGAATGGATAACCTTATCACTTTATGTTCCTACACACTCACATTATAATACGTGGCTCTGTATGAAAGGGACCTTTGTTATCATTGACTCCCTGACATTTTAATGGTCTTAAACAAACTTTCTCATTCGAGTCACTGAAGCTTTAATTTAAAGCGACATTTAAAATTATTTTACTGCTGTTTGATTATGAGGTTTATGTAAAGAAGTTATCCAATTTAGTCAAAGTCTTAGGCCGAGATCTATAAACGTCACTTAGCACGTGCATAGCCTTAGACATGGTCCCGTCTCTATCTTGCACTAGTAGTTAAGCAGTGACACTGACAGTAATATGAATAACGTTCACGAGCTTGCCGCTGTGAGTGGCAGCTAAGAGCGGGGCGGCGAGCAGTAAAATCAAAAGTATAAAAAAAAATGTTTGAAGCAAGCCACGAGACGCCGCCGCTCGTACCGAAAACGCGCGCGGTTTTATCCGAGCGAATCGCTACAGCGGCGCGCGGCGCGGGGAGCGGCAGGAACAAAAGTACAAGCGAATGAGTGCGACGCCACAAAACAGAGCGGCGCGGACAGCGGTGTAAGAGTGACGTACTCAGCGGCGTAGCTAAAAACAAAAAAAAAAACTCACCGAAATTTTAAATTGACCGCCTATATGGATGTCAAAACAACCCCGACATAGATATAAAAACATTATCAAAAGGTTGTGGGAAGAAATTAAACAATGTTTTCCGACTTATGATGGTAAGGAATATGATGGTAACTCATTCTTGTGTACTCATAAAAAACTTATCTAGATATTTTCTGTAATGTTCGTATAGATCACGAAATTCGCCATTTAAATACCGATCTTTATTCAGTTCGTGCACTCCTTCTCTCATATTAAGAATATCTTGTATTAAAAATGTACTGCTTTCTAAACGGAGAAGGGAAAAAGACAAAATCTACATATCTTTAATAAAATAAGTGATAGACATAATTTTAATACTAGAAATAAAGATAAAATAGATCAACCATTTTTCAGATTATCTATAGTACATACATCTTTTTTGGGGTACTGTGTTAAATGTTACAATAAAATACCTTGTGATATATTACAATTAAATGAAAGAAAATTTAAAACTCATATTAAAAGTACACTCTGTAAACAAGCATATTACAAATTAGAGGATTATATCCAAGATAAGAATGCTTGGAAACATGCTGGTCCTGCTCCATAGGACAATTTAGAGTCTAGACAAAATCAAACTGGTTGCTTATTTAATTATGTAATTGTTATTTTTTATAACACTGATTTTACATTCTGTGATTTCTTGAACTCACACACTGACTTATTAGTATTACTTGTTAAAATGTTAGGAATATCGTATAATTTGACAATGTTCGTAAATATGTGAGCACCATGTATCTGTCACATATTTAATTTATCTGTAATTGATTTATTTTTCATTCTTTTTTTACCTATCGCGGTATAGTAATCTTATTCTAGATACATCGTCTTCACATGTAATTATATAATTAATGTATACAAAATATTGTAAAAACATTTTAAAAGAGTAACGGTGGAGTTTCTTTCCCATTCTTCTCCATACGAAAACTACCTTTTGGAAGGGGCGACTAGAATCAATTCTATTTTTTGTAAACTTGACATTCATAAGTGCCTTTTATGTGCCTAATTGAAATAAATTCTTTGACTTTGACTTTGGATAATTTTGATAACGCCATGATTTTGAGCACGTTTTGAGTACCTAAATAGGTCCACCGCGGCCGCTGCAACTAACCGCTACTGAGGGTATGTGGCGTGCAAAACGCACCGCTTACCGACGCCGCCGCGCCGCCCCGCGCGCCGCGCCGCGCCCCGCTAAGGCCGAAGTCGTGACCAGGCCGTACGGTAATAGATCTCGGCCTAAGTTTCCACTGTATTTATTAAGTATGATAATAATTATGATTTAAAACACTTAGAAGAAAAAGACAGTTACTTACAAAGCTATGCCACAATTCTTAGCTCGGTCATCTAAATAGTTAAATTAATAAATTCCTTTAGCTCTTAAATTTGTCTTATTTAAAGGTGCCCGAGAAGTGAAGACAGTGTGCCTGGGAACGAGCCAAGACCACCTGCGACCTAGAGGTGGGAACGCTGGTAAGCATTTCGCTACATTACTCTTGTTTAAAGTAATTTGTCACCCTGTAGCTCTTGCTAACACAATTTATAGGCAATTCCTGCAGGCTTCAGGCGTTATGAAGTATATTCACAGTTAATGGGATAGAGCTGGACCCTGTTGAGTCTACAGTTTTTCTTGGAATAACTATTGACGGTAAATTACAATGGGGCCCACACAGAAAAATTGTCAGGAAGGCTTAGTTCGGCCGCCTATGCTGTTAAAAAAATTAGACAGATAACTGACGTAGATACAGCCAGAATAGTTTATTTTAGTTACTTTCATAGTCTTATGTCATATAGGATACTTCTTTGGGGAACCTGTACGGACATTAATACTATCTTTGTTCTACAGAAAAGGGCTGTTCGAGCCATTTACAACCTAGGTCCAAGAGATTCCCTTCGAGAGAAATTCAGAGAAATAAATATTCTGACTGTAGCTTCACAATATATTTTTGAAAACCTATTGTATGTACACAAAAATATATAAAATTTTAAGAAAATGTCCGATATTCATAGTTTAAATACCAGGAATAAACACAACCTTGCTGTGCATCGCACGCGTCTCCACAGAGTAAGCAACTCGTTCATGGGTCAATGTATACGCTTTTACAACAAACTTCCCATTGACATTCGAAACTTACCCATTAAACGATTTAAAAGCTGTATTAAAACCAAGCTTTGTAAAAAAGGGTACTATAAAATTTCTGATTATTTAGAAGATAGAAAAGCTTGGGATTGAGCTGCTCGCTCTGCTAAGCCTTGTGAAAACCATAAAACTTGACATTTTAATTATTCATCACATTAAACCAGTTTTATAAACACATTGACATTGTTGAAAATTATATTCAAAATGACACGATTACTTTGTGAAGTATTATATTATTTTAATTATTGTGAATGTGAGGACTAAGTGAATATTTTTTTAATTTCTTTTTTTCGTTTTCATTAATTTTTTCTTTCTCAGTTAGTTTTAATGATGGTCTAGCAGTTTGAGTAGTTGATGCGGCCTACCCAAATATCCTGACATTGGTATTGTTCGTCGAGTTGAGCTCCTTAAGTTCTGAGTTGAGCTCCACGATTACTGACAAATGCTTGCACTGACTGGACAGGTCCACTCAATTCTGTGTGGTTCTTTCCTCAAAAGACCATTTCAGACACTAATCTACATGGTCCTCACATGGCTTGACCAAGATTATGTCAGAACTTTAAAAGAGACTGCGACCTCTGAGTTTGTTTCGGCCTTTCTTCTCAGAGTAGTCAGATAGGAAACACCGACCTCATCTAGCTTATTTTTTTTATATTTTTTATATGACGTGTAAAAGTGATTCCGATATCCTATTTAAGCAACTTCATTTCATTTCATTTAATTAATCTAGTGGCTATCCATTAAATATATTCTATATTCTATAGTGGCTATATATTAATTATTGTAAGATATCGGCATGGAACATTTATGTATACTTGCCGGCTGCTTTGCCCGCGTAGAAGTTGAGAATTATGCCATGGGAGTCTACTACCGGAATAACAAGTACCTATCCTATGACCAAACTCAGGTCGTAGTATACATGTGTGAAGAAATTTTGGATATGGCGTGAAAAGGTAACGTACAGACAGAGTTACTTTCGCATGTATAATATTCCGTATTACCTATTGGTAAGGATATGGATTACCGATAGTGCGACAATACTGCTGTCTTGCGGTCAGCTGCAGTTGCTACACAACAATGACACTGTCTTCCTTACGATATAAAGACAACCGATATGTCAGTAACGTATTGTGGGCATGTCTGCCTATTGCAAGCTGGTCAAGACGGGTTGATACACGAGTTGTGGAGCTACATATAAGCAGGCTTGATCAATGTAATGTGATTGTGTGTCAGGTGCTCAATCGTGAACGTAATAAAACAATAGATTTATGAGAGTGCAAGTCAGCGGCAGGAGTATGCGACATGGAGGGAAAAAATATTTATTGGGACACAAAGTAAAAATAATAATGACAACGTGGCCATCGCAAGGCAATATAATCACATATGAATAATCTACTATTTTAAACAGTCCTAATTAGATAAAGCGCAGCGCTAATATTGGGTAGATTTTGTTGTATGTAGAATGTAGATTCTAGTGCCGTGTGCTATTGCCAAGTCATTCCATTTATTCAAGAAATAAAGATGACAAATAGATAGGTACTGAATAAATTTACAGACTTGGTTTTACATTAGATCTCACATCTTTTTGCGGTAGAAGAAATGCGTTGCGATACTTGCTTTTTTTTACATGTTATATTTTTGATGGGATCTCATTTATTTTTTAGGTAAATACCGATAATATACTGATACTGAACCTACATAAGTTTAATTAAACGTGTGGATTTGTGTGTCTATCTGCGGCATCGTAGGAAGATCCCAAAGGTTGTTGTAGCTAATTATTATTGCTTCTTCATTCAATTTCAATGTAGTATATAACAACTGATTTCATTTGTTGACTATTTTACAAGTAGGAAAGAAGAAGAAGTAGTAGTAGTGTTTTTGTAGTAGTTGTTCCGGGTCTGGGTGTTAGTGTATGTGAGTTTCTATCTTTGTAAACGCACCCACGATACAGGAAGAAATTCTTAGTGTGAGGCAACGTTTAAAAAAATAAAAATAAATTACGAGTAACCTTCGAAGAGACTGATTGCGCCTACCTTTATGTTCCATTAGCTAGGTGCACTAGGCCCCTCGTCCCTATCTACGAGTATGTAACTAGGTGTAGGTAGCGCAGGTGATGAATAATTTTACAATCTGTTTATTTATGTGTGAAATTCAAATTTACGTACCTATCTATCTATTTACGTAGTGTAGGTGACGAAAAATTGCATGAACTGCAAAAGTAAGTACAAAGTAAGCAAGTAAAAATTTTAATATACGGTAATTTCAGCCCCGTTTTCTAGATAAGTAACTTTGTAATAGCATATTATTTATATAGGATTGCAAAGCTACTTAAATTGCGGTATTTTAATTTTTACTTGCTTTATAGGCTAAACACTAATTGTGTTCAAAATTTGAAGCTTGTGTGTGTGCTACCTTACCTTAGAATTTTGATGAGCGATGAGTCAGTATGTCAGTGACAAAATTAAAGAATATTGACCTGCAATAGTTCTTAAACTACAGATGCAAATTGAATGTTATTTGGGAATATACCTAGTTATACTAAGTTCTCTTGGTCATTGAAAATTCAGGCTTCTAGCTTTATCCACAACGAAGTTACAGGGGGTCGAAAATGTCCTGAATGGCTTCGAGAAAAGATGATACGGATGTGCTTGTTTTACTCGACTTGGCAGGAGCACTGCCGTACTCCCCGATCAACAGTATAAAAATCTATTGCAATACAATAAAAAACAATTAAACAATTAAAAATAAAATACTTCTATTAGGTAATAACTAGTAACTATATTACAGAATCAAATAGAGGATAAATCGGTCATTGAACTTTCTCAATCATCTCATTTCCAGTTCTTAGATCATCTTTAGATTTTTGAAAATTTGTTGATAAAAACATTGAACCTTTACGAGCCAATAAGTGTGTTCTCCTAACAACTCCTAACAGTACCTATCTATAACCATTCAACTACTAATTAAGTCCGCTGAACCCATAAATCATAAATCAGCAGGATCGTAAGAACATACCTACAGATTGGACTTTTGTTCACATTTTACGAGAATAAGGCGTTAGGCGGCATTAGGGCGTGACGAATTGTTGTTGTTATCAATAGCAGTAGGCAACTGTGACAAATTGATCCCCCGCAGTTCACAATCACCAAGCAGTATTTATTGCTGTCAATAATAAATAATATTTAGAGATTAGTAATGGTTTGTCAATAAATACATAGTACAATCAGCCTCAATATCAATAAGTTGTATACATAGAATTCATTTAATTGTCTACAATCTTTGTTCTGCGAAAGCAACCTTTTGCGAAAGCCATATTCTGCGAAAGAGATATTATGAGAAAGAGAAATTTTACGACGATCGGTAGACATTTTGCGAATGAGCCGTTCCATATATTTTATTATATTAGCTACTCACAAAACAAACACATTGGGTACTTAATTATAGCTACACATTGATACAGTATTGTAGAACACAAATTATCGTAGTCAATCAAATGAATTCTTGTCGATGTATACATATTTTTGAGGCTGACTGTACATAGTAGTTCACTAGCCTTTGCATGTTTAAAAATATACATGTATACTTAATGAAACATACATTATCTCATTACCTATTTCTATTTCACCTGAAATAAATATTAGTATTTCAAATGATTGTAGAGGAAGGATGCAGCCGCAACGTGTTTAATATTGATATGGAACTACATCTGGCAAGCCTGAAATCAGAAACTATCTTTAAATAAGAAATAGATACCTTCCGGAATAGCAAACACATCGCTATAATAAAATAGAACAGTTCTAGGCGCCTCACTCGATAGCCTCAATCTTACTTCACCATACTGTAGAAGTTTCGGAAAACACTAGATTTTTACGAGGCTTTTCCTGTTGCTTTGAAACTGATATTTACTGTGAATATAGTATGTGCCAGTGCTGTGTGTATTTACTGAGAATCGATCAGTATGTCTGTAACAATCTAAACAGCACCCTAATTGCGTAAAACTAAAATATTTCGAACTGTAATTGAAAGTCAATTACAGTTCGGAATATTTTGGAGGAAATGGCTAATCCATTGCTTCATACGTCTGCTTGCTCAACAACGTAAAACAACGCAATTAATGTTGTTGAACTGCCAGAATGAAAAGCATTGCCGTTGTAAGTGTTACGTAATAGGGATGTTGTATGGGGGAAAAAAAAAACTATTTAGTCCGCCAGTCAGATAATAAAAAAATATTAGACACGTATTCTTTGCTTTATCATATTAATAAAAAATGGTTTAGATAAAACGCATTAAAGTTGGGGAGTGGGGGCTCGCTACGTCATACGTCAGTATAAAATCTACCGGCCAGTGACGTTATGCTACCCTGGCTGGTGGAGGCTTTGAGTGTACACTCCTACCAACTTATCTGTGAAATGGCGAAAATTGGAACTACGGCCGTCATGTTGAACTGTCATTCGATTGTTAGTGTCTACTACATTCGGGTTCTCTGGTTGTTTTGTCGTGATATTGCTGAATTTATAAAGTTAAATATGCCGAAAGCTATTAAAAGTGATGCTCGAAACATTAGGTAGGGCTAAAGGTTAAAACCTTTTTTGAAGAAGAAGCTCGGGCGGGGTCTCCGATTATTCCATTTAATCAAATATACTCGTACAAACGAATTTCGGCAGCGACAAGTTAGTGTTGTCAACTTTCTTGTTATAAATTACCCGATACTTAACTAATTATTTAAGTCCACGAAATATTCGTTTCTATTCTTGCTGCAGGTTAGCGTAACGATAACGTACATCTATTAGGTAACCTGCTAAGTGAGTGAGCCAACTAACTTGCCAGATTTCAAATTTCTACTAACATTTATTTTACTATATTTCAGGTGTGAGTCAAGGACTAATTTCAAAAATAGTTAAGGAAGGGCACGCAGCAGAGGAAACTGGTACAAACATTCGGACACCAGGCAAGGAGAGAAAACGTAAAAGTGGATTTGTGCATGTTGATGATTTTGACATGGGAGTTATACGAAGGAAAGTACATGAATTTTATTCTGCTAAAAAAGAGGTCCCTACTGTTAAAAAGCTTCTTAAAGACAGATATAAATTACACAAGACAGCGAGAGAGTCTGCGAAAGCTGCTTCACAAGGTGGGATTTCGTTTAAAAAAATCTCAATCCGATCGGAAGGTTCTTATGTAGCGTAATGAAATATCAGCTTGGAGAGCTAAGTACTTGCATGCAGTGGATAAAAATAATAAATCTCCCCAGCCCCGGTCCATAATTTATTTAGATGAGACCTATATTCACTCTTCGCATACATCGGGTAAATGTTGGCAAGGAGAGGGTGAAGACAGAGTATTGGAGCCTGTATCGAAAGGGCAAAGATATAATATTGTTCATGCGGGAGGTGATACTGGATTTGTTACAAATGCACTACTTGTGTTTAAATCAAACACAAAAAGTGGTGATTATCATGACGAGATGAATAGTACCAACTTTAAAAAGTGGGTTATTGAAAAACTTGTGCCTAATTTACGAGAGCCATCCATAATAGTGATGGATAATGCTCTTTATCACCGTATTTGTGTGAATAAAGTCCCAAATACGAATTCCTTAAAAAAGATATGCAATTATGGTTGACTCAAAATAAAATTGACTACGGAGAGAATTCGACTAAACCTCAGCTTTTAGAAATAATTAAGAGAAACAAGCCTGAACCTGTATATGAGATTGAAAAAAATTTAGAAGACAATAGACACAAATGCTTATATTTACCACCTTATCACTGTGATCTCAATCCCATTGAACTCATATGGAGCACAATGAAAAGAAAAGTTGCTGATGTAAATATTGAGCACAAAAATGCTGAAATTCCCCGCCTAGTTAGATAAGCTTTTGACGCTATTACAGTTCATGATTGGGCACAGAATTGTAAACACGTTCACAAGTTAGAAGGAGAATACTTAAAACATGATTTGTATTTAGATAAACCTTTTATTATAGAAGTGGTATGTGACACTGAAACCGAAAGCGATAGTGATAATGATGATAGTGGTACGGAAATAAGCGGAGTATGGCCTCACAACCAGGATGAAGTTGTGTATGCAGGTTCATCTAAAGATCACAATTACTGTAAACCTGCTATCTAATTACGCAACACATTTTCGATTTGCAATTGAGTCAAATTGGTTTCGTATGACTAGAATTGCTTTCAATTTACAACTTTTGAAAGCAATTCTAGTCAAACGAAACCAATTTGACTCAATTGCAAATCGAAAATGTGTTGCGTAATTAGATAGCTGGTTTTTAATAAATTATTGTAAAACAATTAGTTTTTTTTATTACACTACACTAGGTACCACTGCTAATTATAATTAGTCAAATCTGGTGTTAGGGGTTAGGTACGGTCATAACTAAATGCTAGACATCCAGGTACCTCTTGCAGGGTAGGTACCTACTTAACTTCGCATTAAATGAAAGTTGTATCCCCCCGTGGAACATTTTATCTGCTGAATTTCCACTTCATTGGATTACTTTTTCGATAAAGCCATTGTTTATTGCTGAGAGACTAAAGCGTACCTACGTACGTAACTGTAAATTATCAAATAATTTTTATTTATTTTATTGTTTTTATACAGGTATCATTGTTTTTAATTTGTAAAAACTGTAATTCTTATTAAACGATTATGTCTAATGTGAAATTTCCTTCTTGAAAACTGACTCTATTTTGGGCACCTTATATTAATTAGCAACACTGAATCGACGGTGCCGTCCTCTTTCAGTTCACAGATAAGTTGGTAGGACTGTAGTCACTGGAGGCCAGTGGAAATAGCGATGTATGACTCACTTTATGGTTATAAGGGTCAGATGTTTTTGTTAAATATAATGGGGTGCTAAGCTATGGGGTGTTTTGGTTTGGTATTAACGTAGTGGAAGAGAAAAATTAAAAGGTTTTGGTACCTACCACTCAGTTTCGAACCCCCTCTGCCGATAATGTATCAGTCATGATACTATTTATTTATTTAAAAATATATACTAAGCTCTTTCAGCGGTTTTAAATCAAAATCGAATTATATCATTGAAACTACACATTAACAATGTTCTAATAATGTTCTGTAATCTAGCCTACTAGTTGAGAATAAAACTGTTGAGCCTGTAGGTAACCCAACCAATTAAAAATACAAAATAATTTTGAGCCAATTTTTTTTTTTTTTGATTTTGGGAAATTATCAAATAACTTCTCCCGCTCTGGCCGGAGCGGTAGGGCGTTTCACCAACAGTTTCATCACATACAATCCAAAGTGAAGTTAAGTATAGGTGAGCTTTAAAATTTGGTCTCATAATTGCTACCTTGCATGGTGCACTCGGCTACCTTGCATGGTGAGATAAAAAGAAAATAACGTTCTATCACCTTTTTTTTTTTTTTTTGAGGATGGGAAATCATCAAATGACTTCTCCCGCTCTGGGCAGAGTGAGAGGGTGTGTCAGACTTTTACTGACTAAAACCCACCCGTGTTCCTTCCGTTGCCTGTGTGCCGGGGCCGCGATATCCCTTTCGGACAAACTCGCAACCCCGGCAGGCATTGGCCCTTTCGGACCCCGTCAGTTGGTGCTGACATCTCTTTGAGGCGCGCGTGGCACACAACGCGCCGTCTACCCGGCCCTGGTCCTTATCAGACGGCGAGCTACCCATTGCTCACCGTCCGCAAGCCCGCGCCTACGGTGGCCGGAAGTCGGCTCGCGACTTCCGACGCCCGGGGCGTCTCCTGCGGTGACTAGGGGCGCGAGGGCGCGAATCTTGCCTCTCCCTCGCGCGCTCCGCCTCCTCCTTCGCGAGCATTACTGCTTCGCAGAAGGAAGTGACGGCCTCCCATCCACTCTCGCTCCGGACAATGGCCTGAACCAGGGCCGGATGCGAGAGATCGCCGCCGCCGATCGCCTCTGTGAGGACACGGCGGTGCTCCGCCCAAGCCAGGCAGACTTCCACCGTATGCTCCACCGTGTCCTCCGGGCGATCCACACAGTGGTGACACCCGGGCGATTCCTCCCGCCACTCTATGTAAGCCTATGTTCTCATCTAAGTGGCTCTTTTGTCTTTATTAGAATAAAGTATTTAAACCTGTTACTGTCGGATCGCAACTCCTATTTTGGCACATGTTTGGCACCAAAGTTCCTTCAACTATCTTTTTCAATTTATTTTACTACCGAACATTATTACTTCGATAAACAGCTGATACACACATCTCTTATTTCTAAAAACTTAAAAAACGTCATACTAAAACGGAGTGCATTATGAGATCGTAAAGAGAAGCGATGACAGGCTCGCATCGAGCTCGTAAACCGACGAATGGGGCTCGGCAGACAGACAGCATGCACTTCTGTCGGCCCGACACTGAACTAATAATGTACTCCCAACGTAACATATGAGACGTGACGACAGAACGTACAGAAGGCTCGATCATACAATACGTGGCAGTAGAATCAACCCACCGAAAGTCGACCGTCTACTGCTACATAGGACGTGCAGGCGCACGGAGAAGTTTGCCAACTTAGCTATGCGGTTCATTTGTATGACATGCGTGCATAGCGGGGTCGTGGGAGATTTCACCAACAGTTTCATCACATACAATCCAAAGTGAAGTTAAGTATAGGTGAGCTTTAAAATTTGGTCTCATAATTGCTACCTTGCATGGTGCACTCGGCTACCTTGCATGGTGAGATAAAAAGAAAATAACGTTCTATCACCTTTTTTTTTTTTTTTTTTTGAGGATGGGAAATCATCTAATGACTTCTCCCGCTCTGGGCAGAGTGAGAGGGTGTGTCAGACTTTTACTGACTAAAACCCACCCGTGTTCCTTCCGTTGCCTGTTTGCCGGGGCTGCGATATCCCTTTCGGACAAACCCGCAACCCCAGCAGGCATTGGTCTATCGACCCCGTCGGTTGGTGCTGACATCTCTTTGAGGCGCGCGTAGAACACAACGCGCCATCGACACGGGCCTGGTCCTTATCGGACGGCGAGCTGCCCATTGCTCACCGTCCGCAAGCCCGCGCCTACGGTGGCCGGAAGTCGGCTCTCGACTCCCGACGCACTATGGGCCAGAACGGTGCGTACCGTCTCAAAAATCTGTAACTTTTTTGTTGATTGAAGTAAATAGCTGAAATTTGGCACGTAGAGATACTACGTGCCAAATTTCAGCTATTTAGAGTATATAGAATCCAATAGTGACACATTTATTGTCAAAACTTTAATTATTAATATTTAAAAAATAAAACAAAATTAAAAATGTAGCGGGTACAATTGAAACGTAAGGTCAATATAAACAATGAGTATATTCCAGTTCACAATGTGTACTTATGTAGGTACGACGGTAAATAAAACTACACGGTACGTTCCCAACCAGTTCGTGACACGTGGTGCGTCGCGAAACAAGTAGGATGCGTCACCGCGGGGCGCGAGGGTAGGGGGGGCGTCTATACTAGGCGAGCTCTTCCAATGCGTGGAAACAGCGGCGCGCTAGCGGAGACTGACTGCTCGACACCGCGTCGGCTTCTTATATACGCGAGGTGGCCTAACGTTGTGTGCGTGAGTGCCGTCCCGACACAGCACTGTTGTGTGGCGCGCTGCTGTAGACGTTCGGTGGTGCTACAGGCTCCCCCTCTGGATGCGAAGTCGCCCCGACGAGTAGCCAGTCAAGATGACTGTTCCACCGGCACAGCTAGGCGAGACGCTTGTCGCCGTGGTCGTCCTCGTCCACGGGAGGGCGGTGAGGCGCCTTCAGGGTTAGGCCTAGGTTTAGGCGGACGCCCGCGTTTCTTCAGTGGACGCACCGGCGGAGGAAGTGGACTTGCTGCATGGCCTTGGAACGGAGTCAAGGCGGATGTATGATACACTCCAAGGGGTTTATCTGGAGCAGTGGGATCTGAAATCAGATAAGATGAAGCACCATGGCGTGCTAGGATTAGGTAAGGACCATCCCTGCGAGGACAGAATTTAGCACTTATTCCTCGAGCAGCATTACTGATTGGATGGGTAGTTGCTAATACCAAGTCACCAGGAGTGTAACCGGGATCTTCTCTACGTCCTTGGTCTACCATCTTCTTCCTGCGTTCTTCTAGATTCTCTCTGACATCTCTAGCCTTATTCAGCGTATTGGCGAGAAGTAGTAACTTCGGCGTAATTTCAGGCACAAAGTTTTCAGACAGTAAAATCTGACGAAAATCGTGAGTATTGTCATCCGGAGTACGCAGTTCTCGTGCAAATGTTAAATAGGCTGGCGTATGTCCTGTAGTCAGGCAAGTGGCGGTATTCATCGCAAACCGTATGCTGGGTAACTTATCACTCCAATTCCCATGTTCATCTCCTACTAAAATGGCCAGTTGTGTCTTTAAGTCTCTGTTCTTCCTTTCCACTGGATTTGCTGCTGGATGATACACTGGTGTGAACGTGTGCTTAATTCGCAGACAATAGGTTAATTGTTGCATCACAGCACTCACAAATTGTGGTCCATTATCGCTTATCAGGCGTCTGGGCACACCGTATCGCAGGAAAATCTCGTTCATCAAAAATGTCGCACAATTTTCAGCGCTGGCAGTTTCCAAAGCAAATAATTCTATCCAACCAGTAGCAATATCTTCAGCTATCAGTATCCATGTCTTACCGCTGTTCGTTGACGGCAAAGGTCCAAACAAGTCAAAGGCGAGGGTTTCGAAACGTTGGTTGACGGGCGTAGTTTGGAGCAAACCAGCTGGTTTCAGGTTGGACGGCTTAAACCTCTGGCATGCAACACAGTTCTTAACATATGCTTCAATATATTTTCGCATACCCTTCCAATGATATCGCTTCGAGATGCGTTGATGTGTCTTATCAGCGCCGTAATGTCCCGCCAAAGGGTCATCGTGGTATACTGATAGAACGTTTGCCCATTCATGTTGAGGAACTACGAGTTGAGCCTCATCTGAGTCATCCGACGGGTGATATCGGTACAATAACCCGTTGTTCATGACGTACCCTTTGTTGCTCCAGTACACGGCATTATCTTTACGATCTGCATCTTCTAAGGCTGTTACGATGCTGGCGATATTTTCATCCTTTAGCTGTTCTGCCCTAATTTCAGATGACGGTCTCTGCGGCATATCCACGGCTACGCTACACACTCCACAGGTGTTTTCAGTGCTTTCATCGCAAATAGGCCTGGACAGCGTGTCTGCAACTACATTCGTCCTACCAGGTGCATACTTGATGATAATATCATACGCCTGTATCTGCAAAGCCCATCTAGCTAATCGACCAGTTGGAGACCGTAACGACATCAACCACTTCAGGGCTTGATGGTCCGTAACCACTGTTGCTGGGAGGCCTTCAATGTATCCACGGAATTTTTTAATCGCCCAAACTACTGCGAGAGCCTCCCTCTCGGTTGTAGAATAATTGCGTTCTGCAGGGGTCATAAGCCTGCTGGCGTATTCGACGGGATGCTCATCTTCTCCCTCCCCCTGCACTAGAACTGCTCCAAGTGCATAGTTGCTAGCATCACTTTTGATGATATAACTTCTCGTCTCGTCGGCTTGTCGTAGCACTGGGGTGGATGTAAGACGTATTTTGAGCTCTTGATAAGCCTGCTTCCGGGCCTTTACGTTGAGCGCCAGATTGTAGCGGGTACAATTGAAACGTAAGGTCAATATAAACAATGAGTATATTCCAGTTCACAATGTGTACTTATGTAGGTACGACGGTAAATAAAACTACACGGTACGTTCCCAACCAGTTCGTGACACGTGGTGCGTCGCGAAACAAGTAGGATGCGTCACCGCGGGGCGCGAGGGTAGGGGGGGCGTCTATACTAGGCGAGCTCTTCCAATGCGTGGAAACAGCGGCGCGCTAGCGGAGACTGACTGCTCGACATTTTTTTTTTTTTTTTTTTATATAGGGCATCTCGTAGCTGACCTCTGAGGTCATGACTACTTAACCGGTCAATCCTGTGGTTGCCTTAAGCTTCTACACTTAAAGCCTCCAGCCAGGGGCAAAACTATGCTAATTAAAACTAGGCGAACGCTCGCTAAGGGCACCCCCTGTGGGGTACGAACCTCGGCTTAGGGCGTTCGCTGGGGGGAGGACAGCAAGAGGGACAGGCTGGATCAAGAGTATTTCATTATTATTAGTCGGGGAATTTAAAGCTACAGGCTCAGCATCGACGCGGGCTGGCGCATCTTCGAGCAAGGGTCGGGGGGGAGTATCATTTACTCGGGAGGGTCGCGATCGCGGACCTCTGCGGCGAGGTCGGAAAGTGTGTCGGTGTGTGTGTTTTCTCACTGTACTGGTTTCCCTATTGCTCTCCTGGAGGAGGGTTATGGGGTCGTCTGGGTCGGAAAGGATTAGCCTCGGGCGGCGGGTCTTACTGATTTTACTTGGGACATAACTGGCGGCCTCGACAACCAGAGGGTTGCGGTGGGTGGCGGCGGAATCAAAGAAACGCTTGGAATTGCGTTTGAGAAACTGGTGGATCGTGGGGAGTTTAAAATCGAGATGGAGGGTTTCGTTCCTACAGAACCAAGGGGCTCCCGTGGCCTTACGAAGGAATCTGTTCTGCATCACCTGCAGTCTGTGAATTTGTCGGGGCTTAGCTTGGGCAAAGACGACGCCCGCATAGGTCATGATGGGGCGAATGCATGTTGTGTAGATTCGCAATTTGCACCTAAGTGACAATTTGCTACGTGCATTTAGCATGGAATGGAGTCTTCCGAGAGCGAAAGCGGCCCGCGCGCGGGCCTGCTTTATATGGTCTGCGAAAGTGAGTTTTTCGTCGAGGACCACACCTAGATACTTGGCTCGCTTCTCCCAAGGGATCGGCTTGCCGAGCATGGTGATGGGTCGGGGCAGGGGGGGTCTAAATCTTACGTGCAGTTTTGAAAATAAAACCGCTTGACTTTTGTCGGGGTTTACTTCGATCCTCCATTTCCTAAACCAAGCGCCGAGTTTATCGACTGCGGTTTGGAGAATGCGAGCTATCGAATCGGGCCCAGCGCCCTTGTAGTAAATGGCCGTATCGTCTGCGAACAGAGCCAACTGCGCCTTTTTACTCTTCGGGATGTCGCTGGTGAATAGAGTGAATATGAGCGACTGCTCGACACCGCGTCGGCTTCTTATATACGCGAGGTGGCCTAACGTTGTGTGCGTGAGTGCCGTCCCGACACAGCACTGTTGTGTGGCGCGCTGCTGTAGACGTTCGGTGGTGCTACAAAAATGTATTTTTTTAATATTAAACCATAGTTTGTTTAACTTATTGAATTATAATTTTATAGTTTTATGATATTAAACCTATTTTCTTTTATTTTATAGGTATTACATATAAATCTTACATTTAAATAAATGACAAATATGATATAAATCCACTCTAAAAATATATTTTACAATTAATGTAGGTACGTAATTACTTCTATTTCAATAGCTAAGAGGCTCTTAGCTTCGTCTAACAATTCCTTGGAAATAGTGACTGATGGTTTTCTGATACTTGATATATGTATTCACTTTGCCCCGATGACCCATCACATCCCCACTTGGTAAACAATTTAAGAGATTTTCTTGTTGAGTTGTAAACATTTTCAATCTTTAAGATGCGAGCAGAAGTGTGGTCCAGCAAATCTTGTAGATTTACTTTGGCACTTATATCGGTTATTTGAATGCTGGATGGTGGAGGATAACACAGTTTTTTGGCGTTTGTCAGTATATTATATGATGGCAGTATGTCGAAGTTTTTGTTAATCAGACTTGCTCGAAGTAATCCGTATTGTGATTTCGAAAGATCTAAATCTGCAAATGTACTTAAAGCTTCATCCACCGTAAAATCTGTTGCATTGCGACTTTCATGCAATAATTTTTCCTTCATGATCCTTTTTTCATTTCTATCACAACTCCGCATCATTGTAACAACAGTAGCTTCTTCGAATTCTCCTTCAGACCGCAATCCTTGAACGTATGCATTATGTATATACTCGATTCCATATTCTTGTACCAACTCCATATTCTTCCTTTTTTTCGATTTCTCTGATAGATCTTCATAAGACTTTGGCGGACGTCCACGTTCTCCAGATGTTGTAGGTGTAATATCCAACGGTGCTTCTTCGAATTGTACCTTAAATTCACCGTCTAACCACGATGTATTTTTATTAAAGAAACGTTCTTTAGTTCGGTTAGATTTGGTCCACCGATCGTTAAACGCTGTTATAAGCCATTTTTGAATACGGTTCACAACTAATTCACTTTTTTCAGACGACAAATGGTGGTGTTCTTCTAAGTATTTTTGAATATCTTCTGATTTTGTTCCATGATCAATGAAAAATTCGCATAATACTCGTCGAGGCACAACAAATTCACTCATTTTGTTTTTACTTCTAACTACTACTTTTTTACCGAGGTTGGTGAAGACTATATTATGTCAAAGCACACTAAAGTACTGGTAAATGACAACGTAAATAAATAACTTTTATACTGAAATTTCGTGTGAAAAAATATTATTGTCTAGTGCATTATCACGTTCCTAACCACTATCTACGAAGGTGGTTAGTAGTACTGATATAATGTACAATAACAACTTTAACTACCATTTCCTCCCTTTTCCTTCACCGCGATAGAGAAATACATAAACTACATGATAAACATGTAATTCACACAGTGATAACAAAACATTAACCACATCTGACCGAACGATAAAAAAAAATACATTACCCAATACTCCCACCTTACCTAAAGATTAAGTAAATAGATAATTTTAAGAAAAAAGTAATCTAAATATCCAAAAATCTCATCAATCACAACTAAAATCATTTTTGGTATATTTTGTATATTCGGGGGAATATACAAAATATACCAAAAATGATTTTAGTTGTGATTGATGAGATTTTTGGATATTTAGATTACTTACATCAGGCATTTTTCGTTTCATTTCAAGGGGGGCAGATTCGGGCAATATTTTTTTTTTGCCCTAACTTCTTTATTAGCGGTTCTATGTGATGCTATCAAAATTACGACATGGGCAGACATTGCTAACTGCCAAAAGTCTATGTAAAGTTTCTAATAAGGATAAAATATTAGGTTCTGAAAAATAATTTATATACCTCCCCAGTTTTCACATAATGGTCCACTTAAATTATTTTTAAATAGAATACTTCATAACCATTCTAACCATATATCATAAAAATTTGCTGCGAAAATAATGAAAATATGACCATGTAAACTGGTGAAATTGTGTTCTACATAATTGACATAACTTTGAGCGTCAACTTGCAAGCCTTAGTCTAATAGTAAAAATGAGAAATAGTATATTTTAACTGCTATATAATATGTATTGGACATTCAGTTAGACATGTGCATTAACACAATATTCAATATAGAACATTACGAAAACCTATTTTTGAGACGGTACGCACGGTTCTGGCCCATAGTGCGACGCCTGGGGCGTCTCCTGCGGCGACTAGGGCCGCGAGGGCGTGCAGCTTGGATCACCCTCGCGCGCTCCGCCTCCTCCTTCGCGAACATAACTGCTTCGCAGAAGGAGGTGACGGCCTCCCATGCACTCTCGCTCCGAACCATGGCCTGAACCAGGGCCGGACGCGAGAGATCGCCGCCGCCGATCGCCTCCGTGAGGACATGGCGATGCTCCGCCCAAGCCGGGCAGACCTCCACCGTGTCCTCCGGGCGATCCACACAGTGGTGACACCCGGGCGTTTCCTCCCGCCTTACGCGGAACAGGAACCTCCCGAAACAACCGTGTCCGGTGAGGACCTGCGTCAGGCGGAAGGTGAGGACGCCATGGCGCCTCTCAAGCCACTCCACAAAGAGGGGACTTATCGCCGCAATTGTGGCGTGCCCAGCGCTGGGTTGCGACAATCGCACACTCTATGCCGCCATGAGATCCCGCCGGAGCTCTGTCCGCTGTGCCGTGATTTCTCGCGGCAGCGGAGTTACACCCCGGCGTTTCGCCTCCTCGCGCAACTCCCACATGTGCGCGAGGACTTTCGCCTCCAGATCCCATGGTGGTAGTCCGGCAAGGAGGCTCGCTGCCTCACGGGAGACCGTGCGGTATCCCCGGACCAGTCTGATAGCCAAGACCTTCGACCTCCGTCAAATGCCAGAGACATGACCTTGACACTCTTCGGGGCTACGAGACCAACGGTGGCAAGAGAAAAGACTTCTTCCTGCCTGCCCGACGGCAGGGTTGGTGCAGGCCGAGCCCGCTCCCACCAGAACGCTGCTCAACGTGTGCTCTTAACGAGTACACGTTAGAGCGTTCACTCCTCTGACAGGATATTGTTATACGGGCAACGAGACCCCTTAGGCACGCAGTACCTAATAGGGAGACATTGCCCGCACCCCAGGGTGCACCGTCCCGGAGACTGGTCTTCCCCACGGACGCATCCGTAAGGGAACTCCAGCCATCAGGCACACGGGGAGATTTCCTGTCCTAGCACCCCAACGTTCTATCACCTGAGGGCTGCTTCCAGTCTCGGAGGTTTGCAGTCAAAGCCTTAAAGTGATTACTTGATATCGTAGTATTATGTAGTGAACCTTCTTTACCCATCTGGTCTATGTTATAACATACGTCTACCATATGAGACGAGCATCTGATGGATATATTGCACTGTTGTAAATAAAACTTTGTGTTGTCTGTGACTTTACTGCCTGAGTAGTTTCTGCCAGTCGGTAAAGTTACAATCTGTCTGTTGATATGCTAAAATGACGCGGGCAGGCTTAAATGATCACATATACGACCCAGTAAGTATAATGACAAACATTTTATTTTTTATTTTCATGTAGATTATATAGAGGAAGGTTTATTTCTATATACAAATACATGTGTAGTACAGGCAAAACTACATTAAGGATTGAATGAAATCATACATTTTTGTATTACATCTAGGTGTCCAGAAAAATAAAACGAATTTAAGAAAACTAACTATAGTATGTGAAGAGCTGATCTGAAATAGAATCAGAGTGAAAGTCTCACACGTATGGGAACTGTGGCCTGATAGCAGCAGCTTTGTAAACGACACGTTTCGTCGACGTGCAGTTTTGGAAAAACGGATTGGTAATTGAATATATGGTTGAAATAACTGCACTACACAAGGGCATTAAAAATGTGTGACTTTTAAATATGTATAAAATGAAATTCACTGTCTCAACAAAAACTATTTGGTATAAATCAACTCAGTCTAATCCAAGTTGGGTTCATAAAACATGTACTATTCATAAGGATGTCACATCAGCTATTTTACGTCTTTCAAACTACCCTGAATTACAATGAAACAGCATTGTAGCTTAGATCGCTGAGCTGACTGTCCTTTGAAACTTAAAGTTACATAGTATAGTTGTATTTCAAGTATAAACCTTTTCCAACATTGTATTATATAATTCAGTCCGTGAGGTATGACTGGAGACTATAAAAGTTTATAATGCCTTCTACTATGTACTGCCCCATCCCTATAAGGTATAAGACATGTACTACCTATAACGTTGTTGAGTTATATAAATCTTGAATATCAGTTATATCACACGTCACAATGACAATATCTGTGACAATTCTGTGACAAAAAAAAAAACACGAAAGAATTCTGCGACAATAATACAATACAAATATTGTAGTGCTTGAAGAGCGTTCAAGGATATTGAACCCAGATTTCCAAGATATAAAAAAGCCTCTTGTTAAATGCTACTTATTACTTCGGCTTGATAATTTAAACCAGTCTTGCCTTCGGACATCCTAATTATGTATCTACTTCTCAATTCTCAGGTTCAGTTGAAAACCAGCGTCAGGCACTTATAGTTGTCTGGCATTTTCGATGAATTCGGCCTTTTTCGCGCACCCGTGAGGCACACTCCCCGGCTAATTTTTTACATCGCATTTTGCACTTTTTTTATCTGCTGTATAAATTGTGTGCTTTTTAGTCTGTGTTAAATAAATGTATTTTCTTTCTTATATATTTTGCCATCATTCGGTAAAATTTTGTTATTTATTTGAAATCATATCTCAGAAACGAATCAGTTTGTTTGCGAATTTAATCTAGACAGAAACAGAAAAGAAAATATATTCCTAACTGATGTCCTATTTTGATCGTATCAAAACGAATCAATCTCAGAGCGAGCGATTCTTTAGTTTTCCTATTCTTAAATCAAACAAGATTTTGCAATTTAAATGTATGGAGTAGCAGAATGCGTGGGTGGAGTAGTGTTATGTTGACACATTTTGTAGTTTTATGGTGAGATCAGTTAGCTCGGTTGAGTATTGAGCATCATAAACTGGGGTTTAGTCGAATATAGTGGCGTTCATTAGAATCAGTCTATCAGACTTCGAAAATTGGATTTATATAATAAATAAAATATGGCTGATACTGTCTTTGTTAAAACGTGAATTGGTTTCCCAAATAAATAATATTATAACTCAGACTACAAAGGAAAAACAATGATTGTGATGTGAATCATCCCTCGAAAACCATGACCCACGACAAAAAATTAGAAAATTCTGGTGCCATCTTGGATTTTCCATATGATTTTAAATATATATTTTTTTTATTAGAAGAAGGCAGTCGCAGTCGCGTGACGATTTCTACCAGTTTACTCCTACCGCAAAACCACTTTGTTCCAAAAACTTCAATATAATTTTCATAATTTCCATACTAAATTAGATTATGAATGATGTTAAAAACGGGAAAAGAATGATTAACATCAAATGAATGCCTCCAAAATGTTTTCATAAAAATTTAATCGGAAAACTTTGTTTGTACTAACAAGGATAATGATCTAATTAGCGAACTTTTTAACAATTTCCGAGAAATATTTAGGTTGTTTTATTGACCACTAGCTTTCCCCGCGTAGAGGTCGGAATTGTGCTAACGGGAACGTACTACAAGGATAAAAAGTATCCTATATGATAATTCAGGTTATAAACTATGTGTCAAATTTCATTCAAATCCGTTCAGCCGTTATTGCATCATTGAGTGACAAATATCCATGCATACAAACTTTCACATTTATAATATAAGTACTCGTAGTATTTATTATCGTCTTTATCTTTAATTCTTAGTGTGGGGTAAAGTAAAAAAAAAAAAAAAATTGTATGAAATGAAGTCGCCTCCGATGTCTGTTCGCTTAGATCTTTTAAACTAGTCAACGGATTTTAGTGCAGTTTTCAGCAACAGATAGAGGTTTATATGTTTATACATATAAACCTTCCTCTTGAATCACTCTACCATACATACCCGTGCGAAGCCGGGCCGGGTTGCTAGTTAGATTATAAATGGGAAAGTTTAACTAATATTATACAGGGTGGCAGAGAAATCGACGCGAAAACTGTTACCATGAATTCAGTTCATGATTCTGAAACCCCTGCATGGGAATTTTTCGTCGGTTACTAAATAAAAAATCTGCTGTTTCATAGAAAACTGCAATACCTACTCGGTCAAAATATATGGAACTGCAGATTTTTTTCAAAAAATTTCAACGCTGGGGGGTTCCGAATCATGTACTGAATCCATGGTTTCGGTTTTCGCGTCGATGTCCATGCCACCCTGTTTATACAAGGTGTTTTTTTATATCCATAACTCTAGGGTATGAATGAGACCATATACGGCTACACATCAAGCTATAAATTTCCAGTTCACGCTGACCTCGCATTGTACGGAAATCCTATACAATGCGAGATCAGCTTGTACTGGAATTGTATAGCTTGAAGTGTAGCCGTGTGTACCTGGATAATTATTTACGAGGGTCTTATTCCTAATAAGAATGATATTTGACTGGCATTAGAGAATAATGTAGGTGTTATAATAAAAAAATCCATTATGCAAATTAAAAACCTAATCACGAAATACATGCTTGCTTTTATAATATAGCTAGCTGGTCTTTAGCTTTCATTTCTTTTATTTTATGCAAAAAACACACAATAAAAGTTCTGTTCGTGCTGTGCGCACAGTAAACCCGTCATAAACAATACACATGTCCACATAGTAGCGATTGCTATTTTTGTCACGTCAGCGACGCGGGCATAATCCCCGCGTCACGGCAGCCAACACGCTCCGTCACGCCGCGGGTATACTCGCAGCACGACAACCATTCATCTTGTTTTGCATTCGGTGCGTATTTCCGAATAATATCAATGTTATTATTGAAAAAGAGGAATATGACGTGAACTGATTGTGATGTGTTGTGATCTGTGACTGGGGAGCGTATCGAAAACGTGCCTCTTTTTAACGCGTGATTTCATGATTTGTGGAATGGATTTTTTGTTTTATCCTTGTACAGGAAATAATATTCCATTACGTCACGTACTGCTGAAATATGATATATGTCGTGTTAAAATATAATGTCGCGCATCTTCAAAATTATACAACATCGTCACACGTCCCTATCCACGACTTTCATCGGCTTCGTTTTTTATTTTATAAGTCTATCGCATTAGTGAACTCATGTATCGTGTACCTATATAGTTTTGTAAACACTTACGTGTACTCGCAATAACTATCCAATAAACCATACCTACAAATATTTACAGAGCGAGAATAAAACCTGCGACCAGGTAAATAACTGATTGATCACCCACTTGGCGTCACTGCCTCTCTTCCCATACAAACACTAGGCTAACAACACATGAATCAGAATTGAGTATCCATACCGCGTCTATTATATAGTTCACTACAATTCCCATAGTTTCCTATGTCATTACGAGCCAATCGCTCATCTATGAGGACACAATGCGGTGCACCGTCGTGTGACGTCACTAACTCACTCGCCGGCGATGGGACACTAATCACATATTGTCTCCAGACACGACACTCCAACACTCCGACACTGTGTCAGACACTGCGACTCTGTGTCAAACACTTGCTATTATGATTTGAGATAAGGGAATGTGGGGGCGCAGTGGTAGCGGGAAAGGAACGATCTTATCTCTTGTTATAAATTGGCAAACAGGCCGGCTGGGTTTGCACAAGCCTACCTCGGTTGCCTTCTAATAGAAACACAGAAATGCTTGCAGGCTACAGAAATAGGTAAAAACTATAGCGATCGTTTTTTCATTGTATGCACTTTCACAACATCCTCTATATACGTACTCTTCATAGAACAAATAGGTAATAATATTTCAGTATTTGGTTCTTCATAGTTCCCATAATTATGCATAGGTATTGAAAAAGCCGTAACAATGCGAACAAAAAAAAATCTCTTCTACAGAATTGCCCCAAAAAATTACTAGGAGAGCTGTTAGTGTGACCATAATATCAAGAAGTAAGTGTACAATACCGGTAATTATGCCGGGTGAGTGCGCCGCGCCGTGCCGGAGGCAGCGCTTGCCGGACGGACGGCGACTGCTCCGGACAGCGCCTGATCAGAACAGTCGGGACTATTGTTAGAAGTAGCTTTATTTTCCCGTTTTATATTTGTTAATGGCACTTAGTCGTGGACGTTTTTCTTTAGATTGGTTTTTCTGAATAGGATGGTTTGTCGGAAATAAATATTATTGATAGCAGATTATTGACATTACCATTATTCATGCATTAGTATCATCCTCTACTTCAACCTTAGAGAACAAGAACTTTCCATCGGACTATGTTCTGCAAAGCTTAAGTTTAAGTCGCTTATATAACCGACAATAGACTTAAAAACAACAAAAGAAAGGTAGTCTTTCTATAAAATACAGAAAGCAACATAACAGAAAAGAATAAATTCTCTTCAAACCTCATTACTTTATGCGACATAACAAGCTGAGCGCCCCTGCACAATGAAGTGGTATTTGAAAAGAAAATCCTCCTAACTGCACGCCCTTAGAAAATACTTTATGCTCGGAAAATGTAGGTGTCATTAAAATGTATATAAAGACAGGCTTAGGGATGAGCGACACAGCTTAGATGTAGCATCGATCGAACACAATCACTTACGATAACGAACGCCGGTGTCTGATAACAAGAGCCTCCTATTTCGGAGGTGCCTTGTAAGTTAGTTATAAGTTACATAACATCACGCCTATAATCCCCGAAGTGTAAGGCAGAGGTGTACCTGTACCCATATTTCACTAGTTATGTTTAAGTCCCATGTAACAAGAGGCGAATCTATTGCCATCAGCCGGGCACCGATCGAAAACTCCGGGTTGCTACTGAGAAATTTAAAAACCCAATAACGTTTTGCCCGACTTGGGAATTGAACCCAGGACCTCATGCTCCGCAGTAGCGCTTGCGACCTCTAGGCCAACGAGGGCTATAATTTCTCATAAATGCTGCCAAAGAAAATGCTATCTGCTATTATCCTTTTGTTAACTGTTTGGAATTCAGGTAATAACACTTTTGTATGCATTCTAGCAGTTTTGTTATAGATACTTACTCACTGTAACAGATTTGGTCAAGGTTTTGGTAGAGTATTTAATCAGTGTTCACAACAATATGTTATAAATAATTGTAACAGTAGATAAACTTAAAGCTACTTTATATTTCTAACAGTAAAAATAATATTTTGTGTGCTTTCAATATCTTTTTTCTCATAACCATTAGGCCGTGATATATTTATACCATTATCTTATTCAAATTCGGTTTAGTAAGATCGTACTTGTCTATGTTTAACCGACTTTAAAAAGGAGGAGATGGTTGGCTATTACTCCGCCAATTATTAAATGTTTTGATGATTATTTTATTGTTTGGTAGGTCATACTTCAGAGGTGGTCCCATATAAATTTTATTAACTTTGATTGGGTAGTTTTTGAGTCCCACTTGGTCTATATGGATGATATTATAAGTTCCTGTCACTGTTATTTACATAGCAGGTAAGTGGTATTCGAATTTGTGTAGTTAACTATATAGTCACCTATATAGTTAAAGTTTATAATTAAATAGGAATTCAAACAATAGCTCCTCTGTCGCCGGTCGCCTCGAGAAAATGCTGTAAAAAACCCCCGATGCCGCTTAGCCACTACAGCGCTTACTGCCGAGAGGAATAGTCTGCGTCATAAGCGGACGCAGGAATAAGGAAATAATATTGAAAACAGTTTGAAGTAGCTTCTCAAGTTACTTGGCTTCAGTATGCAACTCTGTTTGCTCAATCACCTACGTGTTATTATATTATAAATTGCCTTTCGCCCGTCAGCTAGAAATGTGTGTATGTGTATCCTAATTCTAACTATAACTTAACTTAATAACTATATATATATTCATATTATAAATGCGAAAGTGAGTTTGTTTGTTTGTTACGGTTTCGCCAAAACGGCTCAATGGATTTGGATGAAATTTGGCACATGGGTAGATCATGACCTGAGTTCGGACAAAGGATACTTTTTATCCCGATATTCCCATGGAATCGAGACTTACCCGGGTGAAATCGTAAGGCGCAGCTAGTATTTGATGAATAATGGATTATGGGCTCAAACTTGAAGTGATTCATATAAAGCATAAAGTCATGAATCGTCGTGTGAGTCACTTTTAGTGTCTGTGTGTGTGACCGCGATCTTCTTCTAAACTACTCAACAGATGTTCATTCGGTTTTCACCATCATATAGAGAAATTATTCCGGAATTTTTATTAGATAAACATTCCATTTAATTAGATAAAGCACTTCGTTTCGAATCTTTACATATTATAAAACTAAGTCCCCCGACGCGTTTGTCTGTCCGTCTGAACGCTATAAAATCAAAAACTACCGAATATATTTTCAAATGGTGTAATTCATGAGAAAGATTTTGGTGTATAATTCGTTATGGTTTTGTGTAAAATTATGACGATTATTTTTCAATATGTCAGTAAAAATCATGCCGACCGGGAACTTTACTGGGGTGTGTCGCATAAACCGTGTGAGATACATCAAATTTTTGATGTTCAAAATTTATGTTCCAGAGTATTGTACATCTTAAAAAGTTCAACAAATAAGTCAAGTAATATCTATCTTCTAAGGATGACCCACAATAACCATTTTCATCTTCCAGAATTTGATAAAAATTTCATTGTTATTTCCGAAGCTATTTTGACCGGTATTTTATTTATCGTTATTCAATCAAATATGTTATTTTAATTGGGTATTAAATTGAAATTAAAATGTGCCTTGACATCATACCATTAAGTTGAATATTTTAAATGATATCATAGATTTAAAATTACGCGTAACAAAATAATTATTCTTGATGGCGCGGCGGGCGCGGTAGGAGTCAGTGACCTTTTCCTCGACTATTAGTTATGTAATACCGGTAGTACGTTCTCGTAGGATATTTTTCCGACATCCAAGCGAGCGAAGCCGCGGGCAAAAGCTAGTTATTTTGAAACCTAACCAAAAAAGAAAAAATAACCTTACATATATCTAGGTATGTATATTTTTTCTTCCGATGTATATCTCTTACACCACACATTGTCAGCGGCATGAAGCCAGGCAACTGTCTACAAAAGAAAACGATTTGATGCAAATAACTTGATTTACATAAAAACTATGAATGTATTCATACGCAAATATTTAAAGAAAGAAAGAAAGAAAATACATTTATTTAGTACAGACTAAAACACACACAATATATATATAATTACACAGCAGATTTGATAAATAAATGAGTAAATAAGACGGATGCATGAAAGACCATTGAAGAAGAAGAAGTCATGCCACACCTTTCCTAAACAAGCATTTTACTCTAAACATGAAGTCCAGACGCAAACTACACTTGGCTTGCCTTCTATTCGGTGTAGTTAAATACCAAAAACCGGACTACCTGTACGACAAGTTGAGTTGGATAGCGAGTAAACGAGAATATGGGAGAAGGCAATGTTCGCAGCAACTCTCGACCCAGTCGCATAGTACAGCCGCTTTTAGAGGTAGCTTCCGTTATGCGGCTTCCAAAGTGTGGAATAACCTGCCACCATCTATCCGATCTATTAACACGATCGAGACATTTAGAAGACGCTTACGGCAGTATCTCATGGATGCCCAACGGAAGCTAGACATGATTAATTTAAATGTTTCATTGCTGCGAATCCATGTTTATATCTATCATTTATTGACGACCTTCCATTGTTTCTTGTGCAACCATATCATTTTATTTCATTCCTCATAAAGCGCTATATAATTATTTATAATAATTTGTAAACAAATATCTAATCGAATTTTATTTTATTTGCTACACATTTCTATCTACTTTTATTTAAATATAGAAAACGTCCGTAGGAGACGTCCTCGTAACAGAAGGTCCAGTTGAAAACCAGCGTCAGACAGTAGTTGTCTGGCATTTATGCTGAACTTAATAATATTGTGTGCCTCACGGCTGCGCCACACAATATTATTTTAAGTTATCTTTATTTTTTGTTTTTTTTTTGTTTTTGTGTGCCTTAACCTGAGTCAAATAAATTTATTTTCTTTCTTTCTTTCATTGTTAAATAAGTAAGAAAATAAATATATCCTTTGTAACGAGACAGCAAAAAAAACCTGCTTTAAACGATGCCAGACTTCCATGTTTATCACAATAAAATAAAAACAAAGCATACAAAAGAAATACACAATATAAAGCGTCTATTTAAATTCGAAGTCCTAATTAAGACACATTTATTGCAAAATAAACTTATTAGATAATAATCAACATCAAAATGTTTTATTCAGTCTCTAATTAAGTACATCATTATGTGGTTCACTCTTGGAACTAATTGCTAATTTTATTATGGTAATACTTACAAAATAACAAATTAATTAGGCTGGCAATCTTAAACCCTAATAATATATTTTAGGCACATCGCTTAATTGCGATTAAATTAGTAGTTACTCCTTGTTTTTGTTTAAAATAAAATAGGAGCAGGTGCCAGGTGCAAATAGGGCAGTATACGTATAGAACGGCGGTATACGTATTTGGAATGCACTTAATTGCCTCTAAAAATGCCTGGTATCAGCCAATCAACGGACAACCAAAATAATTGCATTCTGCGTTCCGCAGGTGCCTGTAAATTTTGTGAATAATTCGTATTTATGGCGCTCTTTTTTTGCAACGAAATTTTCTGGAAAAGTGGAAAACTCACGTTGTTAAGGCACTCAATTGCCATGCAAATGGCATTTAATTGCCTGTTAATAATTCGCTATTGTTATTCAAAGTGTCAACGATATAATTGCTTACGGGTGAGTTCCTTGTTTCGTAAAAAAGTTGGTTGATACAATTGTTGCGTTTTATCCGAAGCGTAGCTTAACAAAAATAATATTCAAGCTCAAATTCAAAATATTTTATTTCACATAAACCTACATGGGCCCTTATGAAACGTCAGAAGCTAGGTGCACGGTTCCAATTGGTCGTTTCCTATGGAGAAGAGCCAGCAAGAAACTCCACGGTCACTTTAAAAGTAAATGGTTTTTACAATGTTTTCAAATTACAGTGTTAAAAGGTAAGAGAGGACAGTGTAGGCCTATCAACAAGTACCAGGTACTTAGCAAAATATAAAATGGTCCACAGATCTACAGTATGTTAAGCCTACAACGTTCACAAAATTTTAAAGAAAAGAAACTATATAAAAGATTAATAAAAATAAAAACTTATTTATTGCCACTGCAGCTGTAACAAACCAAATTTAATAAAAAAAAATATATATGTATACTTAGAATATTGTAAGTACATAATATCAAATAATAAAAAGATTATGTCAAGGAAGTATGTAAAAACATAAATAAAGGTAAAATAAAATAATTATCGTAATTTGGGAGCAGTTAATAGACATTTACATAGTTATGCCGTTGATCAGGTACCAGGGAAGCCACATGTGCAGAAGGAATTATTGCCAAACTTCCTTGTCTTCAACGTAGTCTTTAATCTTATAAAATACTTTTTTTATAAGGACACGTTTGATGTGGGTTTTGAACTTTCCATCGCTAAGTTCTCTAACTGACTTTAGCAATTTGTTGTAAAAGCGAATACTGTTTATAACAAATGACTTACTAGTTTTAATTAATCTAAATTTTGGTATCACAATTTCATTTTACTACGTGTATTTATATTATGGAAATCGCTTCTTATTTTGAAAGTCCTCAGTTTTTGCGAATATACAAAATACTTTCTAATATATAAAGAGAAGGCTGAGTAAGTATATCAATAACTACTATAACTTTTCTCTAAGGGACTCACGAGGACCCATTTTATAGATCGCGCGAATTGCCCTCTTTTGTAAAATGAAAATTGAATCTACATCAGCTGCCGATCCCCACAGCAGAACGCCATAAGACATAATACTGTGGAAATAAGCAAAGTATACTAACCTAGCTAACATCAGTCAGTTGCCTTATTTTTCTAACTGCATATGCAGCTGAACTTAATTTACCTGAAAGAGCTCTAATGTGGGCGCCCCATTGCAATCTCGAATCTAAGGTTGTTCCTAGAAATACAGTTTCCCTAAAAGCATCTAGTTTCTTGCCATCTAGTTTTAAATTTAGACCTACTTGAGGTACATTTGGTAAAGAGAACTTAACACATTTGGTTTTGTTCGCATTAAGTAAAAGATTATTAGCTGCGAACCATTTAGAAAGAACTGCCAAACTATTGTTGACATGTAAGACATCCGTATCTTTTCTATCATTTAAAAAATAAGAGAAGTGTCATCAGCGAATAGAATTATATCTGATAAGTTGGCCATCATGTAAGGAAGGTCATTAATAAAAACTAGAAATAGGAAAGGGCCAAGAATTGATCCTTGAGGCACGCCCATCTTAACTAGAGACCCTGAGGACGTCGCCTGTTTGATAGATAGGAAATAACAAAAACAGCAGCTTGTCCATGAATTCCGTAGTGGTGTAATTTACAGATCATCATCAAACAAATGCTTTTGAGAGGTCACAAAAAATGCCAATTGCATCCTGTGACGTCTCCCAGGAGTCCAAAATGTGACTAATGAGTTTTACTCCTGCATCAGTCGTCGACCTACCTTTCGTGAAACCAAACTGGTGACTGTAAAATCCCATTTGAATTAAAATGAAACAACATCTGGTCTAGCGTGATTTTTTCATAAATTTTACTCAATGCTGGTAGCACAGATATAGGTCTATAATTAGAGGGATCGCTCTTACTACCTGATTTGAAAATTGGTACTACTTTACTATGTTTCATTAAATCAGGAAACGTACCGCTATCTAAACATTGATTAAATATGCCTGTTAGGACAAGGGCAATTGTGTCAATGATATCTCCAAGAACCTTAACGGAAATCCCCCATAAGTCTTCAGTGTTTTTTATGTTAAGACTTTTGAATGCTTTTTTAATTGTGACAATAGAAATGGGGTTAAATTCAAAATTTGGAATATCCTTACAAAAGTTTTCTTTTACTTTTTCTTCTTTGACTCAGCTAATATAGACGATGAGGGGAGAGATTTTGTGACCTCTATTGGGATGTTGGTAAAGAAATTTTCTAGTGTCTCAGCAACTTTTAACTTATCTGAAATGGTTTCATTATCAATCTTTAAAGACAATTCATTCCGAGATTCTGAATTGATTTTGGAACGCCATTGCGCTAAAATCTTTGTTAGCATTCAGTTCGAATATGCATGAAACATAATATTGGGTAGTCGATGTCCAAATATAAGCAGATGTATATCTATTAATATGTCAAGGGCAGCTTGGTTGATTCATCATTTCACAACCGGCGCCGTCCGTTATTAAACACTGTGGCGGTTTTGCAAAATGCCTAAGGCAAATTGGTAATTCGTTAAATTGTTATAATTGCGACATTGATTGTTATTGTAGGGTGACCATCGTTGGGCACGCCACAATTGTGGCGATAAGTCCCCTCTTTGAGGAGTGGCTAGAGAGGCTCCACGGCGTCCTCACCTCATGCCTGACGCAGGTCCTCACCGGACACGGCTGTTTCGGAAGGTTCCTGTTCCGTATAAGGCGGAAGGAAACGCCCGGGTGTCACCACTGTGTGGATCGCCCGGAGGACACGGTGGAGCATACAATGGAGTCCTGCCCTGCTTGGGCAGAGCACCGCCGTGTCCTCACGGAGGCATTCGGCGGCGGCGATATCTCGCGTCCGGCCCTGTTTCAGGCCATGGTCTGGAGCGAGAGTGCATGGGAGGCCGTCACTTCCTTCTGCGAAGCAGTAATGCTCGCGAAGGAGGAGGTGGAGTGCGCGAGTGAGAGGCAAGATTCGCGCCCTCGCGCCCCTAGTCGCCGCAGGAGACGCCCCGGGCGTCGGGAGCCGCGAGCCGACTTCTTGCCACCGTAGGCGCGGGCTTGCGGACGGTGAGCAATGGGTAGCTCGCCGTTCGATTAGGACCAGGCGCAGGTCGACGGCGCGTTGTGTTCCACGCGTGCCTCAAAGTGATGTCAGCACCAACTGACGGGGTCCGTAAGGACCAATGCCTGCCAGGGTTGCGAGTTTGTCCGAAAGGGATATCGCGGCCCCGGCTCACGGGCAACGGAAGGAACACGAGTGGGTTTTAGTCAGTAAAAGTCTGACACCTTCCCGCTCCGCCCAGAGCGGGAGAAGTTATTTGATAATTTCGAACACTCAAAAAAAAAAAAATGGTGACCATCGTAAAACACAGGTTGATCAAATCATACTTTATTCCAGCAATCAGGTACCTATTATGTTACTCTAAAATTGTGAGAACCGTTAGTTTATAATTTACCGGTATTATTTCAGTTAGATTATAAACTATTGAAAAATTGACAACTGGGTGCAAAGTTAGGTTAGGTTAAGACTATGAACCACCGCACGCGAGCCGAGCGAGCGCTACTTCCAAGATGCTCGCAGCTAGGCAGGCTATTTAGTATTCACGCAAGGTGCGTTACATCGCACGCAAGTTTGATACCAGTTCACAATTTGTCGGTATTATTTTTGTTAGATTATAAATTATCAAAAAAGAATGCGTTATACTGTAAATTGTATGTTGCAGATTCGACAATTTTTATTTTTTTTCGAAATTTTTCCTCAATTTGTACCAATAATATTCCGCAGGAGTCCTTCGAGCACCAGATTCCATGGACGATACCTTACGTTTTTCACATACCGGATAACTAAATACTTTAATTTGCCGCGAAATTTTGTAAACGGCGTTTGAATTGTCCATCAAATGTTGTGGCATATTAAGTGACTAGGCGATTAACATTTTGCCTTAGGCATATTTCAAAACAGCGAGCGTTTGTAAACGGACGACGGCTTTTGTAAAAAGCGGAATCGCAGGTAAAAATTGCCTTCGACATAAACATTGACTTTTTACAAACTAATGAATGATTATGTAGTGTAAATAGTTATTAATATAATTTAATGGATGAGGTAATAATTTTTAATAAATACGAGTACAGTATATAATAAAAGAAATGATTCGATTTCATTTGATCTGAGCATGAAACAATTATTGTTTTCATTAATTCTTAATACAGAAAATTCTTATTCTTTAGGACTATTATTTCAAGCCACCTGAACAAAATTTAGGTTTGAATGAAAATTCGGCAATATTCCAGCAAGATTCAACTGTATGTTACCAAATATTGCCTTCTTCTTTATTCTGAGGCAATTTTCCACACACGTTAGAATATAAAATCACAACAGCTGAAAAGAGGTGAATTGGCCCGAAATCCATAAATATGGTCCAATTGTTGACGGTAATGCGAGCCTCTTCCCCTCACTACGGAATAGCTGACTGTATTCTTACGAATAGGCAGTTTTATTGAGTTTCTGGACCAATTTTTTGTATCAATTCTGTTTAACCTTTGAAAATATTCCTCACCTGCGCTGGGAAATATGCTGTTTTATGTTATCTCTTTTGCGTATGGAAACGGCAGGAAAATGTGAGGAGTGAATTAGATTTAAGCAGCGAGCGATATCAACATAATGGCCAAATTGATGAAATGCAGTAGTTTTGTTACAACAAACGCCGTTGTCACGATTCAATAGTGCTAAGGATCTTTTACAATTATAAAAATACGCGAACCCAAAAAAAAGCATATATTTTGCTTATTATTCAAAATTTATTGGTTCACGCTCATAATATAGCCCAGTCAATAACAACATCAAACATCGCTAGGGCGCATGTGATTTCGATTTTTTATATGTTGTTAGGTCCCCCTTTTTTTTTGACTGTCAAATAACTTCTCCTTGCAACCAATAAATCTAGAGTGCTTGGGTTGGGCTCAAATCGTAGCAAATTTAGCTTGCTTTCAAAAATATTGAACAGAGATACCTATAAACGTGTCCTTAAGGCATATTTTTCATAAAAACTGAAGCGAGTGTCAGAAATTCGCAGTTTTTCGAGCAGTATGGGAGTAGCACAAGCATTTTAGGGTTGCAAACTTGGGTATAAACTACAGTCAGGGGACCTAACAACATATAAAAAATCATAGTTACATGCGCGTTTGCATTTTTTTGTGTCGATATTGACTGAACTATTAACACTTGGTAAGGTTTTTAATACAGTACGATGGTGTCCAGAATATTCTTCACGACCATTGTGTACACAATGCATTACTTTCAGCGCTTATCAAAACAAACAGATACAAAAGAATTGCTTCAATAAAAACAGGGTTAATACTGAAGTGAAAGGAAAGCGGTAATAGCGGCGGTTATTTATCGTGAAAAATCATGAACCGATTTGTAAATATCAGAGTACAATGGAGTTCAAAATATTCGGTACACACAATATTTATGTTCAAGGCTTTGTTGGTGAACAATTAAGCGATTCTTTTCGCTTACAAAGAACGTGAAATTCAAAAATATGGACCGTAAAGACAATATTGAATATTTACAGGTTGATAACACTGTACTCACAAAACCAGCGGAAATAGCCTCTGCACTCAATAATCATTTCATAAACGGTATCACTACACAATATCAAATAAATAGCTGTCTCAATGAAAACGTAATTGCTAACTCGATGTTCCTCACTCCGATGTCTGAAACTGGGGTAAGGCAACAGATATTATCATTGAACAATACAAACTCTGAAGGTTACGATGAACTAAACACCAAAATTATTAAGACATGTACCAATGAAATAAGTCAGGTGTTGACATATTTGATCAACTTGTCTTTTTCACAAGGAGTATTCCCAAAAGCGTTAAAATTATCCATTATTAAACCATTGCTTAAAAAGGGTGATAAACATGATATGAACAATTATCGCCCTATAACATTAATACCCATAATCTCAAAAATATACGAGAAATGTATGCATCAAAAATTAATAAATTACTGCGAGAAATTTAACATTATAAGAAAACATCAATTTGGATTTCAAAAAGGTAAATCCACAACGTTAGCCATATTCTCACTATTAAAAACGATACTGAACAATTTAAACAACAACCGGTTCGTAACGGGACTATTCTTTGATTTATCGAAGGCGTTCGATCTAGTTACACACGCAAACTTATTAAAAAAATTAGAAGCTCTCGGAATCAGAGGACAGCCACACCAATGGATATCGTCGTACCTAACTGACAGACAACAGTGTGTCGCTGTTACCAAATTGGACGAAAATGGGGATATGATACTGCATACGTCTGAATATCAATATGTAAAACGCGGTGTGCCACAGGGTAGTATATTGGGCCCCATCTTATTTCTCCTTTACATTAATGATATAGTTGATATGACTAATCACAAATGCTTTCTTTTTGCGGATGATATTTCTATAATTGTAACTGCTGACAAAACATGTAATTCAATTACCGACCATGAAACTGACATAAATAATACAATTGACATTCTAATTAATTGGCTAAATAATAATAATCTATCTATTAATCTTGATAAATCTGTATACTTACAATTTAACAAATATTATAATAATAAATTTAATTTAAAAATGGACATTTCAAAAATTACGCATGTGACGCAAACTAAGTTTTTAGGTGTAGTCATAGACGAACACTTAGACTGGAAGGCGCAGGTTGAGAATGTCTGCAATAAAATAAATAAATTTTTATATGCCCTTAGGCAAATAAAAAAGGTAACAAATATAAAAACAGCCGTAATGTCATATCGAGCATACGTTGAGTCCTCGTTGAGGTACGGACTAATAAAATGGGGAAATAGTACCGACCACAACAGAGCATTTATCGCCCAGAAAAAATGTATACGGGCCTTATACGGGATTCCATCCGATGAATCTTGTAAACCGATATTCAAAAAGCTTGGTTTGCTACCGTTTCCGTCATTATATATATATGAGGTGTGTATGTTTGTAAAGAAACACAAAGAATTGTTTAAAACAGCAGCAGAGGTATGTTCACGAAGTCGGCGTGACCAATACACACTAGTACTAGACGAGCTGCCTAGGTATGCTAAATATAATAAAAATTGTGTAGCTATGTGTGTACGTATATTTAATAATTTACCAAAGACATTAAAAGTATTGAATTGTAGACTATTTAAAATTAAATTGTATAACTGGTTGAATGAAAATAATTTCTATAGTATTAAGGAGTTTTTAGAGCACTAACGTTGACATAACAATTTTGCATGCTTCAATTATAAGCAAAACATGTATGAGCTCATTTTGTATTGTAACAACTTTTTATACCGTGTTTTAAGCAAATAAATATTATTATTATTATTATTAAAAGATTTTGCTTGAAAAGGCTCTTAGTGGGCTCTTGATATGTAGGACCAGAATATTGTGGGTTATATTTAGAAGATCTAGTTGAGCTAGCATTGTTTTGTTTGTGATGAAAAGGTTTGAGTGCCTGCTGGTAGCGGATCGCACTGAGAAGCCTCGGCTTCTTAAAAATATTTAAGAGGCAGTGCACGAAATCGACAACTAATGAACAAAATTGATCAAAATCTGATCAATTTTGTTCATTAGTTATGAGAAAGGGAAAAAATATTTAAACAAAATTATTTGTGATTTAAAAAGTCGAGTTCTTTGTTTTGCATGTGGCTGAAAGGATTTTTTCAAATACGTTAAGTATTCATGGATAATCACAAAATTAAATATTCGCAACAGGTTTTCCGAAAAATGACGCGAGACTGACGTTTGATCACTTTTTTACAAGAAACTACTTTTAAAATTTCATCAACATCGTTATTTGTATGGCCTACTTGCTTGTGGCTGAACCACGTTTTTCAACTTCGATACAAAATATAGCAGAAAAATGATGTAAAAAAAAAACTTTTTTAAAAAAAACCCTGTCAGTAATGTATTTTCACCTATTATTTAGTAAACCATATCAAGAAATTTAAAAATCACACATTAGTCTTCAGCTATCCTTGAAATAAAATCCAATTTTTATTTTATGATTATACAGTAAATAGTAAATAGCTATATTTACTTAGGCAATATTACTACTTAGGTTATATTTGTTTATCTAAATGTAATAATAGTATTTTAAGAAAAATGGCGACCTACTTATTGATAATAGAATTATTTATGTTATTGTTGTTGACTTTTATACGAATGTAATTATTAAGTTTTCATGTACAATTTTATTTTATGTTTATTTTTAACTTTCTTTGCTGTGCCCTGACTGGGTCTACAACGGCTCTTAGCTCTAAGCCTTTTGTTAACATCTTGTTTTACCTTGTGGAACGCAAATAAATGAATATGAATATGAATACAATATCTTCATTAAGTAACTCAAAGGTGCAATAAACCATATTTCTGAGAGCGCAAAAGTAATGCGACGCTGTGACTGACACGAATGGTTAAGCACCACCAAAACTGTACTGTTATAGTTTCACAGACATAGGAGAATAGAATATTTATTTCTTTTCTTATCTTTATTCAAGTATCATGACTCAAACATGATTAGTAAGATTTACAATTAGTAAAAACTGACATTTCACAAAAACAAACAAATACTAGTGGATCACCGTTATGGGTTGCCATAACGTGAGATAGCACAGCAGCAAAAACACAGTCTAGGCGACTTGAAATCTTGCTTAGGATACTGTTGGAGCTGCTCCAAACCCTGCGCACCATGGAAGCGCACCTGCGCATGGTCGTGTAGAAACAATCTACATACGCATCCGCGAACATCCCCGACGTACTACAGAAGCGGCGCATCCCACCAGCATTCTAAACGCGTTAATATACTGAACGCGGAGAGCGTTGTAAGATCTTTGGGTATATCTTGCCCACAGGCTGCTCGTGTAAAAAGACGTGCAGTAGGCTCGAAAGAGCGTTATCTTAACATCTTAATGTTTCAATTATTTTCTAGCATAGACATGCACACAATGTGTGCACATTAAAGCATCATTTACGCACACCGACAATTACACTACAATTTACAATTTATTCAAAAGAAAAATATAAGCTTTGTGATCCCTGACAAACTATAAAAAGTCCATAAGGTATCAAACTCAAAGCATTTATTTCAAATAAATCAATTACAGGCACTTTTGAATTGTCAAGGAGTCGGTGTCAGAAAGATGAAGCTAGCCCATTCCAAAGCGTAGTAGTTACCTACTGAGAAGAACGGGCAAGAAACTCCACGGACACTCTTTTAAATCATGATAAGGTTACAAAATATTGGTTACATCATTCATGTTGAAGTTATACACGTGAGAACGATGCAAAACGTTAAAAGCGTCTGTCTGTAACAGAAATAAAAAAATAAACAATTCAAAAATTAAATTAAATTAAAATAAGCCGTGGTAGCTAAGAGATGACCAAACCGTACTGACGGCACCCGTTCACGAACATGACGCATGGACTAGCACCATTCAGCTCAACCATTATGTAGGGAGCTAAATGATCCAACACACGCGCCACCGTCAGCGAGACAATAGAGTGAGCATGACATACTCTCAGCCGCCAAGGCCTATTCAAGTCAATGAAAGACATACCCAGTACCTAAATGGTAGCTTTATAGTCAGTATATAGTACTAGTAAAGGTAAGTAATATTAACAACTTGAATATTAGAATAATAAGCCCTATAGTAACACTGATCCACGAAGGCTTATGAAGTAAATATTGTATGTTATAATATTATATACATGTAACACTGTATTAAAATGTATTCAGATTTAATATCGAGATGTTTGTAGTAAGTTAGATCATGTAAGAGCGAAAGAAAAAAGAAAGAAGGATACATTGTTTATTCTCCAATAACATCATATAATTATAATGAATATTATGTGATAATAATATTAAATCTATGATGTTCTGAAATTTTGATGTGTTGGAATAATAATAATTATTATAATTATGATGTTAGATGATGATAAGACCAACTAATTACAAATAATTAGGACCACGTCAACGAAAACCGTTTGCCTTCCATAATTTTTGTTTTTTTCTTACAACCAGACCGTCTCGGGTGCAAAAAAAATATTCTGATATCAGAAACCAATATTTATAGCTATTCGTTAAAAATGTAAGCACCTATTTTTAGTGTATTTTAATTTAGCATACTAATCCTAATCCTAACTGATATTATAAATATGAAGTCAGTTTGTTTGTTACGCTTTCACGCTTAAAACGGCTGAATGGATTTGGATGAAATTTGGCATATGAGTAGACCATGACCTGGAGAAGGACTACTTTTCATCCTGGATCGCAGATGAAGTCGCGGGCACCAGCTTAATAAAAATACACTTTAGAGCAAGAAATCTTCCCATACAAAGGGGGAACGAATATCAACCACCATCGTATTTAAATAAATATTTATAATGTACTTAAATACCTTTTTCTAGTATTCCATTCGATTAGCTACATCGGTTTTCGATAAAATGTTTATAAAATTACAGACAAAAAGTCCTTTACAATTTTATTAACTTACGAGCTGCGCCCCGCGGTTTCACCCGCATGAGTCTCGACGCCGCCGCCCCCGTGGGAATATAGGGATAAAAGGTATTTAGTTGTGGTGCTGGTGGTGTGGTGGTGTTTTGGGTGTTTGGTGTTTAATGTTCTTGTACGCTAATTGATAGCTTTCCTGTAATTTTGATACATGCGAGATCTATAGTATGACAAGGACTTTGCGTTAATGATATGTATGTGTTTAGTTGATAAGCCTTTATACACGATTAATTTTAAATCGTTCTGGAGCCGAAACACAGTGACTCCAGACGATTACTAGGTACTATTAGCATTGTTATTGTTTTTTTAAGACATCTAATATAGAAGTTAGAAATTTATCACTTTTATTCTGTCATTCGAGTTAAATCTTAGTAGCGCTTCCACTATTTCATTCATAAACGCAAGATCGTACGCGATCCGCTCGGTGATGACGTAGCGCGGCACAGCTGTGCGTGTGCAAGTCCGGCTGCAAGTAAGTACCTGCAAGTAGGTATTTAATTTCTGGTACGATAGGTTGGTGTAAGTTCATTCAACCTCGTTATCTCTCGTTTGTATCGGAAGCACGGCACGGTGTTTACCACTTTCACATCTCCTCGTAAACGAGAGAAACTAATTGAAATTTCATTCACCACTCTCGCATCACGAAATCACTAGTACTCGTACCTTTTCAACTAGACACGACGAGTACGCTTGGGAGTTGTATTTAAGGCCTTGAATCGAGTGTCGACCAATCGAGCTAATAGGTACTTAATAAGCATACCTACCTACCATATTTATGATAATTATAAAGAATACTGCCTAAACCAATTTTTATGCGACAATGCTTGCTTGCGGCCGCGGCGCGGCGCCTCTTACAAACGCAGGCAATGTAAACAGAAAAAATGAATCGTTTTATCTGTCGAATAGAGTTCATTATAAGATGGTGGTGCCCTTTTCTATGAAAATATTGGACCGAATTAAGACCTTATTTTTATAAACTTAACCGCGGAATTCGGTTGTGCATCCTTTTGAAGTCCGGTCGGACACTTCTCAGAATAATATTAGTAAACTGCGTACCTACTTACCTTGTACCTAGTTTGGTGAAATTTCTGTTTGTTACCGTTTACGGTTAAGAAATAAAGTCTGAATTCGCTTTTCGTATTTTTATTTGTGTACCTATTTATCTATTGCGTATGTGTTTTTATGCTGTCTGATCGATGAATGGATTTTTCAATGGGTGCCGTTCGCAAGTGTTGCCGTTCGTCGATACGTTTTACACACATATGCATTGATCGCAGTTACTTCGAGTTCTCATTATTTCTCAAAAAAAACAATTAATTAGATTTTTCGTGTTTTTTTTAAATTGTAATTTATTGAAAATAATAGTTCCAATCGTTTCGAGTTCGATGATCGAGTTTATGGCTTTTCGTTCCAGAACGAGCTAAAATTAACCGTGTATAAATAAATAAATAAAAGTGCGGTGCGGCCCGCCTGTAGTGTGCTATGATTTATTCCAAATGTACGAAAGTGATTTAGCAGGCATTTTGCGATACGTTGCGTTGCGGCGCGGCTCGCCCCAATGTACTTTCGCCTTAAACAAGCAATCTGCAAAGAGATGTTGATGGTTGTTTGGGAAAGTTCAATATCCCTGCAGACGAAGTTGCGGGCGAAGCGCTAGTAAAACATTTTTTTAACATATCTACTCAAAAAGAGCTAGTTTATTCTTCGTAAACAGGGACCAAAATAGCTCTTTAATCCCTAGGGACCAAAAGTGATTTGAATTTGGAATGTGGATATTGTTAGTAAAAGTTCCAATCACCAAAGATATAAATCACGAACATTGTATGAACAAGTAACAGGCTGAATGATAAAGTAAACCAAGCGTGACACAAATTTAAAAAAACGTGAAAAAATAAAAATCGCGGGAAAGGTATTCCGCCTTCGTTCGAAATTGTTTCCTCAAATTCGGTTTTTTAGTTTTATAAAAAAATTGTGTTCTTCCTCAAGTAGTGAGAATTAAATGAATACACGTAGGTACCATTGTAATTCATAAGTGGCACTAACTTATTTTCTCATAGAGAGATAAAAAGATAAAAAGTAGAGTGTCCACTTCAGGAGCACCAGTAACGTACTTTGAATCCCTCGTAGCGCTCAGGGTTCTACTCTAGAATCCTTCGTCCTGCTCTGGATTCAAAGAAACAATCTCGCCTTTTAAATAGCTGTTTGTTTCCTAGGCAAACAATTTACTAGGTATTACCTTTTATTTTGTTACCCAACGAGACACAGAAATCATATCACATATAAATGACAACCGTATTCCTTTATGTAGCAGTTAATGGTGTATAAATCACATGAGTGAGTGATGGCGTACTGAGCGGGGCGTGAAGGTGATCGTTTGGACCGTGACGTTGCAGATTAATGCTTTCATGGTCTGGGGAGCAGACGGCACACGAGTCGAATGAAATAAATGTGGAAGTGAGTAAATTGTTTGCACCGGAATGGTGGCAGGCCTCGCTGATCTCAGGCCGCTCTGTGCCTGCCTGTACTTATAACATAACATCACGCCTGTATTCCCCGAAAGGCTATGCAGAGGTAAACCTAGGGTAGGTAAACCCACATTTCGCCGGTTAGGTTTAAGTCCTATGTAACAGGGGCCGATCCTATTGTCATCAATCGGATACAAAATCAGAGACCGGGCTGTTAATGAGACATCCAAAAAAAAAAAACCAATAACACTATGCCCAACCCGGGAATCGGACCCAGGACTTCATGCTCAGCAGTAGCGCTTGCGACCACTAGACCAACGAGGCACACAATTGTTACAAGTACATAATGTAGATGTCAATACTGCCCATTGTATATTTTTCTATGTATTTTCTGGTGTATAATAAAGCATATATAAATAAATAAATATAGGCAAGCCAGACATGAGGAACAAGACTTATCCCGGGGGATAGGGTACGTGGGGTCGCTACTGCCCAACACCTCGCCACATGTTGCCCTGCGGGTTTCTACATCTCTCTTGGTCTGGCTCCTCACCCTAGACCTGTTTCGCCAAAGTAAACTCTACCAGCACAGACCCAGAGTTCAGGAGCGCGCAAGCCCCGCCACGATCACGAAGCCAACGTAGAGATACGGCGGTGATTACTATTTGCTACTAAGGTATGCGGAACTGATCATTATGTATGCTTAGTTATATTATGTTTTTTTTTTACATTTAGTAATGCCGAATGCAATTTTAACCGTGCGTGTTTTATACATAAAGAATGCTATAAAGCCAATTTTGTGACGCTGTAGTAATCAAATAAATAGGCACTTTATTCTCACCATAAATTGTAAGCTGCAAATCTACGTTAACTATATGGTTGCAGAATTTGAAGTTGTCCACAATATTTTTTTTGTTTCAGTAAATTTAATTTAATTTCTTGAAGGTATTTTCTTATCCTGCCTTCAATAACACGTTGAAATCATTTGTGAAACTGAGTAACTCTTGCGTTTCAGGAGATAGTAACTTCTATTTGTCTCATAACAAATTGGAACGCTTGCCTTAACGCAAGAGTTGTGTATGATATCAATCACAATATTAGATTGTTCAACTGCTTTCTTAAAAAAAGGTTAATCTGATTTGTTTTGGAGTATTTTTCTTTAGTTTAAAGCTGGACTAAAGCTGGTGAAAATATGTACGTTTTATCTGAGAGAGGGAGATCGAGCAAAAAATGAATAATCGCATTATGTAGATAGCAAGTACTTGCTGTCCCTCCTCTATCACAAGTATCAACTTTAATCTGTTATCTTGAATCAAACTACCCTTATCACACGTACAATCCATGATCGATGGAGATACAGCGAGTCTTATTTATTTATTAATTCACAGGGTGGTCAACACATCAACACATCGTCATCAAGACTTTGATAGATGACGTTGTGAGGAACCTTCATAAATCAAATAGCACTTCGGTTTTTCGGTTTTTCTAAGGCTTAGGTAGGTAAAGAAATATCCCTTAAGTGAGGGTACTGCTATTATTTACTCTGTGGGGAGATTGGTTGTAAAGACCATAGTGTGGTGTTATAAATAGAACACTTTGCTTTGAAGGCATTCTGGATGTATAGTTGCTGAAGAGTTTTAGGTATTGTCTGATTTAGAGTACGTATTTTTAGTTCAACTTAAGAATAGTGTCGCGCTCAACTACGTTTCGTATTTGAATGGGTAGATCTACATGCTTTTTTTATTTGCATGATATGAAACTTGCATGATAATTAATATCTTGCTAGAATATTCGTTAGTCTTTTGCATTTCTCAATTTAATATTTTGAAAAAGGTGTTTTGTTATTTACTTAGGTATCTATTAAACATTTTAGCTTATTACAAATACTTACCTAAACTTTTGCTTTATCAACCTTTCATTCACAGTACAAAATAAATTACAGTCGAATTACAGCGATTTGAAGTCCTATGCTCAACATCGTATTCAGTCAATATCTCCGCCTACCCCGTGACATAGCAGCCATGATTGATCTTTAACTACGTACCTTCCATAAAAGTTCACAGGCACAAGGGGTGAATGACCGCCTAAGGCGGTAGGAAATAGCATCGCCTATACTGACGAACACACGGCACTCCGGGAGGCGACGCTTGTATACAAACTATTATGAATTATATGCGTGAATAGTTATTTATTGTTCGATATTGATATATTACGGAGAATGTTCTCGATCATGTGAAGGATAAATCAAATAACTTGGTCGTTTCCTGTTGTGTTGTCAACTATTGTCGGAACTTAGAAAGAGAACTTTTCGATGGTTGTATTGTGACATGATTGTATTGATATTATGTAACAAGATGGCAGATGGGCGATCAATGTAACATCTAGATCGCAAGATTATATCTAGTTTTGACGTCTCGATCACACTATCTAGGACCATTTAAATTTTATTTAGGGATAGTGTGCTTTATAAAATTTTGTACACGATGATTATATTGAAATAATCACCTATTTCAGCCCTCAATTAAGTCAAACTAATATTCATCATCAAAAATAATCGCTCGCGTGTTCGCGCGACCATCGGCTTGGACACGTCTTAAATTTTTTAAAGTTGCTTTAATTTATGTCATGATTGACGACTGTTTGGCCATACATTTTTCACGTATAAACGTCTCTCAACTTTAAGCAACGTTTGTAAATCAATCCCTTATATATTATATGTAAATCCCCATGAGCACATGAAAATATAAAGTCAATCTATGTATATTTTGTGCACAGTATGTTAATTTATTTCTGTTTATCCCTAAGTAATCCTTCATGACACCCATGAGGGTTTTACAACTCCATCAAAACCACTCAGCCAATTACCATTCGTTTGTGTAATAATATTAATGAAAAACATGAAAATATGTATACAAAACAACATAATTCCAACATGATGAGAACCACGAATACCACCTATTTTATTTCATCCTAGATTAGCATGAGAACCCAATTCCTTTGATCAATACGACATAGGTGCCTATAAAAGTGTATGAGAATGATTATACTCGTAAATCATCTGACTAAATGAAATTTCAAATTCACGGACCAGCAAGAAATGTACAAAGAAGTATTGTCCGTTTATCGCAAGTCACATTTCTGTTATTTATTCAAGGTGATTTTCAGAAGATTTTTCTGAGAGTGTAAACCAACAAAAATTTATATACGATTAAGTGCTTCCTTTGAAACTTAGTTACAATAATGTTATAATGAAATACATGCCAGTTGTTGATGAGTAAACTAACGTGTAAATAGGGCATTTACTGACCTATGATATACAGTGACATCATTACTTAAAAAAAACCGATAGGTACCTGCGAGAGAATCGTGAGTTAACAAGTTTGTTTAGCTGGTTGTCATGTTAGCTATCAAAGATACATAATAAATTAAAATTTATTTCAAGTAAATTTATTTTTATTTTTATGTACTTTATGTACGCAACGTGGTACTTTTCTACCTGCCAACCTAGTTATCTATTTAACTAGTTCTACATATTTGAGTAATCAAACACGAAGCTACTCCACCATAATACCTATAACTTTATAAGGACCTACAAACTAGGAAAGTCCAATGAACATCAACTATACTCTGTTGGTAAGTTTAAACCCCCGTGTGTCTCAAGTCCATAACTCATCTGGTCTTTTATTGTGGACACAAGTGGGTCGGCGGGCGGTGATAACGCATTACCTCTCCTCTGCAGCGTCGGCTAAGTGCGGATATGCTGCACCCTTCAGTATAGTGATACTGTTGGCGATGCACTTTGAGGAACGGAGAAGAATTCTGTTTGATGGTGCTTTCTATTTTTGATTATTCGAGTGTTTTTAGAAGAAAAGTGCATGCACAGCTGCACTTTACTGGATATTTTCTGGGAAACAGGTTAATGGTCTACCTGTTAGTGCCTAAGTGGTTTCGACAGCGTTCGTTTTACTTAGCGCAGTAACCCGTGCGAAGCAGGGTCAGGTCACTAGTATTTGCCATTTTGGTTAAATAACTTCTATCATTAACAAACCTTATGAAGTGAAACCATTTTTATTTTTTATACGATAACTAATTAATTTAATATAAGTGGATTCGTAGTTCTTAGGTTATATTCATTCAGATTATAATTCAACATGAACTGACAGTATGGTACCAATCGTTTGAAATAATAAAAAAAATGCCATTTTAGGCAATATAAAATCTAAAATACATTACAAGTAGGTACCATTAAAAAAAATCTATACGTCATTTTGTTAAGTTTAGTGTGTTCTATTAGTAAGAGTCAAATTAGGTACCACATTGGTTGCACACTTCATAAATGTACAGTTAGCATTGTACGAGTATAACCAAGCAAAGAATATTCTAATGTTATAATATCATCAAGATTCATGATTTAATGACGTCACAAATTATTTATAATCTAACACGCACCATTGACGCACACGTAATTAGAAGCACAACACAAATAAAGTTTAAATAATTTTATTTCTGCGCACAGCTGTCACAGAAGAGACTTTTTGTCATTCATTCGCGTGGAAGTCGTAAGATACACATTGTACTACTAATATAAAAGCCACATTAAAAAAAAACTCCCGCGGCCCGCGACCCACCGCGCCGCGTCGCGTCGCGTCGCCCGCACTACTTCTTTTATTACGTTTTCGCTTAGTGTTTTTTCTGAATTTTTTCTTTTTGCCCGATTCCTAATGTTCGTAGCGTGATGTCAAATAGACTATACCCTTCCTCTAGAATAGGGCTATCAAAGTCAATTTTTTTTTTCAAATTCGACTGTCAGATCCAGAGGTTAGCGGGTTCAAACAAGAAACAACCTCTTCAGCTTTATTATATTAGTAACTAGTTTCTGCCCGCAACTTCGTCCACAAGCCTATCCCTTCCTTCCTTAAAAATTGGGCTATCAGATTCAGATTCAGATAACTTTATTTGCTCAAACATGTGTATACATACAATACCTACAGTGCATGCAAGTTGTTATAAAAGTAAGATGGAGTTGTGCTACATGATTGCCATATTGTCATGAAGTGTAAATATTAATAAAAATTAGAATTTAAACAAAATACTGGTAATAAAATAAAATAAAATAATAATATAATATCCAATGCAAAAATAATTTTTCATATCCGACTGGTAGTTCCGGAGATTACCCCCTACATACAAACTTACAAACAAACACACAGGTTTTACCTCTTTATAATGTTATTATATAGTATAGAAATATAGATTGATAACGATCTTGTCAGTGTTACACTAATTACGTGATGAATTGTTTAGAGGTAAGTTTTATGTTAGAAGGTGTAAAAAGCATTTGTGTAGATGACAAACTCGGAGACGCGGGGTGTGTGTGTGATCTTCAATAAGTTAATATAATAATAATAAATGGGAATACCACAAAGGTAAGGGCTAAACATAGTAGTGGAACACTTCGTAAATTAGTACTTTAATCATTATTTTATTCGTGACGTGACATGCTTTTACTGCCACCAAAACCCATCTAACTGGAACACAGCTGCTTATCGTGTAGAGTAGTACTTTGCCGGACGAACTAATGTGGTGGAGGTTTATGTGAGTAATTGTGTGAAGTGACTATAGATGAAAAAGCTGGAAAAATAGCTTAATCTCTTTAAAGCTATTTTCATCATAGATAAGTTCATGTACATTTTTTTCTTTCAAATAATAATCATCATCATGCATTATAAAATTTATTTGAAATATTATTTCTTTGTTTTGTGTTCTCACGTCTTTTATTTCGAAAAAAACAAAACATAAAACTTTAGCTTAGGTAATATTATCAGTAAAAAAAAAATAGCAAATTTTAATTCACAGTCCATTGCTCGATTTCATCCGAATCATCAACGAATTTTATCGAAACTCGTTGGAAAAGCGCAATGAATCGTGATTGCTTCATATTTATGAATGTTCTCAACTTTGTTGTTTATTTACTGACGTTTGACTTTGATGTGGAAACTTATCTCATTCGAATCAAATCAGTCTGGAATACTAGCCAAAGGGAGCTAAGGGCAAATACAGATGTTAGTTATAATACTAGTGTTGTAAATGAGAAACTAAGGTCATGAGTGGAGTTTTTTAAATTATTTGATCAAAAGAGGTGGACTTCGGCACCCTATTACAAAATTTTATTTTCTCTGTATGAGAATTCTTCGTGACCTTTTGTCGAATAAAAAACCCAGTCAGCGTCAGTTATTAGTATCGCATACAATCCTAAGAGTAGGAATGTATCTATAAAAAACCTTAAAAAGAGAGTGCATGTTTTTGAGCACTACAGCACTTTGAGCGATTCAGTTTGAGCTCCAAAAATGGCTGCGATCGCATTGCGCTGTCACCTACACCATTTTTACTCCAAACTCATGCCACATAATTAATAATAGTACTAACGTCATGCTATTATTTTATCGCCATGTCAGGCACTTCAACGCAGCCATGAATAATGAACGTAGCACCCACTAAACCATTTTTTCAACGAACTGTCCAGCGTCCATTAACCGCTGGATGGCTTTTACTGATTCAACCATAAACACGTTTTACTGACATGTTTCTCTACTCGCTCGTGTAAACGCGCCTTTACACCCCTCATAAATTTATAGAAGTGGCCAATAAAGCTATTGTATGCGTGACAGAGCCCTAATATTAAAATTCTAATATACGAATTGATTAGTAAAAGGTTCTATACGAATTCTCGTAAACAAGATTTTATTTCAAGATAAAAAACCGTTTAAAGAGTATACGCTTCTTTAGGTTCCGTCAAAATAGTATAAAATATGGAAGAATTTGGTATTGCCGTCGGCAGTTTTCGGAAAGCCGAAGTTAGCCGAAGTGTGCGTGACTTTAGTAGTGCTCAGAGGATACGGGAGCAAAGTTCTAATAAACGATTTCGCGAATGCTTAGTTTCAAGCAGTGCGGAAGATAACTCGATTTTTTTTCTTTTATTTCTAAAATCATCTCGCTGTCAGTTAGTTGACCTGAAAGAGGGTGAAGCCGTCAGAACGAATCGCTTTTGTTAAACGACTTTTGAAATTTCGTTGGTTTTTTCCTGCAAAACGAGTTGCTGACGTAGTTCGTGAAAAAGAAAAGTTCATTGATTTACAAGAACCATATCTGAAAATGATCGCAGAAACCAGCTGGATGCGGGAAGCACAGAATCGGTCGAAGTAGCGGTGCTTGGGAGACGCCTGTGTCCAGCAGTGGACGTCTTTTTGCTGAAATGATGATGATGCTGATGATGATATCTGAAAATGTGAACAGTACCTACAACGTGAACAGTACCTACAACGTGAACAGTACCTACAAAGTGTATCTGTTACTAATAAGGAACATATTTACTCTAGGGAGGCTAGTAACCACTAACAGCGTATGGACTAATTTAAGTCTGAATTAAAGATATTTAATTATATGTTTTATTTATTATCACGACCTACATATTCATATTACCTATAAATGTTCCAATAAGAAGCCAGATTATATTATACGCACGTCAGATAATAACGACTTGAACAGTTTACGAATTCTATATCTATAGATGGTCGCATTTTGTGTCTGTCTGTGTGACCACTGTACTTCATAAATAAACAATGGATTTTCATGCGGTTTTCACCGTCATTTAGAGAATTTGTTCCGGAATGTTAATACATTTAATATTAAACTAACATAAATTGTAGAAATCTCGGTTTTCTGTCAAATCGTAAAAACCAACGCAGGGGCGGATGGCTAGTTTCTAATAAAAAGTGAATGATCCCATTGTATAGTTTACGACAGTTTTATAACTATATTTATTTTGCATGTAGATCTGTTTGGCAGACAGCTGTGAGTCTGATCACTGGTGATCCGATCTTATTACTCATCGTAAAAATGTAATATCAACGGTCGGAAAGCAATTTAGTGTTGTAATTTTGTAACGAATCACTGAAACTCGAATACAGTGAGTCATTTTAGGGAAGCGAAGAGCTTTTGAATGTACTTAAGTCGTGATTAAGTTAGGTACTTAAGGTTAAAACTGGGAGGATCTCACTGAATTCTGAATAAAACAACAACTTCTTAAAGCGAGCTATACTCTATTTGAAATAAGATTAGACATTTAACTAAACCTTTTTACAGTCCGTTCAACCGATTTTGACTTCTATTGCGTTGGTGGCATGACAAATGGCAGCTGCTGTAAACAATTGGTATTGTAACCACTTCTTTGCTTTTAATACCATCTTTATGCCTACAGTATAGAAGTCAGAATCGGTTGAACGGACTGTAAAAAAGGTTTGTTTAAATGTCTAATCTTATTTCAAAGGGAGTATAGTCATAAACACAATCGCTAGAAAAAACAAACCCAGAAAAACTTTAAACATAAAATAAATAGGCGTCATCTGTTCCAAACAACAAGTTTTCAAAAGCTTACCCGACCGAGCATAACAAAGAGGTCACGGTCACGCGACCTTCAGCCGTAGTATCAATAGGGATATAAGCCTGAACAAATGGACTAACACGCGATATTAACTAAAGTTCGGGTTGACAGTGTAACTGAAACTATTGTGTTACTCATGACCAAGGTTGAGCTTTCAAATACGGACTTCAAACTGTGTTGTTACTGTTCTCCTGTACTGTTCATACCAACTTGACTATACTGATCTCGATTGTATAAAACGTAATTGAAAGTCTTAATTATACCGTTTGTTTAATTTTAGGTAAGATCGCAAGGATCGGTACAGGTCGCGTTCTGTACTTTCTACCTACCCCCATGGGAAGAACGCGTGATTTTATAAGTGATGTGCTGCGCCGGCCGTCACAAACATATTTGCTGCGCCGGATGTCACATACATATTTGCTGCGCCTGCCGTCATATACATATTTGCTGCACCGACTGTCACATACATATTTGCTGCGCCTGCCGTCACATATATATTTTCTGCTCCTGCCGTCACATACATATTTGCTGCGCCGGCTGTCACATACATATTTGCTGCGCCTGCCGTCACATACATATTTGCTGCACCGACTGTCACATACATATTTGCTGCGCCTGCCGTCACATATATATTTTCTGCTCCTGCCGTCACATACATATTTGCTGCGCCGGCTGTCACATACATATTTGCTGCGCCTGCCGTCACATATATATTTTCTGCGCCTACCGTCACATACATATTTGCTGCGCCGGCTGTCACATACATATTTGCTGCGCCTGCCGTCATATATATTTGCTGCGCCGGCCGTCACATACATATTTGCTGCACCGGCCGTCACATACATTATTATATTACCTATTTCATAATTTATATTACCGTCGGGTATCTAATTTCTTCCTAATTTATGCAGCATAGTTCAGATAGCTAATTTGGTGCAATATTTTCAAGCTTTTGTTGGTTTTTACTTTGGTTTACACGTTGATGTTTAAATGTGGTCTATATTTTTTTTTTCGAATATTTTCTTTCAGAAATCAATATATGTGATAAAGGAAAAAACACTCATCATCATCAAGATATGATTTTCCGTAGCCCTGTACGGTTTGATCACGTTTGTCAGGACATAAAAATGTTTCTCCCGTTAAGGAAATCGACCTCATTAGCTCAAGCTAAAACGCGTAGCGTGCGCAGCGCGTAACATGTAGCGTAGCGTTCAAACGCTGAATGGTGTCTTCAGCGTAATGGCTATCTCCCATTGGACTTAAACATAACTGGTGAAATGCAATTGAACTCTTAGTTTCATATTTACTTAGCCCTATGTGGACTATTGGCGTGATTTATGTGTAGTACAGTACCTGTTCTAATATCTTCGACTAGCTGTCTAGTTAGACTTCATTTTAAACAATCTACTGTTCCAACGTTGCCACCTAATCCAACCCAAACATTGAAGACAATCTAACTAAAATTCGCAAAATCCGCAGAAAATTCGATTTCTCGAGTGGGAAATATCGATAGCCATTAGGATAATACGGCGGCCGGAGATCGTCCAAATTTAATAAAAGTTTCTCTTGTGCGGCGCATAAATCTGGCGGGGTTGGTATTCAGCGCACAACGCACTGACGAATACCCTCGCCTCCTTATGATGGAGTGCCGCCCAGGAGCGCAGAAGGAGCAGGAAGATTTACTTTAATAGTGGTGTAACGGCTTTATATTATTATTATTATGGGCACGCCTAACATTATTAATATAATTAGACATGGTAGATCTATGACGGGGCAGCACGGCAGGTAAAGCCAGGGAAGTTGATTGTTCAGCAGATATACTGCCAACTTAAATTAATTGTCCGTATATTTAAATCACGACTGTCATTCTTTGACAGTTGCATGGCTATAACACGGCAAATTGGTGTTGTGTGTCATTTTCATAAAATTAATTTCCCTGAATGTAGGTACCTAAGAACGTTTTCTTGTAGCTACAACGGTTAAGCTGACTGCTCTTGCTGCCTCGTCGCAAAAACCCACCAATTATAATAAATAGTATTTACATGTTTATATTTACAAAATAGTTAATTGATTCAGGCGTGACTTTGCGGAAATCCATTATAAAATACAATAGACGACGTATATTTAGTAACCTAATCCGCGTCACTGTTCTTAAAGGGTCGTACGTCTATTGTATTTTATATTTACAAAGCGAAACAAATGACAATTCGACACCTTCATATTTTATATCGGAACCCCGGCCGCTGTGTGTCAGTGGAAAGCTCAATTCCTGAAAACCTGTATCGTTGTACACCAGCCCCCACGGCCCTCTCTTTACTCGCTAGAACATATTTAGCTTAACATCCTGATATTGTATCGTTCGTCATCAGCTCTCACTTTCAAAGGCATACTATTCTATCAATGACTACTTATGTAAACGATAAGAATAGTTGGTCGCTGTGATTAATTCCAGACAATGTTCGTGTTCTTTCTCCAGAATTGGCTTACCTACTGACAGGTTATATGAGTTATATAATTGTTTATTTTATTTGACTATAGAAGACAATTTATTTTAATTTTATTTTCATTTGTTATTGACATAATCTACTCATTACAATGATTTTTTTATGAGTTGTGTTGCAATATGTGGTTAGCTAGCGACCTCGTCAATTGATCATATATTATTTTTGCCTGTTTATTTATTCTTACTTCGATGGTCCTAGTTTATCATAATTATGTGACTTCGAGTTACAGCTTTATTAGCTGTATGTAAGCGGGCACGCCCTTTATGCTTGGAGGTTTTAGTTCTGTTTACGTTTTGAGTTTTTATTTTCGCTTGAATATAGATTTCGATTGTTTTGTTGCTATATTGGCGTGTGTAGCTGTCATTATGGAACATAATTTTATTTACTGTTTTGTGTTGAATAATGTAAATTATTTTGCATACTATCGTATAGAATCAAGTTTTTTTTTTCTAACTGAACAGACAGCAGTGTGTTGCGCCACTTCTTCTTCCCAGCTAAAGCGAAGTGAAGGATGGGCGTTTTGGGGGACTGTCGTAATTTTAACGTTAGCGTTACGAAAAGTGATGATTCTCAGCCTAGTTTGAATAAATGACTTTTTAAATTGAACACATCGCTGATCAGACTGTTTGTAGGTTGTACCTATTTCACGAAACTTTCTTATGCCAAAATTGATCATAATGATGCCTCAATGCCGTTCTCTTAGCGTATCTTCGTAACGTCTATGATCTGCAAACGTGCTAGTTCGCTGGGTCAATGTTTGTAGAACATTCTTCCACTGGAAAGTTTTCGCATTAGACCCGAATCGAGCAGCCTTGGTCTGGCCAAACACACAATAGATAGCTTTAGTACATAAAACATACCATTACCTTACTGGATTTCTATCGGTTGCCCTGAAAGGGTGGTGTTTGTCGAGAACGTACGTAATTTGTCAAAGTCACATAGAAAAATAGCGTAAGGAATGGGTTGATTTGGGTTGGTTTTTTAACACATTATATTTTTTCTCCAAATCTCTTAGAAAAACAGAATTTCTTTGAGCATAAGCATGTATATCACATAAGCATGTATATCACATAAGCCCTCCGTGCTGCTGAAATCTTAAAATATGCACGAAATCTGTCACTGTACGAAACGAGGGTTTCCCTAATAAGTATGTCCAAGAGAGTGTGGTAGATGTTTTGTAAATAATACCCTTCAGTCCCGACGAGTTGTATATAAAGGACATTTTATGTTTCTGGGGTAGCTGTTATATAAATCGAAGTTATTATCCCAAACGGCCTAGTGTTATGTTCTGAAATTGAATAATGGTTCTGGATTTTTTACGAAAGCATAACCACAATAATACAGCGCCCTACTACCTCTACAAACATAGGTCTCAACTCACCACTCATTAAGATTGTATGTTTCTCAAAACAGTTGTGCAGTTGTTTTTTTGTTCTGTTTTGTTTTTTTTTTGTTTTTTTTCTCATTGTATGTTTTGTAGTGTTAAATTTATGATTTACTATGTATTTTCTGGTGTAAAATAAAGTATATATAAATAAATAAGATGTGTGGAAATCTTAATTCATTTAATAAGTCCGTACCCGAAGCTGATATATATAATGACCCTAAAGTGAAGTTCAAATCAAGAATCACCACACCAGTGAAACGTAGGTAGTCGTAATTTTTATTAATGTTACAAATCCAATCTACTCTGTCATATTTTTTAATTAAAATTTTATTTTATTTTATTTTCGTAACTTAATTATTTGTCTTTCTTTCTTTTATATTTTCTAAATAAATTGCACACGTAGTCTTAAGTTAGCAAGTAAGCGGTAATCTGGCGTCGATGTTGTCAATGTTGTGTTTACCTGTAATTGGCATATATATTAGAATATTACCGTCTGATTTACTATCTCTATGTATATGTATGTGCTTGTGCTTTAAGGTTCACCCACAGGTGAACCTTAAAGTAAATAAATAAATAAAACAGTGAGATCATTGTTAAGAATACTTTTTATTTTTCAATTGTGTCTCAGAAAAATAAGCACACATGACATCGTTTAGGTATAAACGATGTCATTTGTGCTTATTTTTCCTACCTATCAAGAGATAAACCAATAACAAAATATAGAAATAAAAGAAAGACATGAACAAAACAGATTTTGGGCTCATAAACATTGTGGTTTAAGTTAAAGCTACTCTTTACACAATTTTTTTTTTTTTTTTTTTTAATATCTTGTAGAGAATATTATTCACAACTCGAAAAAAATACCTCAGATTTACATATTCCGAAAAACCCCAGGCTATTGAAATCCCGAACCTAAATCACGACCTTAAAGCCCATTAGGGATAGCCCAGAATAGCTCTATTTCAAAAGACTACCACACAGTATCGGATGTGGACCATTAGACCCTTTTATTGCTCTGACAATGCAGGTCCTTGACCGGGCTAGAGGTCACCGCGATGTATTGTGTCAGGGGCTACGCGGTTATGACGCTATCGATGGATTAATAAATTGCCAGGAGGTAAGGGACGATTTAATGGTGGTCGGTAAATATTTTGTAAGTGTCACCTTTTTGGGATCAGTCGTATTTATTTTATCGAGTGGGCGTTTTAATTAATAACGCTTGAGAGAGTTGTTTCTTCTCAAAAGTTCTAAACTTCTGCGGTAATTTACAGTTTACGGCGAATCATAATATTAAGTATTGCTCCATATACGAAACTCAGTTAATTGAAGAAAACATTAATACCGAAGTTGTTAAACTGGAAAACTGGCTCAAAATAGAACCAATAGAAAACAATTCAAAAGAGAACTTTGAAAGAAAAGCATCAAAATATTATGTTTTAACATAAAGTAATCAAAAATCACTTTCATCTCAGATAAATTTTCCGCGACGGATGGTTGGTTACACACCCCCATCGAAATATTAACAAAGTCCCCCATGACGCGGGGGGTGAATCTCAAGAAAAATAAACAGAAATCGCTTTAGTCGATAAAGTCACCCCGAACCAATTACATAACAAAATTGGTGTTTATAAGTTCAATTTGGTAACTTGCGGGTGCGATCATATAAATGTTTGGAAGAGGAGTAGAGTAGGTTTATTTATTTATAAAGAAGAGAATGTCTAAAATATATGTAATTGTGGATCTATATGTAATAACTACTAAGTATTTTGGATGACATACAGGTAATGTCTGATACGCTTCGTGATTATTCAATTGATTTTTTAAACGTGCCGTATAGTTTCCTCTTCTATTACTATGTTAAGATCATAGGTATCAATGTAGATTTTGCTTTCATTCCTTACCTACTTATCAATGAAAATACTTAGGTACACATATTAAATTGACCTTATTAGTGATGTTCTTTAGTAAAGTCAGGTGCGTATCAGTCGCGACCGACGTGCGTGTATGACGATGTTTGAACGTAAACGAAACGAAAGAAGTATGTATGGATCGTAGCAGGAGGCATTTTGTAGTTTCTGCCTACCCCTATGGGCAAACGGTGTGAATATATGTATGTATTGTATATTAAATGATGAGCGGTAAAACTATTATTTCTAATAACAATTCCCACTTCATATTCTAACACAATCTTCGGAGAGCCATGGTTAGTTTCCCTCTGGGGTTGTTTGCGGAAAATGCACTAAAATGGATGTCGTTCCATGTCTCAATGTAATAATATGGCGTAGTTCATCAACTCACTTGTTGCCGTTAATGAAACCTGAATAAAGTTAATCAACGTTTATTTTTTATTCCATTTTTTGACAAGAATTCCCTTTCAGGCGACCATTCAATGTCTATCGTGGTACACTTTGAAAGCCTATAGTAATATGTATTTAACGGCACGCTTAGCCTTTTGAGGTCACTCTTAAAGAATTAATTAATTAATATTCATGCGTAACACAATGCTGTATTCATCAGACTCTCATTATGTGAACCGGCCTTTTAGACCCAAACCGTAGAGCTTCAAACATTAGCGATGAAACTTAGTGCATGAGCGGAGCGATTTCATAATTTAAGTGATTTCATGGTTTTGCCTGTTCTCAGGCCAGTGGCGCACTGTGGATCGAAAAAAGGCTCTCGAAGACATTGGATCTTAAATTTTAAAGTGTCGATTTTTTGCTTGAAATGGCTTCTAATAGCCAATATTATGCAAAAATATATCATAAGGTACAATCAGGTAGGCGAATTGGCGCCTTATATTTTTTTTTACAAAAAAAATGTGTGAAGCTAATGCTTATATCTCCGGAACGGATAGAATACCCGTTATATCCTTGCACACGGTGATGTAACTATTTATTTATGATTTTTTGACATACTTAATTTTTGCAGATTAGGTGCGCGTTTTTAAAAAAAAAAACGCCGTTAATCTCGTTATATGAAATAAATAATAATTCAAACTGCCGCTCAGTTCACCACCCAATCTCTATCCCTATAAAGATGATAAACTTGGTACGTATGTCGGTCCGTCACATAAGTTTGTATTAAGCGATCATTATCCGCCGGCCGACACGACTCATGCGACACGACTCATGCGACACGACACAGCAGACACGAGCCCTTTGTGTCATGTCACACCTCATTTTGTTTAAGTTCCAAGTCGCTGAACTGGTATTTGGCTGATGCCATCAGTGCTCTTTTATGGGCGCTGGATTTTAATTTTTTATTTAAAATTTTCTTGTGGTAACGCCTAGTGAGTCTTTTGAATGGAAATATTTGAAGTCCCTACGTTTATCTAAGGGTTTCGAAGGAATAAGGTAATCATTTATTTTGTATATAGTCCGGGAAATTAGGTTTGAACCCTGCACTAAATCCTAACAGCGAGTTTTTTTTCCTGAATCGTGTTTTTGAACTTAGCTCTTCAAATAATATAAAAAAATTAAACAATTTCCAGGACCGCATCAAGGTAAAAAAATTAAAACGCATTTATGTGAATAAAAATTGAGGCAAAATAGTTAACAGGAAAATTTTGGTTATATTATGTAAAAAATTCGTAAAACTAATATATTATTTCAGAATTAAACATTTTCGTCCACGGAAATTTCCCTATAAATAAAATTACGAATTTTTTTAATTTTACTTCAAGCAAAAATATTAACAGCAGTTTTTTTGCATTAAATTACTTAATTAAATATTTAAATGCGCTATTCAACAAAATTAAATTTATTGTACTAGCGCAAGATATTATTAAAAGTTTTTTTGCAATAGCAGTTCAGGCAAAAATGTAACAGAGTTAAATTTAGTTTAACTTTTATCTATAGGCTCTATCTCACTTAATTATAAGAAAATTAAACAAATTAAACAATTTTTTTTAAATAGGTAGGTATATAACATTTTGCTTTAATGTGTTTCATTTTCTTGTAATTAGGTCGGATAGAGTGTTTAAATAAAAGTTAAAGATAAAGATAAAGATAAAGATATATTTATTTGTAAGCATGTGTAACATTATACATATAAATGCACATGTGGATGTAAAGTGAAAATCTGTGAGTTGCAACATGTTTTGCCATCATTGGCGTACAAAATAAATTATTGCCACTTGCAATACAACACAATCATGAAAGAGAGAAAAAATAAAAAAAACAAAAAAACAAAATATGCATAACAGAATTTAAATATAACACAAACAGATTAGAAACTATCATTTAAAAAATCTTTGACACAATAGTAACATTTTTCAGTAAGTAACTTCTTAAGTTCTCTCTTGAATAAGTTTGGCTGGTTTAAATTTTTAGTAACCTCTGGAATCTTATTATATATTAATGGTGCCATACAAAATACGCTTTTATGAAGGAGTGCTGTTTTCGCAGAGTGAGGCTGTAAGAAGTTCTTATATTTAGTACGTCTATTTCTAGTGACATTGTCCGACAAAAGAGGAAACCAGTGAGGATTGCTTCTAACAAATAAAGCTATTTCCAAGATGTATAGTGACGGAAGTGTCAGTATATGGTATTTTATAAACATTGGATGACAGCTGTCGGTATTTTTGATCTTAAACATAGCCCGAATACACCGCTTCTGCCTTTTAAACACCATGTCGGTGTTTGTCGAATTACCCCAAAATATTAGACCGTATCTAAGTACCGATTCAACAAGTCCATAATACGCCATCAATAATGCGTTTCTACTCACTGTTGGTGCCAGTTTGTACATCGCAAAAGATAAACTACTTATTTTTGTACAAAGGTCTTCTGTGTAACATTTCCAATTGATTCTACTGTCAATTTTTTTCAAATTCTTTTTCAATTTTAAACTAAATTTAACTCTGTGACATTTTTGCCTGAACTGCTATTGCAAAAAAACTTTTAATAATATCTTGCGCTAGTACAATATGTTTAATTTTGAAGTACAATTTAAAAACAAACGTAATTTTATTTTTATGGAAATTTCCGTGGACGAAAATGTTTAATTTTTTGACCTACTTGTACCTAACCTAATCTCTTCGACAAATACTCCATACAAACATATCTGTTAATATTTTTTTCTACCACGTAAAATTGAAATTAGATGTTTTCTTAAAAAACGTACACGCGGGGGTGAACTTTTCGCAGTATACAGTTTAATATACTCCCTTGACCATACCCTAAACGTTAAATGAAAAAAATCGCTGTTTTAAATTAATGCAAAGTTAGCCTAAAATTTGGCGTAACTTCCCCGGGCTAATAGTGAGTTTAGTGTTCCCACATACAAATAGATAAAAACGACGATCAAAGGGTTTGCGATCTGCAATAAAGCAGGTGACAGTCAAAAGAAAAGCTTTTGGGCGATCAAAACAATTAATTATTAAAAATATGTACAGAAATTCCACTCGCGTTACCTAATCGTTTATAATTAATATTTATCTAGCCATAAAGATACAAATTCTCATCTAAGAGATTGTAAAGTCTACGCCTGTTGATCTAATTGATAATGTTTGGACTGACTATTTGTTAGTATTTGATTATTTGTAGGCAAACAGAAGATAATCGAATCTGTGAGAAGTCTGTGACATCGCGTGTTTGTTCCAATTCTATTCAATTATAACTCGAGTTTATTGAATTAGGAGAATTGATTTATTGATAGCGATTTAAGGTGGAATGGAAAAGAAATGTAAGCAATTGAATTTTCTGAGCTTACTTATCAGAGGTGGATTGATTTATTTATTTAATTAATTATTACTACATTTTTTGACTTGGACAGCGGACGAGCTTTTATGTCGATGATTGAAGAGCACTAATGCTATCTAGTTATTTATGGAATAGATATATACTCAGATTGTTACAAAGCAAATATGAGGAGAAAGGTAGCTTAAAAGAAATAATCAAATAGCTTCGCCTGCACCCGTATTTAAAAGTACTAGAAAATATTCTCTTTCGCTAAAAGTACGGTCTTTTAATATTTTTATTCATAATCTTTTGAAAACATTTTCTTAACTTCAGCATGAATAAGAACTTTCTTTTCACTATATTCGTCGCATGAGTAAATGTATATCTGTTGAAGTTTCATAGTTTTGTGAAGGTCTTGGCTTAATAGCAGCAGTAATGTGTTAGGTTCGCAGGTGTGAGCTGCAGTAACTGATGACGTCATGTGTACCGCGAACACATTATTTTCGTAAAATATCTTCTCTTATTTTATGATAGCCTTAGATATTTCGAGTTGTGTTCATCAAAGATAATTATAACATTGCGATCTCTATGGGTGAATGTCGCGGAAAAATTACAAAAACATCTTCGATTCATTTTTTTCGCTTTAAAAATATCGAATTATTTTCTTTTTTATAATTAGATTTTTTATTATTTTCTTATATCACCACGACATTATCGAGAGTATAATTATGATACTCTTTCATTGCATTAACATAATCTAGAAAGAAAGAGTGAGAGAGATAAATCTCTCTCTTTGGGAATATGAACAACGGAAACCAATAAGTGTTCAATCAAATCGTTTTGTATACAAGTACAACATTGCCCAATATTCCGAAGAAATAACTTTACGTACAGTTCTATCTAATAAAATAGAGCTAGGTTCGCCGATTGCCATGTAAAGGCTCCCGTAGACAGGTGCAACGCGACGGCGCGACGCGACTCTGGTGGAAAAAAATCTATGAAAACCTAACGGACATTGTCCTACCGGTGACGCGTCACGCCCTCGCGTCGCGTCGCACCTTACTGCGGGAGCTTTAACATCAAAAGCTATATACAATCGTAATATTTGCTCGCAGGTTTATTCCACACAAATTGGTAAAGTTTGGGAGGATGCAAAACTGTCGGTTTGTACTGCAGCAGTTCTAACTTCGTTGTTGTGTGTTATTTGGTCGGTTTGAAAATGAAATACAGTTCGGTTTTTTTTAAAATTAGATTGCGGAAACGTGGAACGTATGAAAGACGTAAGTGTAAAAGTGGAAAACTCTGTCCTTTGTGCGTAACAAGTTCGAAATTGATGGAAATAAGTGTTAATTCAGGTCTACCTGTGTAAAATTTTATCGTTATGCGTTCGGCCGTAGTTAATGAACAAACATCTATACTTTCACATTTAAAGCGATAATGAGTGGAAAATCAAATAATTAATAAAACATTGTGCAGGCAGTTGAATGTTCTGACTCCATCCTGTTGTTCTTACTTGTTTAACACGGCAATCACATTATATTTTCATTATAGTTTCCAAATGAGAATGAGATAAGAGGTAATAGGTAATTATATTTTATTGAAATACATGTGTTTGTATTGCAAGAGTGCTATTTAATAAATGACAATACATATGCTTAAAACTCATTTGTTGCTACCAATATATAAAGCTGCACTTTCACAAAGTAGCATTTCTCACCATTTATAAATAATATTCATAACATTTTTTACCATTTGTCATGAAATATGTTCCATTATCGTATTGCACAGTAGTAGCAACAGCAATGCGATGTCATTAGAACATAGCTGCGAAGGAAATTATTTTTAATTTCAATTAGTTTGCCTCGAGGGCGTGCTGTGGCTCGTGTAATCATTTATTAACAACTTTATAATTAGTTTTTCCTGGAGGAAATAGCGAGAAAATTATGGGTGATTATGTTGTTCTGTCGTTGGTTGTTTTTATGTTTTATGATGGATTAATATTGCCACAGACGAAGTCTGAATATTTTGATAAAGTGTCACTACAATAATCGGGATAATAAATTTCCCGATTAAAGCAGCTATCAAGGAGTATCCCACATACGTTAATAATCTGAACGCACATTTATGAATTCTCAGTTTTGGTAGACATACGAAACTATCACATTGACACTTCTCATTACGGTCGTACAATGGAATTTAATATTAATCTGCCCACTGTGCATTCCCTGGGGATGCAAGAAATCGTGTTATTCCCATTGTAGCAGGCACAGAGACATCTTGCGGCATGCGCTGTTCGTGTGTACTACCGTCCTGATTAATAATGTTGCATGAAACTGCAGCGCCTGGGATATGCCTCCTACCATTGCTGACTTCGTCGCATATATCGATTTCTATCTAAAAGTGATGAATATTATTATAATTTATCAACTTAATGGTTACGTTTAAAACGCACACTATGACCTTTCTTTTCACTGCACTTTAATTGTTTTAATTTTATTAGCCATCAGAATAAATTCCATACTGTCTTATCCATAATATATTTTTATATTCAGTCACTTTATTACTTAAAGCCAACGTATACAAAAAAGAGGCTTAATCAAGCTTTATCAAACGCAAACCACAGAACCTGCCTTTGTACCTGCTTTTCAATCTGGATATCTTAAGAATCCATTTCGTAATTGCTTCCTAAAAAGATTGTAATACTTTTTATGTCTATGAGAGTGTGAACACCTTGGGACTTATTACTTGGTCAGTGTACCTTTATGTAACCTTTCAGCTTTGACTTGCTCTCCGTAGAATTTGGTTTCGGTATTTTTTGAGTTCCATACGTCTGTATGAAAAAACGAAACCCTTGTAGGATCACTCGTATGTCACAGCCAATTTGCTCCTAATAGAATGGACCGATTAAGTTGTTTAGTACACATATGAATTTCTGTGACTCAAACACGGACGTATAACGTAAATAAATGAATTTTAAATATGGGCGTCACTTTTGGAACGAAAACAAGAAAATTAAAAATATAGTTTTGCAAACTGTACCGTGTAATATGTTTATTAAATTAAAGGGCTTACCTACTATGAGCGTCCAAATATTTATTTTTAATAGTTTTGAAATTAAAAGTTTTAAAGTTGATGACAATTGACCCGCTCCATCTCCAAAACTGCTGTTGCGGACGACAGCGGTACGTACAGTACCGCAGTCGCGCTCCCTGCTACTTGAGCCTAGGTGCCTCTGCTGGCTGCACACACCACCACACACCCCTGTATACGTAGGTTGGGTACTGCAACCCACAGGGACCACGATGATACTTGATTGAAGAGGCGACGAAATAAAACACCAATTTTCCATCTTGAATTATTCCAGAGATTGAGGCTTTTCTTGAGATGTTGCTGCTTTGGTGGCCGAGCTGCGACTGACTGTGCCGGTTTTTTTATTTGAATTTTGTAGGTCAACCTAGGAGGTTGTTGGCTGCTTAGCCGGACTTTCCTGTGGCTGCCTCAATAACTTAAGGCCTTCAGCCAGAGCATAAAACTTAGAAACTAAGCGACTACACTCTAAGGGCACCCCCTGTGGGGTACGGACCTCGGCTTAGGGCGTCGCTGGGAGAGGACAGCAAGGGACAGGTTGGGTCGGATTTACATTATTATTAAGGGAATTTAAAGCTACAGGCTCAGCGGCGTAGGTTGGCTCGAGCAAGGGTTGGGGCGGGGTTGGAGGGGGATGACTGTGCCGGCAAAATGGCACTCCTTTTATATACGAAATGCGCTGGGATTCATTGTTCAAGCCGAAATCTTGAAGCGGCGTATTTTATTTAGTCTTGTTAGAATTCTGAAAAAAATTGGAATATTATATCCTTAAATATTCATTATTACTATAAAACACTAATATACTTTATTTACATAAGTAATTAAAACTTTTAGAACAAAGACTTAAAAATTATTAGTTCTTAAAAAATTCCTTTCACAAAAATAGCAATATCTTTTTTATTGCGTGGACCTACCAACTTAACGAAATAATTAGTTTTAAGCCTATTTCTAACATTTATCTCCATAAACAAAAAAGTATTTTTCTAAGTTACGTAATTATTTAAGTATGACTATTTCAACATTTTTTAAAGATTCCTATAAAATGTACTTCTACCAGTCTTGTTAGATTATACGCGTAATAAGAAACCAATACGAATCCAATGCTAAATTACCTGGGATCGTAACACAATAACAAATTCTTGTTGAAATCTAGTTGGACATATAAAAAGTTAAAAAAAAATCATTGAATACTGCGTAAATCTCCGTCGCAGCCCACCCGTTACTTGTGCCTAGTGCACGGATAGGGTCCCGTCGCCGACAACTACAGAGCCAACAAGCTCGTCCTGGATATCCTTCCAAGACTTGCGCAACAAAAGTTGTATATCTATGTGTATACGTATATATAATAAGATACCAAATAATCTTAAGATATTAAATATAAGATTATTCAAAAATAAATTGCATGTATGGTTGTGTAGTCATAGTTTTTAATTTGTCAAAGACTTCTTTGAAAATAAATGTTAACAATAGTTGTGAAAATTTGTACGCTTATATTGTTAAGCAAAAACATGTATGATCTTATTTTTTTTTTTTTGTATTTTACCATCTTTTTATACCATGTTTTTAAGCAAATAAATCTTATTATAATCTTACAATTTTGAAAAAAATTAACACAGGAAATTTTCTGACTATGTTGAGGTCATCTTCCAGTCTTACCAGATGCAGCTGAATACCAGTATTTTACATGGAGCGACTGCCTATCTGACCTCCATAACTCGATAACTGTGTAATATGATACCTCTTGGTAAGACAGGTTGTCAGTCTTTCGGGCTTCTGACGACCCGTAACGGCTTAACCGTTATCGTCTTAGATAAAGAGGTGCTCGAAACTGTAAACACGCCAAACTTAGTGGGGACCACATATATCGAGCCTAGCGGGAAGGCTCAGTTTAGCCGCCTACGCCGTCAGGAAAGTAAGGCAATACACTGACCTTGATACAGCTCGGTTAGTCCACTTTAGTTATATCCATAGCGTTAAGTCCTACGGTATTCTGCTGTGGGGCAAAACTGCTGATATTCAAATATATTTGTCCTTCAAAAAAGAGCTGTTTGAACAATTGCCAGAGCCAGAGCTAGGTGCAAGATTTTCTCTAAGAGATTTTTTCAAAGATATTATCAGGTATTCTCACAGTGGCATCATATTTCTCCTTCGCCAACATCTTATATATTAAGAAAATTATTATACACTAGAAATACGAACAAAATACGAGCTCACCGGCTTCATAAGGTTCATAACTCATTTGTTGGGCTTGGTCTAACCTTTTATCCTACCCTCTTCTTTGGTAGATTTGCCTTTTAATGCGTATAAAATTAAAGTTAAAACCAACTTTTGTTCAAAGGCATATTATTCTATCAAAAATTACATAAATAATAAGAATAGTTCTATTAGATAACCTACTGACAGGTTATATAAGTTTATATACAAATAAAAAACACTACACACATATACAGATTAAAGGAACATTTCTTAGAAATATAAATATCTAAAGAATAGTAGAACTGTAGAACAAATGTTTGAGAAACAATAAAACCTTTTTTTAAATATTAATAGTGAATGAAAATAAACGTTATAAACGAATATAGTTAAATATTAAATAAACATAATACCCAACAATATCATTGGAAAATTAACTATTACTAATAATAATATAATTTTAGTAACAATCTGTATCAATCTAAATCACATTCCTCCACCACTTTTTGTTTTAAGGACGGTCAGATTGATCATCGATGTTCGCTCGTAAGTAATAGATAAATATTTCGCTTATTACCCTCGTTGTTCTTTTTGTTACTGTATCATTGTATAATTATGAACTTAAGTTTGTTTTGATTGTCTAAATTATGTGGTCGATGATTTTGGTGCACGGTAAAACTCTAATAAGTTTATGTCTGCATCAACTTACTCAAGGTGTAAGTACTGAATGAATAAATAAATAAAATATGATTGTTTATTTTATTTGACTATATAAGTCAATTTGTTTTAATTTTATTTTAATATATTGTTGTTACAATCTACTCATTACAATGTTTTTTTTTATGAGTTGTATTGCAATATGTGGTTAGCTAGCGACCTCGACAATTGATAATATTGTTTTTTGCCTTAGTTCGTCATGCTCCCTTAGATGTCACTGCTTGCGGCAGGGTCAAATATGGCGAGGGGGGTAATGGCTGATCTTTGCGTTCTGCTCGTGAACGGGTGCTGCTTGTGGTGCCTGGTCGTCTTGCTGATCATGGTTTTGTTATTGTTATTAGTAATTAACTGTTTTATTTTACCTCGATGGTCCTAGTTTAACCTTTATAAATTCCAGTTACAGCTATATGTAAGCGGGCACGCCTTTTATGCCTGGAGGCTTTTATTTACAAATAGATTAACGTTTAGTTTTTAAGTTTTATTTCTGCCCGAGTATAGTTCTCAATGTTTCTGGTTGGTATATTGGCGTGAGCTTTAAGACATATGGCTAATCATTTATAATTTTAATTATGTTTTGTGTTGCGTTATGTAAATTATTTAGCATACTATTACGTAGTTTTTTTTTTTTAACTGAAAAGAAAGCTGTGCTGCTGAAGAGTTTGTTGCGCCACTTCTTCATCCCAGCTAACGCACTAGGGTTTTGGGCGTTTTGGGTAACTGTCTTATGTAATTTTGACGTTCGAAAAGTGCTGATTCTCAGCCTAGTTTGAATAGATGACTTTCGAATTTGTATTTGAATTTAACGTGCTTTTCGAGGCACGGAGGAGTCTCGGTATGTAGAGATGGTCTCCCATCCGCAGACCAACCCAGGCAAGTGTAGCAAGCGTAGCATAACCTGATGGATCGACCCGTGTTACTACTTAGCCACGAGCTCCTCTCCCTATAAGAAGTCTATGGTATTGAAATAACATAGTAAATTTCTCAATATTGTCCATACAAAATTACATTTGCAGTTGGAATGTATGGGAGAAAATGTTTTTCAACTACTAAGTTAAGTTTGTTCTTAGGATAAATTCATCCCAACTACGAAACCGTTCATTGTGCGTGGTCCGACACGCACTTAGCCGGTTTTTTATTAACTGCAGCATATATATATATATATATATACTACTAAAAGATTATTACCTTATTAATAAAAGCTCTCGTTATTGGGATGCACATAAACTGGATAAATCTGATATTCGGTCGTGAAAACGGATTTTACTGCCATTTTCTTAATAAAATCCTTAAAATTCACTCACCCATTATATTATTACCCTAAAATATAGTTTGCGTGTAACTTTGTCATTTAATAACTTGGTCTTTTTAATGAACATGCTATGGCTGTCGGCAATAGTGTAAGTAGCTTTTTATCAGTAAAATAATTTTTGTAGTCAGATCAGCACTTCCAAACAAACAATGTCACCTCTTCATAATATTAGTCTAGATTGCCACAGCTAGATAACTACGAGTATTTACTTTAGAAATAATCTAACATTTCATAAAATTCATAATATGATGACAAACCTCATAGTAGGAGCCAAGCGAAGGCGACGAACAAGAATTCTTGATAAATTCCCGCTCTCCTAAGGAGTTAGATTGCGTGATTATCCTACGCTTTAGAACAAAATCAATTTCAATTTAAAAAAAATCCTACCTTTGCCTCTGATTCCAAATTATCCTAGTTTTCTTAGATGTTTAATTTGGTCCATAGATTAAATTAGAGTAAAAATAACGTATATCGGCTTCGCCACTTTCTGTGCGGACTTAAAATTTTCTGCTAAATAAATTCACAATGCCCCAGCGCTATTATCCTGGGATGCCGAAAATAATAACCAATTTATAAGTGCTGTGTGGAGGATAATGTTAATAGGTCGTCTATAATAGCTTGCTTTTTGTTAATAAAGTAAGCACTTATTCCGTGGTATGATGAATGGTTCGTGAAATTAATCGACCTGAGTTGAGTCGACAGTCTGATAAATTATAATTCGTTTAATCAACAAGGTTTACCTGCAAAGTTTCAACTTAGCATGTCACTATTGTTAAGCAATTTTTTTGAATATAAAAATATGAGAATCCTGCTAATGGATTGCCCGGCCCAGCCTGTAATACTACAGACAGCAGGTTAGTTTACGACTGAGTGCCATGATATGACTTTGGTTAATGAATTTTCACCACCATGTTTTATTTGTTCATATAAAGGAACAAATAAAACATGGTGGTGAAAACTCCCTCTTACTATAAACAATTTTTCTTTCGTAAAGAAGAAAAAAACGCAATTCTTTACTAACTGAAATATTGATATAAAAAGCTGTCTCGCCGTAGAGGGGAGGTAGGGGAGTGCATCTCGAAGTTTCGGACTAACTCGCTAAATTATGACGGCAGTAAAACGTATGGCAGTCATTCGAAGCCATTCAATTGGATCTCGCGCAGAAACTAGAGAAACTAGCTAGATGTATAGTTGTTACGAGGTGGACGTGATATGCCTGAACAAGTTTAAGCATGATTAATAAGCCTGTTTACGTGTCTACAGGCTGGATTATATTATATATTGGATGATATTCAAATGCACATATTTCGCGGTGATACATATTTTGGCTTTAGGTAATTATTTAATTTAGTTAGTCAAGTTGTGTACTTACCTATATATAGTCAGTTCAAAACAAACTGATACCGTACGTCAAATTCCTGTGTTATAGTAAATTCATACGAACAATTTAATTTTGTAGTCGATTTGCTTAACAATTGATTTCCTTGACTTTATCTAAATAAGCGGTTCAACAAATTCTACATCTTGAACTTAGAAGTTCTTTTGGATCTACTCGTATAACCCTTCCGTAGTTGGTTTGGTGGACGTGTATACCTGTTTATGACTTACATAATTACCTGCAATCAGTTGAACAATTTTACTTTGTACTTATTAAACTTGTGGCTTTATCGTGTAACATTGTGTTGCGTTTGATAACATTAAATATCAAAACAATGCCAAAAAACATAGATAATGTAACGGCTGCCTCAAAATAATCGATCAAAAGGTTCCAGAAATAGGATCAACAAACATGGAACTCCGATAATATTGTGAGGCGACTACTTTTTTGGATTTCATTAAGTTGGAGCGCCTTTCAAGTTTAGTGAAAACATTTGGCTATGTAATATAATGAAGATGATTTAATGTTTACATTACTACTGTGCATTGTCAGTTGTAAGTTACAAAGCCTTAAGTGACCGTATCCAACAGCATTTCAAACGTTATCTCCATCCCATTAGCACGATGCAAATTTCTTGCCTATGGCATATAATAAAATTGAAGCAACAAATGACTTGCACCGTAAACACTGTTCAGACGGTGCAACTTTTATATAGTTGGTTTAACTTGGTATGCCACAGGCAATTAAATCGCACCGTGTAAATTCACGTAACCAGCTTAATTCACGTAATTTCATAATGCGCCGATCAAATTGCAGTGCAGTTGCATTTAAGTTCAAGTTTGAGTGTTAAACCGTATTCTTGTAATCTTTGAACTGCGGGTAGCAGTAGAATCCGCTCATATTGCGCTCGCGTGATGCGAGCGTATCTGACAGCGGAAGAGAATACGAAAAGCGTTGTTTTGATTAAAAACTTAACTGCAACTAGTGTGTGAGAGAAAGCATTTATTTCAATAAAAAGCAATTGCAGGCACTTTTAATTGTCAAGGAGTCGGTCAGTCAGAAAGATGAAATTAGTTGCCCATTCTAAAGCGTTGTAGGTTCCTATGGAGAAGAACGGGCAAGAATCTCCATGGAAAGTCTTTCAAATGAAAATATTGATACATAACTGCAATGCAACTGAACTTCTTTAGTTACGTGAATTAGTATACGGATGTTTATCCGGGACATCGTCGATGGACGTTGGTTGAAGAATAATTGAGAAGTCATGTTTGACTCAACTTGTCTGTAGGTGTCAACGCTAATAAAGTGTATGTTCTGGAAACTGATCAAAATTAAAAGTATTTTCTTTCTGACAGGAAAGTAGTTTTGTTTGTGTTTGGATTGTAGCTTATATCTATGATTGTAGCTAACTGATGACGTCCCACGCTAGTTTGGAAGAAGTTGTACTTGATGAGTTTCTTACTGCCCACGTTGTCTACCACTGATTGTAAGTAGGCGTGGTAACAACATTAACTTTAGTTCAGTATTTCTTACACCAACCTGCCTCTTAATTATAATTAAATTCAAGGATTCATTGTTGTTTTGTTGAATTGTTAAAAGTTGAACTTGAAGACAATCTAAGATGATTTCTTAGAATTTAAAAATAAGTACGGTAGTAACTGTTCAAGAACTTCAACCTTGTATATTTTACCAACATTTATTTATTTCAGGAGAAAAATTCAAAGATAATACTTACCTACGCCTGGTTTCCGAAATTTGAATTTGAAGTTATAAGCTTGTCAAACTTTTCTTTAGCATTACCAAAGCTGAATGCCCTAGAAATTTAAAATTACTTTGCAAAAAACGTGAGAAATATTGAATTTCGCGGGCTTCATTGAAGGGATCACCATAAAGTAATGCTAAAGTTTCACACCTTCTCAAATTCAAATTCTTAATTCAGAAACCGGTTGTTCTTCGCACATACCAATTGCTTTCCTCCTCAATACTACCATTCATCCGTCACTTTATACTCCATGCATGTCATAACCAGAAAACAGCCATTCCCTCAGCCCGCTTGTAATTAGTCAGTGCGACGCTCTGCGCGATGATGCGTCAGTTTCAAACAGACGACTTGTTTGCACCTTGTGGCCAATAATACTGCCCGCAGTATCTGAAACGGTCTCTAGTTGGTTATTAGTTAGTAAGCCTGCATCATTCACAAAATTTAACTTTTCGTGTCTGTCTTAACTAACTTGCACAATGGTTATTAATGCGGTTTTCACCAACATTTAGAGAATTTATTCCTGATTATACACTAACGTTTAACTTAGGTATAGCAACAAAATCTCGATGTTTCGACATGTTGCCACATTAGTCGATTACATCCGTTCGATGCAAGGGCGGGTCACTCGTAAATCATAAACATAACATCACTAACATGACACCTGTAGGCATTAGACCAGTTGGGTATGTTTAGATCCCATGTACCTCATAGAGAGCGAGACTATTGTTATTTACCGAGCACAAATCCAGACTACGGGGTGCTACTGAAAAAATGCTGATGGAAAACCCTAATAACAACTTTCCCAACCTGGGGATCACCCAGTAATCGCGCTTACGATCACTAGACCAGTCTTTTTGCTTTTAACTATTACTACATTATGTACGTATATTGTTCTGTGATTCCATGCATGCAATCAACTCCAAATTGTATTAGACTGAATACGCACGAGGGGCACTCAGGTGCACCCTAATACCTGTTAGATTATCCTGCCTGTGTGCTTAGAATATATTCCAGGAATAGGATATTATTGGTGGGAAGCAATTCCCTTTGGACTTTGGATTGGAAACTATGCTTTAACGAGTTAGATTGGTGAATTAAGTAGAAACCTTGTGGTTATGTTAGCCACTTATGTTGCGTACACAATTAAACATTCCTGGAAGGGAACGGGAATTGCATTGGGGATTGACAACTTTAGAATGTTCATGTTAACTTGAAAATCTCAAATGAGATGTAATTTTCTATGGAAATGAAATAGAGCTCGTCACTCATTCAAAATCTATAAATTCTTAAACTACTAAAGTATTCGTGTTTCCGATCGCTGGAAGTCTAGCACGTAATTTGTTTTTCAGAATCTTTTTGGATTATCTTTGGATAAACTTGAAAAGGGAGTTTGTCCGTATGAATGATGTCTAATGAAGATGAGCGTCACAAATTGCTTCCGCTGAATTATAATCGAAGTGTTACTCGTATAAATGAGAACATCGTCTGTACGCTAATCTGTTCACCACCCGCCCCTAACTTCCTCCGCCTCGAACATAGTTGGAAACATTCTCCCGCGGTTTGTAAGTACCCGCAACAACGGGATCAATAGCCGGTACCTACCACACTAGTTTGTAGTTCACTAGCAACTGGTAAACTACTGGAATCTCATCTAAACTCCCTTATAGCCACATTGAGCTGAAAGTGTTCAGGAAAAGAGTAATGAATCTTGTACAATGCTCGTGTTTTACAAAGTTAAGTCCATCGATGGGTTAGGTACAAGTTCATCGGACATCTTGGTAATAAATAAAGTGTTGATGTATGATAGAATAGCAAACCATATAATATTAAGTAATTTAAGGTAATTATGGTCGTTGGGCTAGTGGTCGCAAGCGCTACTGCTGAACATAGGGTCTTGGGTTCGATTAGCAAGTCAGGCAAAGTGTTATTGGGCTTTCCCACCAGGAATTTCTCAGTAGCAGCCCGCCGAAGTCAAAATTTGTGCCCGGATAGGCTCGCCCCTTATTACATGGGACTGAAACATTACTGGTGAAATATGGGTGCACTATACGTACACCTCTATCTAACCCTTCGGGGAAATACAAGCGTTATGTTATACTATTGTTAGAAGAATAAATAAGTTGAAAGGAACGAGGGGCGCGGTCAAGACACCTAAAGAGTGGGGATAATTCGCGGCAACTGCAGACACTAGATAATACTATATTATGCAAAAAAAACATTCTAAAAGAATGTTTAGGTTTTGCTTTATCAAGCGCAGTTACCGGGTAATGGTGCGCGAGGCTTCTACTTGGTCATATCACAGATCAAGTTGCGGCGTAGCTTGTTGCTACGCGGGTGCTACGAGAATGCTACGAGTGTTATTAAAACTTGGTAACTTAAATTAAGTAGCAAAATTGAAAGTCTTTACATTATAACACGAGTATGGCCAGCAAATTACTTCATTATGCGAAAAAAACTCAAAGTAATCACCAACCTATGCCTAGATAGAATAGACCTACGTTCAAAGAGTTCAGTTGAATTCATCGAATCACTAGCTAATAGTGAACAAGAAAATAAAATTAATGTAACCCATTCCAGTAGGGGCTTCTTTAGTAATAGCAAAAATATAGATGTTCACAATTTGTACACATACCATTTGGGAAATCAACGGAGCGTAAACTTTGTTTGTTTGACTAACGTCGTTATAATAATTTGTATTAGTTTGTACTTTCGTTGTTTTACGAGTGTGGGAATCTGAAATTGCCGATGATATTATTATTATGTGTAAGTATACCCTAGAGTAAAAAAAAAATTTTTGGCAGACAAGCCAGGGACTTGAAGGGACTTCGTGAGAATTTACTACAATTTCTCATGGAATGGGGTTTAGAAGAGTAGTCGATCTTAGAGTAATTTTTACAAAAATGAACAATGAATTTTTATCAAAAATAAGTAATGATCGTCAAATTCGATCGTCAAGATCGACAAATTCTTGGCTAGAATCTCTACTACTACAAACAACATACCACCACATATCACGTGCCTATGACTGAAAGCTGTTTGTAGTCAAGTTTAACAAAGGTTAACGACCAAGAACAAGCAAGAACAAGTAAGTAATGTTAACAACTTGATTAACTTACGTGGCTCTGCGAATCTTGCGCTCGCGGTGCGTTGCAACTCTGTTTGGAACGCAACAAGAAAGACGTACAAATAAGTACTGTGGTACTAAAGAAGGCGGCACTACACCTCAGATAACTATTTGGTACCGTGCACCTAGTTTCCTAGTTTTGACGTTTAAAAGTAGGTACTTGTGAATTTATGAAACAAATATTTTGACTTTGACTTTCGAAGGTTACTTTATAGCAGAATCTGTTGTCAAAATAAAGTCATTAAAACTTCATAGATAAATAAATAAATTTTGAAATCTATTTCTAAATTTAAAATAATATGCCTTTCAAATCAGCACAAGAAGAAGTTTTCCTTACTTACAGAATGTAAAGTTTTAATATCGAAGATTTAAAAAGAGAATTTTAATAATACTCACAAAGAGCTAATAGATGATATTCTTGCTACTCGTTTTTGTCACTAAAGCCAGTCACGGATTTAAAATGAGTGAGCAACTGAGCATGCAGTTTGCAGATTATATGTACAAAAAACTACGATATCCAATACACGTGCCATAGCTTATACCATCAAAAGAAGGAGGTCAACTAAGTTCATTCTCTCATTCAACCGCTATAAAAGAACCAACACACAAAAGTTCAAATGAGGGATGTAGCCCGGCAGAGACGGGCGATTTTTCAAATTCAAATTCTTTTTGATTTGTGGCGAAGCACTATTTATGGCTAGCTGGCAGTCTGCCACTAATGAAACGGAAAAACTACGCTTTTATTAGTACATTTCTCTTTATCTCGTATGAATAAAATACTAGAATAATAAAAGTTTAAATGCTGACCAAATTTTGTGGGCAAAGAGTTTTTGTTTTCAAATAGTTTGGTTGCCACCCTAACTTTGGACTTTTATTAATGATCTAAGGTGGCTTAGTGGTGGATTTGTTGGGACACAATTAGGGATTAATAAATGCTTTTTAAAACCTGTAAAAAGATTTGGCGAGACAGTAAACTTAGTTTTGGGCCTGACCGCCTAGGGAGGCTGCCATATTTAAGTAAACTCAGGGAACATAATTGTTTATCAAAGTGACTACCAACTTGAATTGTCCTATATTCGAATCAAAGTGGCTATGTTACGGCAAATTGACGTAGTGTAACAATTTGATAAACGGATAATTTCCCTGACTGCACATAAGTGCATCTACATAGTTTAAAAATAATTTTCATTTTAAAAATATAACTTAAACTATTATAAATCTTAAATGTGTGGAAAAAAGTTAATTTTATTTCATTATTTACTTGTCACTTCATTTTCATTCCTATTCCAAAAAAAAAGACAAAAAATTAAAACTCTCGTATCAACTCACAAAATTAATGACATCAGCTGTGTGTGTGGCTTGCTCCTGACAGATACAAACGATGATCTACCAGCTATACGTCACGCTGTGGCGTGCGGCAGCGAGGGAAGTGACGAAAACGCGCCGCTCATAGTTATTAATTGACTATAAGACAGTTTGCTGGGAAGCTCAATATTGTCACCCCGAGACCTTAGCGGGGGAAGAACTGGCAGTAAATTGAGATTGCAGGACAATTTGCAGAAATACAAAGCTTTTATTTAAAAGGCTTTTTTGTGTGGAATCATTTTGCGCGTAAGCTTTTGAAAGCTAAGTGAATTATGTACGTACCTACGGAACACGTGGGTAAACAGAAGTGCTTCACTGTTTTATAGCAGTAGTATTATGTAGGTGCCTATGTTTATTCAAATGTGACATAAACTGAGAGCCTACAGGTATTCTTTAACATTTGTATAATTGGCGTAGCGTGTCAATTTGCTTACCAATTAAATTCCCTGACTATAAATACAGGAACCAAGTGAAATTAAAATGAAATAATGTGATGAAGTTTATTTATTTATTTATTATGGCACTCCAACGATTAGATCACATAAACATTTCCAGAGAGCTTAACATATTAAAAATTATAAACTTACAGCGAACTTGTCACTTAAAGTTGTGCACAGCACTTACATAGTTTGCCTATTTATAATTAAAGTGATAAAAATAATAATAAATTCAATAAGTTAATAATAATAAATTCAAATAAGTTAAGATCATTGTGCCGATAGTCGTGACAGCCAATGGTCTTATAGCCAAGAGCCTCGACCAACACCTGAGGAGGCTCTCGTTGGGCTTGATTCAGAAAGCGGTACTTCTGGACATGGCTCGCATTGTCAGGAGGTTCCTCTCTCTGGAGCCCTGACCGCCGGTAGCTTGGACCCTGTTCCCGATGCCGGTGGGCTACTATTTGTTATATTTTTAAATGATTTTATATTATTTTATTCCAATATTTAAAAATATAATTTTTATGTACAAAATGAAATAAAGGATAAGATCACAATAATAATTGTTTTGATGGCAGCAAAGACGTCGATCTTATACTGTGTAGCTGTAGCGGCATGTCGTGTAGCTCATGTTAAATTTCCCAACAGTGACAGAGCTCCACGACCAAAACCAGCTGTACCAGCTTGGCAGTGCAGAATTGAGCGTCGTATCGGTGAGGCTAGAGTGCTCATCGGCAAGCTAATCTGCTTCAGGGAGGGCAATACTCGCCCTAGAGTGATGCGCTTTGTGAAGCGGGGGTTTCTTGACGACTGATATTAGTTTACAAGATTATTAGACCCACGTCACAGAGCGTATCGACTTCTTGAAGCAGAAAATCTGTGCGTGGGCAAACCGTATTCGACGGTAGAGGGGGAGAGGGGAGCGGTACACTCAGCATCGCACATTCCAGAGCGATGAACGGTGGGTTACAGGGCTTGGGAGCAACCGAACCAAGGTGTGATTGACACGCGCCCGCCGAATGATGACGTCATGTGTTCGTTTTGGCGAAGCATCTTGTCGGAGTCTGTCAATCACACCGAAGGAGATTGGACTAGGGAGGTCGAGCGGGCGTGAGAGCAAGTACCAGAAATGGGGGCACTTACTATCAGCCCCAAAATGTAGCTTGTGGAGCCCGTCCGGCCCTGGAGATTTCCAACTGGAAACCTCTAAAGCGGGACGGGCTGCACAACTTTTGGATAAAGTGGTTCCAAAGGTCACACGCCCGTATGGCATCCAGTCAGCCTTAGAGTCAGGGTCGCTGCCCCAGTTCCTAACGACAGGAATAACCCACCTACTCCATAAATCAGGTAGTACTGCGGAGTGGGCGCGTTCATTGAGGCTGCGACCGGCCCAGCGGTTGAACGCGTTCCAAAGGGTCATGGCCATTAGGCTGGTCCGAGGATACCGCACGGTTTCCCGTGAGGCGGCGAGCCTCCTTGCCGGACTACCGCCATGGGAACTGGAGGCAAAAGTCGCGAGGAGGCGAAACGCCGGGGCGTAATTCCGCTGCCGCGAGAAATCACGGCACAGCGGACAAAGCTCCGGCGGGACCTCATTGCGGCATGCGATTATTACAACCCAGTGCTGGGCACGCCACAATTGCGGTGATAAGACTCCTCTTTGAGGAGTAGCTTGAGAGGCGCCATGGCGTCCTCACCTTCCTCCTGACGCAGGTCCTCACCGGACACGGTTGTTTTGGGAGGTTTCTGTGCCGCATAAGGCGGGAGGAAACGCCCGGGTGTCACCACTGTGTGGATCGCCCGGAGGACACGGTGGAGCATACGGTGGAGATCTGCCCGGCTTTGGCGGAACATCGCCGTGTCTTCACGGAGGCGATCGGCGGCGACGATCTCTCGCGTCCGGCCCTGGTTCAGGCCATAATTCGGAGCGAGAGTGCATGGGAGGCCATCACCTCCTTCTGCGACGCAGTTATGCTCGCGAAGGAGGAGGCGGAGCGCGCGAGGGAGATGCAAGATGCGCGCCCTCGCGCCCCTAGCCGCCGCAGGAGACGCCCCGGGCGTCGGGAGTCGCGAGCCGACTTCCGGCCACCGTAGGCGTGGGCTTGCGGATGGTGAGCAATGGGCAGCTCGCCGTCCGATTAGGACCAGGCCCGGGTTGACGGCGCGTTGTGTGACTTTAATTATTATTATATTTTATTGACATGATAGATTTTATTTTTTATTTTTGACATTGTGTAATGGATGAATCTTATTTAATTTGTTTTTATATTCTTTATTTGACATATAATTTATAACATATTCATTTAAAATATATTTTTGTCGTAATAGTGACATTTTTAGTTTATTTGTTTTGGTATTATTCTTAGTTTTTTTGTTTTTTGACATTTATCATAATAACAGGGAATCGCAAATGTTTTACTTTTTAATTTCTTATTTGGTTAATGTTATGTTATGATAATAATTTATATTGTACGAGTAATTCTTTTAATTTGTAATTGTTATAAAATGTTGTGTAAAATTTCGATACAATGTAAATTGTTACAGAATAAAAATAATAATATCCTTGGCTAACGAGAACTGGCGCAAACCTATAGTATTGAATACTCATGACCGCAGGGAGGTATGGTAGAGCAAAGAGCTTCAGGGGCGCTTTTACCGGGCCTTACATGGGCCCGATGTAGACCTACTAGCGTCCGTATCCTGGCTGCGATTCGGTGAACTTTTTGGGGAACCCAAAGGTTTTGTCTTTGCGATTATGGACGAAGTTGTGATGACGAATAATTACCGGAAATATATTGTGAAGGACGGCACGGTTGACATCTGTTGGGCAAGCCACCGTCCGGGAGAATCAATCCGACACATTATTTCTGGCTGTTCTCGTCTGGCTAACGGAGACTACTTGCATAGGCACAACCTTGTACCTAGGATTATCCACCAGCACCGTACTAAAGGAGCATTCCTATAGTACCATACGGTAGCAGGTAATTTAAAAGTTTAAGATGTAACATGTAACAATAAAATACAGAACAATATTATGAATGATGGAATTAAACAAGAATTGTCAGGAATTACAAGTTGCCGTACAAGATTATTGCGAACTTGAGCCAATGTTGAAGAAGATGTTGATGCTGTTGGTGCGAGAGTGGCTTTCATTATACGTCCTCATGAAACGGCTTACTGGCGCAATAGTTATGTAGAAGGTGCTTGGAAAAGAATTCGAAAGCACTGGAAGGAGGCCACGCATGTTTTAGAAGGTCAATTGAGCAATAAAAGCAAGCAACAAGAGAAAGGGTCACAATCCCGTGATAATTTATACAAAATACAATATCTACGTCCCTTCGATATACCAAACTAGGCAAACAAATAAGGCGACGAAAACATAACCACTTATCTTGCTCATATGATTTTATGCGCAAACAATAATCAAGGAGAGGCGATCACGAGGCGATCACGACACGATCACGAGACGATTACCGCACGATCACTGAGCGACTGTCAACATCGTTACGTGTAATGAATGGGGCGAGATGAGGCTGGGAGACTAGCTAGTGTTTGAATAGCTGATTTTGTATGGTTTTGTTGATAGAGGGAAAGGTTCTGCGGTCGTTGAACTTTGTTCTGGGAAAAGTCTAACTTTTTGGGTACGAATGGCTAAGCCTAGGACTGAGTTCTAAGTGTTAGACAATTTCGCTGCAGATTTACTTAGTATACTTAATGTCAGTTTGGTTAGGTATTTTCAGTCGGATTATGAGTTAATGTTCTGCTTACCGAACAGTTTCGACTTTCCTTTAACTACTATGTTGGAGGTGCTGGTTGGACAAGAATTTAACAATCTCTTAATCAACTCTTGATTCATCACTCTTCATTCTTCGCATGTATTGAATTTGGCGATAGACAGTTGCTCCAGTGTTGTGGTAAGTGTAGCTCTGAGCTCACCTAACAACTCAGACTATCTCCCGCTAAGTAAATCTATCCTTTTGGTAAAGCTCTATTGTGTAGCCTAGTTACTGACTTTGATAAATTGAATCGATAGAATACTAAAATATATTCTGAGAAAACGTTAGAACGAGGATGAAAATAGAAAATTAATAAAACAAACACGTAGGTACATCCGAAATGTTTTACAGACAGCCTTATTACTTAAATACGTGTGATATATATTTATTATACGGAATAACATGTTAGATCTTTCTCTTAGTAATTATTGAAGGCGATTACTCAGATTGATTGCTCAATTCGTTATAATATCGATACCTATAAAGCAGTCGTTCCGATTATCGGGTCATATTTATAGTCAAGCTAACGGGCTTACTTCGGCCGCACTGTACGATATTTTGACTATGGCCTTGAGTGAAGGTCAAGACATTCACCTAGGGCTGTCTCCACTGATTTTGGGACAAAATGTTAATTAAGGTAGGGCTGCTAGGAGCTACTAATTTTCCACATCGCTTGTTTTAATTGTAGATGTCTTTTAGTCAAAGGCGCTATAACGTTTTTTGGTGATGTTTCTTGGGAGGTCGTGTTTAAGCAACGATATACTTTGGCTTGTAACGTGCTTAACCTTGTTTTCACATGAATGTGGTAGAAAGCAATTTATAAACCGTTTCTATCTATATATTTAACTTCTAAAAATAGATGTCTTCCGGGGGAACCTAAATCCATAAGCGTCTTCGGATCAAACGTCCATAATTTATTTCAACATGTAATTTATCTTTGGCAAAAAGTAACAGTGAACCCTATACTTTTTCATCCTCTGGTATATTACAAACCTACATGACAATGGAAGGAGATCGATCACTTAGAAAGTCTAACACTAGACTACAAGTTACAACCTTCAAAGTTTGCCTTACTTACCAGCGTCACTTAGCAGATGATCTATCGCCAGTTCTATCACAATGGAGTTGTTTCCCATACCATTGAATGGTCCCCATATATCAAGACCGTCGCTAATGGCCACATAAATGTTCTTGGCGTGAAAAAGTGTTTGAAGGCCGTTCATGACGTTTGAGAGGGTTAGGGAAATAAACGAGGTGTTAATTTGAAGCGGCGTGAGTTAAGAACGTGTATCTTGTTTTTTGTGATGTCTTTGTTTAGTGGTAGGGTTAGGTTTGTAGATGGATAACACGATGAGTATGATGGCAAAGTATTTCATTATCAACTAGACTCAGAGAAACCATCAGGGGACAGATTCGCAGCTAAGTGGCGATCCGAAATACGAGTACATAGTTTGGAAATACTGATATGTAATCACGTGCGTTTGATTGTACATCAAAGGTTGTCTTCTCTAAATACAGCCTCCTTGGTTCTCTGGTCGCGAGAACCATTTCTACAGCATTGAGATTTGATATTGTGTACTCAACGGCTAAGAGCAAATATAAGCGATCAGCACATGTAAACTACGTTCAAGAGTTGTCAGTATCACACGGCTGTAGATGACACTGACAACTACGTTCAAGAGTTGTCAGTATCACACGGCTGTAGATGACACTGACAACTACGTTCAAGAGTTGTCAGTATCACACGGCTGTAGATGACACTGACAACTACGTTCAAGAGTTGTCAGTATCACACGGCTGTAGATGACACTGACAACTACGTTCAAGAGTTGTCAGTATCACACGGCTGTAGATGACACTGACAACTACGTTCAAGAGTTGTCAGTATCACACGGCTGTAGATGACACTGACAACTACGTTCAAGAGTTGTCAGTATCACACGGCTGTAGATGACACTGACAACTACGTTCAAGAGTTGTCAGTATCACACGGCTGTAGATGACACTGACAACTACGTTCAAGAGTTGTCAGTATCACACGGCTGTAGATGACACTGACAACTACGTTCAAGAGTTGTCAGTATCACACGGCTGTAGATGACACTGACAACTACGTTCAAGAGTTGTCAGTATCACACGGCTGTAGATGACACTGACAACTACGTTCAAGAGTTGTCAGTATCACACGGCTGTAGATGACACTGACAACTCCTCAACGCGGTTTAGATGCGCTGATCGCGTTCAGTGTCATTGGTGAAAGCCCATATGATTTATTCTGTTACAAATTTTTTTGCAACCTAGAGATAATTAGTTATACAGAACCCTTAACTGCTTTCAAGTGACATGAATTAACTTAATTCATGTCACTTGAAAGCAGTTAAGGGTAAGCCGTATATTTTCGTTCTATTCCCGCCTGCACACGAGGGCGCGGAGGTGACTGCTGCAATGAGGCCTGTTATTGAGTGTCCACAAATAGACGCCGCGTGAGACGCGCATGCTCCAACACACCCGTCATATATTCAAATCAGCAATAGTACGCGAGACAGTGCAAAATAGTAACATTTATAGTGATAAAAAAGCGTATTGGCTTCATGAATTCTTTAGTTGCAAAGTTGATGGCAATAATGCTCACCCCCTATTACAATCTGCCTAGCCTTTTCCCAACTATGTTGGGGTCGGCTTCCAGTCTAACCGGATGCAGCTGAATACCAGTATTTTACATGGAGCGACTGCCTATCTGACCTCCACAACCCAGTAACTGGGTAATACGATACCCCTTGGTAAGACTGGTGTCAGACTTTCGCTCACCCCCTATTACATTGGACTTAAACATAGTGGGCAAAAGTGGCTGTATTTAAACCTCTGCCTCATTCTACCTCTTTGGAGAAAATGTTTCGTGATATTATGAAAAAAAAACCAGCGATCTGTTCACTCCTCTATCATTGTATTAACCTCAGACTGTTTTTTTTTATAAATAGGAGCTGTGGGCGCTGCTACTAACTGAAAAAACGATGCTTTCGTCACTGTCTCCCTGACTATTATAAGCCCAACGACAGTGAACACACAATACAATGAGTTTAACGCTATTATGTTTTTAATTAATTACGCCTCATTAGCCTTTCATCTATGACGTCACATGCTCTAACAGTTCACTGAAATATTTGTATGGAGAAGTGATTAACTACGGCTTTGCAGCTGACGGATTAATGGTCGTAAATTAATCTTAAATAGTTGGCGTAAACTATGTTGAAAAGTGAACACCTATACACATGTCGTCTGTATGTAAGTGTGAGTGGGTGTCGTCACTAAGGGCAGAGGGATAACCTCTGCCCACAGTCACGAGTAGTAGCACTGCTATGCATAAATTAAAAAAACAGTTTCCAGTAATAAAAGTTAAAAATAACTTTTATTACGGAAGTCGATATCTTTGGTTTTGAATTTTCATTGTTGCCACCGCCTTCCGAAGTTAAAGTAATTTATTTTTCACTTTGTAGTGCTTTCTTGGAAGTCGGTTGTTATTTTTTTTTTATAACCTTTTAATTTTTCACTTTTTTTTTGTGATACTAACCTACCCCACACAAATTCGAATCCACTACCTGCTATGCAAATAGCAGTGACAGGAACATAATACAACAACATCCACGTAGACTAAGTGGGAAAAATACGTATTATTGAAAGTAACTCAAAAACTGCTCAAGCAAAGTTATTAAACATTTTATGGGACTGCCGCGCAAGCATCCTCTACTAAGTTTAATTAAAAACTGCTCAAGCAAAGTTAATAAACATTTTATGGGACTGCCGCGCAAGCATCCTCTACCAAATTTAATTAAAAACTGCTCAAGCAAAGTTAATAAACATTTTATGGGACTGCCGCGCAAGCATCCTGTACCAAATTTAATTAAAAAAGAATTTGAAAAAAAGAAACTGCCAAATCAGGTCAAAATAGAACAAATAAAATACAGACGAACATAGAACCTCCTCCTTTTTGGCAGTTGATTAAGAACTTGTTGAAAAAGATCAAGAAAAAACTTTGGAATGGCAACTATGTACCTGTTAAATAGGTACATAGTACTGTACTGACTAACTGACTGATTCCTGGACAGTCAAATGTATAACTACCGAGTTACCTTAGTCCCTGTAAAATAAATAAGTATGACATAATATTATGGTTTTTGTTTGTAACAGGATAATAAAAACAAAAAAAAAAGTTGAAAAATAAACAGAATTATCCTAGCCATCCTCTCGAATATATCGAGAAGTCTAATACTTTATTTAGGTTAAAATTGGCTCTTGACAACAAAGCAGCAATGATCAAATAACTCACGCAACCGATGGAGGACAAATGATGCCTTAGGCAATGCGCCTAGAGTATAATTTGTCCTCCATCTCACAAAAAGGCCTGTTACTTTACTACGCAATTATTTTACCGAGTCACATAACCGAATTATGTTTACACAATTGTATTATTTTTCGTAGAAACACAATAAAATATCTTTTATTAAATTATTGCCGTCATGCGGACTACTGCGGGTGAATTCACATGCCCCGTGTGGAGTCGGTCTGCCCATGCAAAGTTTTAATAAATTGTATTACAAACGATAATAATGGGTTGACTAAAACCGACCCCGGTACAAACGCAGTATCCATTAGTAGGAATAGAAGTTCGCAGAGCGGTAGGAAGCTCCAGCGAAAGAGCCAAAATGATCTCCGACACACGTGACCCTTTGCACGACAACATCCTTGTGCCACAATGGCTGAAAGCCGAAACAGTTTTTTTAAGTGTGTCCTACTCACTGGCGAACGATCAAAAGAAAGATTGAAGCTGTGGCGAAACAGTGCTTCCTTACACAAACCATTCGTTCCACCTGCTGAAGATCTCCCACCTGAACACCAGTTGCCTTGGCTACCCTGGAATTCTTTAAACAGAGTCCGGACCCATGTTGGCCAAAGCAAGGAAAACCTGTTCAGGTGGAGATTCATAGATTAGTTACTTCTCCTTGGTGTGTAAATTTGGTGCTGTCGTCTGCCCGTTACAGGAACTGATGGACACTAGTGACGGCGCCAAACACGAAGCAGAATTCTGGGCCGAGATTGCCTTAAACACGCTATGAAGAAGAAGAATGTTATTATTACCAATTAGTACATTTCGCATGGATGCCAGCAGAAATTCACAATACGACGAAAAATGAACAATTTGCTTGATATTCGTATAAATGTAGAAAAACCGGCCAAGTGCGTGTCGGAACACGCACAATGAAGGATTCCGTAGTTGGGATGAATTTATTCCAAGAACAAACTTAACATTGTAGTTAAAAAACCATACATTCCAACTGCAAATGTATGTTTGTATGTACAATATTGAGAGATTTGTGATGTTATTTTGAAACCCTAGACGTCTTATAGGTTTTCCAGGAATCTATAAGTATAGAACTATTTTCAGTATTTTTTTCAAAATTTTAGGCTCTGGAGCTTCGGAGATAGATAAGGGGCGAAAATGGTTTATTTTCATCTATTTTCATAAATAACTAAAAAACTACCAATTTTCTTTTTTATTATAACAAAAATATATTTGAAATCCTCATAACAAGCTCTTTTATTTGGTATGTACGTAGGTTGGTGGTACGGTACACTTTGTTATTTTTTTTTAATTTCTAATTTGTTGTCTTTTTGTCTCCCAAAAGTGACCCCCATGTTCAAAATTTATTTATTTATGTTACACGTCCGTGTTCGGGTCACAGAAATTCATATGTGTACCAAATTTTAACTTAATCGGTCCATTAGATTCGGAGAAAACTGGCTGTGACAGACGGACTGACGTTTTTTCATTCGGACGTACGAAACCCTAAAAATTGTCTTCTCTCGGTCTGGCGTGTTTCAAGCTACACACATTGTGACATATCATAACTTTTATTGGAATCGGTCTTACGAGAATTTCAAATGTATGTAAATTGTATAAAAAATAAGAAACCCCGATACAGCGTGTTACCCGCGCGTGCGTATGTACCTACTTATGTATAACAAAATTATAAGTAGCACATTTCTAATCATACGAAAAATGTCGCGGATTTTTGTTGACAAATTTTTTTTTCGCTAACTATACATATTTTGGCATTTGCGTTTTGGTTATTGAGGTCTAGACGACAGAAAAGTAGGTTCAAGTTTTTATGATCTAGAATTTGCAACTTTTGGTAAACAAAGATTAAAATCTAAATCTACATTCTAAGCACGTGCCGGTTGTTAATTTCTTGTTTGATATTTAAATCATTTGCAAAATTATCATCTAAACCTGGAAACTTCATAATACTGTTGCTCTCACATCTGTGGTTGCTTTGCTTAGACCAACAAATGTGCATAGTTGTCGTTCCACGAAGTTGTTTCCGTATTTAGAGTAATGTGCACTTGACACACATCGACACTGTTCTACCAACTAACTGCACTTGTCGACTGCACTCGACACTCTCTACGCACTGTAAAATTCTTGCCATGTTTTAATACTCTTACTGCTTTTTACGGTTCCGTACCCGAAGGTTGCCAAAGGGAACCCCATTACTAAGCCTCCGCTGTCTGTCTGTCTGTGAGCGGGCTGTATCTCATGAACCGTAATAGGTAGATAGCTGAAATTTTCACAGATTGTGCATTTTTATTGCCGCTATAACAACAAATAATATTTTTTTTATAAAATAAAAAATTAAAGGCGGGTCTCCATACACTAAAAGTCTGATTTTGAAAAAAAAATCTAGGCCTTGCATGTGGGGTATCAACATCTAAAGCTCGTCGAGTAGAAAACAAATACAATTATTTTAATTTATTCAAAAATTATGAAATAGAGGGCCGTAAAAGTTGTCAGTTTTAGACAATTTTTGTATGACCTCTATCTTAACAACTAAATAAGTAAGGAATTTGAAACTTCTGTGTATCATGTACCATATACTGTATATAATCAACAAATAACAAAAAACGCCGATTCATAAGGTATTTTATTTCAATATGGGTGATTTTCCGCAACTGCAAAAATGACTTTGTAATTCATAGTATCATTCAAGTTATTTTAATTTTGTTTTAATTTATTGTTGACATAATCTACTCATTACAATATATTTTTTTATGAGTTGTGTTGCGATATGTGGTTAGCTAGTGACCTCGACAACGTGACTTGATCATATTATTTTTTGCCTGAGCAACCGGCAGCAAGTTCGTCATGTACTGCGTGCGGTAGCGTCGGAGGGCAAGAGGGTAATGGCTGATCTTTGCGTTATGCTCGTGAACGGGTGCTGCTTTTGGTGACTAGTCGTCTTGCTGATCATAGTTTTGTTAAAACTATGATCACAACAATCAAACAACACACGCATTCGTTTTCTGGCCGGCGCGCGGTGGCTAAATCGTTTGTTAGAGATTTGAAAGCACCTACCTGCTGAATTTGCTACTAAAACATTTGCAAGCAGCTCCAACATAAAGCGCAGCACTGAAGCAAATTCGCGGTACCAACCAAGGTCCAATAAAAAAAAATTGTTCGTGCTAAAATCCTGCATGTTGCAACAATCTAACCGATAGTAGAACTTTAGTACACGAATGGATAGAATTCAGTGTACACGTAATAAGTTTAGCATAATATCGCGGTTGGATGCCGATACTACGAACATATGATAATTGCACTTTATACCATTCTGATACTGTAGCTGTAATTTATTTATTTGATAATTGGATTTGCCTGAAGGGCTGCCCATATTTCAGCATTCAGTAAAATAATTGGCATATGTTCATTTGAATTTAAATATAATTACGAATGTTCAGCGGTATGTTTTCATTAATTTTGCGTTTAATTAAAATATTGTTTTGGCAACTCGTTAATTTACTGAAGCTGAAGTGCTGATCACTGCACAGCAGGATTATTGCTACGATGGATACGTATAATGACCACGTTTGTTACAGATTGGTGATTTCATTTCTGTCTTCTGCCTGTTATTGTCACAATGGAGTATGCAACTCTCTACCTTCTGCACATAATTCCTGGTTTACCCTTTCTCTTTACGGCCGGATTCATTCTTGCACACACCCTGTCATAATATGTAGGTAAGTACATATTTATAATGAGGGGCATCAGGTTTGTCAAAAGCAAATGTTTAAATAACAAAAGTCAGTCGAAGCTTTGGAATCGACATCGACGATCGAAAAACTGTAGTCTTTGTCATATATTTTGAACTTTCACATAACATAACGTAAATGTTTCCTGAAAGTGCGCCAAAATGTCACTATTAATGTTTAAATCCCATGTGGTGTTAGTTGGAACCTATTGCCCTCGACCGGGCACAAATCCAGACTTCAGGCCTCTACTGAGAAATTCCTAAATGATTGCATTCAATATTTATTGGCTGCACCAACCCCTGCACAAACTAGCTCGCTCTGGAACACTTCCAAGGGCTGAAGTCAAATGGAGCTCTGGATTCTAGTGTCCGAGCTCGCCAACATAGATTAGCTACATAACGTTCAATTAGATCGGAATCGAACGGCTGTAAATCATGCTCCGAGTAGGCCGTTGTACTATCTGGATGAAGCCAGTCTTGGAATATTTAATACCTGTCAATATTTCGGACGAGGGCATTTGCCAAGCGGTTTACGATAGGAATAGTACCGATGTAATACAATATAATTTAGGTTAACTTTGTAATGATTCACATCGAAAATTAGATAAAACTGAATAAAATATTTATGCAGTGCAGGACACAAACGCAAAGCGGAATGCAAGATTCGAAAAAACCTCTATTATTGAAATGCTTTATTTTTCTGTAAATAGGTTTGTACCTGTTTGTACGAACACTTTTACACGTCAATAATATGTTATAAACTAGATGAGGTCGGCGTTTCCTATCTGACTACTCTGAGAAGAAAGGCCAAAACAAACTCAGAGGACGCAGTCTCTTTTAAAGTCCAGACATAATCTTGGACAGACGAAATTAATATGGTTCCATAAATTGATTTATTTGAGAAAGAAACCATGTGAAACTCCTTGAACTAAGTAATATCCGGAGAGTTGTAACAAACGGTTTGTTTGATCATTTGAAAATAGACCTTTTTTCCATTGTGGAAGGAATGTATTCATAAAATTATTGAAACGCATCTAAAAATTACCCAAATAATTTTACCACGATCCTTAGGAATTGTCCCACATCCATCAAGTTTGACCTTAAACCCTAAGCGCGCGTGTTCACACGGTAGCACTTACAGGGTCGAGCTGACCCCAGCGCTCGTGTATTAAAACCATAGCACACAACAGATAGGTACAGAAGGTCGGCTTTTTACAACGTTGGGCCAACGCACGCCATATAGGGTTACCATTTCTAAATTTGAAAAGTCCTGAAAAAAATCCGCACGTTTGCAAAAGTCCGGACATTTTACTATTCAATCTTTCTTTTTGCAGAACCTATTAGGCTTTCTATTTTTTTTTATCCTGAAATCGAATAGTTCGGAGAAATGACATGGCTGGAGTGAACGGGGGGCCAAAAAGCCGGACATATCCGGAGAAATCCGGAGTGATGGTAATCCTACGCACACATAGACAGTATTATTATAGACACACGTTAACGTACAGCGAGTGTAAGCGTACTGGAATTGGTTTTACATACCTAGAGATCGCTATTACTATATGCGCGTGCGCCTGTTTCGCTCGTTGTAAGGAGCCGACCTTCTGTACCTATCTGTTTGTGCCACGGCCCTGTTTATTAACACCAATAGATTTCGTGAGCGAATCCCGAGCCTTCCCTAATCTCCGCCAAGAAGATCCGTTGGGCAGTGTGAATTGTGGTATTAGGAGTTCTTTTTGAAAGGTGTTGCTAGTGGAAAATATTGAGTGGGTAAGCTGTTTATACTAGAAATTGTAGTGGGTTAGTGATAAACTTTTATGCATAGACATAGGGGTTTATTTATAAACGTTGCTTAATGTTATGTCATGATTAACGTCTGCTTATCTCAATTTTTTTTAAAGTTTAAACGTCTCTTAACTTTAAGCAACTTTTATGAATATCCTACATTTTTGTGTTAACGATGCTTACGATTGGTGCCTGGTGCTTTAGTACTAATTTGATGAACTAACTACACGACATATATCGAATAGGTGCAAGTTTCGCGAATCAATTAAACGAAGTCGTATTGCATAATGCTTTATTCAAAACACCGGTATGTTTGCTTGATTATTTAAGCGCCACCAAATGAAAAACTTATTTCCAAAATCGGTTCTTAATTGACGAAAATAACGACGAACATACATAAAAAAAACATATACGACTTCGACGACGAATTGAGAACGTCCTTTTTTAAGAAGTCGGTTATAAGGGTGTAAATAAAAGCTAAAGCAAAAAAAGGGTTCAACTGTTTCAAATATTTTATAGGTATTTAACTGAAATTAATCAGAGAGTTGAGATTTTTGATTAATCAAGTCGTTTTTGTTGCAGCAGTGAAAGATACCAAAAATTCAAAAGTCATTTATTCAAACTAGGCTGAGAATCAGCACTTTTCGAACGTCAAAATTACATAAGACAGTCCCCCAAAACGCCCACCCTTCACCACTTCCTAGTGCATTAGCTGGGAAGAAGACGTGGCGCAACAAACTCCCCAGCAGCACAGCTGTCTGTTCAGTTAGAAGAACAAAAAAAAAAAAAGATTCTATATAATAGTATTCAAAATAATTTACATTACGCAACACAAAACCTAATTTAAATTATTAGCCATATGTTAGCTAGCACACGCCAATATACCACACAAAATCATCGAGAACTATACTCAGGCAGAAATAAAAACTAAACGTAAACAGAACTTAATATCTAAATAAAGGCCTCCAGGCATAAAGGGCGTGCCCGCTTACATATAGTTGTAACTGGAAGTTATAAATGATAAACTAGGACCATCGAGATAAAATAAATAAAACAAACAGTTAATTACTAATAACAATAAATAATATGATCAATTGTCGAGGTCACTAGCTAACCACATATTGCAATACAACTCATTAAAAAAAAACATTGTAATGAGTAGATTATGTCAACAATAAATTGAAATAAAATTAAAAATAGCTTGACTTATAAAGTCAAATAAAAAAAAAACCATTTAAATAGCAGCCGGTGTAACGAAACAACAGCAACTTCTAATTCGACGCCAATACCATCTCTCGAGCCAGGCGGTAAATATTGAAAACATGAAAAGTTGAAAGGAACATTCCTCTTTTTTTCATGGCAAAGGATGCATTAGGTAGGTTTTGTTGAGAGTTTTGCGCAATTTGCGTTGAGCGCAAATACGGCTCTCACGGGGCGCCAGCTTCTATTCGCATAGATTCTTTGTCGAATAAACATAATAAAAAAAGAAATAAAATTGCTATATTTTCTTTCTTTTTTTTTATTTATAAAAAAAGCCGGCCAAGTGCATGTCGGACCTCGCACCATGAAGGGATCCGTAGTTGGGATGAATATATCCCAAAAACAAACTTAACATTGTAGTTGAAAAACACGTTCTCCCGCACATTGATATACGTCACGGTCAATTCTCCAACTGCAAATGTAAGTTTGTATTTTATTTTTATTTTATCACAAATTAACGATTTTCAGACATTTTCCATTACTTGTGCTATGAGACCATGCTTCTTCCCAAATTTAATGATTAGATCAACGGGAAGTACCTGCCCTATAGGTTTTGACTTATTTGCGAGTGTCAAAATATGTCGCCTATATGATTGTTCCCACTGCTGGGACACAGGCCTCCTCTCGGTGCGAGGGAGTGGGCCGTAATGTACCACGCGGGCCCAGTGCGGGTTGGTAGAGGTCACATGTCTATTTTTGGCTCTAAGACATGCCGGCTTTCTCACGATGTTTTCCTTCATCGTTTTAAGAGCAGTGATGATGAAATAATTTACAAATGTCGCATAAACGGCTGTATTTTTTTTATTGCGATGACTTTGAAGCTGGTTTTTTTAGAGATCCGAGTGACCGTAGACCTACATAGGTATTTGATATTAATTTCAACTTGATAACTCCACGCGTTCCGGACAACGAAACGATCCCATATGGATTCCGTTTTTCCCTTTTGAGGTACGGAACCTTAAAAGTGAGTTGGTGTCTCATTTCCTACGAAATGTATGGGAAAAGTTTTTGCGTGATAAAGCTCAGTTGGTTCAACAGAGTTTTTGAATCCCTATAAGATACAGGATCGATTGGCAACAAAAAAACTTTTTGCAAAAATTGGCCATTTTCTTGCTGTCTGTACCTACTCTTTTTTTAAACTGTGGCTGTAGATCATAATATCTTTAAAAGATAAGGACAATCTCCAAATACCGTTTTCCTGTAGCTGTTACAAATCCTCCCTTTAAATGAGATTGATAAACTCCAATACCGTTTGACCGATAACCATGTATGTTGGCATGTTTTTCATGCAGAAGGTTCATATATTATATAGTTTTTTTATTTCGACTTCCGAGCGGGTAACGCCGCGGACTAAATCAAGTAAAATATAAAATTATCGACATTGTCATTCGTAATTCCATGTTATACAGCACACAGACAGACAGACAAACGTTCCGTATATCGAGCGCGTCTCCTGAAATAACCGCGAAACAATAACATGGCGGCCGCGACTGATCAAACTCCTGCGCATAAGGGCGACCACAAACTGTGTTCAGCGTTTTGCCATAGACTTAGGAGTATACAGAAATAAAATGTTTTTCAGGCTTGAATGGTAAATGGTACGATGCTAATATTCTATCTTGCTATCTATCTAATGTCTAGCACTAAAATATATTATGTACCTACAGTACCTTAGTATATAAGAAAACCGGAAGAGCTCAGTGGGCATAAATAAATTCGTCCGTATCGCTGCCAATGGGAAAAGTGCCCAAAAGGCTGGCAGCATTGCCACGTTGGCAATGCTGCTTCTTTGGCCTAAAATTTGACTGACCGTTTGGGCGATATCCGGAAACACTCGATGTGCAGTCGGTTCTAGTGTTTTAACCCCAAACGGCACCAACATATACAAATAAGGTATATCTGCGCAGTTTGAGGTTTTCTGTACGTGTAGCAGCCGCCCGGCACAGTCCACCATGCTAGAGAGATGGGATGATGTGAGGTCGAAACAGTTTAATCCCACACCAAAGGCCTACTCAACTTACAAGGCAATGGTATTTTCATCTTCCCATTGTTGCGTGCGTAGCTATTGGGTTCTAAGAGTCCGCCGGATGATATTGGTGGCGTGCCGCGCCATCTAACCAGCGCTCTTGTTGCAGGATAGGCCATGGTGTCCATTATGGTGGTAGTGTCGCAGACAAAATAAAAAAAAAATCAAATTCAAAACTCATTTATTCATACTAGGCTGAGAATCCCCAGTTTTCAAACTTCAAAATTAATAAGATTTTCCCCCAAAAACGCCCTCCTTTCACCACGTCCTAGTGCTTTACCTGGGAAGAAGAAGTCGCGCAACAAACTCCCCAGCCGCACAGCTGTCTGTGTTAGAGAAACTTGTTTCTATACAATAGTACCTAATTATGCAAAATAATTTACATAACGCAACACAAAACATTAAATTAAATTGTTTCAAAAAAAAAAATCTGCTAGCACACGCCAATATACCAACAAAAATCATCGAAATCTATACTCAAGCGAAAATAAAAAGTAAACAAAATTTAATACCCGAATATGCCTCCAGGTATAGAGGGTGTGCCTGTTTACATAATATAGCTGTTAAAGATGTAACTGGAAGTCACAAATGATAAACTAGGACCATCAAAGTAAAAATAAATAAACAGTTAATTACTAATAACTACAACAAGTAGCGTACTTGGCTGCGACTCGACTGTATCGACGCCATGGCCACTTTCTGGCTCGCGATGGTGGCGTGGTGACGTTATCGCCTATAGCCAGACTTCCATTCTCTCCCGCAGACAGCTCACCAGTACACCGCCACGCTCAGCAGAATTGGTGGACGTATTCCGTAACCTGCAGAGCGGCTCATCCTGTCATGTTGTCTCTTGGAAGACGGGTTCTCGGGCTGAACCGTATCTGCACAAGCCACTTTTCAGGCGTTCATCGCATCGATCAAATACGCACTTCAGAGTCAAACCAAGAAGGGGCTAAGATTCTTGTGGTTAACTTTTCGGTGCTGTGGTCCGAGGACAGAATTGAACGCCGCTGAGCTTATGTTTATTTATTTATTTAATACTTCAAGCACATAAATGTACAGAGGCGGGCTTAATGCCATAGGCATATTTTTTTTTTACTAGAAATTTTACGAGCGTTTTTGTCTAAAAAGAGAAAAAAAACCGGCCAAGTGCGTGTCGAACCCCGCGCAATGAAGGGTTCCGTGGTTGGGGTGAATTTATCCCAAGAACAAACTTAACATTGTAGCTGGAAAACATTTTCTCCCATATGGAATGTATGGGAGATCATGTTTTTCAAACTGCAAATTTAAGTTGGTCAATTATTGCTCTTTAACCTGTAAAGCCTACTTAGCTGTGATTATTTTACTTTTAACTTCGTTATATATACTACTGCTGTGAATTTTATCACAAATCCAAGTACAACCATTTAGCTGGCAGGGGCGGGGACACTTGACTCTAAGAAAAATTAGCACTTTAAAGCTTAATATTTCGCAAATAGGAATAGGAATAGGATCCTTGAATTCAAAAATGATTTTCACACACCCTAAAAAAAAAAACACCCCCGTTTTACATGTAGGGGAGGTACCCTAAAGAAAAGATCTAGGTTTTATTTTACCACTTCGTCGGCATGAATAATATGTATACCCATGCCAAATTACAACTTTCTAGTACTAACCGTCTCTGAGCTAAGTCGCGCACAGACAGACACAGACGGACATGGCAAAACTTTAAGGGTTCCTTGTTTACTACGAAACCCTAAAAAGGTGTGGCTGTTTACCCCCTAAGTACAAACAAACAAACAAATTTTAAATCTTTATAATATTAGTGTAGATAATCTCATTAATATTATTTTGCTATCAACATGGCTATGACAACAAGTCAGCCTGTGAATAGTATTATTCAACAATATAAATATAATTATTTTCGTCATCTGATAAAGTATTAGAGTTAGGAAAACCACACAACATCAGCTTTCCTATGTTTAACTTCAATCAGCTAGGGGGCCCACCCCAGCTGATTGAAGTTAAATAAACATACTTAGTAACATTAAAAGGAATTGAATCCGGATCAGGAGGGAGGGGGGCGGTTCGGTGAAGGTGAGAACATCCGCAGCAGCTGGATGTTTATTCTTCAGGGCTGAAAAACTGTCCAAGTTTTTTTAGTTAGCTTGTATATTGTATCAAATTAAAGCCTTCTAATGTCTAGGTATTTATTGGTCCATCTTTTGGTTTCGAATAGGTCTCTATTTCACTGTGTACACTGGGTACACTTAACATGGGAAATCTACTTCTTCAGTATCTGTGGGCCTAACACGCATGAAGATTTAACGTGAAGTTTTAAAACTGAAAATACTCTTTTCACACTTAATGTTGTTGGGTTATACTCATTTTTTTGACGTGACCACGTGACACTTAAAATACTTTGAAGTCCAAGATTTTAATTAGCTAGGTTCAGTGTAGTAACGCCTTAACGTATTTTGTGAATTGTGATTGTAATTTTGTATGTTTGTGGTGTCCGTCGTTTGGCTCGTAATGAGTGAAAGATCGGAACGTGCGTCAAACAAAACACGCGCTGAACAAAACAAATCAACCGTCGATTTCTGGGTGCCGATAGGTACCGTACTTTATTAGTAACACTTGTACTATGAAAACCACCTCTACTGCTACGAAACAAAGGCATTATTAAAGTCGATCTGTGATCGTGGGCTTGCAGTTGACTGTAGGTACGTTCTGAACAGAAACGGAATTTCTGGCGATTTTCGCAGCTTGCGTGTTTATCAATGTTGTAAGATGGTACAATAGTTTATAAAATAAACAATAGTATTGTTTTGTTTCTCGTGAATTCGTAAATCAGTATCGTGGGTTTAATTTAATGTACGTGCATGTAGTGTTGCTTGTCTTGTTCTACAATCAATAGATTCTCGTATTTGTATGGTATTCCGCAGGTAATTTAGTCGAAGAAGATTTCGTATTTAAGGCATTATTGCTTTACCAGTGTTACACAACAATCCATTGTATCCATATTAATATGGATTGATGATTTGTATTCAAAATGCGAAAGTCTGTCTGTTTGTTACCTTTTCGAATTTATACCTGACCGAATTTCGATGAAAGGCAACATTTAGACCGTGACCTGGGTAAAAGGACATAGGTTACTTATAATCCTGATTATACGTTAATAAAAAGCAGGATAGGAAAAATAATAATACCAAGACCCACAACGTAACATGCAGACTATTGTATGAAGCAATTAGATATTTGTATTGAAACCACAATACTGAAACGACCGCAATAAAAGTAAAACAGAACAAGTTTCGCCCACAATATCCGCGAGATTACAGTTAAACTAGGTTCGTAAACAAATTCTAATGTTACACACAGGTGTTTGCACGAACAAGAACTACTTACTTCTTCAGTGTTCGTTATTCAGCTCAATTCCCAACTTGAGATCCGAGGAGGTAAATAATCTGGATCGATCGAACTTCCAGCCATTACACCGGATCTCAAAGGAACATCTGGCGAAGTACTTGGACGCACAAACATAACAGTAACTATCGATATACCCGCCGCCCGCTCCTAACCGGTTCCAACCGGATTTACTCAGTTTGAACTGACTGAAAGCGGAATTATCCGGTTATTTCCCGGCAAATGCGAAGGCGAGATTTCGCGCAGGTAAAATAAAGACACTTTTAGTACAAAGTGTATATAGGATATATTGTAATGGAATATGAGAAGAATTCTCGGGTACAGTACCGTTCTTTTTTTGCAATTTAAATACACAAAGCTGAAAGTAAAATGTTATTTTTACAATGGGTTTTTTGCTCTTTTATAAAGCTGAATATTTTGTTTTGTAAAATGGCTGGCAATCGATCAATGCACACTTTATTTAGTTTAGCGCGTTCACTGATCCTAAGCGATCAATCACGACATCATTTTACAAACCGCGGCACGTTGATGGAGAACCCTATTAGCAGATAACTGAACCAAATGATAATAAATGCACTTTAAAATACATTTAATTTGAAAATTAGAGTTAAAACTTTCCTTCAAAGATAAATTATGCGAAGTGTTAAGACTGGAAAGGGTCCAGTTTCTTTGCGACTCCCACACGAAATTTTTAAGGTCATCAGTTAAGTTGAAGATTAGAATGCCTATACATTCCACAACTTTCTTCGACAAATCCTTCACTGTCCAGGCTGCTCGTTTATGGCAATGCATTCTGCCAGTTGAAATAAAGCGTGCGCAATCGTTACCTGTGTTTAAGAGGCTCGTGAAGGAACATTACTTGTCGTTGTGATCTTGTTCTCATAACTGTAATTATCTATAGTGTTCATTTTTTTTTTTCGCTGCTTAAACGCATATATTTAGTATGTATGTATTTATGTATCTATTATTTTGGATATGTATTTATCTATGTATCTATTCTAGTATATTGTAAACTTATAATTTGCACTAACGACAGCCCCATTTTATGTCCACGTAAATCACTGGCCATTCTAAGGTTGCCTGGAAGAGATCGCGGAAAGCGATAAGGCCGCCCATTGTATATTTTGTAGTGTTTGATTAGTATTTTTTTTTGTTATGTATTTTTGTGGTGTACAATAAAGTATATATAAATAAATAAATAAAGGTGTTTGTCGATGTCACCGCACCGTAGAATGAATCTGACTAGCCTTTGCCCGACTATGTATGTCGGGGTCGGCTTTCAGTCTAACCGGACGCAGCTAAATGCCAGTATTTTATATGGAGCAACTGCCTATCTGATCTCCACAAACCAGGTATTGGGTAACACTATACACCTGGGTTAAGACTGGTTGCACGACTTTTCAGCTTCCAACTACCCGTAACGACTGTCAAAGATCTACGAATGACAGCTGGAACCAACGACTTAACGTACTTTGCGAGGCACCCCCTCCGTTCCTCGCAATCCATGTCTCAATATTGAATGATATTATGAACCGATTGCGGCAAGCTTACCTATGATAGACCCGTGTGGCTCATTTAGCCACCACACCATAGACTGGACTTCAATTAACGTATCAATACGGACGTGCAGTACCTACACGGCCGTCAATACGGACGTACAGTACCTACGCGGCTGTCAATACGGACGCGCAGTACCTACGCGGCCGTCAATACGGACATGCAGTACGCGCCTACGCGGCCAAATTAATTATTATTCATCAAATTTTGGTAACAACTAAACTTTGTAGAGCGTCATCTCTGTCACTCATACAGTGTTACAGTATTTTCCTGAAACATATTTTCTCTTCTTTCTTTAAATCCGACGTGCCTTTAACGTACCGGTTAACTAACTCATGTTTTTACAAATATGTCATTTGTGTTGATCGGTGGTGGAACGGTCTAGCGCGTCGTTTCATTCATGCAAATGATATTTTTTTGCATGTGTCGATTCGGATACAGTATATTATAGTATTGCGTTACGGCCTAGTGATATGGGGTTATTCAGTGGAGGTAGAGAGGGCGGGCATTCATAGTGCAAAAAAAAAATATCAGAGCCATGAGTGGAGCGGAATATCTTGACCATTGCAGGCCATTATTTATGGAATAAAAATTTCTCCCACTCCCATGTGTCTGTATATTTTTGAAGATTGTCTATTTGTAAAAAAATACCCAAATTTATTTCTATTAAATGAACAAGTCTCCGAAAGACAACAAAAAAAATGTCGGGAAATTACAAGTACCTGCTCAGAGATTGCAATTATACAGAATAAATGCCAGTTGTATGACAATACAAAATTATATTAAATTACCACCTGCCCTGAGAATGTTACCAATTAATAAGTTTAAATGTAAAATGTTTGATTGGCTCTTAGACATGTGTTTTTATTCCATCAATGAATTTTTAAATCATACTTTTTGATACTGTAATTAAACTCTTAATAATGACATTAGTACTTTGACATTATTATGAATTCTTGGACATTGTAATTTTTATTGTTTGGTTATATTTTGACATTATGATTTATTCTTTGACATTATGATTTATATTTTCCATTTAACTATTTATATTTTGTTATTATAAATAATGCATTTTTGATGAATCTATCAGTCTATTAATTTGTCATTAATATTATAAATTCATAAATTAATACAAAATTTCCTAATTTTATATAATATTCTTATAATGTACCTAGTTCTGATTTGCGTGTACCAAGCTTATTATTTTAAGAGTTTAATGTAAGATCTCAATGTACCATATACTGAGAAATAAATAAATTGTAATTCTAACAACTAAAAGCTTCCCAACGATGCACGTGTAAGCGTACACGTGTAAACCTAGATTTATGATACATCATACTTCTAACACTTTACAGGGTCAGAAGTTCGAATATCCGAGTTTGAAACGTTAGATAATTTTAATAATAGTAAAGTATTCGAAAAGTAAATTGTATTTAGATTCAACTTTGGTCTGTAGCAATTTAACCTAAACTATTAAGACATAGTTTACTGCTTCGGTTATACGAGTATTTCCACATTGCTTTTTACTGTATATATTAGATATTAATTAGTATAGGAATTGAAATAGTACAGTCAGCCTCAAAAAGATGATTGTATACATTGACAAGAATTCATGTAATCGTCCACAATATTTGTTCCATAATAGTGTATCTCTATGTATTAGTCACACAACATATAATACATTGGATTCTTATGGCCGCCTTTTGCCGAGCAGCACGTACCCCCCGGCTTTTGCGCCTCCATTTCCTTTGCAATCGTTTGTGCGGCTTTGTGCGGCAGGACCGGGCGCGCCACGGCTTGCCCCTTGCAGTGTGTGTAGGAGCCATTAATATTAAAGTTACACATTGATCCAGTAAGTATAATGGAACACAAATTGTAGACATTCAAATCAATCTTTTGGGGCTGACTGTACGTAGTCTGTTCTTTAGACTCCACCTTATGTACATGATACTAGTTGAGGTATGTGACCTGATCAACCAACAACCGATTAGAATGCTCCCCTCAGCTCTAATCTTATTGATCCTAAACAAGTTCGCACACTCGCTAAAAACGGTCTCAATCAGTCAATATATACGGCGAAATGTGTACCAACATCTATCTACAGGTTGTTGTTTTTCCACCAACATCCCAAACGGCTAAGCAAACAGGAGGTTCGGCTTTCGGCACAATGATATTGCGTCGCATTCAATCTGGGAGTGTGTTTGGACTCGTCCATCAACGTGTCGCGGTGATGGATGGCGCCGCGAGCGTACGATATGCGAGTGATAGGCCCTAGGGTTGGGCAATTTTTATATATTTTGTTCGTGTTTATTTAGGACGCTTAAATTACAATAATGGAGATTGTTTTTATAATGTTTGTGATTTTTTCAAAGTCTACCAATTTAAATTTAATAAAAAGCCAATTCCAATACCCGTACATAAAGAGAAATCCCCTACGATGTTAAATAACAACGTTAAACTTGCACTACGAAAATCAACTTAAAAGTAATACGTAAAACAAATTAAAAGTACGACATACATCCCAGTTACTGCGAAATTGCTGCAGTGCGGTTGGTTTACTGCACTTACATTATTTCTTCGTTGTCCTGTGTCTCTTACAAAAAATAATAAAACACATAGTTCACACATATTTCAGTAGTTGCCAAAACTCTTTCCGATGTCAGGCGTCAGCCCTACATCGAATCAGTTCCGTAATAGTTTGTTGTCAACAGTCGCGACCTCATGCCGTGATATCGGCTTACGATGACGTACGCGTCACTCTCATACGCGCTACACCCTGTATCACATAGCGATATAAAATGTTGAATGATTTATCGACACGGTGACAAGTTATAGCAGCTTTATTTTATGACACGTGGAACGGACACGGGGGAGTTTGAGCTGATAGTAATAGTAAAATATCTGTAAAAACGTTTGGTTGAAGCATCAATTGATTTCGAATTCCGTTTTAAACATATTATTTTCACACAAAACAATTTCTTCTAAGAGAATTGAAAATTTACACTTCGTATAAAAAAAAAAAAACTGTCGGATTCGAATTCATTATTTTATGACTTCGAAACTTTTAGTCGAAAATATAATTTTTTGTTGGAAACAATCCAATAATACTTGAACAGGGTCACGCACATTGTTAGGTAGCAATCGTTATACGAGTATGAACGAACCTTTTTGAAAACATCATGTTTTTATAGTTAAAAGTATTTTTTTTTAAACACGCTTTTTATACTTACAAATTTTAAATTAATTAAAAGTACACGCAGCTAAAAAGCGCTCCACGCTTTTTGATTTAATCATTGATATAAAAGAAGTGACAAGCTGCATTGGTACTTGTATCGTAACTAATACAAGTCAATTTAACTATTTTTTAATTTTTATTTCGTGTAAAAAAGGTATTTTTTTGTTTTTTTTTACTACAATTTTACTTTTTTCAAATTTATTCATTAGTTAATTATTAGTCAGTTTTCATTTAGTTAATAAGTCTAAAGTCAGCGAAGTTATGACTTGACTGGTTTACTAGTTAAGTAGCCACTAAAGAAATCCACAATCCATCTCCTGGCTCCATCATCAGACCCTTAACACTTGGTGTGCAATGTATTAGTCTCATCAAAACGAATCAATTCAATTCAAATCTTTATTGCATATCTCATGTGTGTACAGAATCTTAAATAATAGTTATAAAGTTCACATGGACCCTGTGGGCACAAAAATTTAATACAATAATGTAACGTAGCATGCTTTAAAATAATTAAGTAAATAAGTATTAACTGTACGTACTTACGTCAAAATTTAAAAAAAAATAAGTAAGTGTACAGTTAATATTAAAAAACAAATAAATTTAAATAAATTACATCACATGAGTGATTACATCATTACAAATTATACCATTAAACATTCAATTAATTTGAAGTAAATATATAAAATAGCAATAATAGGTATCATTGAATGATACCTATTATTGCTATGTTATACATTTCCACTATCCGTCTCTTGGCTCCATCATCAGGCCCTCGACACCATGAGTCATCATTACGAAACATACGACCCCAAATTCTATTAGAAGCCGTTGAAGAGTTTTAGTATCCACCTTCTGGCTCCATCATCAGATCAGCTCCAAGATACTACATTATTGTATTGTCATTGGCCTTTGATACGTGTGCAAATTTTCAAGTTAATCGATCGTCTTGAAGTTGGTGAAAATTACGTTGAAAGATTCCGTTACATAGATAGATAGATACAGGTCAAGCTAATAAAAGCGTATTAATATTTAAAAACCGGCCAAGTGCGTGTCGGACCACGTACAATGAGGAGTTCCGTAGTCGGGATGAATTTATCCCAAGAACTTAACATTGTAGTTGAAAAACATGTTCTCCTATACGGAATGTATGGGAGATCATGTTTTCCAAAACGCAAGTTTAAGTTTGTTGATTATTACTCGTTTACCCTGTACATCCTACTTAGCTCTAATAGTTTTCCTTTTAATTTCGTTATATATACTACTGCTGTGAATTTTTTCACAAATCCAAGTACAACGATTTAGCTGGCTGGGGGGGGGGGGGGGGGGGGAGGCGGGACACTTGACTCTAACAAAAAAAATCTGTTAAAAGTTTAATATTTCGCTAACGGATTCCTGAATCCAAAAATGGTTTTCAAAAACTCACAATATATTTGAACGACTTTTCTAACGATACCCCACAATATGGGGTAGACGAAATAAAAAAAAACATCCTCACTTTACATGTAGGGGAGGTACCCTAAAAAAAACACATTATTAGCCACAACAAAAAGGTTGACAGGGTTCATGTGAACTTTATCATTATTATTAAAACTTGTGATATGCAATAAAGATTTGAATTTGAATAAAGTACCTAGAACAGAGACACCGGTTCTAAACATTTTCTTATGCAAATCCCGGGAATGCCGGGACTCGTGCATAATCCCGGACGGTTATTCACCGGTATTTATTGGCCGGTCGAGACAGGTGGGGATTTTTAGTGAAATGTAAAAACAAGTTTTGCTATAAATCGTCAGATTGTACATAGTACAATGCTCCGAAATCATGATAATGCCTTCGGATAGAGAACGGGCAAGTGAACGCCTTATTGGGTTTTATACTGTTTTTACGTTCAATAAACCGACCTTTTTACATGAATATGCATGATCGTTTGTTTTTTCAAACGAATATAAATGCAAATGTTTATTCAAGTTGTTTGTTGTGTTATTGTTCGTTAGCTTCATTTAATTAACTTCTAGGTAAGTAAGTACTATTACAACTTATTTAATGTTGGGTTACTTACCTATGTGTTGTTCGGTTTAATCCTAATTAATGTGATGAGTAAACATCGCATTAAAATGTTGATTTAATCTATACATACATACATATAATAAAACGGTAGAATCCGGTGTCTGTCTGTATATTTGTTCACTCACGTTCATTCATGCAGTTTTCACAGATAGACAGAGATTAATTTGCAATAGGCTCGCCCCCTATTAGTTGGGACCTAAACATAACCGGCGAATGGGTGTACTATAGGTATCTCTGCCTAACCCTTCGCGGAATACAGGCTTGATGTTATGTTATTTTTATAAAGCTTCCCTGTTCCTTGCTGAGACCAAAATATACAGAGAAACAGGACTGGTGACGCGGGAGCAAGCGACGTACAGTTGTCCGTGTGGGAAATAGTCCTAAGGTCGACTCCGCAGTTTTCAGTAGCAATTTCCCATTGCTTGCGAAGTTTTTTGTTTTTAATGAAATAATGAACGCATGCGTTCTGCACCACCACCACCACCACCATACCGCCTATCTAACTAATGTCACAACACTGATAAAGTGCCTGATGCATTATTAAAGAAAATTCATCACTAAAATCTGTATCTTTGCTACTAAAAGATCTAAAATGCTTGGGTTGGGCCAAATTGTATCAAATTTTGCTTGCTTTTCCGCTGAAACCAGGTTTTCAGGGTTGCAAACTTGGGTATAAAGTACTCTCTCAGGAGACCTAACAACATATAAATTAATCATAATTCCAGGCGCATTTGCGACGGTTGCACTTCGGTGTCTCTTTCTCTCTTGTCTATTAGATAGTATGTTGCTAGTGATATCTGCCATTCTGAGAAAAAAATAGGACCTCAAACAATTTAGAACTTGTATGGGAAAAGTTTTTTGCGATCTTTGAATTTTGTTTGATGATTGATTTGTTGATTTAGAAGCTTGATTTTTTAGAGCTTCAAGGGACCGACCTATATATTATTATTTGATATTAATTTCAACTTGATACCTCCACGTGTTCCGGAAAAAAAGGGTCTTGACAGATAGACAGACAGATGAACGGACGGACAACGAAGTGATCCTATAAGGGTTCCGTTTTTTTCTTTTAACTCTAAAAAGTAAATTGGCGTCTCATTTCCCATGAAATGTATGAGAAAAGCTTTTGCGATTTCTGAATCTCCTAGTGCTCAAACCACAGTTGGTCTTATACAGTTTTTTGAACGTCATAAGAAACAGAATCTATAGACACAATATTTTTTTTTTTGTCAATTTTTATACTGACTGTAATTTTTTCAAAATCTGGGTATGCAGATCAAAGACTCGTCTCGTAAGACCGATCTCGTGTAGCTACAACGGTTAAGGTAACTGCCCTTACAATCCCATCTCAAAAATCCAACCTGTAAGTCATAATGATTGACTGCTTATATCCATAAAGATATAGCGTGATGATAATCATATATAAGATTAAATCTTTAACTACGTATATCTGCAAAACCGTTTGGCTCGTCTTTTTTACAATTTGCTGTAACCTATAGAGGAATATAAACATAATCCAATATTGCTCATCCCCCATAGCAAATAGAGTGATAATATATAGCCTACAGACTGACCAGACTGGGAATGTCTGTACAAAATTTGAACAGAATCTATCCGGTAGAAATTGCGAGATGCTGGAACATACATTCACACAAAAAGAAAAAATCGGCATTAGAATCCATCCCAGTTCTTTTAGCTATTACTTTTTTTCAAAATATTCAATGCAGTTTTGACATCGCTATGATTTTTATATATGTATAGAAGATTCAACCAAGCCAAGACAGAGGCCCATGGGCGGCTTTATAACTCTGACACCAGGTTAGTCACTAACCACACGAAAAGAACAAGAAGAAGAACATTAAATATGTTACAGTTTCTCTCGCAACATACCTAATCCTTGCAGTCATAAGGTAAGTCCTCCATCAGAGTGGAAGTTTCGCTTGAGCCACTCAGGGGAAAGCGGAGGATTATCGCGTGCACTGTACTAATGCCTATATGCTGTCTCGAACACATTTGCTTATACATTAAGATTATAATAATTGAGATTATTACTTGGTGCGATGTCGGCCTCATATATACAACGATAGGTATTTGTTTGATGTTAATAGAGTCTTAATAGTTAGTTAGCTATGTTGATTTTAATAACGTAATAAATTTTTAATACATTAAATAGTATAATTATTAATTACACCCTTAAGTAAGTAAGATAATCAACAGTACCTAGATAACTTTTTAACGTTTAGGGTTTAAAATACACTAGAGATGGTTCAGAAACGGTCTCCATTATTTACCCAAAGGTAGATAGGTCTATTTACTTTACTGAGAACAATGAGTTATCTACAGAAGGCTCTGGCTAATGCGTGCGTCGCTCTACAGTGACTTCAAAGAACCGTTACATTCGTGTTACCGGTTGATAGAGGCCTACTCAATTAAACCTCTTTACAAGAGAGTTGATGGGTCGTTGATATTTTGCATAAGCAATCACACATTCTGACGTGAGATTAATGAGATTCTTTTTGTCTTTCCTATTTCCTTTATGAGATCGTACTCGTAATCAAACTTCAAAAAATCTTGGTATAAAATAAAGCTAAGTACCTACCTAATTTTGGGATGTCTCATTTTTTTAATTCACTCTTGTGAATGAAACCAAGCAAATATTAATTTTCAAAATAATAATATGTCTTAAATTAATAATATGTACATGCATAAAAAGGGGTAAGGGCATAAAAGAATCGTCTCATTTTTAGGTAACCGACACAACACAACTTCTATAGCTTTTTTAAAGTAACATCACAAAAGAAAACAATCCCACATCCAAGCTTAGTACGTAAATACCCCATCTATCCCCCGCGCTCTGCAACAACCTGTTGTAAGGTGAAGGAACTAATACGTCTCGGAGGCTGCGCATTAGTTCGCGTCGTCTGAATGTTGGCAGCTCCTGACTCAGGTGTCTACGGCGGATGCCCTACGAAAGGATCGCTGGGATTTATTTCGATGTACGAGTTTTAAAGTATGTATTTTTATAGATGGAAAAATATACGTAAGATATGTCTGCAAATTGAAGTTTTAAGTCTTTAGCTTCGAGTGCCTACTTACAGTCTGGTCAAATACTGTCATATTATATAGTAAAATCTTTACCAATCGATAGGACATACAATTAGAAAAAACATCGTATAAAGTGCTAAGATTTTGTTTAATGTTATAACGTATTAATCTTAGTCGTAAGTGCTGTAATTAGTCGTACTTATAGCACTGATTAATTCCAGTTGCGGTGGTTAAAAAGCCGGGCGAATAATTAAATATATTTAAATAACATCCCATATTATGCACAAACAAACCCACCATATCTGCGACAATAAAGTAGATAGCGTTCAAAACTATGCGCTGCCTTATACGCCTGATAAGCGTACCGTACGTCTGCATAACGCAGTCTAGACGGGCGCAATATGACCGATGCATGTTTACTCAGATACACATCATACATAAAATATACGCAGCAGCAGATTTATTTTCGTTTATACACTGTGACTTACTTAATTTATTTTGAGAGGACCAACTTTCCATAGGAGATATTTTTCTTCTTTTTGAAGATAGACAACGTCCAATTATTTACGATATGAGCTTGAATTGTATCTTTAGTTAATTAATTACTGAAGTATTTTGCCTGAAAGAATTTAAATGTTGACATTTGGGAATATGCTCAAACAGAACGTAACGATTTGCTACGAATTATAATGGGTATTATTGTTTCTTCAAATATTTAACGTTTGTTTTATACACACAAACAAACATAAAATATAGTAAAAATAGTCTATTATTAATGAGTATTTACATATTTATAAAAAATAGGCTTAAACTGTCTGTAAGCCTAAACAAAGAAATACAAAATCGTAGTAAAAAAACCTACAAAAATACGCAAAATTAGGAAAACATTGCGTAGCGACCTCGTCGGAAAAATGTGCTGAAAACTTCGCGAGATTATAATCTGCGTTCCAAATTGAGTTGAAGATAAAAGCCGTTAAACCGGATCCGTGCCGTAACGTGCCGCTCCGTACCGTCCCGAGCCGATGAGCGATTGAATCGATTAAAAGTTTTTAAACGATTATTTGTATATTATGAATTGGAGCTCTCGATCATAAAGCATTCGAATCAGTGCTTTTTGTTGCTTTGATTTTTGATAGCTTGGTTTGTTTTCTATAAAAATCGGAACTTGTGAACTAAAATATTTTTTGTTTTTTTAAACTTGCTGAACTCACATGAAGTATCAGTTAAGAATACAGTAGGGAACTACTTTTCAAACAAGTTCGATTCCAACTATAAATTGAAAATTAATTTCGCAGTAGTCTTATAAAACCTTAAATTCATTATATTAATCAAAGTGGAAAGTGATTAAGATTTGTAGTGCACGATCAATCAATTTTCAAAATTACTATTAAATAAAAAGTTTATTTAAATAAACTATATCATTGTTTCTACCAACATCTGTTCAATTCCAAACTATAGATGTGCCCTTCACCAGACACCAAGTTACCTCTTGATAGAATTTCGTTTATTGGAGTAGATCCCGTTACTCATTCTTTTCCTAATCATATAACTAATCCTATCTTTCAACTTCAATAAATTGGTCTACGCAGAACTTAAGCAATCTGTGCAGGAACAGCAAATAGCTCTGTCAGCCTACTCTGAAACTACAAAGTGAGGTATAGGCGAAAACAGTTCAGTTAATTACTAAGTGATGGGGGCCATATTTCACTGATTAGACTACAGCCCACTGGCCAAATTGATCGTATGTTAAATAACTACTTTCAGGTCAAATGTGCCTGTTTATTACTTTTGGAAAGATTAAAAGCTTCCTATCCAAACAAGGTCGATGACTACTACGGATAAGTTTTATTTTCTATGTACCTATAATATGTAGGTTCTTAGGGAATCTTACGCTTTTTTCTGGTTTAACTGCCTATGTATTTTTTCGTGAAGATCATTTATACACCGATTAACCCGACACCGTAAACTCCAGTTAGTTTGTCTCTAGTATTTTTGTTTTGTCTGCTGTATTACCTTTAATTTCCAAACAGCTTCACAAAATGAGAATAATTTATTGGAACACAGATGGAAATAACCTATATCCCTGAAACGAAGACAGATGATGCTCGTATTAATGAGCCGATGAGCCGCACTGCCTACGTCACTGCCTACCCGACTACACGCTACGTAGTCGTGAAGTGGGCAATTATTTGAAGCAGCGCACTTCAGTGATGAAACCGACGGAAAGAGCTACGCGTACCCGAGAGACATACTGCAATATCGGATGGCGAGCTATTTTTAGTTATACAAATTATCATCAATGTATTGTCACGCACATAAATACATAAATACCTTATGCTGACGCAACATTCAAAAGCGATTGTCTTGTATAAAAATAACAATTGCAACTTTGTGAAAAGACCTAACTACCACCAAAACATTTCATGTAAACGACCATGATGTAAGGTTTGTATAGTTAGGCCTTGTAGAGTTAGGGGCTTGTCTCTACATTCGATCTGATAACTTTTTAACAATGAAAACGATTTGAAGTACTATCGAGTTAACGTTTTCGAGCAAGTATTATTCGATCTTACGTCATTCGATTTAAGGGACCCCGTTAGTCTTGGCTACTTACTTTACATGAAATTTTTTTCATTGATTTCATTTCTTTTTGTAGGGTGCTCTATTTATTTTTATTTTTTTCGTGCGGTATTTCGTGTGCGTCAGCTATTTCTTTTTTCATAGACCATACTCTATCCTTGCCTCTTTTCTTTGATGACTTATTATTTGCAATAAGCGATAAATTAGGGCGGTGCTTAGATATTAACCGATTATATTCTATTATAGCTAACTGTTGTGCTTTGTATATGCCATACTAGCATAGTCAATATTTATTAGATAAACCCCTGTCAAGTTTAATATGAATGTAAGTAATTTTAATGACATAAATTATTATGAACGCATATGACCGCTAACTTAACACACATGGAGCAGTATAATTTTGCGGTGATATTGTACTGATTTTACATGTACATGCTAAAATCATAACCCTTGCTTCTAATAAAGTCGGGTAACAAAGTTATTTCTTACACGCCAGCAGTTAGTTACTTTCTTCATAGCCAACGAAAAAGAGTTTCTTCTTCATTGTTTATGTAGATATTAATCACGCTTTCTTATCAAATGGAAGTAGGTATACCTATAAGCCGTTATAAATACAGACTTGCCCCTTACTGGGGGCTGGAGGGTGAAAGTTGCTGATGTCAATTTTGTTTTCGTTGTTTCCGTGTACATCCTAGCCTGCATACCAAATTTCAGGACTACTTTCTAGGACTTTAGAAAGTGCCCTAGAGATTTTGATGAGCGAATGAGTTAGTTAGTGACGAACTCGGCGTATTTTAGAATAAAGACTATAAAAGCTAGACAAATAAAACTAAGAGGGTTTTATAAGTCTCTTAACCACATCTTATTCTGAGAATTAGAGCTCTGTAGCATTATCCAGGCCGAAGCAATGAGGGTTTGAAAATACGATGAATTACTACGAGAAAAGGAAGTTAGTGCTTTTTGTTTTTGGCTCGTCTTGGCGGGGGCACTACCGATTTAGATTTTATAATACATAATAATATTATGGTATTACGGACATAGTATTGTTGAAAGCATATTATGGTTTCGACAATTTACTATGTCCGTAACACCACAATACTCGAACATTACTCTAAATACATTTAAAAAATGCTGTTTAATCTAAGTTAAGTTTAAAGTATTCATATTCGTCCTACCTACCGACCTACTTTTACACAATAAAATACTTTAACAAGTACAATAATTATGTGTTTGATGTGAACGGCACAGGTGCATCCGTAGCAATTGGCATCGATCATCTATATTAAGTACCTAGCTGACTGAAAGGCGGTATTTTTTATGCGGGCTTCCTACACATTATCTACCAACTGTTAGGTATGTAAAACTGAAGAGGAGAAGAGGTGCGCTGGAGAGGTAATTGACATAGATGCTCTCTTTCTAAAAATAATAGCATTTTTCCTGTCACAGTTTTTCGATGGTTTTACATCTTTGCCATGACTATCACGAATGTAATAAACGTTCATTGAGTGCATGACTGTAGGTGCGTACTGTCACCTCAATGGTGGTGTGGGTATTACCGTTTTAAACAACTTGCATCACATTCTTAAATCTGCCACCTAGCAGAACTACTCACTCGCGAACTCTATATGATGAGTAAATTATATGGGACATAACATAGCTGGTGTAATCTGTCTTTACTATAGGTACACCTCTGCCTAACCCTTCAGTGAAAATAGGCGTGATGTTTTGAATGACGTGAAAATATTTTATGATTAAATGATTATTCAGTACTAATGTTATATAATTGCATATCCTTGCACACCGTATGGGAAGTGAGCATCTCGTCTTATGAACTCGACAGCGGTCGGTAATTAAACCGCACAGTGCGATCACTCACGCTAATGAAACCAATCATAGCTCGATAAAATACTCGTAATTTATGATCATAAAAGTTTTCACAGTTCACTGAAAGATTTAAAAGATAGAAAACTTTCGGTCAAAGTTTTCCAGCCATAAATTTCAAGTTAGAAAAGAGTTGACGTTGATTTTGTTTAATGTACTCAATTAAGATTAATATCTCAGTTATTGGCTGTCTGTGGTGCTTAAAATAGCTATGAACAGTCTTAGTCGGTTCATCACTATTAGTTAAATTGATAGAAAAAAAAAAAAACTTCGATGATTGTGTAGGAGAGGAGCTCGTGGCTAAGTAACAACAGCCGCACTGGTCGATCCATCAGGTTAAGTTCCTTCTTTCTTCTTTACATACCGAGACTCCTCCGTGCCTCGGAAAGCACGTTAAGCCGGTGGTCCCGGCTGTCATTCGTGGATCTTTGACAGTCGTTACGAGTTGTCAGAAGCCCGAAAGTCTGACACCAGTTGATATATACTGGCCACCCGGTCACGACGTCTGTCGCGCTGACGTTTGGTGACGTCTCTCAATCTTTCATTAATTTGAAATAAAGATTATCGTTTTACAAAATTTGTATTTAATACAAGTCGCTCCATGTAAAATACTGGTATTCAGCTGCATCCGGTTAGACTGGAAGCCGACCCCAACATAGTTGGGAAAAGGCTAAGCAGATTGATTATGTAGAATATTGATGATGCACTAGTTTTGACAGTGTTTTCATTGATTGTCGTATCATCGTCCCCACATGGTATAATATGTTTTTTTCTATATTTCAATGCCCAAATTCCCACTTAGTAACAGAGTAACACATTAGCACATTAACCATTTAGTTCAAAAGTTGTCTCACCAGTACAGTTGAGTCCAGTCCGGACCGGCCACAGGCCAGTTCAGTCTCAGACACATTGTCTCAATCCCGGCTACATTTATATGCTAATGTCTCATACATATGTAGATGTGGCCTGCTTACCCGTTATCGTCATATACGGACTAAGTTTTGATTTTACATATCATATACCTATGCTATGTTACGAACATGCGCTGTGTATGAATAATAAAGATGCATTTCGCTCCGGGTTGAACTTTATCCTTTGTTACGCTGTTGTGGCTAAACAAGTAAACATGACAACTTCTGTATTGTAAAGTTGTTTTAATTGAGGCTTTATTATATGATGTTGATGAGTCAGTGAACGCTCACTGCTGAAAAAGGGACTGCTTTATGAATGGTCGCAGACAAGTTTAGTTACCATAGCCATCATGTTAAGTACAAAAGTACTTAAAAAAAGTTGGTGTTTTTTACTTGAAAGATGAACATTCTGATCTTTAAAAGAAAAATTCTTAATCACCCCCATCGATACCCAAATCAAGACGTTAGAGGATAAGGCTCCTGCCGGCTTTGCGAGTTTGTCCGAAAGGGATATCGCGGCCCCGGCACACAGGCAACGGAAGGAACACGGGTGGGTTTTAGTCAGTAAAAGTCTGACACGCCATAGCTCCGCCCAGAGCAGGAGAAGTTATTTGATAATATGCCAACCTCAAAAAAAAAGAAAAAGAAAAGAGGATAAGGCTAACCAAACATTCACGCTAAACATAAACAAATCGATCTAACATTGAGATTAAAAGGTTATGTTTAATTAGTTTAAACAGTCGATTATTAGGTTAGGTTAGCGGAAAGTTCAAGTATTCGTTCTCTAGTGAAGGATCTCAAACAGGAATACATTTACAAATTCAGCGCTGAAGGTTCATGAATTATGTTTCAACAACATTGTGTGGGTGTTGCTGAAGAGAAGAATGATAGAAATAACAATGATAGCACGGCTGTGATTCAAATTATGAAACGAGAACAAAGGACTATTTATAATGCATGAGCAGCTAATGTACTGCATTGGAGTGGTACAATTTATATCATTTTATGTGTAGAGAATCAAGGTTCTAAGATGGTTTGTGGAGCATTCCAAAGGTTAAGATATCTCCGTTCATAATTAACTTGTTATATAGACTTTATTTATTGGGTTTTAACAAATTAAATATTTCGCGAAGTCTTCTCGATGAAGACTATGGTCTAGCTAGAGGATGCTGACCATGGTTTCTGTCATGGTGGTCTGTTCACATATGCATAAAAGACAAACTAGCAATATTCCGCAGTTCCACTAATTAAAGATTTCTCTCATAGCTTCGATTTCAATAAAGTTACAATGTGCTAGTGCATTCTGCAGCTACGCTGTACTGCCACGTACAGCGGCTACCGCGGATGTACTTGTTTCGAATCCAATCTAATTCAGTCAGTTCAGCTGCGGAGCAAAACTGGAATTAGTTTCGCTAACTAGTACTTCTATACTAATATACGTATAATATAACATTATTATTATGAGGTAAAATTTGTTTGTTGGTTTGTCAGTCGAATTTGAAAAATTCTTTTTACATTGGATAGTCCAATTCGTGAGACAGGTTATAGGCTATGTGACATCACGCTACGACGGTCCTCTATTGTGTTCCCTAACTTTTTTATCCAAAATCTAAGGTGCCATAACTTTTTTTGTCCTAATCATCATAAATTTGTCCGAATGATAACTTGCCCGAACTAATGTCTCATAATATAATTTGCCATAAAAATGAAATCCCTAAATACAATATGCCCTAACTTTGGTTGTAATAAATATTACAATCAATATTATACAAAAGACTCAAAACCGTTTTCATTAGATATAAGTCCTAAATTCAAATTATTTATTTATTCTACTATTGTTTTTAGAACTTTGTATTATAAAAGCTTTTACTATGTATTTATTTATTTAGATAGAACGCCCGAAGCCAATAACTCTATTTAAATATAATTACAATATAATGAACTATCTATGAACTTCTCTCAGGCGTTACGTAGATACGACTTAGGTATATATGAACGCGGGCAATATTTTTTTTTCAACTGACTTGTTTTAGCGAGCTTGCAACATGTCGCATGCAAGCAAGCATATAGCATGCAAGCGGGCATGCAATATGCAGCAGGCATGGTTTCTATCATGGCTCCGGCGCTGCAGGGCTCTGGCGGTCTGGAGGTTTAACGTTCATCACCGCAGCTTCGACTCCGCGGCTGAGGCGGGCCGCGGCCAGCCTCAGCCGCGGCGGCGAGCGTAACAACCATCTGCTCCTCAACTCGCGGGCCGCCTAGCCCCTCCGCGCCTACGCGATTTTAAATTACGCTCTAGGGGTAGGGCAGAGAAGACTGCGTGGAGTCGGATTTACAGCGATTCATTTCTGTCACTAAACCTAAGTTTGTGCAATTTTTTTAGAACTAACAATTTTATTATAAATGAACATTCGGAATGTTAATACACATTATATAATTCAATACTTAGGACATATGACTTTATTTCATGCAAAATTAGGAGATTCAATTATTATAGTACTCGATATTATGACAGAATAGTTTTAGAAGTAAAGATAATTATGTTAACAAGATTTCGATTTTTCTAACATTATGGTTACTGAAGTTTATAGCAAACGTGTTATGGATTTTGGACAAACAATTTTAGGAGAAGAAAGGAAGTACCCACTACGACCCTAAGGAGCCCAGCATAAAGAAATGGAGCCAGAAAGAACGCTAAGTGAAAACGAAGTATGAACGCGGGTGGGCGGTGGAGGCGACGCGATGGGTCGGGGGCCGACATATCACGCGGATGAAGTCGCGAGCAGAAGCTAGTATTGGATGAAACTCAACAAAATAGTAATAAAATATCAGAATGTACCTCTCTCTCTCTCTCTCTACACAGTCTACACAGATAGACAAAATCATATTTATAAGATACCGACACAACTTCGACTTACATGTACAGATAGTGTTATTCTGAAAGGTCCGTCAGCAATTTGGTTCTCCAAATCCAACTACTTAATCTCACGTTAGCACGTCGCTAATCTTCACAAAACAGAATCCTACAACTTTTTGAAACATAAGTCTCAATCACATTATAATTACTATTTAAAATGTATGTACTTCAAGCGATTCTCTTAAATTCAAAATGGCGGCGCTATCTGTCTGAGTCGTGACGTGAAAGTTGAGCGTTAATCCGTTTGCTCATAATATATAGTCGGTTTGAATATGTATGCTACTTTCAAACTGGAGCCCACGTTTGAAATGCTTCGCTATTTTTTTTACTTTTTGTTTCAGAAAATTCAAAATTTTGGCATTGTTGAGCTTGAGTCGGTTGAGAACCTCGATCTCAATCTGTGCATAATGGAGGTATTTTAAGAGTGCATTCCATTAATATTACTTTTTGTTCATTAATTGAATACTTTCTTAAAACTACTAGAATATTCACCATACAATTCAAAAACTGGTAGGTATGCCGTCTGCTGCTCATTTAGATTTTTTTTTCAAACAAAGTTGTAGGTATTGTGTATTTCCTCTCATGAATACTTCGAACCTTAAAAGCAAGTTTGTAGCTTTAATAATGATAGTGCCTACAGGATCGATATTATATTTTTGGGAGTTTAAAAAGAATTTAGATTTAAAAATATATAATTGACACAAACAGCCGTTATTTTAATATTTTACAAAAATCTGCTCTGAAGTTGCAGCTAACAATAGTTAAAACAATTTCGCCTTACAAAGGATAACTAGGGTAAAGGGTATCATCCTACGCTACTGCTTCAATTGAATTCGTCTTTTGGCGTTTACTGAAACAATTAATATTAGCATGGCAGTCGCTACTGAGATGAAAATACGGAATTCAGACGGGAAAAACATAAATTTATGAGGCTTACATTATTTTGTTGAGCTATGTTACGAAATGAACGATTTATCTGCTCGCACTCTACCGAACTAGACTCGCGTCTAAAGATTCTTCGCTAGGAAATTAATTCGTTCAGTGTTTAGACATTCACGTAGCTAGCCGCCATTACTTTGAGCTATTGACATTTTTATTGCGTCTATAGATATTTTCGTCATAAAAACATATTACTGCCAACATTCTAGGCCAATGATTTGAGAAATAGGTACCTACGTTCAGTAAATACCTACATTTTGTATTAGTTATTTTGTAATGGTCAGAGACTAACGCTGAACTTGATAAACTAAATACCTATGAAAGATAACAATTCAACATCGCCTATTTGTCAAATATGTGCTTCCCAATATACTGGGTAAATCTGCTTTGTTATTAATTTCCTATTTTATTATTATTATTTTAAATGTCTTTGACATATCTCGGGACCCTTGGGTCCCGGACTTTTGGAAGGCGTACGAGGGGCCGAAGCCAACTCGCAGAGGCCCCTTAGACATTTTTATGTAATAAGGCACCAACCGACGATTATCCCTGTATGCACTACGCAAGTGCACCCAAGGACCAAGGACAACCCCCGGTTGGTGCAGGACTATTACAGAACATGGAAAGAAAATAAATTGGGCTATGGGTTTGGTTGGCTAAAGTTGACTGGTGACCTGGAACTATGGAAGGACTATGGCTCCTGCCTGATCAATGTTTTATTTGTACACGGAAAACTGGCAGGTGACTTGCACACTCAATAAAGGGCCCTCGAAACTGTCGCTAGCACATAGTGACGTAGCGACAAGGGGGCAACATGTCCTGAGGTGCTTGAGGAGTGGAGAGGTATTCCACGGCTTTCAGAACAATCCCAGAGCCCGGAAGATGGTCAAGTACCCTACGAGCACTTACTGGAATACTTCCTTCCTCTGAGCACGTTTGCTCTTGCGAATATCCACTCAAGCTGGCCAATTAAGGCAAGAATGAGGTGGGAGCTCTGTTCCTCGTCAGTGTTCACTCCAGCTGGCCGACAAAGGCAAGCCAGAGTTGAGCAACAAGATTTCTCCCGGGAGATAGGGTCCGTGGGGTCGCTACTGCCCAACAGCTTGCCACATGCTGCCCTGCGGGTTTTTGTATCTCTCTTGGTCTGGCCCCTCATCCTAGACCTGTTCCGGCAAAGTAAACTCTACCGGCACAGACCCAGAGTTTGGAGCGCGCAAGCCCCACCACGACGTCAACGTAGAGATACGGCGGAGGGGTTATTATTATTATTTCCTTTATTCAACTATATACATATAAATTATATTCTTAAATATTAGAATAAAAGAATATAAAAACATTTAAACATATAAAAAATAGTAGCCCACCGGTATCGGGAACAGGGTCCAAGCTACCGGTGGTCAGGGCTCCAGAGAGAGGAACCTCCTGACAACGCGAGCCGTGTCCAAGAGTACCGCTCTCTGAATCAAGCCGCGCAATGAGAGCCTCCTGAGGTCTTGGTCGAGGCTCTCCGCTATTAGGCCATTAACTGTTACGATTATCGGTACAATGATTGTAGAGTCCACGTCCCACATGTCGACAACCTCGTGTGCTAAGTCGAGATACTTGTTTTTTTATCTTTCTCAGCTTTCACGAGATTCTCGTCATGAGGGAAAGCGATATCAACAATCATTGCACGGCGCTCTCGTCGATCTATCACCACAATATCAGGCTTATTGGCTACAATAGTCCTGTCAGTGATGATAGATCGATCCCAATACAATGTGGCGTGACCACTCTCGAGAACTGGGTCGGGCACATACCTGTAGTATGGTACTTCTGACTCAATAAGGTTGTATTGCAAGGCAAGTTGTTGGTGGATAATCCTAGCCACTAGATTTTTTCTATGCAAGTACTCGCCGTTAGCAAGACGAGAACAACCGGAAACAATATGTCTGATTGATTCACCGGGACGGTGGCATGCCCGACAGATGTCAACCGTACCGTCCTTGACAATGTATTTCGGATAATTATTCGTCATGATAGCTTCATCCATATTCGCACAGACAAAACCTTTGCTTTCCCCAAAGAGATCGCCGAAACGCAGCCAGGATACAGATGCCAAAAAGTCTACATCAGGCCCATGGAGGGCCCGGAAAAATCGTCCGTGAAGCTCTTTGCCTTGCCAGACTTTCGCACGATCGTTAGTATCAAGTATTGCAGGTTTGCGCCAGTTCTCTTTCGCCAAGGAGAGTGGGGTGAGGCCCTTGTCCACTGCGACCACATCTCGGTGCATCCCCACGTCAGTTTGAAGGAAATATTCCCTGAGACTGCAAATCTCGCGGTTGTGGAGGGTTTTAGCATTTAAGAAACCTCGACCCCCACATTTCCGCGGGATGTACAGTCTCATCACTGATGACCGTGGGTGATGCATCCGATAAGCTGTTAGCAATGTATGGACCTTCCTATCCAGAGTGTCAAGTTCCGTCTGAGCCCATTTGAGTATGCCGAAAGAAAACAAAAAAAAAACAACCGACTTCCAAAAAAACCCCTACATAGTAAAAATAACTTAAACTTTTACAAAATACTCGTATTGCTTTTACCGAAGCAGGGACGTTAATCGTTGAGGAGTTCTCCTGGTACTTCACCATCAGTTCCACTTGTCCATACACATTATGACGAGCATACATTGCTTGGTATTCATATTAATGTAATCGAATCGCAACCCGTGAAATACTTATTATTGAGTAGTTCCGGTGGCCATCTGTGATCTTCATCATCAGTTCCACTTCACCAAATAGTGCTTTCCAAGAGCAACTGCACGTGTTATTATAAAAAATACCCAAATCGCTATAGGTGTGTCTATAATATTTGAAGAGTGCCCTTGATTTCTCCAGGATCTCATCAACAGATCTTGACCTAATGACAATGGGACCATCTCGGAAGTACACCCTTTCAAACCTAAAAATAATTTTGCAAATCCGTCTATAAATGACGGAGTTATGCCCGAACATACATTAAAAAAAAATATATATATATAAACAATCGAATTGATAACCTCCTCCTTTTGGAAGTGGGTTAAAAACCGGCATGACCCAACCGTTGAAGGCCTTGTTTCCGCCTGATAAAAGATTATTGAACACTTTGTTCAGGCGGCCAAAGAAACGCTCCCTCAACGATTGTTTCATGTCGGTCGATACCCAAATACTTGTAGGTTTCGGTTGAGGAGAGGGATCTAAGGTGTATGGAATCCGAGAGTTGAGTTCCCACGGATTCCATAATCCCCCCTCGTTTTACATGCATGACTGCACATTTGTCCACACCAAATTCCATCCTGATGGCGCTACTGAAAGTTTCTGTTACCTTCAGTAGCTCCATCAGTCGCAAATTGTTGGGGGCAAAGAGTTTCAGGTTATCCATGTAAACGAGGTGAGATATAACCTGACCACCTCTTGTCTACCGATAGCCTAGACCTGAATTCTCTAGCAGTGTGCTTAGAGGATTCAAGGCTAAGCAGAACCAAAGCGGACTCAAACTATCGCCCTGGAATATTCCCCGTTCAATCCTGATCGGTTCATCGATCCCCCGGATCTGTCGACATCCTGGATAGCGAAGAACCGTCCTCCATTGCCCCATACATGACATCAAGAAGGTGCGTAGAGTTGCATCTATTTTGTACAACTCCAGCACCCTAGTGAGCCATGTATGTGGCACCGAGTCATAGGCCTTCTTATAATCTATTCAACATGTCGACAGATCCTTCCGGGATTTACGAACCTCTTGGCTTATGGTCATGTCTATAAGGAGCAGCTCCTTAGGGAACTCCGAACCGAGGGACCCATTCCTACATCCATTCTCAGACACAGACATAATTGAGTTATTGTTAATATGGTTTGCGATTTTTGCTCTAAGAATGGATGTAAGAACTTTATAGACCGTTGATTAACATGTAACCGACTATAAAAGTTTCTAAAAGCCATGCATTACCGTTGCTTCCACACAGTTTTTTTTTTGAAGATTTGCTTAAGAAGTATAAATGACTTGGTTTAAAATCAAGACGCACCCTCCTAGAGACGACATTTTTGTTTGATTTGTGTAGCAATGTATATGACTGTATTGATATCCGTAATAAAATAAGTTACATAGTTCCCAGAACGACAGTATGCCGCGGGGTGCGCGCACGGCCATTGTTTGCTGTTACCTCTTGTCGCAGTAACGCAGGTATGCGGGCACCTCTGCGTCGACTAACCAATAATTACAACAAGAAATTCGATCATATCGATATGTTTGCTCTTTCTGCTGGTAGATTCAAAAATATTATATTCAAAACACTTAGTCACTAGTAATTTTAATTAAGATTTGCATGATATGTTTTTCTTTACTTTTGTTTAACTATTTAGCACAAAAAATGTTTTCTTAAATTATTATAGTTTGGTTTTAGTTTAAATAGCATAGTTTGTAAAGATTATTTTTTATGTGTATTCCGTGGAAAATGTTGTTGGTTACACATTTGGCCATATCTTTTTTATATTACTTCCTAAAAAATGTGTCACTGTTTGTTTTCCCTAATAAATAAAATAAATAAATAATTTTTTGGTTCCGCAGTACTACCTGATTTATGAAGCAGGTGGGTAACTGTCGTAAAGAACAGTGGTAGCGACCCAGTCTCTAAAGATGACTGGAATTGCGAGGCTAAGCAGACATGTCACTTTTGTAGCCATTAAAGCCAAAAATTGTGCAGTCCGTCCGGTCCTGGGGATTTCCAGTTAGACAGCAGACGGACTGCGCGGGCCACATCCAGAGGACTAATGATAATAGCGTCCATTTCTGGTATTGAATCACATGCTTGCTCAACAACACGCATCCAATCACCTTCAGTGTGACTGACGGGCACCGACCAAATGCTGCGCCAAAAAGCACTCATCGCATTATTATTATTGTTAGGTGGACGCGCGTCAGTCACACCCTGAGTGGGAATGGGTCGTTCCCATGCTCTGTATACCCACCTTTCATCGCTCTGGAACATGCGGTTCTGAGTGTACCGGTCCACTTTTCGCCTATACCGACGGATACGGTTTGTCCATGCATAAACTTTCTGCTTCAGGAAGTCGATGCGCTCTGTGATACGGGGTATATATTCTCGAGGAGTAATATTATTTCCCGAGAATGCCCGTCTCACAAAGCGCATCACCTTTGGGCGTGTATTGTCCTCTCATAAGCAGCTGAGCTTCCCGATGAGTACCCTGGCCTCATTAATACGACGCTCAATCCTGCACTGCCAGGCTGGCGCAGCAGGTTTCGGTCGTACAGCTCGGTCAGTGTTTGGAAATTTGACAAGAGCTATACGACATGCCACAACAGCCGTGCAATACAAGATTGAGTGTGTATCGCAAAGGTCTGCACAGCTTTCAATTCAATTTGGTAACAGCGCATCTAGGGCACACACCAGTGCTCTGTTTCTTTTATTCATGGGCAAACATGGTAGCCGTGGTCTAAGGTCATGTGATATGAACCGGTACTCACGGATCGCATCCTCCAGTGCGCTCCTTAATTCCACATTGTATAGGTTATCTGCAGATATAGCCCTGGCGTCCTCCTCCTCATCATGCTGGTTTGCACGCAGTGTAAATTCTGCGGGCGCATGCACGACATTCTGGGGTGGGGGAGAGTTACTAGCAGAGCTATTCTGCATTTCCAAGCGTAGCCGATCAAGTGTGGCGTTTTCTAATCTGTGATTGTTTTGAATGACGCGCACTTGATCCGACAATCGTTGGGCCGAGACGTTGACGGCAGGTTCAAGCACCTCTGCTGGGGTTGCGGGTTTGTCTGAAAGGGATTTCGCGGCCCCGGCACACGGGCAACGAAAGGAACACGGGTGGGTTTTAGTCAGTAAAAATCTGACAGGCCCTCTCGCTCCGCCCAGAGCGGGAGAAGTCATTTGATGATTTCCCATGCTCAAAAAAAAAAAAAGTTCAAGCACCTGAAACAGAGAGAGCATCCGACCTCGGTACGCTGTAAGGTTAATTCCTCCCTCGGTAGACCCATAATATGTGCGCATCACATTTTCATTCGTGGACTGGGTCCAACGCATGCGCGACACAATTCCACCGGCAGCGGGGAGCCTGTTCGGGACCTGTTGGCCTCGTGGTCCCAAGCCCGCTGGTGGCCGGCCTCTCCCCTGCCGACGTACAGGTGTTGGCGACGTCGGCAGGGAAAAATACTCGTCGCTCGAGCTCGACGTAACTACCGCGGCCGGTGTTGTCACAGCGCTCACGGTGGGCTGGGTATCGGCGGCGGCGAGGCGGAGCTGAGCAACGAGTCCGGAGGTGGTAGGCGTGCTCGTCTCGTTGCTGATCTAGTCACAGCCATTGATGTAAATCATTGTTTATGTACTTACCTATAATTTTGTATTCGAAAACATAGTTGCAAAGAAAAGATAATTTAAAAAACAAATACATTAAAAAAATCCGGCTTTTAAAATATTTTTAAATTATAATGTAACCTCCATACTTCCTAAATTCTTTTAAACTTTTTTTGTCAACGCTACACTACCCTATCGTTCGTTGTCATGGGAACGAAATTTTTGTTATATGTCATCATCCGTCATAATATTTATTTTTGAAATCGAAATAAATTTGAAAAAAAAATACTTACGCATGAAAAGTAATACCTTTAGCTTTGTTTGTATTTTTGGAGTTGTTGGTACATTTCCTGTAGGCACAACAAGGCATCTTTGTACAGCTGTGTGCATTAAAAACGAGAAAGTTACTCCGATGTGTCACGAACTATGACGAATGAGGAAATGATGTTCGAAATGAGCGAATTCGCTCATTTCAGAAGTGACACTTTTCGAGCGACGTAAGTATGGTGAGGGCGTATCCATGATTTACATCAATGGTCACAGCTATTTGGGTTTCATCATAGTTTCATATCATCATTGTTTTATTGTATGTCGAATTTGACAGCCGTCATTCTTTCATAATTTTGATAATTCTTTGCTTTTTTTTCATTTTGTGGTTGCTTATTGTATTTTCAATGTTGTGCTGTTATTTTTGAAGGTTTTACTATGTTTTTCGTACTTTCTGAAACTAAATGCGGCTGAATGAATACATAATTACGGAAAATATATGATACTAGCGGCCCGGTACGTGCTTCGCTACGTATAAAGTGAAATGCAAAATCCCCATTTACAAAATCATCCGCCATTTATTGAATTCATTTGTTACAAAAAATGTGATAAATGAAGAACCGCTCGACCGATTTTGTGCAAACTTCACATAAACCATCTACTAAATAGTCCAAACAAAGCCTAAACATTGGGTTTGGATAGGTGAGCCCGTTCTTGAGTTATAAAATTACAACGAAAAGTGGCATTGATTTTTATAGATATAGATGAATAATCTGACGTTTGTTATCTTGTCAGTGTTGCCAGATTATATATTATTATATTATTATTATTTATTTATTTCAGAGAAAAACTCCATAATTGGTTACATACAACAAGAATATAAAATCATAATAATTATGTTAATGTGTTAGTAACAGAATTGTACCGAAAAATATGTTAGTATTGTTAGTATCTATACCTAACTTATGCCTATGGCTGTCCTTATCCACTGATTTTCGAAAGGACAGTGAAAACGGGCAGCAATAGCATTTAAGGTGCTGTTGCTGCTGCTTCGTAGACGGTGCAGCAAGGAGTTTGCTTTCTTGCGCATGATGGCTTGAAACCGATCCGTACGCGCTTCAGCAAACATGCTGGACGCGCTGCAGCGCCACGGCAACCCCAACAGCGTCCTAAAATCGTTGTTATACTGGGTGCGCAGGGCTTTGTAGGTTTGCTGTGTATGTTTCACCCACAGGCCACCCGAGTAGAACGACTGGCAGAATGCCTTAAAAAGGGTTATTTTCTCCTCGTTGGTGCAACGTGCGAACCTGCGAGCGAGCATATTACATCTCACCGCCAAAGCCCTGCGCTCCCTCTTTATGTCGTCGTCATCCTTAAGGTCACCTGTCACAATGTGACCTAGATACTTAAACCTGTCCACTACTTTTAAGGCTGCACCGTTCAGGATGACAGGAGGAACATATGCGGGATAGTATTTACCTTCTCTAAATACAAGTAGTTCACTCTTTTTGGAGTTCTATTTCAGCTCGTGCGACATCGCAAATGCCTCACATTGAGACACAAGATTCCGTAATCCACTGATTGAGGGACTCAGCAGCACCATGCCGTCTGCATAGCTAATATTGTTAACACATTTGTCATCAATGAAACAGTCGATGTGAGTGCTACTGAGCCGCTCAATCAGCTGATTTACATACAAATTAAACAATAGTGGTGAGCTTAATCCCCCTTGTCTCACACCACATTCCAGTTTATGGTCGTCCGACAAACTATCGGCCCATCTCACCTGATTTCTCTAATTTGAGTACCAGTACTTGAGAAGGGAGGTGCATTCCGCCGGTACACCCGCGCTTCCTAGCTGCTTATTAATGATACCTACTTAACCCTACTTACGTTTATAATATTTTGAAGTCCTGTCTGCTCACGCAAACTACTCGAACTTATAATGTTGTTCAAATACATACTAAACTCATAAGCAACACCCCTACAAAAAAGCCGATACGAGGATATTTATAAATAAAACCGCTTTCCCATTCAAAATCATGTTACACGTCGGTTGGTCGTCGGGTGCGAGGCGACAATTTCGCATTTTTGCATATTCATGGAACGCCATCGACGCGTCGTCCGGCTACCGCGTCGCTTGTCAAGCTGTGATTGATCACCACACTCTATGCCGTTGCTGTAGGATGGCCCTTGTACGCAGGTTGTGAGGGAGAGAGTGGTGACTGTTAGTTTTGCAAGAATTTTGTTAGATATGTTAAAGTTCATTGGCCTTGGATAAGTTTGAGATGTTTGATGCCAAAATATTATAAATCTGTTTATAGAAAACTAGCTGCTTATTTAATAAAAATATCGAGGATGACATATAGCCCATGTACTTCTCCAGGTAGGTGTGTGTAGGCTTTCATGCCTACATTTTCCAGTTCTCGGTGCCATTTCCAAATTTGCTCTGGATTACTTGAAGGGCCGGATAAGCTACGTAGCAGATGTAGTAAAGGCTACGTGCCGCACTTTGGGGGCCTCGTGCTTTGTCGTACAAGAGAACAAGCCATGGTGCCTATACCACCGGTAGGTTCAATGGAATATTATGTATGATGGTCAACAAAAATTTCACCATGGTAGAAATATTGGAAAATATTGCCACTGACTTCAAAATACCCGTGGAAAGTAGGACGTGTCCATAAAATATAAAACGTATGTTCACGCTAACCCCATTCCAACGTATTGATGGGGTATTTCAGTATTTCCAATATGATAGGAAGCCATGGTGTTCTTTATAGCGCGGGTATATCGTAAACTGCCATAATATTGACGATTAAACGCTCACATGCATGAAACCTCAATCAGTAAACATAAAATAGATTTAGTACTGTCAATGAAGCTTTCTGATTTAAAAAATATCTTGCGATTTAGTTTTTAATACACTTACATTACTTTTTATTATCTTTGTTCGTTAAGTAGTAAAATATGTAAACTACGTTCCCTTACTGCATATAACCTTTCTTTGATAAAATCTTGGCACATTTATTTTCTTTATCATGCAAAGGAAAGGGCCTTTAAGGGCTCTATTTAGCAAAACTATGCGAGTATACAGGCGGTCCAATATTGTTATTAACATAAAAGATAAGTATCACTTTGCTTATACAGGGTGTATTTTAGAACCGACAAGCTTAATAGGCGATTCTGAATCTGATATTGCGCCTTAAGTGGATAAATATTTCTTCGCTATCTTACTGTAACATACTGGCTTACTGAATTAAATGTTCCACTATAATCAGCCTGCAGTAACTGCATGGGTTGCCCACAACCCATGCAGTTACTGCAGGCTGACAGGCCAACATAGTTGACATACAGACAGCTGTGCTGCTGGAGATTTTGTTGCGCCACTTCTTCTTCCCAGCTAACGCACTAGGAAGTGGTGGGGTGGGCGTTTTGGGGGACTGTCTTATGTAATTTTGACGTTTGAAAAGTGCTGATTCTCAGCCTAGTTTGAATAAATGACTTTTGAATTGAATATTGTTGGGAAAAAGCTAGGCTGTTAATGATGATGATAATTAGCCTGTATACCTATAGTCTGGTCTGGTTTGGATATTGTTTTCTCTAGTGTTAGTTTTGCTACAAGGTCCTATTTTTAACTAGCTAGTCTTTCGGTCATATCTTTAAACCAAGATCCTTGAAAAATCTTTGAAATCGTCGCGCCTTCATGCTAGGATTTCGTAGTCTGTTAACTTTACTGGTTTGGTATTCCAAACCCGTAAAGGTATAAAGCGTTTCTTTCTTGATACAATTAGTTAAAGTACCTTCCTTTTCTCTAACTGAAGCTCAAGTATCACACAATGCAACCCTCTAATTCACTCATCAAACGATATGAAACAAATATTTCTGCCTACAATTCGTTTAATAAATTCAGTTCCAAAATCAAATATTCCAACCGCCTCTGTGGGCTCAAATATGCACCCTGTATATTACCATATACTCATATATTCTGTACCCCTATTATTTATTGTCTGCCCGAAGATTTATGTCATCGGTCGAGTGGGTTCCTAACGAGTGGAATTTAAGTGGATTCCTGAGATAGGCGGTGCATGCCGACACGGTGGTACATTCGTTCTATGGTTTATGGGCGATTCATTTTGTGTTATAGAACATTTATTTTATTGGTAGTGGTTGTGATTATGTTTGTGCATCCTGCGGGGTAATTGTGTAACACACTAACAATTGCAATGCCTTTCATTTTGATAATTCGACAACATTTAATTTATCTAAAACAAATTTTTCAAACATATGAAGCAATGGATTAGGAATTTCTTTCGAAATCCTTCGGTTTGTGAAAGAAAGTGTGTTGTGCATTGGAGTTCTGTTTGTGTGGTTCCTGGTGTGAGGAAGGTTTGTCCCATTGTGCTACCTAAGTAGAGGCTGCTATGTGTTTTTTGTTTAGGTACGATAAAATAAAGTCATTGTCAGCTATAATGCCTACTTTGTCCGTTAAAGGATTGACTTTTCGCTTTCAGGATCGTTTTCAAGTATGTAGGTATTCGACGTTAGAAAGATGTTGAAAGGGTGTATAAAAACACAATCGTTTCTTTTATTGTAAAGGCTTGAATGTGCAAAATTTCAGAATAATGATAAAGTGATGTATAATTAAGACCTGGACACCTTAATGAACAATGGTCTTGCTTACTTGTTTAACAATTTCACCAAGTGACCAAGTGGTCAAGTTTAAACAATCATCAATTACCTACAGCTCTTTGTCAGTACTAATGATTTTCTGACAATCTTTAAGAACTTACTCCGACAATTACCTCCGCGATTATTTTAACTTTCCGATTTAAACTATTTCCGTTTAAATTTTTTTGGTCTAGTAAAGTATGAGGAGGAGGTAGGAGGTAGTAGTTAGTTTGTATCCACCCACTTTTCTTGTGGTACACATATCATTTGTAAACTATGACTTAGTAGAGTTTTATAATTTCGTGGTTTATTAACTTTATTTTTCCTCTGATATGTAGGCACTACGCCACAGTATACTCTGGGCGGAGCGCGAGGGCGTGTCAGACTTTTACTGATTAAAACCCACCCGTTTTCCTTCCGTTGCCCGTGTGCCAGGGCCGCAATATCCCTTTCAGACAAACCCGCAACCCCAGCAGGCATTGGTCCTTACGGACCCCGTCAGTTGGTGCTGCCATCTCTTTGAGGCGCGCGTGGAACACAACGCGCCGTCGTCCCGTGCCTGGTCGTTATCGGACGGCGAGCTACCTATTGCTCACCGTCCGCAAGCCCGCGCCTACGGTGGCCGGAAGTCGGCTCGCGACTCTTGACGCCCGGGGTGAGGGCGCGCATCTTGCATCTCCCTCTCGCGCTTCGCCTCCTCCTTCGCGAGCATAACGGCTTTGCAGAAGGAGGTGACGGCCTCCCATGCACTCTCGCTCCGAATCATAGCCTGAACCAGGGCCGGACGCGAGAGACCGTCGCCGCCGATCGCCTCCGTAAGCGGCCCCAGGACCGATCCCTGTGGGACACCGCACGACATCTCTTGCCAGTTCCACTCTCCGTGATGACCGGGGTAGATGACGGCCCTATCCGTCAAATAGGCCTCGACCACTCGACAGAGGTAGGTCGGCATCCGGTGATACCGGAGTGCCTCCCTAATGCAACTCCAGGGCAGGGTATTGAAGGCATTGGCGATGTCAAGAGACACCGCCAAGACTACCCCACCCCGGGCAACAGCATCCCCCGTCGTGAGGACTTGAACGCGCATGATGGCATCCACCGTAGAGCGCCCCTTGCGGAATCCATACTGGCTCTCCGCCAAATCCGGCCCCACTCGCACCAGCTGCCCGACAAGGCGGTCTGCAATTACTCTTTCAAAGAGCTTGCCCACCTCGTCGAGCAGCACGATGGGCCTGTAAGCGGACGGAGAGTCCGCCGGGCGCCCCAGCTTCTTGATGAGGACCAGTTTCCCCGTCTTCCAACGAAGTGTGAACTGGCCCCTCTCCAAGCATGCGCTTAGGAGCCCTCGAAGTCGAGGCTCGAGAGCCTCTAAGGCCAGAACCCAGGCTTTTCCAGGTAAGCCGTCGGGTCCTGGGGCGTTATTTTTGGCACTCAGCCTACGTACCGCCACTCTCAGATCTACCTCGGTCACCTCCGGAGTATCGTCGTCGTCGTCCCTGGTGTGGTCCGCATCGGGCACCGCAGGAGGTGAAGCCATGGGCGGGGGGTATGTTCCCCTCGCTAAGGGAACAGAGCGCTCACCACGTCCTCCACAAGCTGGGGCCGGAGACTCTGCGTCAGCGGGGGAGCCCATGGGCGGAGCTTATCTCGCACCCATTTATATGGGCGACCCCACGGGGCTCTGTTCAGAGTCTCCAGCGACTCCTCGCGGGCCAGTCCTCTGGCCCGCTCGATCCCCGCTTGGAGGGCGGTCTTCGCCGCTCTGTACCCGTCGTACAGCTCCGCCTCAATGGCTTCCGTATCCGGCGGGCGGATACGGAGCCTGCGGTGCCTGGCGTACAGGTGGCGCGCAGCAACGCACGCCACGCGTAAAGCGGTCAGCTCACGCGACCACCAGTACACCTGGCGCTGAGCACGTCCGGGCTGGGCCCGGGACATTGCCACGTCACATATTTCGGACATGGCCTCCCGGAACCACTCCGCCTCGTCGTTGATGTCGGCAGGCCTGTCCGGTGATGACACCCAGGCCAATCATTGATTGCTTATTCTTCTGTTTCGATCGTGTATCGAGAGAGAAGAATAAGCAATCAATGATTTAATATCAACCTGACAAAAACACTTTAATCTAATATACGTAAAAACCTCCAATTAATCTAATAACGATTCTAATATAGTTTAATTTTAAATTAATTTCTTAAGGCGGGGTTATCCGAATTTGCCTGTTTTAGAATCAATTTTAAATAGTCAAATTAGTGTATTTAGGTGCTGATTTTTTTTTTATTATAGATACATCCTTGTTGGTCGATTGCAAAACCATTTTTCATCTCATTTCCTAATTACAGCACAAAATAGTATGAAAATTGCATGTAGGATTAGGTAATCATATTTTCGAGGGAAACTAAAGGTTGAATTTTTCAGTTTAGAACATTTTTTTTTTAATAAACCCAAAAATAGTAAATCAGGCTAAATCGGCTCGCACTCAGAGTCCTGCGGGACGTCATCGAGGATGGACCTGTGTCAAAATTTTTAAAAATACGCTCTCTCTGCCGTTGGTAAAAAAAAAAAAACAAATAAGAGAAGAACACATTGGATATGAAATTCCGACAGCTCAAATAAAAAATTTCGTAATTATATTATAGTTTTAATTCATAATATAGTTTTCGAAAGTGTGATATTTTGTATGTGATATGAAGACGTTTAATTGTCATTATCGATAAAATTATACTCAAGTGCGAGTCGTATATAGTTTTTATCGTCGTTTGTGAAGAAGTTTTAATAAAACACATATTTCTAAGATTTTTTAATCAGATTCGTCCATGTTATTCACTCTCGAGTTCGATTCATTACGAGTATCTTAAATTAATATACACATAATACACAATGTGTCCGGTTATCCCGGTTGTACGAGTATATCAATATTTAAAACAACTTTCACTCTGGCAACAACAACAACGATTAGAAATAAATCGCTGTTTCAAACAAAAGTGCTATACTAACACGACCAAATAAATGTATGGAACACGATAAAAATCGTAATGATATTTTTCGAATAGCGGAGCAAATTAGCAACACACGATTTTTTTATTGAATCCGTAATTTTATCGTATTGGCTCAGTGTGAACAACTTTCAGTTTTGAATACAAAAAGTCGCTGTCACTAGCGCTACTGTATTCGAAAAAAATGTCCCTTGACAATAAAGTACGGCAATTGTTATTTCATAAGTAGCTGTCAATATTTACGGATCTTCATGAGTGGTGGGAAACACCCAAAACAAAAGAATATGGTGACAGTATAAGCGAAACAGTTAGAAAAATTTTTGCCCATTCTAATGAATAAAAATCTTAAATAAAGATTTTTTAAACTCTGTCACTAAAGGGGTTATTTAACCCCTTTAGTGACGGGGATGAAAGTTTATATGGAATTTCGTAATTTTTGTCTTAAATTCACTTACTTGATAAAATTCTTAAATTCACTGTCAGACAACGTAAAACCTGCTTCAAAGAGATGTCAGCACCAACTGACGGGGTCGAAAGACCAATGCCTGCTGGGGTTGCGGGTTTGTCTGAAAGGGATATCGCGGCCCCGGCACACAGGCAACGGAAGGAACAAGGCGCATCCAGGGCACACACCAGTGCTCTGTTTCTTTTATTCATGGGCAAACATGGTAGCCGTGTTCTAAGGTCATGTGATATGAACCGGTACTCACGGATCGCATCCTCCAGTGCGCTCCTTAATTCCACATTGTATAGGTTATCTGCAGATATAGCCCTGGCGTCCTCCTCCTCATCATGCTGGTTTGCACGCAGTGTAAATTCTGCGGGCGCATGCACGACATTCTGGGGTGGGGGAGAGTTACTAGCAGAGCTATTCTGCATTTCCAAGCGTAGCCGATCAAGTGTGGCGTTTTCTAATCTGTGATTGTTTTGAATGACGCGCACTTGATCCGACAATCGTTGGGCCGAGACGTTGACGGCAGGTTCAAGCACCTCTGCTGGGGTTGCGGGTTTGTCCGAAAGGGATTTCGCGGCCCCGGCACACGTGTAACGGAAGAAACACGGGTGGGTTTTAGTCAGTAAAAGTCTGACACACCCTCTCGCTCTGCCCAGAGCGGGAGAAGTCATTTGATGATTTTCCACCCTAAAAAAAAAAAAAGACAACGTACAACCTACACTGCTGGGTCTAGAAGAATGCAATTTTGCACAAGAGTTCCTTTTACAAACAAAATTATGACTAAGGTATTTTCTATCAAAATTACGTTTTGCGTGACTTTTGAGATACCCAGTAGAACCATTGCAATTTTAAAATTTCACCTTACTACCGCAAAGCCACTGGTTGGTGGCTTGATACACTAACTGAGTCTCACAGATTATTCCCGACTACCCCGGCTATCACTAAAAAATCCCGTGTGCAGTTTGAACACTGGATTTATCCATAGACATTTATTTTTATTAAAACCATAGATGACAGAAGAGGCCTAAACTTTATGTTTTTCTTTGTACGTTCTACGAATTATCCCATAACACTATATCAAAATCAAAATTAAAAAAAATCAAAATAATAATAATCAAAATGTAAAAAATTTGTTTCTTTAATTAATAAAATGAATTGATTGTTACAACACAGCAGAATAACAACATAATGACGTTATCGGCTATAGTTATTGTCACCTATATTGTCGCAAACAGCGACCGACGCCGATATCGGCGAGCTGATCGGCGGATAACGATCGGCGGCGGCGAAGACACAGTGCGGTGACAGTAGCGGCATTCTTTCACTTGAACACACTTTTTCGCACCGACTTCGAAACGTCGATACTTAGTAGGTAGGCACTGTGGTTGTTTGTGCGTCGCGATGGTTATCGATCTTCACCAATATCATCGGGCCGATAATAATAATATCGGTATCGAATCGATGTCAGTATCGCTGCCGAAATATCGGCATCGGGTTGGTGTCGTTATCTGTTGTTAATGTGAAAATGCCCATCAGGTACACAGGACATTTTAAGTAATCATTTTAGTTCACTACGCCGTAGGTCCGTGATGAAAACTAATCGAACCTAAGAAAAACTAGTTCAGTTGATCAACTACAAATATTTTATGCTGTGGCATGGATTTTCCGCGAAATGGTCGGCAGTGCATCGTAAATAAATACGTCGCTCTTGGGGGAGGCGGAGGTAGCGTTTGAAAGGCCCACCGGCCCGGAAAACTTAGCCTTAAATCTAATTTTTATACTCTCCACAATAAAATGAACTAAAGATGCGATTTATTTATTATTTTTTGCGAAATGAACTTAAAATAATAAAGGGTTGGAAAAATAACATTATTACTCTCTCTAAAAATCTCTCCGGATATTCCTTGGTGCCGAAACTAGGTCATAACCCGAAAGGATACATAACAGGATGATACAGAAGTATCCCTTCTAATATACTCAGATGTTTGTAATATTTACTATTGAATACTTGCTTGAACTAGATTTCCTACGGTGGTTCTTAAACAATCACAAGAAAGATGGAATGCAGCAATGCAGAAATATCTTTTCCAGTTTCTAAGGGATACTATTCTCTAAAACGTCTGTTTCACCATCACGGAGTTCACTTTCACTTCCAATGCAGCTCCGACGACTGCCACTGGCCACACGTCCAACTTATTATGTTCTCCGGGTAAACTAGCAATACCAGAAAGTATAGAGTACCTAGTGTGTCCTTGTAAGGAAGGGACTGCGATTAACGAATCTATTTACTCTATGATGTCATGAAATGAGATCTTAGTTTTTTATAGGTATATGTTAAACAGTTGTATCTAAACTCTTCAATTGTGTAGGTACTATATATATTTATGTATTTATTGGATCTTGGAGATCCAGAGGCTGCACAATGACATAGTTGAGTAGACCTGCTGTTTCTATTTTGTGTCATGTGTTACCCACACAATACATTCAGAAACTCACTCGGAAAGCGTTATTCTTGCCCTCTTGTGTGTTTTGGCGAAGTTTCTCAACACAGTTCGGTGTGGACGCCGGAGCCAGAAATAATAACGTGTATTTTTGTGTATGTTAGTTTTAAACATCTGATTTATGTTAGCGTTAAGAGCTGCCCAGATCTGGTCAACAGTCATTTGTTAATGTTCGTTGAGTATACTTTAACTGCGGATAGATCATCTTGAGACTTCCGTGGATGCTTATTGGAGCAGATATAATTTTTCAGGAGTTTTCTTAACTCGCTCGTATGCTCTTCGTAAAACGTATTGGAGAGTATTTATTGTTAAAAAAATATACCTCGTAATACCAGCTCCGTATCTTCCTCTGTCTTTGCTTTTCATACGGAAATCACTAATACGTTTGCCCAGTGCTGTGATCGTAGTATACGTTACTTGATCATGATTTACTGGAGTAGTGAAGGTGATACAGATTTATAATAAGTATTTATTTGATAGTTACGGTCAGTTCATCTGCAGTCAATTTGGTTAAACCCAGCTATAGGCCAAAACGTATCCAGATGAAATTGAGCGAGTCCAGATTTTGCTATTGTTAACAGCACATACTTGTCCGTTAGTAGGCAGTAAACATAGATTACCAGTCATGTATTAGTGCTCTATCTATATTCAGGTCGTTCAAACTAAACGAGCTGTTTGAAACTAAGCCATAAACAGAGTGTTCACAACGGCTTCGAAATGTGAGACCATTTCCCCTTATAGTAGTCGTTTATTCATATCAACTGCTTGGCTCCTGATTCGTATTAGGTGAGGAATAAGGTTGAGAATGGCTATAAAATAAACTAACACATTTTCACGAACGTAATTTTATTACAACTGTGACATTATGACAATTTACGAATATTTACACGATATGTACAATTTTTTACATCTTAATTACACAGTATACAAACAGTAACCTTACATTCGCTATGCGATAAAAAATTACATTTTTAGTAAATTCATCGTTACAACCCTAGGCCGAATCGACTCCATACAATTTTGACTTTATACAGTACGAGTAAGTAAACAAATTCATCACGATCGGTCCACACAGCACACTGTACACGAAATATTAAAAACTTGAACCGTACAAAACTGGACGCGGGGGCAGGCGGCCGAGAGACAGGGCTCGGGTCTCCGCGGCCGCCGGCGACCGTCCGACAGTCTCTAGCCTAGTCGATGGACACGATCAGCGTGTCCTCCTCCAACAAAGCGCTGGAGGGCTCGCGGCTCCGGCGCGAGGCCCGCACTCAGAGCTTTGTGTGCGACAATCCGTTGGGCGCTATCAGCGGTGCAAGCGTGGCCGGCCGCGCCTCCAGCGGCAGCGCCTCGCTGGCCGCCACCGACTTCGACGTCAGCGCAGTGGACGCCTCGGAGCGCGAAACCCCCACCCCTCCCCCCACCGATAGACCTCCTCTCGACTCTGCCGCTCGCAGCTGCGCGCGTGCTGCTCCGCCTCCTCGCTTCCGCGGTATTACACTGTTCTCCACATGCAGAGTAGCGTTCACGTCCTTTCCGGCCGCACAAGTGCACGCCTTTAAGAAACTCTTCTTGAAATTGTCAGAGAGGAAAGCATACAGGATCGGATTCATGGCTGAATTGCTGTAGCTGAAGCAAGCTGCGACCAGGAACACTGTGATAGTGATGCGGCTGGCGCACTCGTTCGGTGGAGAGTATATGAGCGCCACTTGGAACGCCCAGTATGGCAGCCAACACAACACGTACACCGCAATCACAGTCAGAACTAATTTGGTCACTTTCCTATGCGATCGTTTCTTCTCCTTGGACTTGTTCTTCGGGCCAACAGTCTTCAACTTACGGATGACGAGGCAGTAGAACACGAAGATAAGAGTGAGAGGGGCGGCGAAGCCGAGAGCGAACGAGTAGAGTGTGAAGGATGTCTGACCTTTGTTGAACTCTCGCTCGGGCCACACGATGTTGCACGAAAGACCATTATCCGTGGGTATCAGGGTCGTGTACATGAAAATGGGCGTCATCACCAGCGCTGATGCCGTCCAAGCTGCAGCAGACACGACGCGCGAAACGAATGGCGTTCGGAGTCTTGGCGCAGCTATCGGGTGACACACAGCTATGTACCGATCCGCACTCATGATGCACAGGAATATGGAGCTAGTGAACTGGTTGATCCCGGTGGATATCATGTACGCTTTGCACATGAAGCGTCCAAACGGCCAGGATCGCAGCGACATGGTGGTGATCAGGAACGGTATGCCGATGAGGAAGCATTCGTCTGCGATGGCCAGGTTCACGATGTACATGTTGGTGACTGTCTGCATCTTGGAGTAGCGGAGGACGACGTAGATGACCAGGGTGTTGCCCAGCAGTCCGACCACGCAGACAAGGGCATACAGGACCTGCGTCACGACGTACACAACTGGCAGGTTGATGTTGGGGCAGTTCTCAAATGTTCCGTTGTACGTGCCGTTTTCGTCGTAAGAGTAGTTGCCATCTCGAAACATTTCCACGTCTTCCAACTCCATTGTGGTGGATTTAGAAGTAGCTTCTCGTAGAGGATATTTACCTGAAAATAAAAATGTTATTCGATTAGAACAATTGATGTGTGTGCACGAGTGTCAGTACGTATGGATAATATATTTGTGAGTAAGTAATTAACGTAATCAGTAGGAGTCTGTTATGCTCTCGTGTTACTGCTAGTGTGTTTGAGATAAACATTTCGGGGAAATTATACGTAATAAGTACTAAGTATAAATAAACAGATAACAATGTAACGTGATCCATTTGTATTGTGAAATTCATTATGAATCACATGGTTGAAAAATTGTGCCAATAAAAAAATAAAAATTAAAGTCTTTTTTCAATGAGTACAAGCGTATGAAATTATTGAACCTTGTAAAGAATTTCCAATATGACATTCTCATCATGAAATGTCCACATTCATCCTGAATTCAATATCGAAAGTCCACATGAACGGCACACAGCTGCTCTCATTATTTTCACGTCGCCATGATTTATCGGTATTTGTAGAGAGTAGTTATTTTACGTACTGCTCGGTTATTGTTGGGATTGAAAGCAGGCTGATAAATGATTGACGTGAATTCGTGATTATTATTACGTTTTAGTGAAATATTTTCGTAATGGGGAAAGATGATAGAATAAGCGTGGGATCGACCTACGCAAATCAGACAGATATTCAACTAATATTATTGTGGAATATCTTTGAGTAAGGTTGGGTATTATGCAGATTCCATTAGGTAAGCGGAAAATATACACGATGTTTTCTGATTAGCTTCCCAAAAAACATCTAAATCATCTCAGAGAGACGACCAAATCTGGTCATACGCCTTGATAAAAAAGAAAATATAAGGAAAATCGAGAAACTAATTAGAATTAGAATTAATAATAATACATTTGTTCACAAAACAAACTTTGACAATAAGTAGTTATACAGAATGGAGTAAAATTTGAATTAGAATTTATTTATTTCTCCTCATATGGTACATTGAGATCTTACATTAAACACTGTTTCACACATTGCTGGTGTAGAAATATTTAATAAGAACAAGAATTCATAATAATGTCAAAGTTCTAATGTCATTATTAAGATTTTAATTACAGTATCAAAAAGTATGATTTAAAAATTCATTGACGGAATAAAAACACATGTATATGAGCCAATCAAACATTTTACATTTAAACTTATTAATTGGTAACATTCTCACACATACAACTGGCATTTCTACTGTACAATTGCAATCTCTGAGCAGGTACTTGTAATTTCCCGGCATTTTTTTTGTTCAGTCTTTCGGAAACTTGTTCATTTAATTGAAATAAATGAGGGTATTGTTTTACAAATATACAAACTTCAAAAATATACAGACATGGGAGTGGGAGAATTTTTATTTCCTTAAATAATGGCCTGCAATGGTCAAGATATTCCGCTCCACTCCTCATGGCTTTAATAAAAAAAAATTGCACTATGAATGCCCTTTCTACATCCACTGAATAACCCGATATCACTAGGCCGTAACACAATACTGATGAAACATACCCATGATAAGCATTTAGGACTGTTTTTTTACTGGACACTAGTCTTAACTTGCGAAGAGCATATATAAACTTATCAAGCTAACTGCATACTCTTTCTATATGTTCCTTCCAGTTCAATTTGTTGTCAATTACTATACCTAAAAATAAAGCTGATGGTCCTGGTTGCAGAATTGCATTATTATGTCTAATTGCAGGTATTACAGACAAGTTACATATTTAAAATTGAACTATTTTAGTTTTTTCAATATTTACATGAAGATTGTTGTTCCCCAGCCATTTTATCACATTAATTAGTTCATTCTTAGTATCAATTTCTATGTAAATTTTGTTGGAACATTTATCGTCAAAGTAGCATCGTCAGCAAATTGGATACATTCATAGTTTAAACATTTTTTGAGATCATTAATATATAATATAAATAGTATCGGGCCCAGTACACTTCCCTGCGGGACGCCAGAACCATTAATTTTTAGTTTTGAGCAAAAATTTAATTTTTAGTTTTAGTTTTGTCTTCCTAGTATCATTTTCTATCTTAGAGATAATAGTTCTCTGTTGGCGATTAGATAGATAACTTTTAAGCCAATCATGCGCTTTACATCTTATGCCATATTTCTCTAGCTTGTAGAGTAGTCGTTCGTGGGATACAAAATCAAAAGCTTTGCTCATATCTAAGAATACCAACAGAGTAGACATTTTTTTATTAAGAGCTTCGGACTTAGTTTCACTAAAGAAAAACAGGCTAGAGTCGTTGAACTGTTTTTCCTAAAACCAAACTGACTCTCCACAATTAAATTGTATTTAGTTACAACGCTATTTATTTTGTCATGCATTGCCTTTTCTTTTTTTTTTGCAAATATTGGGATCAGTGTAATAGGCCTATAATTGCCCATATCAGTACACTTGTCCTTTTTAGGGTTCCGTAGTAAACAAGGAACCCTTATAGTTTCGCCATATCCGTCTGTCTGTCTGTCGGTCCGTCTGTCTGTCCGTGGCTTAGCTCAGAGACGGTTAGTACTAGAAAGCTGTAATTTGGCATATGTATACATATTAATCATGCCGACAAAGTGGTAAATAAAATCAAGAAAAAACATTTTTTTGGGGTCCTCCCGTACACGTAAAGTGGGGATGTTTTTTTTTTCCTCATCTACCCCATGTTGTGGGATATAGTTAGAAAGGTCTTTCAAAAATATTGTGAGTTTGTCAAAACTATTTTTGGATTCAGATATCCGTTTGCGAAATATTAAGCTTTTAACGGAATTTTAATAGAGTTTTGTTAGAGTCAAATGTCCCCCCCCCCCCCCTCCTTCTAGCTAAATGGTTGTACTTGGACTTGTGAAAAAATTCACAGCAGTAGTATATATAACGAAATTAAAAGGAAAACTAAGAGAGCTAAGTAGGCTGTACAGGTTACCGAGTAATAATCAACCAACTTAAATTTGCGGTTTGATAAACATGATCTCCCATACATTCCGTATGGGAGAACATGTTTTTCAACTACAATGTTAAGTTTGTTCTTTGGTGAAACTCATAAATTCATCCCAACTATGGAACCCTTCATTATGCGTGGTCTGACACGCACTTGGCCGGTTTTTTTGAATAGTGGTTTAATTATAAACTCTTTTAACCTAGATGGGAAAACACCTTCTTCAAAAGAGAGGTTTATTAGGTGGCTAATTGGAATCAGATATAAAGTATTTATACTATTGTCAGTGTAAATGTTGTGTACGTCATGATTATTATTGTTGGATTTTTGTGTCAGCTCAAAGAAATAATTGTTAAATTGGTTACATATGTCATTAGGTTTTTTTTTTTATCATGGATTATTAATTTATTTATATAGTTGCAATTATTAGGTTTGTTTAAATTATTTTTTATGATTGACCATGTCGCTTTACATTTCTTTTTAGATTTATTTAAAAAAAAATTGTTGTTTATCTGTTGCGATTTTGATATGCATTTTTTTAAGATCTTAGTGTAATTGAGGTATTTTTTCTTGTGATAACCTTTACTTATAGCATCATGTTGATATTCGTGATATAAAGCTCTCTTTTAATGCATGATATTTTTAAACCCGTACTAAGCCATTTGTTTTTTATGGGTGTATTACTCTTTTTAACGAGGATTTCGGGAAAACACAATTTACAGACGAGCGTGAATAGGTCGTGGAATGTATTGAAAGCCTCACTGCAGTATAGCACATTATAAATTTCAATAAAACTTAAGGCTGCTAAGCAATCTTAAAACTTATTTATGTTGTCCTTATTATAATCCCTCTTCTTATCATAGCAGAATATTATAGGTTTCGTTTTTTATCATTCATCTCTTGAAGGGTAAACAGTTAACGATTGACCGGTATGATGATCGGAGAGAGCTAAATTATGTGTACTGAATTTCAATTTAAGTTCGGGAACATTACTGGCTATTTGGTCTATGCTAGTATTTTTCCTAGTAGGCATTCGAACATGTGGTGAAATATTAAAATTGTTCAGTACGGAAATTAGTTCTTTTGAATATTTATTGTCTTTTAATATGTCTATATTCCAATCTCCACACATAATAATATTTTTATTAATAAGTTTAGTTTTGATACTCACATTTTATTTCAGCAAACAATTATTTGGAGAGCTGTCGACGTGGCTCCGGAGTATAACTGTAACAATAACAAACACATTGTTAGCTTTTAAGTTCAGGTACGTTGTACGTACAGACAGAGATTTGTCAAAATTCCTTAATAGTACGGATTCCACAACTATTAAAGGTAAGGTTCAAGTAAGGTTTTGCTAAACATTTCTTGAATGTTGCGACAAGTAAACACGATAACCAATAATACATAGAAGATAATATTATTACTAATTTGATATATATAAGAAGTGTAAATCTATAGGGACCTTGTTGTTTTCCTCAGTATTGCATCTGGCTAAAATGCTCAATTTTACAGATAACTTTCGTTCCATCACATAATAAGAAACAAGTGTGTTTCTATTTTTTTGCTCCACAATTGTTTGAGTACAATGTTGTTATTTTTTCGTTAAAAAGTTCTATGATTAGAATAATACTCATAGTCGAGAAAATTCTATAACAATAAACTCATTACAGAACAATGTTTGTTCCTGTAATGAAAACATCCTCGCCATAACAATGATGTGTTAAAACTCTACAAATATCCCAGTTATAATATCGGTTTGAAGCGTCTATGAGGTGCTACTAAAGTAAAATAGCTGAGTGCAAATCATGATTACCACCGGTAAAGGTGACAACCCAGAACCTGCAGAAATGAGGCTGCCCCACTCAAGGATATCATGAAGATATCAATAGTAACAGATGAATCTACGTCAGTATAATCAAACCTGGATGCGTGTAACACAAAAATATGAGGCTATTTTTAGTTTTAACGACTAACGGCTGTCGTACGCAATCGATACCCATGAGGCCCTAACTTAACAGCCACATGCGCACCATGCGCGCAATTTTATTCAGATGAGACTGTAGAACTAGCCATCTCTCGCACTCTATGAACCTTCTGCAAGTAAATGTGAACCTTTATAACATTAAACCGAGAATATTCTTGTGGGTTTCAACTTCAGCCGCAGCCTCTCTGCTGTGAGGTCGTCGGCAATCTGTCAAACGCATGTGTTTACTCAAACGTGATTAATGCGGGGAAAATATCTAGTTTAGAATTAGATCCAGCTGCGTGGGGTCTGCGTGGCGTCTGCGTGGCGATCATGCGGGTCTGTTTGTAGAGTTTAGACATCGAGTTGCTTAAGCAAGCTTTCTTTTTTTATAACGGTGTGAAGTGTTTGCATAGTTAATTAAAAGTTGCATCAGTCTGTACCTATCAGACGGAATTTAACCAATAAACTTATCTTGTTATATGATCATTTCTAATTCGATTGATCAGGGAAATTATCTAATCGCCAATTCCTTATCACCTGATAGAAAAATAGCTACCAAACAAAATAATTAAGATACAATCAGTGAACAAATAGAAAAAAAAACAAGAATGAATCTGAAACTCATCATGCACAGTAATTGATTGAGACATCAGACTGACCCACAACACGATACAGATTCTCACAATGTTACAGGAAAACTGTTTTATGTCTCACATCCCTCCTAATAAAATATAATAATACATTCCCAGCTTATGTTCTACTATAAACCCTGTGTAATATAGAACGCGGGGAGGTTATGGAAGACGTCACATTGTAAGCGTAGCGGGGCGATACACCCACGCTTCGACAGGTCCACGTGGTGGGTCGCGTAGCTCATATTAGCTACACATGACTTTTAAATGACACTGTTAATTTAATTTCAATTCTTTATGAGTGGCGTTTGTGGACATGATAATTATTCAGATTTGTTACAGTTGTAATGAGAATCATGTCATTTGGTTCAATAGGTTTTTATTTTTACTATTTTAATTATCTTATACTTACATAGATTACTTTCAATTTTATGAATGCGAGAACATTGTAGGCCTTTTTTTTTTTGAGGGTGGGAAATTACCAAATAACTTCTCCAGCTCCGGGCGGAGCGGGAAGGCGTGTCAGACTTTTCTTGACTAAAACCCACCCGTGTTCCTTCCGTTGCCTGTGTGCCGGGCCGCGATATCTCTTTCGGACAACCCTGGCAACTGACTCGCAACCCTGGCAGGCATTGGCCCTTACGGACCCCGTCAGTTGGTGCTGACATCTCTTTGAGGCGCGCGTGGAACACAACGCGCCGTCGCGTCGACCCGGGCCTGGTCCTTATAGGACGGCGAGCTACCCATTGCTCACCGTCCGCAAGCCCGCGTCTACGGTGGCCGGAAGTCGGCTCGTGACTACTGACGCCCGAGGCGTCTCCTGCGGCGACTAGGAGTGCGAGGGTGCGAATCTTGCCTCTCCCTCGCGCGCTCCGCCTCCTCCTTTGCGAGCATTACTGCTTCGCAGAAAGAAGTGACGGCCTCCCATGCACTCTCGCTCTGAACCATGGCCTGAACCAGGGCCGGACGCGTGAGATCGCCGCCGCCGATCGCCTCCGTGAGGACACGGCTGTGCTCCGCCCAAGCCGGGCAGACCTCCACCGTATGCTCCACCATGTCCTCCGGGCGATCCACACAGTGGTGACACCCGGGCGTTTCCTCCCGCCTTATGCGGAACAGGAACCTCCCGAAACAACCGTGTCCGGTGAGGACCTGCGTCAGGCGGAAGGTAAGAACGCCGTGACGCCTCTCTAGCCACTTCTCAAAATGGGGACTTATCGCCACAATTGTGACGTGCCCAAACATTGTAGGCCTAGTGGACTGTAGATTTGTTGATCTATTTTGGTACTTGTTGAAAGGCCTACACTATCCTTCCATACCATATTAACACTGTTATTTGTAATATTGTAAAAGCCAATTATTTTTAAAAGAGTAACCGTGAATTTTGCCGACTCTTCTCCATAGCAACCGACCAAACCGAGACGAACTGTGCACCTAGCTTCTGACGTTTCATAAGTTCCCATGTACATAGGTTTATATGTGATAAAATATTTTGATTTTAGATTTTGAATGATCCTAGTGTTAGCAAAAAAATCTTTTTCTACTGTTGTTTTGTTATTTCATTGTTATTTACTTCGAAAAAGAAAATCTGTCAGACCCTCGATGAGCGTTTTCTGTTCTTTAATTAATTTATGGAATGTGTCTCGTTGAAAGAATTTCCAGGCCTATGACCTACTCAAACAAAATTGACAATAACGACTTCATTACGTAAAATAAAACCTCCATGACGATCGCTCCCGCTTCTCTGTGTCAGTTTGCTGTGTAACGTAGGTCTTAGGGAACAGTTAAATCTGGCCTATATACGCTGAAGGATAGTAAAGCACTGATTACATAACGGATATATTAACTTCCTACATTTAAGTTTACGACATTTCGCGCCATTCCAAGATTAATGGCTTCCGGGATGTTACTATAAAAAACATCTTAATAAAAATTTGCAGGAGGGACACACTGAAAATGGATAAAAAGCAAAAGAAAGAACTCTCATTAGGTGCTATGTTAAAAATGGCAGCTACAATACTCGTATAATCATTTTGTTTGGCCTGGCCCATAGATATAAGAAAGAAGGAGATATGCCTGGTAGTTGAAAATGTATCGAAATCCAATGTCTCTACTTTCTCTCCTAACTTGCCACAATTACACATGCAGATCAGTAAACCCGAGACCCGATACGAGGTCGCGCTCACACTTGCAATTTATAAATCAGAACGTACTACACAATCAATTATAAACCTTATCCCATCAAGCACAACGTGCATTTATCATGCACCGTACAACTCACTCACACGAAAATATCGATTGCTATCGTTGTGCTCTGCAAAAGCCATTTATTAGGGTTCCGTAGCCAAATGGCAAAAAACGGAACCCTTATAGATTCGTCATGCATGTCTGTCTGTCTGTCTGTCTGTCCGTCCGTATGTCACAGTCACTTTTTTCTGAAACTATAAGAACTATACTGTTGAAACTTGGTAAGTAGATGTATTCTGTGAACCGCATTAAGATTTTCACACAAAAATAGAAAAAAAGCAATAAATTTTGGGGGTTCCCCATACTTAGAACTGAAACTCATTTTTTTTTTTCATCAAACCCAAACGTGTGGGGTATTTATGGATAGGTTTTCAAAAATGATATTGAGGTTTCTAATTTAATTTTTTTCTAAACTGAATACTTTGGGCGAGAGACACTTCCAAAGTGGTAAAATGTATCCCCCCCCTGTAACTTCTAAAATAAGAGAATGATAAAACTAAAAAAAAAATATGATGTACATTACCATGTAAACTTCCACCGAAAATTGGTTTGAATGAGATCTAGTAAGTAGTTTTTTTTTAATACGTCATGTTTGCTAAATATTGTACGGTGGTACGGAACCCTTCGTGTGCGAGTCCAACTCGCACTTGGCCGGTTTTTTTACATAGTAGTAGTGATTGACAAAATCGGAAAGTTATCGGTTCTCCCATTTATTATTGTATTACAATTTTTGGGAGTTCCAGATTTTTTTAAATAAAAAACGATATACATACAATAAATAACCAAATTAAAAAATAAGTAAATCAAAAAATTTCAACATTATCAGAAAATCTAAATGAGTATAAAACAAGATTCCTTATCGGTCTTCCAAGCACTGTTAACAAATTGAAGAATAAACTTTAATACTAATATAAATTCATACGACAATCGGCATTATAGTCGATAGCCTACGTTAGTGGATTTACACAACCACATCACTAACTCGTCACAAGTAACAGCGGCCGTACTACACGATGAAGACCGTATCGTTTTGTGATTTTTACATTCATGCTTGTCCAGTCACATAACGACATACGTTAAGTAGTGGCAAAGAAGTAATGTATTTACTGCAATAATAGTACAATCACTGTGATATATGACAACAAAAATAACGTAGTTAAGGCAAGAAATATTTTAGGATTTGTTGTTTGTCATGATTTTCGACACAAATATAGTAAAATACTTGTGCATTATGATAAGTGGTTCTATGATTTATAAAGTATCTAGTTTAGCTTCAATTTTTACAAGCAACCACCGAACAACACGGCATTCTTAAATGTTGTCACGATCGCATTCCAAAGTGCACTAGATAACGGAAACGGCCTGAGATATAAGCATCGTGATCAGGACGCGCGGACACAGACACGTCCTCATGCCACTTCTCCTGTTATTTATATTTCTATGGCCTGGCAAAATAGAATTTAAATCAAACTCACGTTGTATTCGCTTCCCAGTATTGATATTTAGTAGGTTTTCAAACGTTGGGAACAATTCACAATAAAAATATACATAAGTAGGTACAGTAAATTCAATTGCTATCTAAGACTGTCAAAGAAAGAATTCTTAAGAATGGCGACAAAGACATTCATGTGCGCTTTGTTATCAATGTTGGTCAAAATTGTAAAAGAAAAGGCTGTATCTCTTCACCATTATGGAAATAACAATCAAAAATGGGTCACCCTATTGAAACTGTTTATTGAAAATCTTAACTTTTGAAGATGATGACAGACGTCTTTTTTATTATTAATTTATTGAAGTAGAATTCAAATGAAGTGTATCTGTAGATAAGGTCTTGAAAAAATAATAAGTTCAGTTGACCCTCAACCGAACTCTGCTAATTAGACTGATTGCAGTCTTATCTACTGGTTTTAAGGAATCTGATACTTAAAGGTTATTCCAACTTCTCAACAAATGCGATACCATGAATTTTGCGCTTTGATGGCATGATTATATCACAGACACAGTTCAACAGAGTGGACCAAATTTAGACGCGTGACGCAAACGTGACACGTTCATAACAAATAAATCTATAGTTAAGTGGGTCTGTCCCGAGTGTTTCTCGTCCCGCGTCTTGTTGCATAATGACAGGAAATGTGTCAATGTTTGCTGTCTTTATGAAATCATGATTTAACATGCTATGGCTCAACGTCTACTCATCACACGTAACTTGGGGTCCTACCACCACCATCTCTTATAACAATCATATTTTAATCTGAATTCATGGCAGTGTGAAAAAGAGGTGGAGAGGTGGTGTTCGTTTTACTGAACGGAACAGTAACGGCTTTGGTGCTTCATAGTACAGCCCATCCTTTGCAATATCTTCTGAGTGAGTGTTTCATTAAACAATCTCTTAAACAATAACCGAAACCTTTTTCTGTTTAGTTCATTTCTTCTCTGTATAATAAGAGGTATGCCTACAGTGGAACCATTACAAGCTTGTATGCACAATCGTCAATAATACAAACCAAATTGTAACTATCCCTCGATCTGTATACATTATTTCAGACTCGTCATTCAGTGACGCCATGTTTCATCATCACTACGGCTAGCGGTCTGCGCCGGAGCGCAGATAGCAATTTGGCATCGTATGCCAAATTGTTATCATTCACAAAACACATGTGTTCCTTACTTCTCACCGCTCATCGACTTATCCAGTACTAAGTGATATTTTCATACAATACAATACAGCTGTGAGATTCCAATAGATCAAAGCATAGGAAATGTACAAATTCAATTTGAACACGCTTTTACAACGGATGTCTTTTAACGCTAGATTAGCTCACAATAAAACAAACTCGTAAATTAAACATAAACAATGGCCGGTGGGATTTGCTCAAAATAAAATAGAGTTTGTTGATCCCATAACATTGAATTTCTTAGAAATAGATGAATTTTTTGGGTCTCCCTTGTTTTAATACCGAAAAGAAATTGCCAAATTATCACTTCCCAAACAAATTTTCGCGTAATTTCATTTGCCAAATTATTACTTACCAAAAAATCTCTTTACAAATAATTGTTACGAAAACCTATGTTTGGCAAGTGAACGTTTGAACAATAACTTGTTCACCAACTAGTACTTTAACCATTTTTTATCTAGTCAAATATTTCAGTCGGTATAACATATTTTACGCAAAATTAAATAAGCCAAATATTTGGTGTCGTCAGTTTTAAATTTACCATTTCTGTTTAGTCGATTGCGTAGCCAATGACAAAAATTTTGCATCTATATGTTAGTTGCACAGATTATACAAATTAAATTACAATGTGTAAATAAGTGGGTAGATGGTAAATCATAAATGTCGCGCGATGTGGGTAAGTCATGCAAAACACTATCACTGGGTTTTGTAGCGGAAGTTTATTGAGATTGTTACGATATATTATTTTGTAGATAATTGTTGTTAAAAGTATAACGTAAATAAAGTTTACGATGAGTGAATGTAGTGATGAGTGTGAAATTTTTAAATCTACACGAGGTTGTGTAAAGTTGTTTCGAAACGGATTTACATATGAAAATAATAACAAAGTGAATGATACCTATTATTGGTACTGTGAGTACAGGAAAAATAAATTGTTTAAATGTACTGCATCCCAACAAACTACACTAAAAGATGGGATTCATAAGGTATTAAAGAGCAATGAAATTCACAATCATGAACCAAATCCTGGGAGAAAAATAACCAGTGACCTTATAGAAAAGATCAAAAGTGAAGTTTCATCTGGAACAAAAATATGCAAAATAATACAAAATAACAAAGCAAATGCTCCTTTGGACGTTGTAGATAACTTGCCTTCAACTTCGGCTCTAAAGCAGAGGATGTATCGACTACGAAAAAAGCAAGAAGTAACAATAGAACCAACTGATGTACATTTCCAGCTAAATTTATCACAAACATCTATCAAGGGTGTAAATTTCATAATAAAAGATAAAACTTATGATGAAAATAGAAGAATATTGGTAATGTCAACACTAAGTTTAATGACCACTTTAAGTCACAGTTCATACTGGATTTTAAACGTAACCTTTAAAGTGGCAACAAATATCTTTAAACAATTATACACTATACATGGCAATGTATTATCTGATAACAATAAAACATTTCCACTTTGTTTTTGTATGTGTACCAACAAGGATAAACGTACGTATGACGTAATGTTCGAATTAATAATGCAATACGGAAATGAAAATAATATTGACATGACACCAAAATTCTGTATATTACATTTCGAAAAGGCAGCCATTTCAAGCATAAGATCTAACTCTGAAGACGTTTTATTACAAGGGTGCTTTTTCCACTTGGGACAAATTCTAAACAGGTAATAATAATGTTATTATAATTATATTATTTCTCTCGATAGCCTCCTAAAAATAATCTCTTTTTTCCATATTTTTTTCTATATAATCTAGTCGTTTCTGGCACTCGCCGGCCGCTGCCGCGGCACCGCTCGCTTCGCTCGCTCGGCTCGTGCGTAGGTGGTCACAGTTTAACCTAACCTAACCTAACCATTTTTTTAAAATTAATAACCTACTGTAACTAGTTCCATAAATAACCTAATGTCTAGTAACCATAAATTTGACTTGTTTCAGACAAATTCAAGCACATAAGCTTACAAAGAAATACGCAAATGACATCAAATTTAACAAACAAGTAAAATGTTTATTGGCTTTAAGTTATTTGCCAGAAAATAAAATCATTCTATATTTTAACAAGCTAATAGAAGGTATAGAAGATTCTGATTGGAAGCAAATCGCGAATTGGTTTGAAGAAAATTATGTTAGCGGATCATGGAACACGCAACCGAAGTATCCACCAAGCTTTTGGAGTTGCCATGTTGTAAACGAAAGACAAATACCTAGAACTTCAAACTCAGCTGAGGCGTGGCATCGTAGAATAAACATTCTCATTGATAAACACCACCCTGGAGTGTATCGCTTAATTAAAGAATTAATAAATGAAGTTTCTTCAAATTTAGCTGACATTGAGATTATACTATCAGGTGAACCGCCACAAAAAAAGAAAAAAAAATATATGGATAAAGACGACAGAATTAATCGAGTTCTGCAACACAAGTCTGAATACTCCGAAATAAATCTGCTAATGTCCATTGCAAAAAATTTAAAATTGTAAGTTACAAATATTTTGTACTAGCTTTTGCTATTTTGTACTCGCGTTAATAAATGATTACCTATATTAAAATAAAATTGCATTTTTAATTATACAATTCCCAAAAAAATCTTATTTTTGCCTTTATATTTTTTGTCATAACAAATCATTTGACTAAAAAAAATTCAAAATTCAAAATTCAAAAGTCATTTATTCAAACTAGGCTGAGAATCAGCACTTTTCGAACGTCAAAATTACATAAGACAGTCCCCCAAAACGCCCACCCTTCACCACTTCCTAGTGCATTAGCTGGGAAGAAGAAGTGGCGCAACAAACTCCCCAGCAGCACAGCTGTCTGTTCAGTTAGAAGAACAAAAAAATAAGATTCTATATAATAGTATTCAAAATAATTTAGATAATTTAGATTACGCAACACAAAACATAATTTAAATTATTAGCCATATGTTAGCTAGCACACGCCAATATACCACACAACATCATCGAGAACTATACTCAGGCAGAAATAAAAACTAAACGTAAACAGAACTTATCTAAATAAAAGCCTCCAGGCATAAAGGGCGTGCCCGCTTACATATAGTTGTAACTGGAAGTTATAAATGATAAACTAGGACCATCGAGATAAAATAAATAAAACAAACAGTTAATTACTAATAACAATAACTAATATGATCAATTGTCGAGGTCACTAGCTAACCACATATTGCAATACAACTCATTAGAAAAAACATTGTAATGAGTAGATTATGTCAACAATAAATTGAAATAAAATTAAAAATTAAAAATAGCTTGACTTATAAAGTCAAATAAAAAAATAAAAAAAAACAATTATATAAACTCATATAACTTGTCAGTAGGTAATCTGGAGAAAGAACATAAACATTGTCTTGAGTTAATCACAGCGACCAACTATTCTTATCATTTAAGTAGTCGTTTATAGAATAGTATGCCTTTGAACAAAGCTTGGATTTTACTTTCGTTTTAAACGCATCAAAAGGCAAATCTAGCAAAGAAGAGGGTAGCTTGTTATAAAAGGTTATACCAAGCCCAACAAATGAGTTATGAACCTTATGAAGCCGGTGAAAGGGAGCTCGTAGTTTGTCCTTATTTCTAGTGTTAACATTGTGAAAATCACTGTTTTTAGTGTATAAGTGTATATTTTGCCTAATATATAAGATGTTGGCGAAGATGAATTGGGACGCCACCGTGAGGATACCAATATCTTTGAAAAAATCTCTCAGAGAAACTCTGGCACCTAGCTGGTAAATAGCTCGAACAGCTCGTTTTTGAAGGACAAATATATTTTGAATATCAGCAGCTTTGCCCCACAGCAGAAGACCGTAGGACATAACGCTATGAAAATAACTAAAATAGACTAACCGAGCTGTATCGACGTCAGTGTATTGTCTTACTTTCCTGACGGCGTAGGCGGCCGAACTGAGCCTTCCCGCTAGGCTCGATATATGTGGGCCCCACTGAAGTTTGGCATCTACTGTTATGCCCAGAAAAACTGCCGAGTTTACAGACTCAAGCACCTCTTTATCTAAGACGATGTTGGGTCCTAGATTTCTAACATTTGGTAGGGCGAACTTTACACATTTCGTTTTCTTGGCATTGAGAACTAGGTTATTTGTCGTAAACCAATCCGTAACCATTGAGAGAGCACTGTTTATTGTCTAAATATTGTTTGCTGTAATAAATCATTTGATTAAAGACCAAAAGCCTTAATGACATTATCCTTGGTAACAATCTGCCAAGTAAACATTTGACCAAATGAAAATGTGCGTACTAAAATTATTCCAAATATTACATTGGTATAAAAAAAGGTTGCTAAAATTTGATTGGGTAATGAAAATTTGGCAAAATCTTTTCGGCAAAACGGCAGGATCCCGATTTTTTTTCCAAAGATCTAAGAAACTCGGTCGATCATGAACAGACAGTGTTTTCCACGGGCCTCCCTTGTTTCATCGAAAAGAAATTGCCAAATTATCACTTCCCAAACAATATTCCGCATAATTTCATTTGCCAAATTATTACTTAGCAAAAAATCTCTTCGCAAATAATTGTAACGCAAACCTAATGTTTTGCAAGTGAACGTTTAAACAATAACTTGTTTACCAACTAGTAGTTTTACCAATTTTTATGTAGTCAAATATTTCAGTTGGAATAGCTCATTTTACGCAAAATAAAGCCGTTTTATTACAAGCGTGTTTTTTCCACTAGGGACAAATTCTAAACAGGTAATAATAATATTAAATGAACTATTCGGGTAGTATTTTTTTTTAGTTATTAGCATGTTTTTTTAATAATTAATCTCGTCTAACTAGTTCAGTTTCGGGTAGCCTGTTTTTTTCCCATATTTTTTTTCTATTTAATCTAGTCGTTTCTGGCACTAGCCAGCCGCTGCCGCGGCACCGCTCGCTTCGCTCGCTAGGCTCGTGCGTAGGAGGTCACAGTTTTAACCTAACCTGACCATTTTTTTAAAATAATTAAACCTACTCTAACTAGTTCCTTAACTAACTGACCAAACGTTTATTGTCTAAAGATTGTTTGCTGTAATAAATCATTTGATTAAGGACCAAACGGTTAAATGACATTATCCTTGATTCATTATTCTGCCAAGTAAAAATTTTACCAAATGAAAATGTGCGTACTGAAATCATTCCCAAGATTGCATTGGTATAAAAAAAGGTTGCAAAAATTTGTTTGGGTAGTGACATTTTGACTAAATCTTTTCGGTAAAACGGCAGGATCCTGTTTTTCACATATGCTATACACCAATTAGTTTGTGCATTATTGACTAAAAAAACACCCACAAACTTTCACTTTTATAGTTAGTAAAAAAGTATGTAAAAAATAGCAGTTTCATGGAACACAGTCTAATATCGTTTAGAAAACCATCGAATATCAATCATAGGCACAACCACGCAATATTTCCGTACATTTTAATGCTCACACATGCGTTGCGCGCGCGCAAGATGTGGCTGTTTGCACAGCTGTGGGCTGCCAATAAACGTGATTTGTGCGCAAATTCGCTTTCACTATCAATCTGATTTAAGATCTATAGTTTGCATCCGTGGGTAGGCTGGAATATTTTGTTTCATAATTATTTAAACATAGAATTTAGGTTAACTACTGTTTTGCATACAGTCGTAGTATACAAACGTACGTTTAGTGTACGTCAAACCAGATAACAACTCTTTAAATTCCTCAAACAAAACAATATCATGAATAGAACACAAAGTTCTCAAAAATGGGTTACAATTTGTCTTCCAAACGGAGTTTATTTGTCCCCCAAAAAGCACATGATCCGAGCTTCATCCGGCTTCAGACACTTCTTTGTACAGTCTCGCTCTTTTTGTTGTTCATTTGTTTCAGCCCTCTGTTGTTATTATTTGTGTCCGTTGTGTTCGTTGCATGTTGTAAAGTTCGTTTGTTGGATCTCCGTCACCTTCATTGTGGATTGCAATTGGTTGGTTTGTGGCAAAAAGATGACGTTTTGTACCGGAAGTTTAGTATGTCGGACTTTCTTTTGATTTGGCTGTTCGGCCTTTATAAGGCTGGTGTTGTTTCCTTAATAAGTTATTGTACCTTTATAATTACTATTATATGAGAGGAAAGTTCAGTTTTAAATGAAATTATTCACAAGAATTTCAGGATTCTTATTTTCACTTAGACGCCTTAAACGTCAACTGTGTTATTTGCATTTTCATAAGATTGTGGAATTAGTTTTCATGTTCAAAATCCAGCTTTTCATTCCATCAACTCGTATAATCTACAGTTCTTAGTTGTTTCTGCTAGTAAGAAAACATGACAATAAAAATCAAGCAATGTTTGATAACTCTATTGCAAATGTAGTAAGAACACACCTTAAAAACGGTGACCAGTCATTTCACCAAAACTTAATTTACAAATTTTCGTTTGACAAGTAACGATTTACAAAAATATGATTTGTTATTTCATCATTACACGATAACAACTTTGCCAAATAATTCAATTAAGAATCATTATCCGATAAACTTCTTTTTAATAAAGTATTATTTGACAAATTATTCATTTTTTATTCATGTTATCTCATAAAACAACGTTTGGAATAAAAACGTTTTATATATTGAATTACGCAATTTCCTAAAAATTTAACTCATTAAATAAGCTAAAGGGTAATTTTAATATATAAACCATAAAAATTTAAAAAATGCCAGAAACGACTTATGCTAACAGAAAAAAAAAAAAATTGGTAGGCTACGCGGAACCGAACTACTTAGTTAGATTAGGTTAAATATTTTTACGAAAAAGGTTAGGTTAGGTTAAAACGGTGACCCCTACGACGCCAAAAACGACTAGAATATATAGAAAAAATATTTTTTTGTAGGTTTAAAGAACTTCAAACCCAAATGGAAATTTCAACCGTGATCCGTTTCTGACTGATTTAGAAAATTTATTATATTTAGTTTAAACATGATTTTTCCAAAAGAATCACAATATTAAATGAAAAATGTATAAATGATTAAATAGCATGCGAAACATTTGTAAAGAGAAGCATTTGCTAAATAAATGTTTGTAAAACGAGTGTTTATAAAATAAAATATTTGTGAAATAAGTTGTTTGTAAAATAAATAGTATACGAAACGTTGGTTGTGAACTAAAATTATTTGTCAATGGAGTTTTGGTGAAACATTAGTGAACCCTTAAAAACACATTACTTTTATAGAAACTGCTAATAATATCACCAAAGCAGATAATGATAATATGAACGTGTTTGTAATACCAAACTGACTTTATCATTACATTTGCAATAAGATCTTATCATTCTTCAGCATATTGATTTCTATTAACTTTTCCTCGAATCTGTGGGGATGAAATATTAAATATTGGTTGAGTATGGCTTCTTGTTTATTGAATGTTGTTACTAAGTAATACAAGCGATACTGGAGCTTATTTTCATAAAATGTTGCTATTTTTACTACATAATAGATAAAAGATGAAAAATAATAAGTAAAATGTAAAAAATATAGTGTCTTTTCCAACTGTTTTTATTCAATTTAATTTAAAAACTTCAAAGTGTTACTTAAAACTCTCTCACTTCACCGTCTTAAATCTTACAAAATTGGTTTGGACCAACTTGTCGAAGCACACAACAGAACCACAGCAGTTCTAATCCAATATATCAAATATTCTTATATTAGATGAAATGTTTCCAAACAATGATTCTCCTCACGCAATTCGACACACGTTCACACAGACACTCCACCCACTGCTAACGTACCGGTCATCGGTATGAACACCTCCACGAGTGCCAATATATAAGTTAACATCCTGTGACGTCAGCTGCTACAAACCTTACCAACAGGTTACTCTTTTGATCAGTACATAAAATACGCTAGTGAAAATCGTCATGAAATTCAAACAGGTCAATTTTCGAACCTGCATCCTCATTATATGGGATATCTATGATTTTATTAAGCTAACAATGATACGGTTAACCGCACATCAGTGGTAATAATTTGACATTGTATGTATGTCGTAGCAGTAAGGGCGGTTTTTGTAGAGTGTTCAAGTGTTACCAACTCATGTGTTGACTGTACAAACAACGTATCAAAGCGAATATAAAAATTATCGTTTTCTGATACAAATGTTTACGATACAATTGGAGTTAAGGTGGGTGTTAGTGGCTTATTGGGCAATAATGGCGGCGTACTCGGGCGTGCCGCTTCAGACGCACAACTTTATAAACTGCTATTGCTATAACTGTTATTGTATCTGCATTATTGTGTTATCGAGTGTGTCTAGAAATATAGGGATTATTGATAAATAACATCCTCAATTCTAGTTTAGTTTTCATTATTATGATTTTCCTCTATTCGAGCGCCTTATCAAACAAGCTAAAACCAATGGTGTAAATAACCCGTAGCATAAGCCATGGGCTCACCCTCACAAACCAAGGAGACAGTTCGATTAGGGAGCCGCGCCCATACACTGAGTTATAGTCACTAAATTTTAGAAGCCCATATTACATGATGTCCTATTACGAACGGTCATGGTGTCCCATGGGTGTTGTGAGTAGCTGAGGTCTTTTTAGGGGTTAATGTTCAGTGAATCTATGGTTTGGTATGGTTTGTGTACTGCTTAAGGGATAAAACAACAAAGCGTACAAAAAAATAGTAAAAGAGAAGAATATAGAGCGAGCTTCGAGGAAAACCACGCGTGATGTTATTTTATGTATAAGGCATGAGAATTGTTCATAACACTCTTGAAATTCGGGTTTTATCGCGTGAAATCTTTTGCCGGTTTATACTGTTTAGAGTTAGACCTAATTCGCTGACACGTGCAAAACTTTGCTATGATAATAATAATATGGTTTTAGAATAATGCCTGTGCTTGAAATGTTGTCGGAGACACATTTCAAGAGAAATACAAAAAGCTATATTTTAAAAGAATAAAAATATGCCTATGTATGTTTACTGTGGGAATCAATTTCACAACTAATGATACAGGTATCATAAGGTTTCATAACTAGAAGAAACTAGTTTTTGGCCGCGGCTTTGCCCGCTTGGAGGTCGGAAATTAACCCACGGGAACATACTACCGGGACGAAAAGTATCCTATGTCCTAACCTAGGTCATGGTCTACCCATGTCCAATCAGGCGTTTTAGCGTGAAAGTGTAACAAACAAACAAACTTACTTTCGCAATTATAATATTAGTTTTTCTTTCGTAATTATAAGGATAGTTAGGAAGCCCAAAAAAAATTGTAAGAATTTGAAAAACTGTCTAGAGTACCTAGGTAACAGTATTTTATACGTATAAACTGCGTACGTGTTATGTAGAGAGAATCTCTTGGGACTTACCATGTCTCATTCGATGCTCGTTATCCCAAAAAAAGTAAGAATATTAGGTTACTAAACAACGAATTGTTCGACCTTTCCGGGAGGGTCAACTTATAAGTAGAATTTCTTGACTTAAGTAATATGAAACTGCGGATCAGCCATAGAAATTCCGCGTATTTATGAAACTACGCGGAATTTCTATAGATAGGAACCTATAACATGATCTTACGGGTCAAATCATATAGTAATATTTAGGAAAACATCGTGACGAAACGGCATGCCTGAGACGTATTTCTCGACGGCATGTGAAGCCAAGTCAGAGCCATGGGCGGCTTTAAAACTCAGACACCAGGTTAGTCACCACTCACACGAAAAGAAGATGAAGACGGGTAAAATTATGGTGCCGTGCTTATCCCACTGCTAAGCAAATGCTTCTTCTCACTAGGACAAAACACATTGATCTCCACATCCATTACATTTCACGTTGCTCTTTTTTTTTCATTTAATTTGGTTAAAGCAATGTTTGTACACAGATATTTACGTTACAATCAATCCTTTTATCGCTACCGATGTGACGTCAAACTATTAAAATGAAATAAAAAGGTAAAGTAGGTAGCATAAAAAAAAAAATAGAATTGTGTACAAACCATAACCAATAAGTACCATTTCGCCCACGTGAACAAATACATGTAATGAATCTCTTGTACGTACTATTCGTTCGCTAGACGTTGTCTTCTTTTCAATTATTGATCGAAATAAAACCTGTTTTCAAATCTGACAGCCCTACGGTCTAGGGCTGCGTCTTATTGAATTTATAATGTAATTCCACGTGCAAAGATTTCGTTTTTTATTTCGCGTCTGTTTCGACTCGTCTCGTATGTTTCGGGAATATCGAGAGGCGCCAATATTGAATATTGTGTCGAAGTAGTTTTTTGTGATAGGATTTTAAATTGCTGGAACGTTTAGTAATTCTGTGAAACTGTGATATTGGTAGGTCTACACACTTTTTTAAATCATACCATATCTAGAACTGCTTGTGGGCAAACCCGATTTTCGAATAGATTAGTTGGAAAAACAGGCTTGATGTTGTGTTGTGTTTAATATTTTTCCCCAAAGCATATTAGGGAAAACCGGTAAAGTTACCGATAAAATTACTTAACAGATTATTAAGCACACACTGTATACTTTGATACATTCTAAAGCCTCCAAGATATAGGAGGCGAGTGTCTCCTATAGGTGGCGTGGCAGGTTAATGTTTACAAGCCATGGACGCATTGTAATTAATATACAAGTTACATAATAGGCCATAAACCTCCTCCGCTGATGATACATGCTTCCATTATTATCTACTGTTAATAGCTATGACGTCACAGGGATGAATAGTGTACGATCATAAGTTTGGATGGCAGCTTGAGCGGGTTGGTGAATCTTCTTTCGTTTCATATCAAAAGTAATTTGCGTTTCAGGACGAAAATTCAGCGTGCTACACACTTGTTCAACAAGAGCGCAGCACGACGCTTGACGATCTTGTAAACTGTGTCGCGACTTCTGGGAATACTTTGAGGTGAACGGTTTTAATGAACCTGGGGCGTTATGATAATGAATTACGCCTTTTATCAATTGCCGATAGTAGCTTTTGATAAATAAAAATAGGACAGAAGGAGGACACTTCTCAAGTAGTTATTCTCTTGAAATAATCCGCGAGTTGCCTTTATATTCATCAGTAAAGATGAAAGAGATTGGGATTGGGAAATCGATTGGCATTGCAAGCATCGAAGCATGTAAAACAAAGCAGTGCAGTCGATTCAAATCAGAATAGAAAGGTACATTAGTTTAATGATAACTGACGAAGACAAATCGAAACCTCAATACCTAATATGGACGTGTTGCTTTTGGTGATACAATTTAAAGCTCAGTGTAAGGATAAAAGGATAGGTGTAAAGACATAATGTCACACCTGTATTCCCCAAAGCGTAGGGCAGAGGTGTACCTATAGCAGGTACACCCACATTACGCCATGTAATAAGTGGCAAGCCTAATGCCATCAACCAGGCACAAATCAAAATTAACACAATTAATCACAATTTAGTATTAATTTAATTATAAATTTCTTCATTGCATCTTTATTCGTATGTAAGGAGTTTTATCATTTAAACCATACTGACCTATGAACTGGCAGCTTCTTTGGAATCATCACGGTGAAATCTGTAACAAAATAAATAATAACATAAGTTTTCAGGTAAAGTTAATCAGCACACACATTATCAGGCAATCATAGTTATTAAATAGTAAATTGTAACAAAGGACAACCGTACGAATTTGTACTGTTGTTGGGAATCGATTAAAACATCAGACTATATATCTACTATTGTAAATATTCTAGCCCATTCTCAGACTAAGAACTGCTAAAAAAATCACCTGTATATTAATAGATACTATAAATAATCTAGTAGATACATTGAATAAAAATATGCTCGGTCCTTAAAAATACTTTTTTTAAAGAATATTTTCTTTCTTAAAATACTCAGCACCTGCTCTGAATACTAAACGCGCTATTGTTGAGCTTAACATCGACTGATTCGATTTAGATAGAACATTGATTCTGTAGCCGCACGGCGTACGCGCTTATTGACTTATTTTTTACATCAAAATACTTTTTCGTTCAAAAATGTGGTTTTAAAAAATTGTGGGAGAAGAAAATTGATTTTCTTTCTTTTTATTTTATGTTTTTCATTTCAAAGATAAGACTTAGTCAGCTACCAAAACTTTACACCAAGAATACCTCTTATAATACTCATTAATTAAGTCTGTAGGTACTTTTGGAGTAAGGTTATCAGAAAGGTTTTTGGCATAAAATTGCCAAAACATTGTACAATTACCACATCGTCATCATTCCTCGTCCTACCTTTATCCTAATTAATGTACCAAGGTCTGTGCAGGATGTCTTCTTCTCCATACATCTCTATTGACAGTCATCTTAGGATTCACCAAATTGAAGGACAGTGTTCTTTAGTGGGAATTGGGATAACATGTTTTTACAAAATATTTATGATTTCGTAATAATTTTGATGTGAACTTATTTTTTGAACGGGTTTAAGTTTAAACGTGAGGAGTGTATATGTGAGTGTGTTGCTGTGCCCGCCTTCTATTTCTACATGACATGTTCCTCCATTACCACAAACACAACAATCATCCAGCTTCATCTCTCAAAATAGCGGTACACCAGGTTTTAAAATCTCAACCGCGTCTGCACAAGTAATTCCCATGTTGAGGCCAGAGGACGCCCCCGTGCACCCGCGCCATGAATAACATTATTCAAATTCACACCGCGGTCATTATGTTTGTTCCACTCTACGGAAAGCGCACAGACTACAGAACAAACCAGAAGGTTGGGCGCGATCATAATTCCATGTCGCACGCTATGTTTAAAAATAAAAGACACATCCCACCCCTATCAACGTAATACGGAAGCAATTTTATTTTTTTTCTGGTAAAATGTTAAATAAATAAATAAAGTTAAAAAAAATAGTTTATTTCATATAACCATTTGGCTTACATTGCATAACAAAGAAAGGAAAAAATAAAAACAAAATAAAATTAAAATTAAAATTACGATCAATTTATACGAGAGCGTGTGTGTGTGTGTGAGTGTGTGTGTGTGTGTGAGTGTGTGTGTGTGTGTGAGTGTGTGTGTGTGAGAGAGAAAGATTTTGAGTGAACATGAGTGACTAAACAAACAAGCAAATAACATCACTCTTATAGTAGTTATTATTAAGTCACACGCTGCAAAAGTAACTCTGTATCATCATAATTTAAACTGTGGAGCCATATTAATAGCTTTTTTTTTACATTCATATTTTTTTTTATCATAAATATATATTATTTTATTTATTTTATTGTATAAAAAAGCTGAACGGTTTTTATATTGTCTGCTAGAAAATTCTTTCCTAGCTATGGGAACGTTTACTATGTGGTGTTTATTTCTTTTTCTTAGTATTTTAGCATCATATGGTATCTCTTTGTGCGTTTTGAGGATGCTATCAAAGGATGTACAATTTTCTCACTGTTAGCAGATTACATAATTTATAAAGCTTGTCAGTAGGGAATCTTCTTTTTTTAAAGTTACACCTTTAGCATCGCTCTTTGAGCGCGTTCTACTCCTAGAAAACTAGACTTCGCTGCTCCACCCCATGCAGTTATGCAATACACTATAACAGACTGGACCAAAGATACATAAATTTCATTTAGTAGATTTCTTTGATTGTTCTTATTTTTATTTACATGTATTCTCCTTGGTACAATATATCTCAGCTCTTTGAATATCCATACAAGTTTCCTTACTCTACTCATGACTTGTTCCAGTTGAGGATACCAGGAAAGACGCTGGTCAATAATCACTCCCAGATATTTTGCTTGGGTAACTTGTTGGATAGTTGGACAATTGCAGCGAGTTCTATTGGTAATAATGTCGCACGTGTGGATTCTTAACTCAAATTCCTTATCAGGTTGAACCCGATTGTAAATATTAAAGCAGATGTATTTGGTTTTGCTAGCGTTCAGGGTGAGCTAATTATCTTTTAACCAAGTTGCAATAAGAGCAAGCCCTTCTTCTGCACTATTTTTAACATCATCCCATGTTTTCCCCGTGAAGTCGACAGCTGTATCATCGGCGTATGAGAATACTTCGGCATTATTAATCTCCATGTTACAGAGGTCATTAATATAAATTAAAAACAGCGTAGGTTCTAGTACACTTCCTTGAGGAACGCCGTATGATACATCTACATCCTCACTAACAATTTGTCCAAGTTTCACTTTTTGTGTTCTACCAGAAAGATAATCTTTAAACAGTGCCAGTGATATTCCACGCACTCCAATACCCTCAAGCTTGCGTAAAAGAACGGGAGTAGAGGCAGTGTCAAAGGCTTTTCTTAGATGCAGAAAGGCTGCCATACATTTATTTCCTTTATCGAGCTGTTCGGTTACTAGTGAACTTAGTGCTATAACAGCATCTTCAGTTGTTTTTTTTTTGCCTAAATCTAAATTGAGAAGGTGACAGAATATCAAACCTATTTAGATTGATATTGTCTCCCTTAATACGTAGAATTTACAACATAAACATAAAAAGCATCACGCATGATTTCCCCACAGGTTTAGGTATAGGCGTACCAATAGTAAGTAATATTAACAAAACAGACAGCTACTTAAAGATAAAGATGTCGACCAAATGTCAAAAGTCCACTATTTTTTGTTACTGTTGCCAATGTCATATGCGCGTTCGCGCCTTCGTTTGTTCTGTACTGTACTCTATGGAGAAGTGGAAAACAGCGGGAAATTGTATTTACTTTACATTCCTGTAGAGGATCATCGAGAAGATTAATTATTTAACCCGTTTTGGGGGATCTTTTTCAGGTTAATGATTTTAAAATGGGTTACGGTTTAAAGGGTTAAATGAAACCACGAAAATTCTGTCAACAGAATAGAGGATGGCATCAGCTCATGATTTAATAGCAGTGTTCCCTGAGAGTTGGTTCATAACTAGGAATTAATAACACGTTTTTTGTAGGAATTAAGTATATAATTAAGCACTACTTAATGAGTTATTCATTAAGTATAAGCTCCATTAACGCTAATATCTACATAAATATTGAAATTGACTTTTAATTTAAGATGCTTAATTTGTTGCAAGGACAGTATATTTTTGGAGTAAATCTAATAAATTCATTTTTCATTCATTCACAGCAGAAAACGCGTAGGTGTTGGCTGTTGGTATCGATAAAATTATCTAAATAGACGAAATAAATGTATTGGAAATCAATTCTTTTGACTGATATTACATTACTTATATTTTAATACCTATCACCCTGTGAAAGTATAAGTGCTGCAGAACACGGGCCTACCACTTTAGTATAAGTGCTGCAGAACACGGGCCTACCACTTTAGTATAAGTGCTGCAGAACACGGGCCTACCACTTTAGTATAAGTGCTGCAGAACACGGGCCTACCACTTTAGTATAAGTGCTGCAGAACACGGGCCTACCACTTTAGTATAAGTGCTGCAGAACACGGGCCTACCACTTTAGTATAAGTGCTGCAGAACACGGGCCTACCACTTTAGTATAAGTGCTGCAGAACACGGGCCTACCACTTTAGTATAAGTGCTGCAGAACACGGGCCTACAACTTTATTACGGTTAGAATTAAAAGTTACTGAATTGCTATCACATAATGTTCTCATTAGGAGACGGGAGAAGGGTATAAAGTAGGTAATGCAAGTCCAGTCAGATGTAAACTTTACTGACTGGCTTTATTCGCTACATACAGTGAACTATTTGAGTATACATCGTCCCAACCCTAGCACGAAAGGAGAAAAGAAGCAGAGTGGAGGAATCTGAACATCCACTGCCGTTCAATATATATAAAAAAAGCGGTTTTGGAATACCCAAAACCGCTTTTTTATATATATTGAACGCATATATTAGCAAAAAACCCAAAAAATACCATTTACCAAGTCATATTACTATCAAGAAGACTTTTTTCTTCAGTTATTAATAATTCAATCAGCTGATCCCGACTCCGTTAACACTTCTAAATATTTAGCCCTATAATTAGCAACCCTCCCAGCTCATTTAACGATAAGCGCCGTCATGGCCATCAATCACGTCAACCAGTCTCTCTGCAGGTGACGTGATGGCAAGGGCGTAGGGTTAAGGACCTTTCAAATAAGTACCCTCTTTAGAAAACAGTTTTTAGTTGCAACTCTATACCTCTTTATCGACCACCAACAATCAGGATCTGAGGTACAAAATCACAAAGAAACTACTTTTCAGCTAATACTGTGAGTATATTCACTTATAGTAGGTAAGGGTAACGTTAGCCTAGGTAAGCCTCGTGTTATAAAAATACTTTCAACTGAACTGGAAATAATTTCAGGGCCACATAAAACGCTCACCAGAACTTAGCACGCCGTTTCAATTCCAATGGCCATCAAACTAGCATGAGAATAGTTCGAGTCCAAACGACGTTCAACTCCTAATTACAAAACGGATCGGTTTCCTATCTCGTCGGCACATCTATTAGATCGCTCCTCAGCTCGCAACTTGCCACTAAGTTACCAACTTGCTAGTCAACGACCTCTGCTAACTTAGCCGCCTAAGTTCAGACTGCGCCCTTATCGCTCCCGGCTTAATCCATCTTCTTTCACAATCGCGACCGATCCTTCCAAAATCCATACGCTTTGAATACATCGACCACAAAGGATATTAAATTGTAATTTTTAGACTATTAAGTTCAATTTACAGTGTGAAATGTGTTGCCTGAAAAATTGCGGATTCATATTATAATAGACTTTAGGCAAATGGAGATAGGTTTCAATTTCCCGCAGTTAGTGCTAAGTGTAAGTTTCAATAAGGAGCCAAGTGCAAGGTTTGCAATAAGAACATTGCCAGCAGTTGTCTCGTTTGACAAGACTTATTGAAACACAAGATTTTTCAGGGTTTTCAGTGAAAAAAGTTTAAAGTTTTATGTTTTATGTGCAAAAGTCTGGAACAAAGTGAATTATTTTTATTTGAGTTTGCAGACGACAGTTTTTTAGCTTCGAGTAGTTGGAACAGTTTGATGGTAGGTACCTATCTATCCAATTTTTCTATTAATATTACATTCATTCATTCACGAAATAGGTAGTGCGAGACGAACGCGGTACATTACCGTAATGCGGTAATAAATAACGTTCCATCATTATTATTATTTTCTGCAAGGTATTGTTAGATAAATAGTGTTTCATATTGACTAGCTCAGATATTCATTTCGTACCCAGACAGTCCATTATCTTCGAATATAAAAGCTGCTATAAAGCATCGTTATTTCTTACTAAAACAATATTCCAATACCTACTAGATTAGTAGAATTAAATGTGATAGATTCACTACAACACACATCAAAAGAGTATGGCTACAGTGAATGGTGCGAACACTGGAAAGGTTACCGTGGAAATTGAACCAAGTATAGACTGGTGCAAACTTTGGTCTTTATGTATACGTACATACGGATCTTTAAAAAATATATTTATAGGTCAGAGACCTTCTTGTAAAGGATTTCAATTATGTTACATCTGTGTTGCAGGGGTCAATGGCCGAAATAAATAATAACATGCCATATAAAATTAATACAATTGAAAAAAAATACCTACATATAATACCACTGTATAATAAAGATATACTGTGCCTATACCTTGATAAGTTGTTAACTATGATGTCATTATTCCAACACCAAAAAAATATTGTCAATAAATAATTCGGTCCATAAGTCTCATTGACTTTAGTAATGAAGTCAGCGTCTGTCAATATAAACGGCAACCATTTGCCTCCCACAGTGCCAACCTATTACTTTTTCAATTTTCCCCTAAATTGGAATGTTAATCTGCTAATCAGTGTTTCCTTCCGCGTATTTTCCTGTAAAAGGGGAAAAATTCTAAAACCTTCTTTAAAAGGAAAAAATTGCTTTGTGTTTAGATTACATTGTACATTTTTGCTTTCAAAAAGAGGTTTAAAGAATTATATTTTATTGAAAGAGCATATTAATGTGCATCAAGCTTTTTATAGATATTAAGATTGTTAAACTCTGAGAGAAACTGCTCTACTAAAACAACTATAAGCAAAAGTATGTCACCTACAATAATATCTATACCCTTTATAATAGGTTAGTCCTTTGGTGATGTTTGGTCGTGTTGGTAGGTACGCAGGCTCTCAAGCTCACATCAAAACACAACAACTTCTCAAGTTCATCGCTAAAAAGAAGTTCAGCTCTACTTTAAATAAAATGAAAATATATTGCTTCTAAATAGAAATAATATCAGATATTGGCACACTCCGAGCCGGCGCCGGCGGGCGAGGATAGAGACAGTCTTATTCCCAATATCCGGCCAAAGACTTACTTCCACGAATATCCGCGAATAAGCCCGGATATCCTGCTGAGGCGCTTTTAATTGGGTTACTAATAATACTTCCTTTTTACTATAAAAGAATAATGTCGGATCAAATATGACACAAACTTTGACCGATGTCCTGAAAAGACTCTTGAGGCACTTTTACCTGTCCACGTTTGTAAAGTTGAATAGTCACTTCTAAAGCTTCATAATGAAACAAAGCATCATATTAGCATGAGTATCCGTTTTAATTATAACGTTTGATAAGACAATAAGAATAAAATACAATGTTCATTCTAACAATTCAACTAAGCTAAGCTTTCCAAGCACAAACATTTTAACGGAATCAAAATATTTCAATGAAACAATACTCGTACAATCAAAAATCTACTTTTTAAAATGTAACATAAATGCGACATATCATCCGTATTTAAAAACACAACCCCAAATTCGCATAAAAAATATATTCAAATTCGTTTTACGGAAAATACTCCGATATTTTGTTTGGCTACCGTTCGGTGATCTCCGGTGATCTTCGACAATCTCCGCTGATCCTTGTGTCGCTTGAACATATTTTATTCAGCGCCATGCATGTACAATTTGTAGGGAATACGCGGCCATCTATGACGTCGCTACACGTCCAATGTGAACGGTAGCAGAACGTAATTTGCGGAATTTCACGCTTCGTCTCTCGAAAATTGGTCCAAAATAGGGATGTTTGAGAGCTGCTGCTGGGATTTTGAATTTATGTTAGGGGTGGAAACTACATTATTTATAAATACAACTATGTACCTACTGGTATATTATAACTAATCCGCAAACTTGCAAAACTTTAGCAGTTTTCCGATAGATTCCCCCCATAAGTATAACGTACAAATACAAATACAATACATAGGCAATTTTTATTTATGTATGACTTTAGAATTCACTTACAATGTCAGGCTACGCAACTAACTGCCTCAGGCATTCCAGCCAGACAGGTATACGCGAATGTCACGGAACGTCGGAATGACGGCTCAAGACGTTGTGCCGCTTGAGTTTTAAATAAAATAATGACGTAAGTATTTTATATTGTTGAAGTTTAAAAATAGTTTACGATTTAGAATATGTTTTTGAGTTTGGATTGGTTGATGGCAATAAGCTCGCCGTCATCACATGGAACTTAAACGTAACTGGCGAGATGTGGGTGTATGGCACGTCTGCCTAAACCTTCAGGGACTAGGGACTGGCATGATGGTATGTTATTTTAGGCTAAGGTATGATTTATTTGGAACTAACTTGATTTATTACCTTATATTTACAATACTGTACACTTCGTACATAAAGACCATTCAATATCGCGGGTGTTTTTCTCGTGGACCTACTTTTTTGTCCTACCAGTAGGTCCACGAGGGTATGTTATTTCCGTTGGTCCTACTGAAGTGTTGAAAGTGAAGAAAATGTGGCATAAAATGGGTAAATAACAGTAGTGACAACCGCAAATCGAAACAAGGAGGGAATCATGAGATACAGACATTTTTGTGTTCGTTTTTTTTTTTTTTTTTTTTTTTTTTAAAAAACGTTGCCCCACACTAAGAATTTCTTCCTGTATCGTGGGTGCGTTTACAAACATAGAAACTCACATACACTAACACCCAGACCCGGAACAACTACTTGCAGATCATACAAATATTTGTTTCCGTGCGGGGATCGAACCCGCGACACGTTGCGCAGCAGTCGATCGCTCAGCCACTGCGCCAACCGTGTCGTTTCCATACAAAAATAACAGTTTTCATCGAATCTCTCCTAAAGTGCCGTCAAATAAAAAAAGCGTAGCAACAATTTTTGTTGTTCTTTAATAGAGGAATGCAACTGTAGGTATATTTTTTTATTTTTTATGAAATACTTTTTAAATTTTTGATTCTATGTCAAACCTCTTGTATGGGGACGATTCACTGTGGGTCGGCGCGATGTGTGACGGCTGGTGAGCAGCACGCTGCCCTCGAGCTGTCCACTATGCTGTGTTGTCATCGCAAAATATATTTTAATGCATTTCATTTAAAATCGTAACTTGAATGACAAATTAATATGCTGTGTCGGAGCGGTGCTTTTATACTAAGTGATTACCTTTAAACCCCCACACCTAGTCTAATTTCTTTATACAGGAGGTTCATGTTGGTTTCAACACTTCAGTAGGACCAACGGAAATAATAAACCCTCGTGGACCTACTGGTAGGACAAAAAAGTAGGTCCACGAGAAAACACCCAATATCGCCACTCGGCCGTCTGAACAGCTGAGCGGTCGCTCCGGAGTTCCGGACGTGTCACGTAGTCGCGCGTGTCTACGACACGGCTATCAACGTTATAGTTTACACGTTCGGAACTTGACTTTACAATATGCATTATACATTGACATTATCATCAGCGTATTTGTCAAGCAATGTTTGGTGTGAAAATTTGTCAACATAGTCTGAGGTTATTCAGAGTATTTTTGTGTATTAATTCATGGTCCATAAGTATGTAATTAACTATCTAGCACTAACATCATCTGACAATATTTACTTACATCCTGCCTTGAAATGTATTTTTGTTAAGTTTAACTAAACTCATGTAAGTGCGAATTTTCTCACTTTATAGGTATTTGTACCTATTTACTTAATTACATCAAATAAATATTCTTCCTATAACAAATCTACAGTAATTATTAGTAAGAATCACAATTGGAGAACAATATTAAATAGCAATTTAACTCAAATAATTAGAAAATAATGAATTGAAACGTTTCAATTGAAACTATACTGGCAAATCGTCCTATTATGGTTCAGCGTCGTTCGCCAGCATCGTCATTCATTTTTGTTTTATTATTTTTATTTTATACCTCATGATCTCAATAGATCTCAATTTAATTGTTTATGTATATAATTTTATTAAAACGTATTTTTTGCATACATATGTAAGTAAGTAAAATATGTGGAACTTCTTATATTTAAGTTAAGACCTTTTATGTACCATATTTTATGCAAAATAAAGAAATTCTAATTCTAATTCAGCTTAATCCCATTTTTCAGGACTTCAGGACCAATTTCCCAACCCCTCCTTGGCCCTAAAAGGACCCAAATGAGAAAAATATTACCAACAAAATGTAACTAACTTAAACACGTTTTCTCGTACAAAAACATAGTCACAATCAGATCTCATTTATTATTGTAATCGCGTGCTGTAGAATCAAAATCTCATTAAGTGTGGCTGAGATTAAAACCAACAGCGGTTGCCTTATTAACATAAACCGTTTATGATAGAAAAAACGAGGCTATGATAACAAGGGCGCCATATCAAAATATATTATAGCAACGAGGATTCATACGCAGACCTGGACTGCGCTGGCTTTTAGGGTTCCGTACCCAATGGATGCCAAACGGAACCCTATTACTAAGTCTCCGCTGTCCGTCCGTCTGTCTGTCAGCGGGCTGTAGGTATCTCATGAACCGTAATAGGTAGACAGTTGAAATTTTCACACATTGTGTATTTCTGTTGCAAAATTAAATGAAGTTAAAAATTAAATGGGGTCCCCATACAATAAACTTTTGATATAGAAAAAAAAAACTTACTCTGGCATGTGGAGTGCCATTGTCTAGTACTCATCGAGTGGAGTACAAATTTTATCTTCAAAAATGAAGAAAAACGGGGCCGTAAAATATGTTAGTTTTAGACCATTTTTGTACGAGGTCCATCGCAACAGCTAAACAAGTTAGGAATTTGAAACTTCTGTATATATCAGGTATATATATATAGCGTTCTGTATATATAGCTTGTCCGCTACCACCACCACATACTGTATTTAATCAACAATTATTAAAAACGCCAATTCGTATTTTATTGAATATGCGTATTTTCTTCGAAAAATATTCTTCGCTTAGTATTTTCATTTATCGGAATTTAAAAAAACTAAGAGTGCTCTCTCCGTCTGTCTGCCAGCGGGGTGTATCTCATGTCATGTCTCTCATCAGTGTAATACGTAGAAAGTAAAAATTTTCACAGATTGTGTGTTTCTTTGCCGTTATAACAACAAATAATAAAACGATATGGTACGGAACCCCTCGGTCGCCCCCGAGGGGTTCCGTACCAAAGTCCGACTCGCATTTGGCCGGTTTTATAATATAAAACGATTATAGGGCCCGCAATGACTGAATTATTTCTAAATCTTTGCCCCTATCACCTACATGAAGGGCCCGCAATGACTGAATTATTTCTAAATCTTTGCCCCTACACCTACATGAAGGGCCCACAGTGACTGAATTATTTCTAAATCTTTGCCCCTATCACCTACATGAAGGGCCCGCAATGACTGAATTATTTCTAAATCTTTGCCCCTACACCTACATGAAGGGCCCACAGTGACTGAATTATTTCTAAATCTTTGCCCCTATCACCTACATGAAGGGCCCGCAATGACTGAATTATTTCTAAATCTTTGCCCCTACACCTACATGAAGGGCCCACAGTGACTGAATTATTTCTAAATCTTTGCCCCTATCACCTACATGAAGGGCCCGCAATGACTGAATTATTTCTAAATCTTTGCCCCTACACCTACATGAAGGGCCCACAGTGACTGAATTATTTCTAAATCTTTGCCCCTATCACCTACATGAAGGGCCCGCAATGACTGAATTATTTCTAAATCTTTGCCCCTACACCTACATGAAGGGCCCACAGTGACTGAATTATTTCTAAATCTTTGCCCCTATCACCTACATGAAGGGCCCGCAATGACTGAATTATTTCTAAATCTTTGCCCCTACACCTACATGAAGGGCCCACAGTGACTGAATTATTTCTAAATCTTTGCCCCTATCACCTACATGAAGGGCCCGCAATGACTGAATTATTTCTAAATCTTTGCCCCTACACCTACATGAAGGGCCCACAGTGACTGAATTATTTCTAAATCTTTGCCCCTATCACCTACATGAAGGGCCCGCAATGACTGAATTATTTCTAAATCTTTGCCCCTACACCTACATGAAGGGCCCACAGTGACTGAATTATTTCTAAATCTTTGCTCCTATCACCTACATGAAGGGCCCGCAATGACTGAATTATTTCTAAATCTTTGCCCCTACACCTACATGAAGGGCCCACAGTGACTGAATTATTTCTAAATCTTTGCCCCTATCACCTACATGAAGGGCCCGCAATGACTGAATTATTTCTAAATCTTTGCCCCTACACCTACATGAAGGGCCCACAGTGACTGAATTATTTCTAAATCTTTGCCCCTATCACCTACATGAAGGGCCCGCAATGACTGAATTATTTCTAAATCTTTGCCCCTACACCTACATGAAGGGCCCACAGTGACTGAATTATTTCTAAATCTTTGCCCCTATCACCTACATGAAGGGCCCACAGTGACTGAATTATTTCTAAATCTTTGCCCCTACACCTACATGAAGGGCCCACAGTGACTGAATTATTTCTAAATCTTTGCCCCTACACCTACATGAAGGGCCCACAGTGACTGAATTATTTCTAAATCTTTGCCCCTATCACCTACATGAAGGCAACTTTAACTCCATTGTGACCACCAACCATGGAAGTACGAAGAACATCTACCCTTACAATAATTATATGTTGCTGTATACTGTTATTAAAACTTCTTGTAGCCATTTCAATGAAAACCGCGTAAAGACTCTGGTGACAGTGATAAATTCAACTAAGTATTGATTTCTTATTTATTCTCACTTGAACGAGTGAGGAAAAATAAGAAATCATATCAGAAAAACTACCATAAAGCAGGAAGGGAAGCACTCAATCACTCCATGTAAAAAACCATCGAATTTTTGAATATCTACTCAATGTGCGGCTCCGAGGAGCAAAAACTTCCGAATATGGTAAACAAGCATAAAATATAGATCATCTCTTCTCTTAGATATCGATAAACATTGGCGGGGAGGGGAGGTATGCAAACGCTTTTCGATTATGTCTTGAGATGTTTGTTGAGTGTAAGTATCGTTATTCTTAGTATCACGTGTATAGTGTAGTATTTGTGTACCTAGTCGGCAAGTCATACAGTTAACATACGTGCGACGTACATATTTCGAGTGCAAGAAATACGTTGGTGAAGACAAAAGTTCAGCCCATTCTGTCAGCCTGAGACTAATCAACTGATTAACTTTTGTTTCTTGAACAAAACAGCTGCGAACAGCAGGTTGTTGAGGCACACTAGGCTAAAAACGAAATATCTTAGAATAGGCAGACCTGCAACTATTGTGGTCATACATCTATACTAATTCAAATATATTTTCCGTGTGGGAATCGAACCTGTCCTCAGCGTATAGAAGTCCAAATCCTGGGCCGTAACTTTTTCTTATATTTTCAAGGACTGAAGGAGGAAAAGTCTCAAAATATGATTACTACGGCGCGGGCGCGGGACGCTTTGAGATACGACCTCGCTGCCTATTGACTCTTAAATATGATTATTTGGGAGGTTGTTATACAATATATGTAAATAAGATTATATTCCGATGTTATTTGTTAATATAAATAGGATTAGAAAATATTTTAAGCTCAAGGAAATATACCTTCTAATGACTTAAGCATTTGAAAGTGAAACCGTCTCTTTGGTCCTTTTTTACGGTTAACCACAGAACCGAAAATGGAGGGGGAGGATATAAGGGAAATATAAATCTTTACCTGGAGGTAAATGAATAGTAAAGACAAAATTTTAGACCCTTACTGAAGCTAGCACTCGGCCATAATCTAGACTCGTGTAAAAGAGCTTTATAGATTTTCACAAATCCTAAAGAATTTTCTCTTTCCACAAGTTGTACAATCAAGTAAAGGAAAACCAAAACCACAAACAAGTATATTTTACGCATGCTATTACCACTCATACTGTCACTCAGAGCTATCTCAGATGATCAAGATACAGCAGCACAATGCGAGGAATATATCAGTGTATTGTGTCGCCATTGTGACGGATATAAGTGGGTGTCAGTGGAAGTACGACGCGCCCCGCTGGGCCATTGTCGGGAGCGGGACGACGCGGCCACGTGGATGATAACCAGAGGAAATATAAGGTGTGCTGTGGAAAATAATGACGCAAAGAATGAAGTTCATATTTATATTTGTGTCAAAATGTGACGGGACCACGTTTTTAATATGTAGGTGAACTAAGCACCTACAGTAATGTATACATGATTCTAATGATTATAGTTCTGTAAATACATTTTATATGGACGGGAATCATATTTTGATCTAGATACTACCTGACACTAACCGTAACGCAAAAAACGTAAGAAAATTTGAATTACAATACTCAATACTTTATTTGCATTCCACAATGTCTTCGCGGGTCACCTTTTCAGATCCACCTTAAAAATGCCTTTGTAGCAAGGCCATTAAATTCCCCAAAAAAAGTAGGTACAGTTTTATTCAATACAGTTTTCAATGATTTTTAACCGACTTCTAAATAAGGTGGAGGTTATCAATTCTGATGATTATATTTTCTTTAATGTATGTTCGGGCATAACTCTGCTATACTTCTCAGGTGGTCCCATTGTCATCAGGTCAGGATCTGATGATGGAATCCTTGAGAAATCGAGGGAACTCTTGTGAAATGTTATAGGTACACCTATAGTGATTTGACTATTTTTTATAGTAACTCGTGCAGTTGCTCTCGGAAAGCACCATTTGGTGAAGTGAAACTGATGATGAAGAACACAGATGGCCACCGGAACTGTTGAATAATAAGTATTTCACGGTTTGCGATTCGATTACTTTAATATGGTTGCCAAGCAAAGTGTGCTCATCACAATGCATATAGGGAAGTAGAGCTGATGGTGAAGTACCAGGAGAATTCTTCAACGATTGAAATGAAATGAAATTCCTCAACGATTAACGTCCCTGCATCGAGAAAAGCAATATTTTGTTAAAGGTGACGAGTAGTTGACATTAGGCTATTGTAACTTAGATAAATTACAAAGTGACCCACTAATTAAACAAATAATAAAAAAATCTAAAACCCGACTGCATAATCACATAGCTGAAAAGAGAAAAACAAGCAAATCTAGAATGTTATGGTATTGCAGGCGACAAACAAAAGTTACATCATATTTTCAGGTTATTGGTTTGATTTTTTAAATGATTTATTTTATTTGAGACTTTTTAGTGTCCCGGCTCACTGTTATAAACAAAAACTGTTCCGACACAAATATGGTCCGTTTTTACACTATCAAAAACTTTTTAAACCAATATATTCTTCCAAATTAAATTTAATCATTTACCTTACATACATTTTTGTAATCCCCTTTTAATTTCCTTTATTTTGATACGCTACTCAATAGGTTGGGTTACCTTTTTTTTATTACCGTATCAATATACAGCGCCAAAAATCCGCCATTATGTTTTTTTTTCAAATACTTACGGGTTTTTAAGATGAATATAACGATAGCTTAACTGTCGAAATCCACCCGGTCGTTTGGAAGATACGAGGTAATAAAGAAATTTACAAATATACAGTCCTTGGCAGTCGAGTGAAAAGCAAGAAGTCATTTGTTTTTTTTAAATTAAATGTTTTTTTTAAGATTATTCTTTTTTTTATGCATGTTTATTTGTCACGTGACTTTGATCACTATCGTACACTAGGTTAACGTTACGACATCTAGAAGAAATTACGAATATAAATGTGAAGTAGCGGGTAGTTCGGTACCTACCCAATTAACTGATGCGGAAAATAATCGGATGGGCAATCAAAACCAACATTTTGTGGCTAGTCTATTTGATGGCCGACGAGGACCGACTGTTGTTGTAATATTATAGGGAGGTAATTAGCGATTAAACGACACAGTAGTGTGTTGTATTAAATGGTATTGGTGAGAATTTTCATGTAAAACTGGTAGGTACCTACTATGTTCCAGTGAAACTAGTCTTATTATTTTATTAAATTTGCTTGACTACGGTAACGTATAGGTGATAAGAATAGTGGCTATTTATTATGTTTTTCTTTCTGTCTGCTGCAGACTTTAGTTTTTATTTAAGTTTAGTAGCCACTTGTGACCGAAACTGTTTCAAGAATTAAAATAAAATGTAAAATACGATAGAGTCTAATAATGACTAAGTAGCAAAATAATAATTAATAATGTTTCCCAAAAGCTGAATAGCAGAACTCATTCGTCAACCTTTCTTACAAAGGCTCGTAATATCTCAGGCTGATGTGTGTTGTCTGTCTACCTATCATGTTTTGCTACAAATAAGGATAAAACTATTGCGTATTGTATAGTTTGTGGACAGCTAAGGAGCCATTATGTTCTGTTTAACGGCTTGACGGTAGCTACACCTACCTGGGTAGACTGACGAATGCTTCACTCTCGAATTACATAGTGATTTAATAGGCTTGGCATCTGTGGGTTATGGCGCCTTTGTACTTCTAAAATTAAGATTTGTGCCGAGAACAGGAAACAAGGTGAATTTAACAGTAGTTACCTTTTCGTATTAGGAATTATTAGATTCAAATGAAAGGCTGAATAATCTATCTAAATAAGACTTTTAGCAACATAAAACCAACTTAACCAACTCTAAACTAGATCATAGCCATATTCTTTCTATAGTCCTTAATTTTGAACAGATATATAGATATAATACCTGCTCTAAGAACAGTACAGGACATTTTCAACAGATTTAACTTACCTATGTCAACAAACTTACCTTGTGTAAATGCAACCAAAAATACATTAGTGTGTAAAATTGCTCTAAGCGCTAAGAACGGTTCGCGTCCATTAGTCTATTTCTACAATCTAGACTTATCCGGAGTAAAAACTGGATGCTTTTAGAGTAATTGTGGTCTACTTAGCTATCTAAGCAAACCTCATTTTAACCTAGCGAGGCCTATTATTTATAAATGTAGGAAATTTGGCACCCTTTACTCTAAGAAAATAATATCCTACGTTACCTGGTTTGGGGTCCCGTTGTCCATATTAGAGGCCGGCCATGATTGAGGTCCGGACGTCTAGGGGATCCAACACAAAAGGGCTCGGGATGCACGGAAATATTATCATTATGTTATGATTGTACGATTCGTTTTTATGTGGATCTTCTATGTGAACGATAGCATATAATATAGGGATATTACGTAACAAGACAGAAAAGCTTTGGGAAACGAAGGTAAAACAGATTATTTTGAGCATGATAGCATGATATAGCTAGCCGATATAGGTAGGCCGTTCTACATAATTGGGTTTTCAATTCTAGGGCGAAACTTCTTTGTTTGAATTTTAGTACTTCGAGTCGAGCATGTTGTCCCGATAGAATCAAACTGCTTGGGCAATAGGCAATTGATGAACGGATGATAAAACTAAAAACGCATGAAAGTTGTTGGTATGTAATAAATTGCATCTCAATAAAACTTTTGCGGTCTATCCATTCGCTATACAACCACTTTATCGCCCTCACTCCACCAATAAGTCACAGCTTCTACAATCTTCTTTGACCGACAAAATTCATGGAGTGCATCGCACCCACTTCTGGCAAATCTGGCAACATCGCACCGCATCGGACGCGCGTCGCAAACGATAAATATTTCAATTTCCGTGCGGTTGCCGCGCCGCGCGGCTTTCGCACCGCAAATAACCTCCCTTCAACCCGAAAATGTACGGGCCGACCCGCAAATACCCGTACCGGACGCAACGCGCGCTGCCGCACGTCCACCGCAATGAATTGCTGATACGGACAGAGCATTCGTTTTATATGTATTGGCAATGTATCTGATATGTGATTGGAGTTCCTCCTAGAACTACGTTTTTAAATGACAGTGAACCGAAGTTGTAGTAAACTTGAGAGTGGTAGGAAAAGATACAAAATAAATATGGGGCCTAGAGCACGACTGAAAAACTGGTGGATCGAAATTGGATTCGGAACTTTATCCAAATATTATCGTCATCATCATTATTCACAGCCCCACTTAATCCACTGCTGGCCATAGGAAAAAAAGGCCTCTCTTTTCTTGTGCCAATCCTCAATCCAAACATTAATTTGTTATAATGTATAAACTACCATGATCCTGATATTTTCTAAATAATTAATGGTGCGAGGTAAATATTAACTCGATCTAATTATAACTCGCATTGAATAAGATACCACCAATTTAATGACTGAACCTGAGAACATAATTATATGAAAGTAGGTAATTAAATTCACGAAACATCATTAAGTAGGTAATGTATACCAACTGTTAACATAATGCCAAGAAAATGATCATAAAATACAACTCGGATAGCTAAGAAAATAATGTCTAAAAATAGGAATAGCCAACCCTCGGGAGAAATAGTTTTCATCGAAAGATTTTTCTTGAATTATGCTATATTGAATGATATCATCAACATTATGACAGTATAGTCACATGATTGATTTAATAATGAATAAAGACCATACAAGGATCACTCATTCAGACACTTGACTAATAACTTAACGAACGCTGAAACTTTATATTTTACATTGATGTTACAAACCATAACTTTATTCAGTTTTTCTAAGTAGGTAGTTATAATGTTATGTTAGGTAATTATTAGTGAGAAGCGTTATACGACCCTCTAAGAAAGATAAATACATAAATTATGCATTAGGTATGTACGTAAGTCGTCCCTTTAAACAGTGTGTTTCGAGGGTAGTGTGACAAATTGAATCAACTTAGTTTGAGGGTAGTTCCACTATAGACGTTTGTTAAATTGTAAATACATGTGGTACATTCGTGAAAGGTGAATAAAAGGAAAAGGAAAGGAAAGGTTTTAAGACTGGCAAAATGTATGAGATTTTGTTAACATTTGGCTCTTTTTTGTTGAAAAATAGTTCCACTAACAGCTTTTCTCACCTTTATAAGCACCAGAACAACTTGTATGAATTGGTGGCTTTATGAACGTTATTAAATTAAATTTATTTTTCTTTCTATCTCAGATCAATCTCTAGTATAATTAAGCGAAAACTTTGTAAAACTACTTATTAATAAAAAAGCTTCTATGATAATATTCCTACTGATGCGCTCAGTGTAGTGGGTACTACTCTGTGCGCATCAATTTATTGCGCGACAAAACAGTGGACGCGCGTCGCCGCCCAGCGCTCCTATTAGCAGCCTCGCAGCGTCCTATTACCGGACAAAGGCTGGCGCGGCGCGACTAATTCGCGCGGTAATTAAACCGCTAGATTATTATGTCACACTCGCACCCTATTTTATGCTTCTGATGCATGTCCTTTGAATCAGCTTTGTAATGTAATCGCGACGTCAGGTGTGGGTGGGATGTTTGTGTTATGACTGCGAAAGCAGGCTAGACACGTTTACTTTGCTAATTTATATCAGTACTAGCGGCGCCCCACGGTTTCACCCGCATACGCTTTCAAAGTTCACATCTCCTTCAAATGCACATAACAGTAATAGTATTACACACTTCATATTTAACGCCTACGACAATTTTTATTTTGCATTTCAGCATTAAGAGTCATCAATAATTAACTCTAAAACACTGAAATACAGTCGAATGTCGTCTGCAGTTTACTTGGCAGTTAATAACTGTGAGCTGGTTACGAGATACATAAACATATTGTATTGAAGTTTCGCGCACAGAACAACAGTTTCGCGTCGTACGCTATATATTGGTGCTTATACAGGGGGCAAGTGATAATGCATTCAGTATCGAGTGGCAACGGTGGCAACTAATGAACATTATCGTTAGTGCAGCTGCAAATTGCTTTAATAATACAGGTCGTAGGTCGGACGTGACGGCAAATTAGCCGTTTGTCCGGGTTTATGATGCATAGAGAACGGACATACGGTCTTGGTACATTGCCAACTGTATTTTACTATTGCCTGAACCCGGCAGTCCCCAATGACCGGTATTTGGCAGTGGTTTTTATGAAGGTAAACGATACAGCTGGTGGATTGTATGCATTTGTAAAAATGTGAATGCGGATATATTTTTGTTTCGTTTTCCTTAATTGGACTAGAAATAACAGTTGATGAAAAAAAAACTGATCCGTTTACAGCCACACTCACAGACGACAATAAAATTAAATAATTAATTAACCAAAAATAAGTTAATGGTAGACATAGACAATGACATGACAAACGGATGAAAATAAAATTAAACTAATGGGCCTATTTTGTTTAAGTTGGTGGCTACCGTTATATAATGTTGTTTTTCGAAGTTTCAGAATTAGTGTTATGGCATCTGTGCGACGGTAATGTTTTAGTTTGAAAACAGTAATTAAGTAGCAAATAGAATTAGCTCCGAGTACTAAGCGCTTAGTTTCTACGTCTCAGATAGTATTTGCGAGCACTCCGGTTGTACCTAGTTACTAACTATCCATATCCATAATAACAATATGTGGGTTCGAAACTGTGTCAACAACAGACAGAGGCGTCTTTTTGTGTACTTACTAATACAACAGACTTTGGGCACCAATCTGTCTGCCGTATAAAGTGATTACTTATAGATCTACCTATAGTAAGTAATATCTACTTAAAGCAGTGAGCTTATTTATAATCTTCAAACGTCTTTAAATTCACAAGTCAGAGTTCAGTCAGTCATTTTCAGAGTTCTACGAATAAAATCTTTAGTTTATTCCAAAACAAATTTCTTGAACATTTTTATTTACCTACCTTAATACGAGTAATTTCTAAATCTAAATAATTACACAGTCAACGACCTATCTCAAATTATGCATAAACTAGAAATAAAATAAAATTCAAAGCTAATAAACTCTCAAACTCCAATTTCATTTCATTTGAAATAAAAGAGGCCTTAAATCTATTAGATTATAAACAAAAACGCATAGAACAAACATATTCTCGGCGCGTAATGTGAATCACAACACTAGTGAGACTGGGTACATCACTAGTTCTGTTAAAACTCATTATAACTATAAATTGGGTGGCGAGTGGCCGGTGATCGATGGCGCGGCCGCCGCTCACACCGCAGCGAGCACTCGTAAATATTTAACGTTATATCTCCGCACCTCGTATATTATACAACGTTTACATTATTATTTATTAGATTTGCTTTCGGTTGGCGGGCGAGATTCGTCAGTTGATAGATTGGATTTTTAGCTGCGTATCTGTTTTCGTTTCACACTGTTTTGTTTGTGTAGGTGGTAAGATTCAAGCTTATCATCACTTGGTAATAAATAAATTGGTATTAAAGCAATTGCTTCGTATGAATTACCTTAGTAAATGGCATTTTGGAACAAAACATAATCCAATTTTAACCCGTTTCATCAGACTATTTCATTTTGAACATGTTTGAAACAATTGGCGCTAGCCACGCGTTGGTGTAACTACAACACGAGGAAATTAATGTAAAACATGTCGCATACAATCAACAGAACATAATGGACGTAACAATTAGCGATCACTACACACACAAATTACATAGTTCGCACAATCGTACAGTAAGTTACATACCTATTTGGTTAAACTTACATAGACTATGTAAACCACAGCATTTTATTAACAACTTCTATTTTCCATATTGAGTAAATTGTTTAGTCATTACAATTTGTGATGGAAGTTAATAAAATACAATAGACGACGTATATTTAGTAACCTAATCCGCTTGACTGTTCTTAAAGAGTCATAAAGAACCCTGTAAGAAATCGACACGTGTTTCACCTCTAAACGACAACGTGGATAGGATTAATGCTCGGCCCACCGGGTTGTCGGGCGAAGTGGCTCATACTACTCTCGACGTTTGACGTGCCAACACGTCGGGCTCGGGTTCGCAACAAGTCAATCGTCATCCTGAGGATGCCTCGTTGAGAGGTTAAACACGTGTCGATTTCTTACAGGGAGAACCCTGTAAGAAATCTCCTGTTATGACTCTTTAAGAACAGTTAGGTTACTAAATATACGTCGTCTATTGTATTTTATAATGGATTTACGCAAAGTCACGCCTGAGTCAATTAACTATGGAAGATAATGGTAACAGCCACTTTTATGGAAAAGTTTAATTAACAGTTAAGTGTCGTCTCTTTATGTGGTCGTAAGATTGTGCATTCTTCATTGCGTATTGCTAAGAGTGTGACGTCTGCACGTGGTTGTGTCGTGTTGGTGAAACTACATAGTTAATTAATAGTGTTGACTCCACACAGATGATCCGAGTTGGCGGCCACAGATCATATTGTACGAATACAGATTGTGTTCTTGTGTTCAAATAAATTGACTCACGGTTTTAAATCTGTGTTACAAAACGGTGTTACTTGTGTGCTATTTTAACAATACTTTAAGTTATGAAGAGATCGTCTTAAATTCTCACATATTTTGTCAGTTAAGGACTTGCATTGTATAAAGAAAGAAATAAAGAAAAACGTTTATTTATTTGGCATAGTACCGTCAACAAGGAACACATACGTACCAATATTATTCCTCCTGCAATACAGATGCTCTAACCTAGCTCTGAAGCCAGGGTCTCCAATTTTTCTGTAACCTGTTTATGGCAATACATATTTATTATTTATAAAGAAATTTATTTATTCCTCAATATTTTGTTATTTCGAAAAACATGACAAAATTACATGACTCAACTCATAGACATAGTGAATGTGCGGCCAGTAGTTGTGTCTTTCTAGAATTCCGATTGGTCCAATGATGTTTTGATTAATGTAGGTATATACTACTTTCATCCTTGTAAAATATATAAATAATCTTTGAAATTTAATCGATATACTTATTACTAATCAATCAAATAAAGCTATCAAGACATAGTTTGCCTAAGTGAATAAAAATGTTCTATTATTAATATTATAAAAATTGTTTTCATGTTTCCTAATTTTAATTGTCTCTTGAACAACAAATTTCTCTTGTGAAGAATAAAATATTGATAAAAAGGTATCTTCCAGTCTCGAACCTAAGCCAGTACAGTCTGAAATAATATTAGTAACATGTAGAAATAACTACTTTTTCTATTATTAGTCACTGTTATTTTCAATGTTTTTCCTATTGATTTTTGGAACACTGCGCCTTTGTTATTACAGGCCTGCGCGCCTCAAAGAGATGTCAGCACCAACTGACGGGATCCTTTAGGGCCAATACCTGCAGGGGTAGCGAGTTATCCGAAAGGGATATCGTGGCACACAGGCAACGGAAGGAACACGGGTGGGTTTTAGTCAGTAAAAGTCTGACACCCACTCCGCCCAGAACGGAAGAAGTTATTTGATAATTTCCCACCCTAAAAAAAAAAGCCTGCAGAAAACAAGCAGGTACCAAATAACCAGAAAATCATGTAATTTCTTGATATATGGATATTAAAGAAAAAACTAACAACTGCTTATCCTCCCTCAGGAGTCAAATTTATACCGTGGGAGTAGCGTGGGAGTACCTACCACAACAGAGGTTGGTAGACCCTCCAGTCCTGAGCACCCCCCAGAGTACAACCCCGCGTGGGAGGAACGTATATACGCCCCCGAAAATTCTGAAATAATATATATATTTTAATAAAATAATCGTAATTTCGGGAGCCTAGAGTTCTGTAGACCTCACGAGACAAAAACTGCGTAGGCGGGTCGAGGATACGCCTCCACACAATTTTGTGTTTGAAATAAGTAATTTTGATAATAACAGGTACTTTTATTTAAAAAAAACTAAAAGAAAATTATTCTAAACCACGCACTAGAAATCGATACTATAGTGGCAAAACAAAAGTGACGCTTTTTGTACAAAACATGTAGGTATTAGACAGAAACGCGATATCACATTTTATTGAAAGTAAAGTTTACATTTCAACTAAATTTAAGCGAATTTATATATTTTATTAAAAATATTAGTTTTATTACATCGCGTGAAAAGAGAAAATGATACCGATCTATTATTTTAATCCCAATTCATATAACTTCCGTTGCAACGTGTTCAGGATAACCTCGAGTACCTACTCAGCTTCAGTACTTTTTAAACACGATAATATCAGCTGATCTGAAAGTCAAATATCATGTAAAACGATTCAGTTCAGCGCGACTGCCAATGAATTTCAATTCAATGACACGTGAGCCAACTGACATTTTAAATAGCAGAGTTTCCTCAAAGAGATTTATATGACACGTCATGATGAATTAAATTGTAAAAAGACCTACACGGAATTATAAAGATTTTTTTTTAATAACGCCGACACTCACAGATATTCACTAACATTAACGTTAATGAACCCGAATGGCAGGTACAAAATAAGGTAGGCATATCTTGGAATTTTGCCGTATTTGAGTTATTAGTATCCCAGAGCAGTGGATAGTTTAATGGAGCATAAAAGTTAAATACTATTTTGTGTAGTAATAAATATTTGAAAACCATACCTTAAATATTCGTCTAAATATTAAAATAATCTTGTCAAGCCAACATACAGCTTCCCGCACTTAAATACTCCGTAGGTACAAACAATTGTGGGTTGTTTCATCCGACCTCTGTCGCACTGGTGCTTAAAACACAAACTTCTAACAAGCAATTATATTTTTTCACGTTCATAAACTCTGAAAACTGGTAAGTGTTTCCAGCCGGAGTTTGCTTCCGTCGGCTATATCAGTTTATAAACAAGTTTAAGACAAAAAAAAACAAAAATGGAATAATGGTCAATGTGAATCAGGTCCACGTGGAGGACAAAACCCTAATTTTAATAGATTGACAAACACTTTGCGACTTATCTGATGTAATGTCATTATTCAGGGGATTATCGAAGCGTGGTCTCATGTGACTGACAGATTTTACTGGCACTTATGCCATGTATATCATACCGACCGAAAGCCAGCAATATTACTTTGGGGCATAAATAGTCATGGTGGTTGGTACTTCCTTGAAACACACTCAATTACAATGGAGCACTACTACCACTCGTATTTACCTACATGTACTATCGCAAAGCGTAACCTAATACTATTAGTAAGATACAAAGAAAGTGACCAGGGAAACTACATCCTCTTTACTTAAAAAAGTTACTTAAGCCAAGCTTAAGCAATACGTCACAAAATGTATGGTTAAGCAGTCGCTAATCATTACTTAACTTTAAACAAAGTTTATAAGTGAAGGGGTAAACGTACAAGTACACACACACATTATCTCAAAGAACTAAAAGTGCATACCTACTCTTGCTACTCTTGCTAATCAGTTATCATGTAACGCCATCTTCAAAGCAAGAATGTTGTCAACATAACCATTAGATACATAGCTGACAAGTTTTGGCTGTAACAAACTCAACAGTGTTCGGTTGATTTGACTTCAAACTTCGTATATGAAGTTCGAAGTCAAATTCTGTTGAGTTAACTATTCTGCATTATAGCAAATTTCAATACGATAACTTAGCAACTTAATCAATGCTTTGGGGATAGTTCGCCAAAGGTGTACACTGGTACAGCGATGTAAAGTTTCCACTTTTAATGCACTTTAAGTTTTAATCAGTCATAATTATTATTTTCGTAATTCCTATCCAGAAGACTCTCTTTAGGATAGTATTGCTTAAACCTGTACTTGAATTAAACACATATTTGTTAAAGTTTAATGGGAGTTAAGGCTAAGTAGGCTTTACAAGTTGACGAGTAATAATTGATCAACGTAAATTTTCAGTTTGAAAAACATGTTCTCCCATACATTCCGTATGGGAGAACATGTTTTTCAACTACAATGTTAAGTTTGTTCTTGGGATACATTCATCCCAACTACGGAACCCTACATTGTGCGTGGTCGGAAACGCACATGGCCGGTTTTATTCTAGTATGTACACAATAACACATTTTAATAACAAATCTTATAACTATAAATATATCTTATCTTATCGATGGGATAGTATGACTATAAATAAAACTACTTATTTTATATCGATACGGGGGCTGGCAGCTCTCCGAGCTGGCTGTCTACTCTTTTCAATGTATCCTTCTATATATATTATAACCTTCGTGTCTGTCTGTGAGATCTCGTTGTTCTTCTTACTCAGCAACAGATTTTGGTAAGGTTTTCATCATCATTTAGAGAATATATTCTGAAAGGTATGTGTAAAGGTATGTTATGTGTGTAATACATTAATTTTAACAGTAACAAACATGCCATTCCGTCTACTGCCAAGCTTGTTTCCACAAAATTAATATGAAAGTCACTAAGCGTTTGCAAAACGTTTCAATATTAAGACGAACTAACAATAGAGATAGTAACAACTATTTCTTGTGCCAACCATTCATAACTTGAAAAGTACCTAAGTTGAGGGAAAGTTTGCGCAGTGTCGGGCAAAACATTGCCGTGTGGATGAAAGGAAAACAAAGGAGAATGTCTCCTGAAACTTGAGGAGTCAAGGAGGGTAATAGTTTGTAGAAGAGCTTAGGAAACTAGTTGCCTAAGTGATAATAGGTAGTTTTGTGTGGAATAGGTTCGCAAACAGCCCAATGGCCTGCCTAATGGATGGTAGTTATCGCCGTTCATTGACACCTGTGACAACACTAAGGCTTGACTATGTGTCTATAGTTCATCATCAAAATAGTACAGAACAATTTCTTTTAAGAGCTGAACTAGGTATTTACTTCCACATCCAACAAATGTAGGTAGGAGTATCTTGAGTCCCAACACTGGTCATGGTCTATCATACGGATAGGGGTCTTTCAACTAAATCCGTTCAGCCGTTACGGCATGAAAACGAACTGTAACGTGAACTTTGTTCTTCAATCTGGAATCAAAAATTCATAGGCCGTGTCATAAAGTAACATTCAGTATATATTTCATTCAAATCGGTACTCTCCGATCTATTAAAACTACTTTTCCAATTAAAATGTTAAGTTTCCTCAATCCGGATTCTGTCATTCGGGCAGCCGAGCAAGCACAGCTTTGAGACGGAACCCTCAGGGCGCAAGTCCTACTCACACTTGTATGGGTTTTTTCAAATAAATAAAGCAGGTTTTATATAATTCAAAATTATTTATTATTTAATTATTTTTTATATTTATTTTATGTTTTATATTATTCAAAATTATTTATTTAATTAGTATTAAAAAAATACTAATTATTCATTATTATCACCACTAATTTGTAATACCAACTCAGTGCTGCCACTAACCACGTAATACCTACATTTTAGAAAGATTAGTTTACGACTTTAAATTGTAATAACTTTTGACAAAGTGGGCCGAATTTACAAGATACGAACTATGACTATATTTCCAATCCCTTAATTCTCTTGAAAAGAAGACACAAAAAATCAATATTACATGTGAATTTTAAAATCATCCGATATTTCACCCTTGTTTTTTTTTGAGTGTTGGAAATTATCAAATAATTTCTCCCGTTCTGGCCGGAGCGGGAGGGTGTGTCAGACTTTTACTGACTAAAACCCACCCGTGTTCCTTCCGTTGCCTGTGTGCCGGGGCCGCGATATCCCTTTCGGACAAACTCGCAACCCCGGCAGGCATTGGTCCTTACGGACCCCGTCAGTTGGTGCTGACATCTCTTTGAGGCGCGCGTGGAACACAACGCGCCGTCGACCCGGGCCTGGTCCTTATCGGACGGCGAGCTACCCATTGCTCACCGTCTGCAAGCCCGCCGATATTTCACCCCTTGGAGGTATGATTTTACAAAAACACTGAAACGCGGAATGTTTTGTTTCTTAGCAAGAGCATAAATTTAAATTTTCAAATCTCTAACTTGAGAAATGCTGGGTTTCCCATACACACTTTCATCCCCTATATCACCCCCTTAAGAAATATTTTTGAGACAAAAAGTACCTTATGTCCTCGAGGATACCATCTATCTCCTTTTTTGCCAAATTTGATTGAAATCTGTTCAGTAGTTTAGCCGTGAAAAGGTAACATACACAGAGTTACTTTCGAATTTATAATATTAATTAGGATTATAACGTTTTGTTGGTTACAGTGGTTGTATTAAAATGTCAGTTATTTGAAATTTTTTGTTCTTATTTCGTTATTCTTCAAAGAACTTCCGTTAAATAATCTTTTTCACTTTAGAGCTTTAGGAAGGGGTCGTATTATAAAAATATTGCCGTAATTACAGCGCTTGGCAAAGGGACTAGTATTGCCAATTTACTATACTAAGCTATAATCTTGCTGACAACTTTATCGCCTTTTAAGACAACCTTTATCTACGTAGCTATATCTAAAGGTGCTTCATGATAATCCAAGATCGTTATCTTCTATTATCGCTCGTAACCCGGAACACAAAACCTCTCCGGTCAATATCCATGATATCAAAACTGACAAAGATGTATGGCTGCACATATGCTGCCCGCACGCTGTCTCCATTAACGCATGAGCATAACAACACTGTCCATCAACAGAAATGAGCGATGGATATTGGATTAATTACGAACGCTGGACAACTTCCGATTTGTTATCTTAAGTTCCCACTGTTTTCTTACTTTACGTGTCATAACAGCAATGAAGAACACCCCACTGTTATACAGTATCAACTATGTATTGCGGGGGTATTGTGACTGTTACTGGGGGTCTCAATATTGTTAAGTCAACAGATACAGGTACACATAGGATAATACAAATTGTGAGGTAAATTGTGTATAAAATAAGGGAAACAAAAATATTGTCAGGCTACCGGTCAACGGGATCTCGATAGTATTACTTAAACTAAAAAAATAAGCTGTTGACTATTCAATTAAAATGGATAAGCATTTCTCCTCTCCAAGCATTCAGCTAGGCCTTGTTTTATGCATAGTTTGTTTTCAACAGATAGACCATTAGTGGCCTTTCGTATCAAGCTACTTCTCATTTCCAGATCATGGACGTGGAGTGCGGGATTAAAACAGCAGCATGTAAGTACCAGTTGTATACCTGTGTAATATGTTCCTGTATGCGTCTGTTACGGTTCACTAATGTTTCACCAAAACTCCATTGACAAATTTTTAGTTTACAACCAACGTTTCGTATACTATTTATTTTACAAACAACTTATTTCGCAAATATTTTATTTTATAAACACTCGTTTTACAAACATTTATTTAGCAAATGCTTCTCTTTACAAATGTTTCGCATGATATTTAATCATTTATACATTTTTCATTTAATATTGTGATTCTTTTGGAAACATCACGTTTATACTAAATATAATTTTATAATAAATTTTCTAAACCAGTCACAAAGTGACCATGGTTGAAATTTCCATTTGGATCTGAAGTTCCTTAAACCTAAAAAAAAAAATGTTCTATTTATTCTAGTCGTTTTTGGGGGTCGTAGGGGTCACAGTTTTAACCTAACCTACCTTAACCTTTTTCGAGAATAAAAATATTTAACTTAATCTAACTAGTTTGGTTCCGCGTAGCCTTCTAAAATTATATATTTTTTTCTGTTAGCATATATTATGTCGTTTGACATTTTTTTTTTTAATGGTTTATATATTAAAATTACCCTTTTGCTTATTTAATGAGTTTCATTTTTAGGAAATTTGCTTAATTCAATATGTAAAACGTTGTTTTATGAGATAACATGAATTAAAATGAATAATTTGTCAAATAATATGTTATTAAAAAAAGTTTATCGGATAATGATTTTCTTAATTGAATTATTTGGCAAAGTTGTTATTGTGTAATGATGCAATTACAAATCATATTTTTGTCAATCGTTATTTGTCGTTGAAGTTCAATCTAATATCGATATACCGTATCGTTTAAGGAATAACAGCGATATTAGCCAAAAAAGGTGACAAATGCTATGCCCGAAAAACTGCTTTTTGACCACCAGTCAATCTCCACAACGCAAACCTGCTAAATCCTGTGGGGGCCTCAGTTTTGTACTGACAACGTTCCGGTTTCGGTTTTGTAGTATTACGTGTTGAACGTAATACTACAAAACCAACACATGATAACGTATTATTAAAAGTATCACAGATTGTTTATGAATAGATATATCTATCTTAGATATTTTAACCCTGTTTCCTATTAAAGAAGACTGATTGTTTAATTTCTAATAATAAATATTTTGATTAGGTACTGATTGAATTCCTTTTACTGCGCAATTCATTAATCTATACACCATACTAAATTTAAATAAAAAACTGCTAAGTCCTCAAGCAAATTGAAACTTCACCTCGACAAACTGCTAAATAAATTGTTTTCCTAAATTTTATAAAATGTGTATAAGTCATGCTGCTACATATATTGTTAAAATATCAAGAACAATTATAGAAACTAACGGGATTTTCAGAATTTTGATTTCTAAATTAATAGAGATATTATTTAGATTTTTCTTTGTCCTGAAAACTATGTCAAAATGGACTTAGCAGGTTAACGACTTAGGCCGACGATAATTTAATTTTATGTCAATATCAGACGCCGCCTATTCCTATATCTCCTTAAATATCAAAGACTTTGTCGGATAATATGATCATTATTCATCGCACATGATGCGAGGATTAATTGCGCCCAGAGGTTTCTTTGTTCGGCTGATTTATTCTTCACAGATAATGATATCAGAATGTATGTAAAGAAATACGCAACAAGCGGTACATTGGTAAGTACATATATTATATATACATATATATATATATATATTGCATTCATGTTAGGGGAACAGGGAGGCCATATGAACTATCGGAATGTATTATTTACCTATACAACATACTTGCAATTCCCAGTTACGTCAATATCAATGAACTCATAGACAAACCATAAATATTTCATCAATCGATCAACTCAGCCTATTGCGCTGCTGGACATAGGTCTCTCCCAGGCTGCGCTACAACAGCCTGTCCTCCGCCTTCCGCGTTCAGTGTTAAGGTGGTCGGTGCACCTAGCTGGGGGCGGCGGAGCGCGCAAATAAATATTTATATCTCGTCAACCGATGAGCACGCATTGTAAGGTATTGAGTGTTACATTACAGCTCTTTTTACATGAAAACCAAATTCTTAGCTATTAACCAAAGAATATCCTTCAAAATCGGACTTACAGCAATTTTCAAATGCATTCCTTTTCCGCCTTTTTAAATATAATAAAGGAAACCATGAAGAAAGATACATTGTTTTATCTACTCTCATATCGTATTTATCATATTATATTTGAATTATAAAATTCATAACGCGTTTATATTGACATATATTATAAACACAATACCCAAATTTAAAAATATAATCATATTATAACACTTTTTCTCTAACAAAATAATGCTATAAAACAATTATTTTTCTATTACGATACAGGGCAAATCCAAGAAGTTAATATCACAATAGTTATTTATGCTATAAGTGCGGAAGGTAGGTGATTTCCGACGAGTGTATAAGTCGACACGAGTCGGAAATCATCTTACGCACGTGTATCATACAACGTTTAACTGTGCATTGTGCGAGGAAATAAAAAAAAAAAACGAGCGAGCCTTACGGCAGTCGCCTGTGATGTGTAACATCTAACATACGACGACGTATATAAATGATAAAAACAAAATTTATGACTTCGACTTCGACTTCTACTTCGACTTCGACTTCGACTTTTTGATTATGACCATTGTCATAATCATCGCCATCGTCATCGCCATCGTCATCGCCATCGTCATCGCCATCGTCATCGCCATCGTCATCGCCATCGTCATCGCCATCGTCATCGCCATCGTCATCGCCATCGTCATCGCCATCGTCATCGCCATCGTCATCGCCATCGTCATCGCCATCGTCATCGCCATCGTCATCGTCATCGCCATCGTCATCGCCATCGTCATCGCCATCGTCATCGCCATCGTCATCGCCATCGTCATCGCCATCGTCATCGCCATCGTCATCATCATCATTCTGAAATAATAAAATCTCTGAGACGAGACGGGCTGACGACGGCCTCAAAAATTAAAAAAAAACAGAAAAGTAAAACGCACTAGTGAAAAAAAGTGACACTTTCCGCACAAATTGACTGCTTGGAAAACGCTCTTTTCGAGCAAATGCATTGTAAAAGAGTTTCCATCTATTTTTGCAATGGAACGTTAGCGGGGGCAGCAGCACCGCTCTTGCGCATGCGCGGTGATTTGCTGGGTGCAGGCGCCATTCTTACTTTTTATTGAACTGAATTTCGTGGGTTTTATTTATTTATATTATTTAACTTTGATCCTTTATTGAGTAGGTTCAATCCCAATGTATGAGAGTAGATAAAGTAGTGTATGAAACTGCACATAACTAGGTATTAGTTATGTGCACTTGTGTGATACTATTTTAATACCCCTCATTATGCAACAGTTTTATAAACTACTATCATTGTACTGAAACACGTGCATAAAATAAAGATTAAGTTACAGGACACATTCAAGCCTTTTCAAGCCGTTTTTTTTTGTCATAATGTAGGCAGTACTTATCTACGGAAAAGTAAAAAGTCTCAGCGTAAACAAGGTTATTTACCAATTCTTTCAACGACGTAAAGTTTTCATCACCCGACAAAAATGTCAAGTACGGTTACAGTTAGTTACTGGCACCAGTGAAGCGCATAACATCCTGATAGCTCAGATGTGATGCGTCCGTGCTAAGTTACAAGTGAAAGCTGCTCTTCGAGAATTTTCGGTAAAATCTTTTTATAGCACAAGCATGGACCACTCCATATATTAATTACATTTTATAAAGTACTATGATTTAAACTTAAGTCATCCTTAGTTTAAACCAAAAGACTCATGTATTAACTACTTATTAATATGAATAGTTACTGCTCTAAACGACAACAATTAAAATAAATAAGGCATCGATAAGATCTAAAGAGAAGTATCTTTTTAAATAAAATATTATACTAAAATCGTCGTGTAATATACCATTATGAGACCAAGGAAAGCTCTTTACAAAAGAAATAACGATCGTTAATCAAAATGATTCCAATTAAAGTAATTTATTCCAAATATCAATACTTTGCTGACTCCTCGATTGCTTAGCAACGAGAATCAACCAACCGTGACTGTTTTAACATAAAATATTAATATCATTATTACGGATTTGATTGATATTACAACAAATCTTATTTTTAACCGTCTTCACATTCTTCTTAGTATTTACCTACCACGTTTAATAAATATTATGGAGTAGTTCTCTATAATATTTATTAAACGTGGTAGGTAAATTAGGTAGTGAACATTTCTAGCTATCAGACTAGGTGCACTTAAAACGTCAATCGTAACATTATGTTCCCTTTCAATGTCATTTCACGTAAGCTCTGTAGGAAAAACCCACCCTTATTCTATAATTAGCTTGTGTTTCAATTTATAGTTGTGTACAATGTCACGTCCTTAGTGCAAGTATTTTGGGCTGTGCGTTGTTAAGTCAGTCAGTTTACCCTTTTACATATGTTCTATTAAGTACAACTTTAACATTATCAAACAGTTTAGTCAACCGCGCATTATGCGGCCCATTTTTATGGCATTTACGCTGTGTACGCATTGCTTCTACATATGAATTCCGCCATTCCATAATTCTTTGCAAATGGAGGCCTGGAGGCTCCCCTCTTCGAATTATATTTAGATCACCCCTTTACACGCACTCTCACCTGACATTCTTTTTGCTGAATGTGCGCCATGTCTTTTGGTATTCATTTACATACATGCCAATGTGTGAGGGTCGGTATGAGGGGACTATTATGTCCAGTGCTTCAGCAATTTGCGTTTCGGTAACAAAAATGACTAACTTGGCGTATTGGTGACCAATACATATAACAATTATATTTCTTTATTCCATTTTGATTGCTTATTATTTACATTTTTAAATATTTTTATAAAAACCATACAAAATCATTTAAAAATAAACAGAGAAGCCGCTTTTAAAGCGCAAAAGCGATCCATCAGAGCCATGTTTGGACTTCAAGTAACGGACAGTTGTGAACCATATTTCAGAAAATATAAAATTCTGACACTCCCGGCTTTGTATATCTATGAAACTGCCTTGTTTGTTAAGTTAAATGCACACTTGTTTCCCCACTTGTCAGATACTGTTAAACGTAACAGGCGGAATGATATATTACGCGGACGGAGAGCAAAAACAGCTTTAATGTGGAAAAGCATATTCTGCATAGCCCCGCAAGTTTATAACAAAATTCCAAAATCAATTAAAGATTGGCCAATTTTTAGGTCAAAGAATCACCATTGCCATACAACGTGGCAATGCTACCAGCCTTTTGGGCACTTTTCCACCTGACAGCGATGAAGATGATTTTTTTGATGCCCAATGAGCTCTTGCTTAATTTTATTTTTTATTTCCTCTGTATACTTGTACATAATTTATATATTTTAGTGTTAGATGTATATTATATTTAAGATTGTATACTATCCTACTTATATAATATTGAATTTTAAACTTACAATAATTAAAAGTTTCCGATTAACGATTTAAATTTAAATGGATTTAAAAAGACACTGAAAGACTATTAAATGTTATTATAATTTAAACGACTACTTGAATTACACTTTGACATCCTAATTGAATTGTTAATGTTTTATACTTTGAAATCCTGAATATGTGTGTGTTTATGATATTATTATTAACTGACATACCCAAAAATTTTAATTTTAATTCGTGAATAGATAGCGTTATACTACGTATAATATTATGTTAAATTGAGACGATTAATAATTAATATAATTGTCGATACCCCGTGTCACAGAGCGCATCTACTTCCTGAAGCAGAAAGTTTATGCATGGGCAAACCGTATCCGTCGGTATAGGCGAAGAGTGGACCGGTACACTCAGAACCGCATGTTCCAGAGCGATGAAAGGTGGGTATACAGAGCATGGGAACGACCCATTCCCACTCAGGGTGTGACTGACGCGCGTCCACCGAACAATGATGCGATGAGTGCTTTTTGGCGCAGCATTTGGTCGGTGCCCGTCAGTCACACTGAAGGTGATTGGATGCGTGTTGTTGAGCAAGCGTGTGATTCAATACCAGAAATGGACGCTATTATCATTAGTACTCTGGATGTGGCCCGCGCAGTCCATCTGCTGTCTAACTGGAAATCCCCAGGACCGGACGGACTGCACAATTTTTGGCTTAAATGGCTACAAAAGTGACATGTCTGCTTAGCCTCGCAATTCCAGTCATCTTTAGAGACTGGGTCGCTACCACTGTTCTTTACGACAGGAGTTACTCACCTGCTTCATAAATCAGGTAGTACTGCGGAACCAAAAAATTATAGTCAATTACATGTTAATCAACGGTCTATAAAGTTCTTACATCCATTCTTAGAGCAAAAATCGCAAACCATATTAACAATAACTCAATTATGTCTGTGTCTCAGAATGGATGTAGGAATGGGTCCCGCGGTACTAAGGAGCTTCTCCTTATAGACATGACCATAAGCCAACAGGTTTGTAGATCCAGGAAGGATCTGTCGACATGTTGGATAGATTATAAGAAGGCCTATGACTCGGTGCCACATACATGGCTCACTAGGGTGCTGGAGTTGTACAAAATAGACGCAACTCTACGCACCTTTTTGATGTCATGTATGGGGCAGTGGAGGACGGTCCTTCTCTATCCAGGATGTCAACAGACCCTGGGATCGATGAACCGATCAGGATTGAACGGGGAATATTCCAGAGCGATAGTTTGAGTCCGCTTTGGTTCTGCTTAGCCTTGAATCCTCTAAGCACACTGCTAGAGAATTCAGGTCTAGGCTATCATTTGACAAGAGGTTTTCAGGTTATATCTCACCTCCTGTACATGGATGACCTGAAACTCTTTGCCCCCAACAATTTGCGTCTGATGGAGCTACTGAAAGTAACATAAACTTTCAGTAGCGCCATCAGGATGGAATTTGGTGTGGACAAATGTGCAGTCATGCATGTACAACGAGGGGGGATTATGGAATCCGTGGGAACCCAACTCTCGGATTCCATACACCTTAATCCCTCTCCTCAACCGAAACCTACAAGTATTTGGGTATGTTGGAAGCATTAGGCATCAATGTTACCGACATGAAACAATCGTTGAGGGAGCGTTTCTTTGGCCGCCTGAATAAAGTATTGAATACTCTTTTATCAGGCGAAAACAAGGTGCGCGCCTTCAACGGTTGGTTCATGCCGGTTTTGATGTATTCTTTCGGCATACTCAAATGGACTCAGACGGAACTTGACGCTCTGGATAGGGAGGTTCGTACATTGCTGACAGCTTATCGGATGCATCACACGCGGTCATCAGTGATGAGACTGTACATCCCGCGGAAGTGTGGGGGTCGAGGTTTCTTAAATGCTAAAACCCTCCACAACCGCGAGATTTGCAGTCTCAGGGAATATTTCCTTCAAACTGACGTGGAGATGCACCGAGATGTGGTCGCAGTGGACAAGGACCTCACCCCACTCTCCTTGGCAAAACAGAACTGGCGCAAACCTGCAGTACTTGATACTAACGATCGTAAGGAAGTCTGGCAAGGCAAAGAGCTTCACGGACGATTTTTCCGGACCCTCCATGGGCCTGATGTAGACTTTTTGGCATCTGTATCCTGGCTGCGTTTCAGCGATCTCTTCGGGGAAACCAAAGGTTTTGTCTGTGCGATTATGGATGAAGTTATCATGACGAATAATTACCGAAAATACATTGTCAAGGACGGTACGGTTTACGTCTGTTGGGTATGCCACCGTACCGGTGAATCAATCAGACATATTGTTTCCGGTTGTTCTCGTCTTGCTATCGGTGAATACTTGCATAGACACAATCTAGTGGCTAGGATTATCCACCAGCAACATGCCTTGCAATACAACCTTGTTGAGTCAGAAGTACCATACTACAGGTATGTGCCCGACCCAGTTCTCGAGAATGGTCACGCCATATTGTATGGGGATCGATCTATCATCACTGACAGGACTATTGTAGCCAATAAGCCTGATATTGTGGTGATAGATCGACGAGAGCGCCGTGCAATGATTATTGATATCGCTGTCCCTCATGACGAGAATCTCGTGAAAGCAGAGAAATATAAAAAAATCATGTATCTCGACTTAGCACACGAGATTGTCAACATGTGGGACGTGGACTCTGCAATCATTGTACCGATAATCGTAACAGTAAATGGCCTAATAGCGGAGAGCCTCGACCAACACCTCAGGAGGTTCTCATTGCGTGGCTGGGTCAAGTGCTTGATTCAGAATGCAGTACTCCTAGACTCGGCAAGCATCGTGAGGAGGTTCCTCTCTCTAGAGTCCTGACCACCGGCACTTGGACCCTGTTCCTGATGCCGATGGGCCTCTTTTTTATATCATAATAATCATAATCATTTATTTGTCAGAATATGGTACATTATATGGTCTTAAGATTAGTTAATGGTATCATCACATTCTGCCAAGTGTGGCGTGCAAATAATAGGTACATACACTCATTTTTATTAGATTATTAGGTTAGTATTAACATGATCGATTGCTTAAATCGTCTTTTAAAATACAATTACAAAAAAAGAAATTAGAACGTTAAGTAAAAATTTTACTGCTCATGATTATAATAGTAGTTTATGAAACTGTTGCATAATGAGGGGTATTATAGTTATGTGCAGTTTCATACACTTCTGTATCTCATCTCATACATAGGGATTGAATCTACTAAATAAAAGAATTAAAAAATCCCACGTAATTCAGTACAACAAAACTTATGAGTGGCGCCTGCACCCAGCACATCACCGCGCATGGTGCTGCTGTCCCCCGCTAACGTTCCATTACAAGTCGAAGTCAAAGTCGAAGTTGAAGTCGAAGTCGACGTCGAACTCGAAACTCAAAGTCATGAATGTTGTTTTTATCATTTATATACGTCGTCATATATTAGATGTTACACATCGCAGGCGACTGCCGTAAGGCTCGCTCGTTTTTTTTTTATTTCCTCGCACAATGCATAGTAAAACGTTGTATGATACACGTGCGTAAGATGATTTCCGACTCGTGTCGACTTATACACACGCTCGCTTCGCTCGCTCGTGGATAAAAATGCCACTCGTCGGAAATCACCTACCTTCCGCACTTATAGCATACATAACTATTTCAGCAGTAAGTATATGAAAACACAAATTAAACTTTTACAAAAATAAGTTACCAACTGACACACTACAAACTGCATGCCGCCTCATAATTAATGATTTAAATTAAAACAGAATGAGTGATATCAATTTATTTCGTTGGTAACAAAAGGCCACAGTTGGTAACAAATGGCTCATTCATCTTACGGCGGCCGACTGCTGGAGTATGATAACTGTTTCAAGTTTACTTCGCTGTTGTTACGACTAACAAACAACTTGTTAGGATAATAACTGTACTTGTTTAGGGTGGAATGAAATTATTTCTGATTTATTACAAACTTGCGTAGATAATTAGTAGGTACATTACTGTTGTGGCCTGCAACAGATTGATGGACGAATGTGAGTCCATCAATGCCTGGTTGCGGCCAAGGCTTGAAAGTGCTTTTCTCAAATAATGCGTGGACATTCAAACTAAGTAATCCCATTCCAGAATCAATCACGAAAAACGATCATTTTTCACGCGCTATTATGTTCTCTTGTTTCCTCTTTACTTTAAACAGATGCCGTTCCCGTCATTTTTAAGAACGTTCGAATTCGCATCTCATTCGCAATCTGTCAAAAATACAATCATTTTAACAAAACCTTTGACAAGTTTGACAGATTTCGACTTGAATGTGAACGTTTTTTAAGTACGAGAGCCGTCAGCTTTATGTGCAAACAGAATCGCAATTTAAATAAAATCTTTGATAATTTTCCACCTTGGTTGCCATTGTCGAAGTTGAAATATCTTTCCATTTTTAAATAACTCGACAGATATGGATTTTCATAGCCTCAAAACTCCTAGCATGTATTTTACCAGTACAGCATTATCGATTTAACTCGAAGAAGGTCAAAATAATGCTCGAATTTCCAAGCATATTTGAGAAAATAAAACTATCCTTCATGAACTAATTTAGGAATAACTGCGATTCTATTTCAAAACAATGATAGATAACAAATATCCGTCATAATAAATATCCCTTTCCTGCTTTAATAGGGTCGCTACGGAAAGTATTGTAGCGGTGCTACGAACTGCTACGAACGCGACTACGACATGGCTACGAAGCCGTATAGCGTAGCAAATGTCTTCAGGCTTATTTATTTACATAATGGGTATCAATATATTATTATAGTTCATATTTTTTACCTCGCTATGAAAACAAATGTGTGCCTGCCACTAACCACTAGTGCGTTTAACAAAATAAACAGACAGCTAATCAAACCGACCTTCATACAAGTTCATCAGGTTCTACGTGTAACTTTGTATGTAATATTATTATATATAAACCCCGAAGCACGTGTAAGATGTACGTCAGCCCGAAGATATGATGCCGTCATAAATACGTCACACAAATAATCCCGTTTATCTGAAGGAGGCGGAGCACCGCCCGCGCCGTGTCCTCACGGAGGCGATTGGCGGCGGCGATCTCTCGCGTCCGGCCCTGGTTCAGGCCATGGTTTGGAGCGAGAGTTCATGGGAGGCCGTCACCTCCTTCTGCGAAGCAGTAATGCTCACGAAGGAGGAGGCGGAGCGCGCGAGGGAGATGCAAGCTGCACGCCCTCGCGCCCCTAGTCGCCGCAGGAGACGCCCCGGGTGTCGGGAGTCGCGAGCCGACTTCCGGCCACCGTAGACGCGGGCTTGCGGACGGTGAGCAATGGGTAGCTCGCCGTCCGATTAGGACCAGGCCCGGGTCGACGGCGCGTTGTGTTCCACGCGCGCCTCAAAGAGATGTCAGCACCAACTGACGGGGTCCGTAAGGACCAATGCCTGCCGGGGTTGCGAGTTTGTCCGAAAGGGATATCACGGCCCCGGCACACAGGCAACGGAAGGAACACGGGTGGGTTTTAGTCAGCAAAAGTCTGACACACCCTCCCGCTCCACCCAGAGCGGGAGAAGTTATTTGATAACTTCCCAGACTCAAAAAAAAAAAAAAAGTTCAAAAGTATCGTATGTCCTTCCTCAGATCACGGCCTACCTGCGTGATTGAAAATATTTCATTGAAATATATTTATGCATCCGTACAGTCATTTGTGCGCATTTATGCGTTAAAAGGTAACAGACGGACAGAGTTACTTTAGCATTTATCTATGGAATAAAATCGTTAGAAACAAAATAATCGCTGAAGACTGTGTAGCTAAAACCACATAGATACTCTTTCATGCAAAAGTGATAAAGAACTCCTTCTTACGCATAGGTAATGATAACAGACTGCGATCGTTATGCCAATATTGTAATGGTGATTAACAATCCCCGTATTTGAATCGCTTGCCACAATTTTAAGTGATTCTGACTGATGATAAGGGCTCTTTCTAAAGTTGAGTTTGTTATAGTGTCGGAGTAGGCCTCCTTTTCTGCGTATCTCTGACGACCTTTAGGGTGTCTATATTTACGTGACGTTTATAAGCCATAAGATTTACTGGTACTTAGACCAAGTAATCATTACACATACGTATAACGACTAAACTTGAAGTAAAATGGTAGTAGATACAGTTGTAATGTAACACTTTGAAATTCGAATGGAAACTTGGTTTAGAACCACAGAACAGAAAAATTAGAACAATAATTGAGGAAATAAACAACTTATCACCGAGTTTCACCGAACTTTGCGCTCTGCGGTATGAATTAAGTTTTATCGACAACTGGATTGAGTTTCAATTACTATATTTACAATTCTAATGTTACACTTTGAATTCAAACAGTTTATTTAACCTTTGTCTCACAATAAAAGAGAGTCCCTATCACCATTCTGGCCCCTGCAGTAGCTATTTATTGCCCACAAAACCTAAATTGGTCGCCATCTTTGACCCAGCACTTACAGAAACTACTTTTTCTAGTACCCATAACAAACAGTTACCATCAAAACCTACATACTAGATGACCTTTAAAACAAAACAACCATACTGGCAACCTACCGAACCCGAAACACTGAAGCCGCAGAAATTGGCTCCACACAGTTTAACAACTGGACAACAAGTCGTACGAACCTCTTCTTATTGTTATTTCCTAGTTTCCTGAATTCGTTACAACTTTTATACATTGTATTCGAAGTTCTCGCAAATTACCGAGTCTACTTCAGTGCACGATAAAATCAAACTGACTGAAATATTTAATGTTGCTTGGAATTAAAGACTACAGCCCTGGATGTAGGAAATATCTTGCAGCATGATTTCTTTGTGGGTCGCAATTCTGCTGGAACAGCATTTTTAACGATGACAGCAACTTTACATCTTTAATTTATTGAGACATACTTTATGAATAGGTGATGTGGTGGATGAAACTAAGCGCGAATTACAGCAGCATCGCCCGTCTGTATCTATAGCTGAATCTGCGCCAGCCTTGAGGATAACGCAAATTACAAAAAGAGATAACGAAAAGAGCCGTACGTTCAATTTATAAATTAAGCCCGAGACACTCTCTCATAGAGAAATTTAAGGAAATTAATGTAATGCCTGTGCCTTCTCAGTATATTTTTGAAAATCTTTTATATACCCATAAAAAAATAAAATTGTATAAAAAATACAGTGATATCCATAACATAAACACTAGGAACAAACACAAGTTTGTAGTACCTATAACAAGGCTCAAGAAAATAGTTAGCTCGTTCAGATGTCAATGTATACGTTTTTATAATAAACTTCCAAGCCACGTACACACGGCTACACATCAAGCTATACATTTCCAGTATAAGCTGATCTCGCATTGTACAGAAATCCTATATATACAATATATACAATGCAAGATCAGCATAAACTGGAAATTAATAAATTCAAATCATTCATTAAACGTAAGTTGTGCCAGAAAGCTTTTTATACCATTAAAGATTACGTTGAGGACAAAAAAGCCTGGGATTAAGCTGCTCCAATTTTTTTTTTTTACAGTCAGAATTTTATTTTTTAAATCATATGTACCACGATATGAATATTTACTTTGTGAAGTATATATATTTATTTTCATATTATTGTGAACGTGAAGTCCTCACGTTCACAATAATATAAAAATATGTGGATCATATTATTTTTTATTTTTTTCCTCAGTTATTATTAATGATAATCTGGCAGTTTGAGTACTTTATGCGGTCTACCCAAATGTCCTTTCTTTGGTATTGTTCGTCGAGTCGTTGAACTCCTTAAGTTCTGAGTTCAGCTACACGATTACTGACAAATGCGTGCACTGACTGGACAGGTCCACTCAAATCTGTATGGTTCTTTCCTCAAAAGACCATTTCAGACACAAATCTACATGGTCCTCAAATGATCTGACCAAGACTATTTCTGGGTTTTATATACACATTGACATTAATTAATTTTATATATACAATGACATAAATATTTACTTTTTAAAGTATTATATTGTTTTAATAATTGTGAATGTGAAAACTATGTGGGTCATTCTTTTTTTATTTATATTTTCTCGTTTAGTTTTAACATGGTCTAGCAGCTTGAGTAATTTATGCGGCCTACCCAAGTGTCGTTTCTTTGGTATTGTTCGTTGAATCGTTGAGCTCCTTAAACTCTGAGTTGAGCTGCACGGTCACTGACAAATGCGTGCACTGACTGGTCAGGTAACCTCTCAATCTGTGTGGTTCTTTCCTCAAAAGACCATCTCAGACACCAATCTACATGATCTTCTCATGATCTGACCAAGATTATGTCTGGACTTTAAAAGAGACTGTGACCTCTGAGTTTGTTTCGGCCTTTCTTCTCGGAGTAGTCAGATAGGAAACGCCGACCTCATCTAGTTTAAAAAAATATGATTGACGTGTAAAAGTGTTTTGTCCAAACCTACTTACAGAAATAAAATCATTTATCATTTACACAGATTACCATCCGAACTAATATAATAAATGCGCAAGTGAGTTTGTTTGTTACGCTTTCACGCTAAAATGGCTGAACGGATTTGGATGAAATTTGGCACATAGGTAGACCATGACCTAGTAGTACGTCCCCAATTTCTGACATGCTCGCGGGCGAAGCCACTGGCAAAAATATCTTAGATGCACTCGGTCTTCAAATCAAATCTTGCTATTGATAAAAAAAACAAAATCAAGCCATTTATAGTGTATTAGTATTTACAATTTACACCTCATTTACTTTATTTGCGTATCTGAAATTAATTACACTGCCAATGATTAATAACCCTGGGCAATATTCATTAGATCTCTCAACGATAAGCACATAGAGCGTTGCCGTGTGATTGGACTCTGTGCTCGCTACATCAAAGGACTCGTTGTTATACACATAACGGAAAATAAAAGCATTAATTATGAGCACTTTGTGTACAGCCTTATTGCAGTTCAGTGTGGAAATCTTGTCATTAATGTTTCACTTATTTGTTTAACGAAGATGCTCTTTGAAGATACGAATGCTATTAATTAAAAGGAAGACTTTTTTCTTGCTTCAGAAGCTTTTTACTTTCAAGAATCCTTTGAAATCGTTATATATTGCGTCTAGGAATTAGCATTTGCAGACATTTTTCTCCTGAACCGGAAAAATCTTTATCTACATTGGTTAAATTCATACGCTACATATCTTTGCACATAGTGAGTTTCGAAACTTCGATCTGACTAAACGCTGTCGTATCTAATAATAAACATAAGCTATCTCTCTAACTACGCCTTCAAACGATTGATTGCCTCTATAATAAAACGGATTAGGTACTGAAAATCCCTTTTTTATTGCAACTTAATCCAATTTATAACACGTATTTTGAACTTAGCAAACTCAATTACGTCATTTGAATAGCTTTTCAGCATTCAATAGTAGCATAAGCCTTTCTAAACTGTCGCCAGAATATAAAGTTGTGTATATTTTCGCAATAAATATACTTGGCCATCTTCAGGGCATCGGTCCATCTATCTGAGAGGCTCTCCGTAAACAAAAAATATTAATTTCGCAAATGGATACCAATACTATCAAACAGCCTGTAAGTAAAAAGAACTCACAATATTGCCACATAATCCCGAGATTATCGTGCGCTAAGGAAAAACTTACACCCTAAGTTATCACTTAGGATGTAAGTTGTAAGCAACTTGTTACTTAATGGGACTCCAATCTGTATTGGATGGTAATCTCTTTCGTTCCCAAGTTTTACTACAGTATTTAATCGTTCTCTCTCGTAACATTAAATTATTTTATGAATGTCATATAGGTACTCGTATAACGTTATTCTTTAAACATGAAACTCCCCGTAGACCAGGAAAAGGTTTCTGAAATATTATTATCAATATTTAAAGTGGGGGGGGCCTTTTAGGATGTAACATTAAAGGTAACATTTTGTAACGATGACGTTAAAAGTAGGCAGGCACTATTTTTAGGACATTCTGAAACAGTCCAATGTAATTACAGAATACCAATCAAGTTCCTTTTGTAATATTCTTGATTCTTTTATTTTCGTGAATCTGTGACGTAAGCTTTATCTGATATTTGATTGACGTCAGCAACTCAATCATATTTGTGTACGAACTAAAATAGATCCGTTCGCAATTTGTCAATCATTTTAATTTGATCGATGGCTGGGTGCGGCTGCTTGCCGCTCTTACCTTTTTCTACTACATATAAACTTGGTGCGACGAGCTTTCAACTCAGTGTATTTTAATTTTGTCAATAGTTTTAAGTGCAGTTGTACTGAATGTTAGAAAAAAGCAGATTTCAGTATGGCTGCGCAAGGCTGCGTACTCCGGCATCCTGTGGAGTAGACTAATTATCAAAACCTAAAGTACGACTGCAACAAATAAGTTAGCCGAACACTTCGAGGAAATTGATCGGATTCTCGGCTGCATTACTTTAGTAGTTTTTATTGCCTACAATATAAAATCAAACGTGTTATAAAAATGAACACGTAACAATAAAAATAAAGATAAATCTATGAAGAGCTGTGGGTGATATCCGCACGCAAATCGTAAAGCTGTATCGGCGCTCGCTGCATGTGCTGCATATTTTGAAGTGCGAGCGTATCGCGAATATTTCTTGGTATATGCTGTTTGGTCAGGGCTATCACAGTTTTTAGGGTTCTGCAGTAAACAAGGAACCCTTATAGCTTCGCCATGTCCGTCTGTCTGTCTGTCCGCGGATTAGCTCAGAGACTGATAGTACTAGAAAGCTGTAATTTGGCATGGGTATACGTATACATATTAATCAAGCCGACAAATTGGTAAAATAGAAACAAGAAAAAATAATATTATTTCGGGTCTTCTCTTCTTTTTGTGTGGTTAATGATTAACCTGGTGTCAGAGTTTTTAAAGCCGCCCCTGGGCCTCGGACTTGACTTCACATGCCGTCGATATATATCTCTCAGGCATGCCGGTTTCCTCAAGATGTTTTTAGGGTATTTCCCATAAATGTAAAGTGGTGTTTTTTTTTTTTCTCGTCTATCCTATGGTGTGGTTGTCGTTGGAAAAATCGTTCAAAAATATTGTGGGTGTGTGAAAGCCATTTTTCAATTTAGGGATCCGTTTGCGAAATATTAAGCTTTAAAGTGCAAATTTTTGTTACAGTATAGTGTTCCCCCCCTACTAGCTAAATGGTTGTACTTGGATTTATGAAAAAACTCAGGATTAAGGTATACCAATTTAATGAAAGGTGAGTAATGTTACTATTTATAAAGATGCAACAAAACGATGGTAAACATAACGAATAGGTTTCAACGTTGAGAAATGACCGGGATTTGTTGTGAAATACTGCGGGTACTTACGTGTCTGAGCGTCGTGAGTGATGCGGGGTAGCCCTGAGACGCGCGGCCATTGCCGGGCAATGCGAATATTGGCCGCGGTGCGAATAAAATCGGGACGGCCGTTTTTATTCACACAATACGAGATACGGTTGTTTATGACTCGGTCGCGCGAGGTCATAGCCCGGCTTTTGTGTAATTGACTTGATTCCTCGCGTTTTTGTACTGATTCGGCGAAAAATAATTGATTGACCTACATTTTTTCGACCTACGTATCGACGTTATAGCCATTTCTCGGAAAGATAAATTAACCAACAATATCAAGCTGATTGGTTTTGTATTTTTTTTGTAGTTTTGTCAGTATTTTTCGGTGCCCTAGGAATAGTAACAAACCGATCTTGATGCAAGATCCGGAATAAGATGCTGTTATCAAATTACAATAAAATTATAGACCGTATTTTGAAACTACCTACCTACTACCTACCTACTTTAATTACTATTGGTGTACGGTACATACGCTGGCAAGTGTACAGAACCAATTATTTTCTAATGAGGTATTTACAAGCTCAAATAATGATGTGACGTAAGTACTCGTAGTTACGAAAATATCCAGAATGTGAGGAAAGTCAGCGAATATCGAAATTATATGAGTACTACATTAACGATTCAACTTCTCCAAACGAAAATATAGTGTGACCTTATATTTGCAGTTATATTCACTTTGTCTGGTTAAACTAAATCAGTTTAGTTAATATCTACGAAGTAAATGTTGATAATCTCACCTATATAGAACATCGAGATGTGTCTTCGTACAAAACTAAAGTTGACATAAAATAATTATGTTTTCTCAAACATGCTTGGAAATTCGAGCATTATTTTGACAACCTTCTTCGAGATAAATTGAAATTGCTGAACTGGCAGTAATTTATGCGAGCACAATATTTGTATGAAAATCCATATCTGTCGTATCTAGCGGCCAAATAAATTACTATGAAAACTCATTCTGTCGTGTTCTTTGAAAATGGAAAGAGCTTTTATTTTCAGTACATGGCAACCAAGGAGGTAACTGAAATCAAAGATTTAATTTAAATTTCGATTTGGCTTGCAAATAGAGCTGTTTAAAGTAAAAACGAAACAAATGTATATATCGGCGCGTGAAAAATTATCGTTGTTCGTCATTGATTCTGGAATTTATAATTAACTTACATAATTTGAATTTCCGCGCATTATTTGAGAAAATTACTATACAAGCCTTCGCCGTAACTGGGCATTGATGGACTCACGTATGTGTGCCTCGGCTTCGCCTCGGCCCACATTTTCACGGTCGTCCGTCAATGCCCTTGTTGCAAGCCGCGACAGTAATGTGCTATTTCTAATTTTGTGGCAGCACTATCAAATACACACTTAAAACTTTAACTTTTATAAGGAATATTCCTATTTCTTAGAATGATTAAATAAATTGTAATATTAAGTATGTTATTATTTATTAATAACAATGTGTCTCAATTTCTTTGAACTTTATTATGATCCTTAATCAGACTATTTCGAACAGTAGAAAGAACTATTCCTAGAAACTATCTAGAGATTTAATTCCGCTTTTCCATATTCACGTGTAGATTTACCCAATGATACGTGTCACATGAGTCGGCCATGGGATTACGTGGAGATACGTATATATATTATTGTAGACCGCCCACCACACCTCTGCTTACATTGACTTAACAGCGTGGGTGCTCAAAATAAGCCACTCCAGGATTTAATGGAAAGAGATTCCTGTTTATAGATTGTGTCTAGCTATGCGTGTTGATAAGTATCTAATATACATCTTGCTTTATTGGTGGAAAATTCTTATATTTTCCACAAACTTACCTAAATGTAGTTCCCAAGAATATTATCTATTATAACAATAACATTATTATTTCGTTTATTTATTTTCTTTCTTACATAGCTACATTTAAAAATAAAAAAAATAATGTTCCGCCGGTGTCGGGAGCAGGGTCCAAGCTACCGGTGGTTAGAGCTGCAGAGACAGGAACTTCCTCAAAATGCGAGCCGTATCAAGGAGTACTGCCTTCTGGATCAGGCCCTTGATCCAACCGCCTTATGAGAGCCTCCAGAGATGTTGGTCGAGGCTTTCGGCTATCAGGCCATTGGCCGTTACGACAATCGGCACAATGATAACCGAGCTCACATTCCACATGTCGACAATCTCGTGTGCTAAGTCGAGATATTTTATTTGTTTCTTTCTCTGCTTTCACGAGGTTCCCGTCATGTGGGATGGTAACATCGAATATCATTGCGCGGCGCGCTAATCGGTCAATCACCACTACATCAGGCTTATTGGCAACAAAAGTCCTGTCAGTAATGATAGACCGATCCCAGTACAACGTGAAATGGTCATTTTCGAGAACTGGGTCGGGCACATACTTGTAGTACGGTACTTCAGAATCCACAAGTTTGTATTTCAAAGCAAGTTGCTTGTGAATAATCCTGGCCACTTGGTTATGCCTGTGCAAGTACTCGCCGTTAGCCAGACGAGAACAGCCAGAGATAATATGTCTGATGGACTCACCCGGACGGTGGCATGCCCGACACACGTCAACCATCCCGTCCTTCATAATATGTCTCCGGTAGTTATTCGTCAAGATAACTTCGTCCATAATTGCACAAAAGAAACCTTCAGTTTCCTCGAAAAGGTCACCGAAACGTAGCCAAGATACGGACGCTAGGAAATCTACACCGGGCTCTTGAAGAGCCCGATAGAAGCGCCCGTGAAGGTCCTTGCTTTGTCATACCTCTTTGCGGTCATCTGCAGTAAGTACCACAGGCTTGTGCCAGTTCTCTTCAGCCATGGAGAGTGGGGTGAGCCTCTTGTCCACTGCTACCACATCACGGTTTTACCCACTTCGGCTTTAAAAAAATATTCTCTGAGGTTGCACACCTCGCGGTTGTGGAGGGTCTTCGCATTTAAGAAGCCTCATCACCGATGATCGTGCGTGATGCATCCGGTTTGCGGTCAGCAGCGTACGGACCCTCCTATCCAGGGCATCAAGTTCGGTCTGAATCCATTGAGTATGCCGAAAGAGTACATCAAAACCGGCATGACCCAACCGTTGAAGGCTAATTAATACATTCAGGCGACCAAAGAAGCGCTCCTTCAACGATTGCTTCATGTCAGTAACGTTGATACCTAACGCTTCCGACATACCCAAATACTTGTAGCTTTCGGATGAGGACAGGGATCTAAGGTATATGGATTCCGAGAGTTGAGTTCCCTCGGATTCCATAATCTCCCCTCGTTTTACATGCATGACTGCACCAAATTCCATCCTGATGGCGCTACTGAATGTTTCAGCTACCTTCAGAAACTCCATCATTCGCAATTTGTTGGGGGCAAAGAGTTTCAAATCATACATGTAGAGGAGGTGAGATATGACCTGACCACCTTTCCTCAACCGATAGCATAAACCTGAATCCTCCAGCAGTATACTTAGAGGATTAGGCCAGGCAGAACCAAAGTGGACTCAAACTGTCGCCCTGAAATATTCTCCGTTTAATCCATACAGGCTCATCATTCCCCTGGATCTGTCGACATCCTGGATAGCGCAGGACCGTCCTCCATTGCCCCAAACACGACATCAGGAAGGTGCGCAGAGTTGCATCTATCTTGTATACATAACTCCAGCACCCTCATGAGCCATGTATGTGGCACCGAGTCATAGGCCTTCTTATAGTCTATCCAGCATGTCGACAGATCCTTGCGGGATCGACGAACTTGTTGGCTTATGGCCATGTCAATGAGGAGTAGCTCCTTAGTACCGTGAGACCCATTCCTACATCCATTTTGAGAGGCAGACATAATCGAGTTATTGTCAACGTGTGTGTTAATTTTCGCTCTCAAAATAGATGTAAGAAATTTATGAACCGTCGACAAACATGTGATCGGTCTATAATTCTTGGGTTCCGCGGGACTACCTGACTTATGGAGCAGGTGGGTGACGCCTGTTGTTAGAAACTGTGGTAGCGACCCAGACTCTAAAGATGGCTGGAACTGAGATGCCAGGCAAGTATGTGAACTAATTAGCCATTTTAGCCAAAAGTTGTGCAGTCCGTCCGGTCCCGGTGATTTCCAATTCGGTAACGGACGGACTGCTCTGGCTATATCTAATGGTGTGATTGTGATTTTTTCCATTTCTGGTATAGTTTCACACACTCGGTCGACATCTTGCATCCAGTCAGCCTCAGCGTGACAGACGGGCACCGACCATATGCTGCGCCAGAATGCACTGGTGGCGGCGTCATCCGGGCGACACACATCTGTCACATTTTGTTCAGGTCGCTCCCAAGCTTTATATACCCACCTCTCATCGCTCTGGAACATGCGATTCTACGTGTATCGTTCAACCCGCCGCTTATACCGCCGAATATCTCGCCCATGCACGCGCGCTCTGTGACACGGGGCATGTATTCTCAGGGCTGATTCCAGTCCCCAAGAATGCCCGCCTTACAAAGCGCATGACTCGTGGTCGTGTATTGCCCTCCCTGAAGCAGTATAGCTTGCCGATGAGTGCCCTGGCCCATCGATACGTCGCTCGATCCAGCACTGCCAGGCTGGTACGGCTGGTTTTGGTCGAGTAGCTCCGTTACAGTTTGGGCACTTGACTAAAGTTAGCTAAACGACATGCCGCAACAGCCGTGCAATACAGGATCGAGTGTGTATCAATGAGGTCCTCGCTGCTCTCGAAATAATTCCTAAGCTGCGAGTCTAAGGCACACACCAACGCCCTATTTTTTGGGCAGGCGCGGTAATCGGGCTCTAAGATCCGTCGGGGTGTACCTATACTCGCGAAGCGCATCCTCCAGTCCGCTCCATAATCGGACGTTGCACTGGCTACTTACTGTGGTAACCCTATCATGCTCCTCTTCAACACCACTATTGGACCGCGGCGGGATTACATCGATAGGTGACACTTGTGCCGACGTTTCTGCCGGAGTTGAGATGATATGGTTCCTCAGTACCTCTGAGCGCAGCCTATCAAGTGCGGTGTCGTCCAACCTATGGTTACGTTGGATGAGCCGCACCTGATCCGACAGTCGCGGATAACATTAACGTTATACGTTCTTTGAATGGCTAGTGTTTAACAGTAGGTAGACGTCAAAGGACAGGCATGTTCTTATTGTGTTTCTTTTAACCCTAAAGTTGAAAAATGTTATACATATATTTATTTATATTTAGGACACCTATTTACGTAACAGTAAATTACTGATCCCACAGCGGCACAAATGACTGAAAGCTATTTTGATTGAGTAGGTGTCAGCAACAGACACGTGTCGGGATTTGATTACACTAGGTCTATTGGAGAGCTATTTGTGGCGCGATCTAATTTATTGCCTGATTAGAACGTGAATTTCGTCCTGTATTAGAGGGATCATTATTTTTTGTAAACAAGATTATAATCTGTGACCGATGTTTGTAATTTATTTTAAACTAGCTTTTCCCACTACTTCGCCCGCGTGAAGGTCGGGAACTATTCCACGAGAACTGGCTTTTTTTTTTGGGTGGAACATTTCAAATAACTTCTCCCGCTCTGGGCGGTGCGGGATGGCGTGTCAGGCTTTTACTGACTAAAACCCACCCGTGTTCCTTCCCTTGCCTGTGTGCCGGGGCCGCGATATACCTTTCGGACAAACTCGCAACCCTGGCAGACGAGAACGTGCTGGCAGGGTAAAAAGTATCCTATGCCGTAACCTGAGTCATGGTGTGTCCCATCTCATCGTGTTCCGTTCGCGGCTGAAAGGCGTGAAAAGGAAACAAGAACACAGACAGACAGAGTTACTTTCACATTTATAAAATTAACACTTAACAGAAAATAACATCAAGCCTGTATACCCATAGGTACGCCGCGCGCCGGTTTGGCAGAAGTGTACCTATTTTTAGTATTAGTATGAATATTATAACTTCATCAGTTTACACTGAGTTACACTGCCTAACTAGGCACCGCATTGTTTTGGGCATACTTATTCAAAACCAAATTCTTACAAAATATAAATATTCAGGTATGATAAATACAGTGCTGAAGTTTGTTTACCGCCATACAAGAGGGTGAACAAACCTTATTACATAGTTAAAAAAAATGATCATGACAAACATGCATCAACTGTAACCGAGTTTACAATACACTGCTGTTTATTGTTTTTCAGATTTAAAACATGAAGGAAAATGTTTCATTATTTGAAAAAAAAAAGCAATTCCGTTTCAAATTCGGAGCTGGTACAGCTAGATTGCCATCGACACGATCAGAATCATATCTTTTATGAAATGGTTGTATTTTTTACTATTTCCTTCGCGTTGCTTAGTTTAATTACATTTATTCAATTATTTTTATCGTTTAAAGTAGTTGTGTTATACAAAAAAAAAACAATCGACTCCAAAAAAATAGTAGTTTAAAAAAAGTTTTTTTAAGATAATAATATATAAGATATTTTGTTAAGATAAATTACAAACTGACCCACTAAAAAGCTAGAAATAAAAACTTTTTTACAAAAAAAAACAGCCGACTTACAGAAAAGTTTTTATTTCTAGCTTTTTAGTGGGTCAGTTTGTAATTTATCTAAGTTACAATAGCCTAATGTCAACTACTCATCACCTTTTACAAAATATTCCATTTCCTTTCTTTGCATTTTTATCTCGGAAGTATCAAACAAAAAAAGAATTTTGCAAATCCGTCTTTTTAAGACGGAGTTATGCCCGAACATACATTACAAAAAATATAATATATTAACATCCGAATTGATAACCTCCTCCTTTTGGAAGTCGGTTAAAAATATAGAATAATTTCATGGCTGTAGCAAAATGTTTACAGATATTGTACCCATGTGATGTGGGTATAATATTTGTAAACATTTTTGCAACAGTCATTACACTTGGGTTAGTACAGTCAGCGATAAAAAGACACATACATACACTTCGATCAGAATTCATTTGCTTGTCTACATTTAGTTTTCCATAATATTGTATCGATGTATAACTACAATTAAGTACCCAATATGTTATAATTAATATGTTTGGCGGCCACACATTGACACAATATTGTGGAACTGAGATTGTAGCCAATTGAGTGAATTCTTGTCGATGATCTTTTTGAGGCTGACGGAACATAAATAATATATCTACATAATATTGCAAGGAACAATTCATTCATTTCATTCGTTTTAAGACACTCAGAAAAATCGTTTCTTTATTTACGCAAACTTTACTTGTATACAATTGAATTGTCCCCTCATAAGTCTACAAACTTATTTTGAAATAAATACGGTGAGCAAGTGACAGTGAAGTGCACTTATAAGTTGTAAGTAGAAAGAGTCGGCCATGCAGCCGACTCTTGAAGATTAAATAAACAGATAACTTGAGGAGAAACAAGTCCATCGCCACCAAGTCGAAAAGGATAGTTATGAGTTTTGCTGAAAGGAAACTAACTGTATTTAAATGAATATAAGTTTGTAAACTTTAGTAAAGTAACGAAGTAAAGAGCATGTTGTTCCATGGTACGTCGAACTCGTAATTGCTTTAACTACCACTCTAAGGTTGAATTTCATTTGAACGTCATAGAAAAAGGTCTGTTGGTCTATGAGACAGCTACATAGTTTCAATCATATGTAACAAAACCGGTGAAAGTGGTGGTGCTGGCGGAAGACCTATGTCCAGCACTAGACGTCTTTAGACTGAAATGATGATGACTTTCATGTAAACACTACATAACAGTGCGTAGCATTAAAATCATTTGTCACTTCATGCACCTAAAACTGTGTAAAACTGTAACAATGAAGAAATTAAATGGTATTCACTTAGCTAGCGTAACTCTCAGGTAAATATCTTCCAAAGCGACGAGCTCCATGTCACCTTATTGAATTACGCACAATTCGGCCGCTTACCACCGCCAGCCGCCTTGCTAGGGCTGTACCAATCACTGTCTTCTGTTTTTGTACCTACTTATCCTTCGTTTTTAATTGACGAATATACACAATTACCATACAATTTATTTGTAATCAAATCTCATGTCAACTTACGTTGACTGCTGTCTTTATTTTAGTCAACCAATGTCAATCAATCAATGGTATGCAAAAGTAAATCATGATTAAAAGCTGTGTCTATAGAACCTCTACTTCCCAGTACTCAATATACATTTTCCACGACGGACGCACCCCTGTCAATCACTGGAAGGTTTCAATCTAATGGAATAATTAACTTAAACAGAATTACCGATTCGTGCTACCCCTAGCGCGAGGTATCGAATTATCTACCGAACCCGAGAACCTCTGGTGTCTCCACCTTTAATTAATTATTTCATTAAGGTATTCGTGTTTCCGATTTCCTAATCAATTGATGAATACGGATTTGAGGAAAAAGTAATTTATAATTCGTAAGATGTTGGAGTTACGTAGTAATTTCTTGGAACTTAATCCAAATCCAATAAGTGACAATCTAAACCTTTTATTTCGACTGATTTTTTGTCTATTTTAACACGGAGTTCACGAACACTATGTGACTTTGCACGGTTTTAACTTAATTCCAAGACTGTCCCTCTGCTGATTTTTTCTACCGAAAAACAAAACCCAGAACCCCTCCTCAAACAAAGATGATCGTTTAGCCTCAAAGTAAACAAACACCAATAAACACAGATTGACCTCCCTGCGACGCTCCATCCATCACGACAACTGCACGGAAGGCCTCGGCAGAGTCGTAAACGGATATTTATACCGCTATAAACAGACGGGATATGCAAATTGCACTTACGAAAGTACGATGTTCTGTGAGTGATAAGGGGACATGGAAACTCAATAGCCCTGTATCGCTAAACGTAGACACCAACCCTACCTATTAAACAAGGTTTCTTTATCTACAAAAATATTTTTTTTTGTTAATAGGAAAAAAATAAATAAATACGCTCAAAATACAACAGAAAAAGTCGTTGTACATTGTGTTGTCTGTCATATTCGCAAATCCTCAGAGATCCCACAAGAATATTTCTTGCAAAGTTTTTTATACACAAACAACTAGGGACTGGCTAAATGCCAGGGACATCCCTATTAAGTCCTTCTAAAGTTCTCTTTAAAAATCTTACGAAACAGCCAATTTGTTTCTGAAACTACTTTATGAAAAGCTTTAAAAACGGGGACAATTGCATAATGCATACGTACAAATTAGCCTTATTCCGGCCATTAGGCGTCTGTTGGCTGGTCGCCCGCTCCCGGCCGGTATTGAGCAAGCCACAACACCCACATTGCCACTTAATGTGCACTTTTCTTACACATTTACAGTGCTCTTGGGTGAGCGTGACTTGGTGTATAAAGCTGTTTGACAGAAGTACAACTTGAAATTTAAAAAGATAATAAAAGTAAGGCGAGTTCTCACGACGTGCGATGTTACATTCTATAGAACACATCCATATACATACTTGCTTTCAGGTAAGTTACGACATATATTCTCTAAAGTTACGACCAACGGTTAAAACAAAACGGAGAACAAAACGGTCTTTGATCAGTGTTTTATTAAGTAGTCGATGCTTTTAAGTGGTTCAAATTGATTTCATAGTTTGTATTCGAGCTACGTTTTATTGACTAAAGCTACTTGAAGTATCGTTAGAATTGGAACTTCTGCATTCCTTTGTTGTGCTACCATGACACAGAAAACTGAATGAAATAACATTTTTATGGAAAAGATCGGATATAGCCAAACAGACGTTCCAGATAACTGATAAGATACTGTGATAACACTCTTTAACCGACGAAAAAAGGAGGAGGTTATTTATTGGAAGATATTTTTTTTTTATATTTGTTGTCACACGGTTCTTTTTCATGGCTTTCCTTGGATGCCAAATGAGTAGCGGCTATCGTATTATTTTCTATGAATACTAATTACTATTGGAATTCACTATGAACTTGTGTTAAGCAGGAGAAAAAGGTTTTCTTTAACTGCTTGTTTAATTCTTTATTACGTTAATTTATGAGCTTAGTTGGAAAGCATTTTTCCTTTCTTGGGACAAGTAAACACAGCCAGGCAGCCGGCATGTCAGCCTAATAATTATATTTTCTCTCGTTTTATAGCTTGACTAGCTGCGCCCAGCGGTGTCACCCGCGTAACTCTCGATTCCGCGGGAATATTAGGATAAAAGTAGCCTATGTCCTAACCCAGGTCATGGTCTACCCATGTGCTTTATTTCATTCAAAAATCATTTATCCAAAATAGGTTGAGAATCAGCACTTTTTGAACGTCTAAAGTTCATAAGACAGTCACCCAAAAACGCCCACCCTTCACCACTTCCTAATGCTTAGCTGAGAAGAAGAAGTGGCGCAATAAACTCCCCAGCAGCACAGCCGTCTGTTCAGTTAGAAAAACTTGATTCTATACAATAGTAACGCAAAATAATGTACAATAAGCAACATAAATTCAAATACGTTTTGCCGTTTTGGCTTGAAAGCGTAACAAACAAACTCACTTTCGCATTTATAATATTAGTTAAGAATAGCTTTTGCCCGCGACTTTGTCCGCGTAGAAGTCGAAAGGGTTGTAATTTGATTTTTTCATTGGTTTTTAACGTTTTTATTTTTGTTATAACATATAAATTATTATGTTGAATTGTTTGAATACTTATCTATACTAATAATATAAAGAGGAAAGATTTGATTGTTTGTTTGTTTGTTTTTTTTGCATTGAATACGCTCCGAAACTACTGAACTGATTTGAAAAAATATTTCATTGTTTAAGCTACACTATCCCCGGGTGACATAGGCTATATTATATTTAAATTTTATTTAATTTAAAAAAATAGTGATCCATATTAAAACTCCAATAACGTAACCGAAGGTGTAAAAAAAATACCAAAAATTTAGGTAGGTGTAGGTAGCTAGGTATTTACATAGGAAGGGTAGGTAGGGAATTAGGTGCGCCGTAGATGTACTTAGTGCTACACGTGCGAAGCCGGACCGGGCAGCTAGTAAAATATAACAATCTTTATTATAGTGTAGGGATTTAAAGGTTAAATAAACATGAAAATAATATAAAATGTTGTTATATTTTATGAACACGAAGCTCGGCCTTTGATCTGGTGAAAGTTACACGGGGGGATTATCTTGTTACAACGAAATCGACATACTACACCTACCGCAGTATTTCTTTGTAAACAATATTTTTGTTTTTCCTTCGGGTGCTAGAATCACCAGGCTACTCTGTGCGCTTACTCTGGAGCATGCCACATACAACTGGCCGTAAGAGAAGCAGCTTTACCTCAAGTCTACTCCCGCTATCTTAAGAGTTTGACCTTGAGCTTTGTTTATGGTCATTGCGAAGCAGACTTTGATGGGAAACTGCACTCTCTTGAATTCGAAACGGTAATTTGATGATGTTATGGGAATCCTAGGAATACATACAGACCTCTGTAAAGCTTAGAAACCTTCAAATGCGGTACTAATATAGTACGGTGACTTTCGAGACATTCCAATTATAAAGAGTATTTGCATTGCACCAAACTTTTATGTGAGTTCAACCTTTTTTTAATAAAATCGGATTGAGTTTTCAAACATGTGTCAAAATAAAATGTAATTTAATTCAAAAGCACTAAGGAGTATTGATATCAACTTCGAAGCAAATCACTCCCAAAATAACTTTCTACCCCTATTTAATCCCGTTAGGGAATGAATTTCAATAAAATACGAAATACATTTTCCATCAATTCTATTAAGAATGTTTATGAAAAATTTAAAGTAGATTGGACCAAGGAATCACGTTGTCCCATACAAACTTAGCCCCCCTTTTTTACCCCCTTAGGTGTAGAATTTCGGAAAATCCTTTCTTATCGGATGCCTACGTCATACAAAAAATACACCCTCCAAATTTCAGGTCTCTACGATCAGCAGTTTAGGCTGTGCGTTGATCCGTCAGTCAGTCATTCAGGACAAAGCATTTTATATGTATAGATTGTGCTCTTTATAAATTTTATGTTCTTGAATGAAATTTGATGGCTTTCAGTGTCACTTATCTTCAATGTGAGAGTTTCCTTCACTACTTACTTGGGTATAAGGTACAGTCGGGGTAATTAATTGTTAATCAAATTGATACCCTACGACAATTTGTCATGTATAACCAGTTCATACAATTACGTATATTAATTAATAATGACAGTTGTGATTTAATTTTGAGTATACGGACAATTTAAATTTGTATTCAATTTGCTTAAGAAATAATTTCCCTGACTTTACATTATGAGATTATGTTTCTTATTCAGGCTTGGAACATTTTTAATAAAAGCATAAACTAGCCTTTTTTTGGGGTTGGGAAATTATTATATAACTTCTCCCGCTCTGGGCGGGGCAGGAGAAGCGTCTCCTGCGGCGAATAGGGGGCGAGGGCCCGAACCTTGCCTCTCCCTCACGCGTTCCGCCTCCTCCTTCGCGAGCATTACTGCTTCGCAGAAGGAAGTGACGGCCGCCCATGCACTCTCGCTCCGAACCATGGCTTGAACCAGGGCCGGACGCGAGAGATCGCCGCCGCCGATCGCCTCTGTGAGGACACGGCGGACAGCATAAACTAGCCTAGCCTAACCTTACAAAACATTAGGATTGAATCAGTGTCTGAAGTTCTGGCCTAGGTATATACCTACACGTCGCAAGTTCGTTTGTCGCACGGTGCCAACAAATTCAGTTCTTAGTGATTATGCATGGTTGGTACTTGTGAGTGATAATATAGCGGAAATTGTAAATTGTGGATAGTCTGTGTAGATGTATTCATAAAAAACAATTTGACATCTCCGAAAAGATCACGGAAGCCTATAAAGGACAGAGCACACATTCTGCGTTTTAATATCTTTTCCGATAATAGGAGTATATTCGGTGATATTTGCGACGGTCGGTATGTTGGCGGCTTTATCCGTCATATCTTTTACGAGATAACATGACAAAGGAGAGGCCGGCCGTGTGCTAGATATAATTTTTAGATTCTGTTTACGTGATGCTAATATCGGACAGAGCTTTATATCGAATTTATGGCCGGAGATACGAGTGCTCGTACCGTTGTTAACAAAAAGAGGATGTTTTTGAGATAATATAATAATATTATAGTGATTGCATGTTTGATAACAATATTAAATAGGTAGTGTTGTTGAGTACCTGCGAATGCGAATGCGCAATAATTATTTTGGAAAATAGCATTGTTTGACCTACATGAAAGTGTTCGTTGATGCGGGCTGTCAAATAGAGAAAAGTTTCTGCAAAAACCCCACCATCCACTTCCCTTGAGTTAGTCACTCAAATCTAATCACAGTAGCTATAACATTACTTATAGCTTCAACCTATCACCGACCACCTCATAAAGACACTGCCCATCTCCATAACATTATCCCATAACCCTTTAAACTATGGCAAACGATAGTTTAGCCCTAATCGGAGCTTATGCTGTGTACATACGCTAACTAAACTGCCGGCTAACGAGCGGGCCCTGCCGGCCCTCGGCGTATCACGTCATATCTAACTCGTGGCCGCAAGTAATTAAAACAGAGAGAGGATTACCATTCATTAACTGACGGTAACAGGTAGAGATATGGCGCAGGAAAGTACAGAAGATCAGCTTTTAATACTGGATGATTAGGATCCTAAGCAAACGTAATCTAGAAAGCTTTCAGGCTATGTGAAACGATCTTCACAAGGGTCCACAGGTATTAGAATGGAGCGATTGAGCTCAATGATGACCAATTGGAGCAACCTGCAGAGGAGGCTTCCAAGCCTTTTGTTTATAATGATGATTTAGGAAATTAGGATGGCACGCAGAGACCCTTGTCTGGCTTTTAGACGGACTTTATGCGTCAATAAAAAACTCTGAGGGAGACCTGCAGTCGCACCGCAAAGGGTGCGTGGGAAACTGCTTTATAAAACTGAATATACTAGCACAAGCGAAGCACCCGTATGATCCTCCAGAGATTCTAAAGACCCAAATCTACATAGGTTAAGGTTAATGATTTGAAAAACGTGACATTTAGGTACCAAAACTTGATATTTATTGTAGCAAACGGTTGTTATGCACCTATTTTATTCTCAGCAAAGATAAGTGAAGCTCAGCTCCGCTCAATTCGTTCTGCTCGCTCGGACCGCCGGTGACATCGGTGTGCACTCAGCGCTATTAGTGCACTTAAGTAGAACAACTCAGTGCCAATGTGAGACATACTTTAAGATCGGTAGGTAAGTAGTAATTTGCTAAAAGGAGTCAAGAGTTTGTATTTAACGGACGGAAGAGATAACTTCGTCAAAATTCCTAGGAATAGAAATGATTTATTTGCTTATAATGTAGGATATACAGATAAGATGTATTTTTAATGAATTATCCCGATATATTTTACCTTACGGCATGCAACATTTTCAAACAATAGCTTTTATATAAATATCATTGTATTAGTACGTTTATAACAATGTTATAACTCTTTTCCAATTAGTTATTTGCGGCTTTATATTATTGGAACTATTCCTACAGTTTGCTACGTTTATAGACTTCTTAGTTATTATAATTTTGGGAGCACTCAGTTGCTCTCAATTTAATCAGTTAAGTACAAACCTGGTTTTATTCCAAACAATAGGGATGATGCCTGGGTAAACAAAATTAAAATTCTAATTAGTCCGTCAGTCAGATAATAAAAAAACATTAGACACGTATTTTTTGCTTTATTAGTAAAAAAATACTTAGATAAAACGCATTTTAAGTTGGGGAGTGGGGGTCGCTACGTCACTAGTATGTATAAAATCTACATACTCGTGACGTCATAGCACATTTTACCTCAATGTATCGCCGTAATCATTAGATTACGTGAAAAAAGAAAAAATACGTGTCCAATATTTTTTTATAATCTCAAAAACGGACTAATCAAAATTTTGTCATCATCCCTATTCTTCTCATCAATATTGATCTACTATACCACTTATTTCAAATATTCTCCAAGCCACTGACCCGAGTAACCCACATTCCGCATTCCATATTTCTCCACGAACCTAGCTTCAACATAAATCTCCGAATATATTTCTAAACAACTTTATCCATTGACAATAAAACATCGACAGCAAATATTTTTTTACTCCCACGCTCGGGACACTCAGGAAACTCGGAACTCGACAAAAAGCCTCCGCTGGGAAGTTTCGGCTTTTAACCGGAGTCACACAAAGTGCTTTACATACCGCACCTGAGACTTCCTACTGGATTGGACGCATTTTTCATATTTCTTCTTGTGCCATACCTAAGTAATTTATTTTTCTGAAAGAATTAAGATAGGGTTTTGAAAATAAATTTGTTTTTAATTTGATATATTCCGATTTAGAACAGTTTTTTTCTTTGTCAATCCATGTTGCCCATTATTTATGTGTCTTTTCGAGTGCTTTTATAGAAGATCCTCAATGAATAAAAAATAAATAAATGAATAATTATTACAAATTAACAATAATTTAAATCTAAAGGTCCTGAAAGTCTGTTTTTATTTCGCCGTGAAATGTAGCAGTAGCCCCCATATAAAAAATATCAAACTCGTAAAGACGTGAAAAAGTCGTCACATTTTATAGCAATACATGCGAATACGACACGACTACAGGCTCATTGTACTTTCCACACAAGAGTGTGTATGTGGATCATGTAGCGACGTAATTAATTAACATTCAAGTATAAATCTTGCGTTTTACGAGTTAAAATCACTGGAGTAATTGGGACACCGTTCTGCGTAATAGGATTTCTGAGTAATATGTGATTATTTTGATACGTATCGTATACATTTGTGGTTATATGTCTGGACGCGTAGCATGACAACCATAGAAACGGGTTTCCTACTAGTTTTTTCGACGGAAGAATAGACAAAATGACAGATTGTGATTGTTTAATTGTCATTTTGTCTATTCTTCCGTCGACAAAACCCGTTTCTATTGTGGTCATGCTAAGCGTGCTGGGGCGGCTTGTTCCACCCGCCGTAACAGCGTGAACGTTTAGTAAAGCTTGTGTATTATATACTTGGACCCCCTTGCACCATGAGCTCTTGGGGCTTCATGGGGCTCTTGACTAAGTAATAACAGCCGCACGGGTCGATCGATCAGGTTAAGCGACGCTTGCCGCGATCAGTCCGTGGATGGGTAACCATCTTAACATACCGCGACCCCTCCGTGCCTCGGAAAGCACGTTAAGCCGTTGGTGCCGGCTGTCATTCTTGGATCTTTGGCAGTCGTTACGGGTCGTCAGAAGCCCGAAAGTCAACCAGTCTTACCAAGGGGTATCGTACTACACAGTGTATGGGGTTTGTGGAGGTGAAATAGGCAGTCGCTCCATGTAAAATACTGGTATTCAGCTGCATCCAGTTAGAATGGAAGCCGACCCCATAATAGTTGGGAAAAGGCAGGCAGATTGATTGGCCCACTTGCACCATAAATCACAAGATACGTTTAGCATTATGCTCATCTTCAAACAATTGGCAGAAACAGAACGATGTTTAAAATTCATTAAGTGTTGGTGTTTGGTGATTTGTGGTGTGCGCAGACCTTAGTTATACTTTCGTGGCCCTTGAGTACTTGAGAAACTGTCTCGTATGAAAGTAATAACCAGAATAATAGCTGCTTCCAATTGTGAACGATTTAAATGTCAAGCGTCAGTACCTACCTGACGTTTGAATTTAAAATATTGCTACATATGCTTACCTTTGATATTTCTTAGTAATTGTTTCAATAACACATAGGTACTAATACTTTTTATCATTTTAGGACTAAAGTCTAGTTCTGTCGTGTTATTTCAACAAGAATATTAACTAACAATTAGGCTTTTATTACTGAATACTTAAAACTGACTACTTGACTTAAGTAGCGAAAAAATAAGGACCAAGATATTGCTTATTTCTAAAGAAATTTTTACCAACAGAACTACGACAGGTAGGTTGCTGATGAGGCGAAGACACGTTACCTATGTAATAATTTTTATTAAAAGGATTTTGTGTCAGTAGGTCTCTATAGGTATCTACTAAGGAGAGGAAAAGTAGGTTAATTCTACACATAGATAACACACATACACAAAGTAATCATGACGCAAATAACATCAAACTTCACAAAATCGTCACAAAAGCATATAATATTCGTAATCCGCCATTGTAGCTCTCGACCCTCGCATGTTCAAACACGAAGGGTTCATGAATGGTTGGTAACGAAACCGAAGGATTTGTTCTAACTGGGTCAAACAGCACCCAGCGACCGATGATGATGTATAAACGGTTTTGACCGACGTCAAATGAGTGTATGATACCCGGAATTGAATATGGAACATGGAGTTTTAGAAAAAGTTCAGCTTTGTAGAGCGTTGTCTCTGTCACTCATGCCTGTGTGCCAGCCACTTTCTGGACCTCCGTTATATTAACACCAGAACCACCACTTATCAATAGAATACCGTACAGTATTCTATTGATAAGTTTCGGTCGAAATGGCGACATATGAAATCTAAGCGATAATGAACTGTCGAAAGTTTAACGATGAAAGCGGCCAAGAGCGTGTTGGAACACATGCAATGAAGGGTTCCGTAGTTGGGATGAATTTATCCCAAGGACAAACTTTACATTGTAGTTGAAAAACATGTTCTCCCATACATTATGACTGCAAATGTAAGTTTAAACGCACAATATTGGGAGATGTGTCGTGTTATTTTAAGACCATAGAGTTTTTAAAGGTTTTCCTGTAATCTATATTAGCTTAATAGTTCGGAGATAAGGGGGGGGGGGGTAAATTTTAATCTATTTTCTTAAATATCTTTAAAAGTATTTATTTACAAATTATAAAATAATAAAAAATTGATCCTCACAACAAGCCCTGCATTGTGTAGGACTAATCCCGATCGAAAATTGAGCGGGATCCCGCGGGACTGTCGGGATTACGGAGAAAGGTAGTTTATCACGTTAATCAGCGCGTGTTGTTAAAGAAGAAGATTCATTATTTCGAGTTGGGTGGATAAAAGGCCCATAACCTATAATTTACCTTCAATTCACCTTTAATTCATTAATGACGACTGTCCCTACTAGCGTAGAAGCAGAACGAGCCTTTTCTACTGCTGGCTACCTAGTCTGTAAGTTTAAGAGCCATTTAGTCTACGAAACAATTAATAGTTTAACTTTTTTGCGCAGTTATTTTCAAAATAATATTTAATTTTCTTGTGTTTTCTTGAGATGTTTATGATAGCTTAATGTCAAAAAATTTGAATAAAGAGTTTAATATGTAACAAAAAGGTTATTTAATTTGATTTTATTATTATTAATATGAGAAGTCTACGTCCACCCTGTGTTTGTGGGATCCCGCAAATACCTGGGATTAAGAAAGATCAGTCCCGTAAATACCGGGATTGAAATTTTCTTGCGGGATTGTATTCCCTAGTCACACGGTACAATTTCAATTTAAAAAAAAACAATTCTCCCCGAGAATTTACCCCCATATTCAAAATTGTTTTATTGTCCAAATTTAAACTAAATTGGTCGAGTAGATTCGGACCAATTGGCTGTGATAGACAGACAGACACACGAGTGATCCTATAAGGGTTCCGTTTTTCATTCCGACGACGTACGGAATCCTACAAAAGTTGTACGTGAGGTCGCCTCTTAAAAGTTGTGTAAGCGTATTTTGGTTGAAGGTCGTAAAGTGATTTAATACGGAGTTGAAGCTTCTACGTCTTCTTGTGAGACGGATTTGACACATCTAATAAACCTCTCTAATTAGTACTACACGGAGTTAAGATTTAATTAAAATTTTGAGCAATAAGTAGGTTAAAGATGATCGATAATTATACAGTAGGTATGAGAATAATGCAGGTTTTCTTCTCATATCAATAACTTAGTTAGAGATTTATCGCTAAGTAACCTACATGAGGAATTCCACTTTGAGCACCAATTTCAACGCACTACAGCAAGGGGCACCTAACCTATTCCACTTACGATATCGAAACAAAACGTGCTGTAGATAGAATACCTCGCCTAGATTAGGTACTTACTGTTAATACTTTAATCTTAAATACAATAGGTTGTGGTTATGTACTTAAATCAAAACAGGTTCCCTCGTTCTCGAGAAAGAAGATACTGCCAACGATTGTTTCTAAGATAACTAAATGGAGCTTAATGTAGTACTTACGTCACATTCACAACTTGGTTCAACAAGTAGAGTAAAGAATCCAATTCACTTGTTCACAAGTTAATCTGAAACAAAACAAATGCCTGTTATAAATCTTGTGAGAGCATACATTTACACTTGTAGGTACGTAGTAAGTTCTCTAACTAATACTTATAATGTACGGTGAACAATTCAAGTCTTTTCGCGCCAAAAAAATTAATGCCTGTAGCATGCTTATAACAAACATTGTTGCCAAATTACATTTGACTCCTGTCAGGTAGAATAGGTACAATAGGTGTAAAACTGTGTGTATTTTAATAGAATAAATGATCTATTGTTAGAAAATGAAAAATAAATATTATCTACTTAACTGAAGTTATATTGTTTGCTCTGTGATATTTAGGTTTATTTATTGGCAGTATTCATAGCCGCTTCAATTTGCCAAACCTTGGTTTGTTTTAAATTGGGGCCAATCTTCGATTCCAATAGATTGTTTAGTCTAGTTTAGTCCATATTGGGTCAATCCTCAATTCCGTTGCTCTGGCTGGTTGCCAGGCTCCACTTGCCGGCCATAGATTGCCCACTCTACTCCGACTTACGCAATAGACTTGAGACTTAACAATCTCGAGTTTCAATGAAACAATACTTGTGAATTATTGTGTGCCAAATTATTTCTTGTTACTTTTTTCTAACTCATCTGGGTAAAGTTTTATTTTATTTCACGTCGCATAACTTTAAATACTATAGCAAGCATAATTATTAGGAGTAATATGTCCTAGGCCGCTATTTAACTTCTAAAAAGGGCTTCAATAAAAAGCTAATAACGTAGCATCAGTAAATAGTAGAAAAGCGAAAACGGGTCACGGGTATACTCAAATCTAATTGTCATGACTATCCTTACCAGAATTTGCAAATTCGTTAGTTAGTGATTATGATATTTGGAAGAGCTCGTGGCTAAGTAATAATAGCCGCACGGGTCGATCCAACAGGTTAAGCTACGTTTGCCGGGGTTGGTCCATGTATGTTTGACCATGTTTTCATACCGAGACTCTTCCGTGCCTCGGAAAGCACGTTAAGCCGTTGGTCCCAGCTGTCATTCGTGGATCTTTGACAGTCGTTACGGGTCGTCAAAAGCCCGAAAGTCTGACAACCACGGTCTTACCAAGGGGTATCGTATTACCCAGTTATAGAGTTGTGGAGGTTAGATAGGCAGTCGCTCCATGTAAAATACTGGTATACAGCAGTGCACCCGATTAGACTGGAAGCCGACCCCAACATAGTTGGGAAAAGGCTAGGCAGATTGAGTAATTCTGTTATTTGCGTCCCAAATCGGTAGGTACTGGGTATCATTGGGTGCACCACTCCCCTAGAATCTCTAAAAAACATAATACCTATAAGTATCTTGTCTGTGGCCAGGCAACATTATTAATGCGCTAACTAAGTAAATCCAGCCTCATCTCCTCACAGGTCCGAAGGTAACACAACGCTGTGGAAGCCCGAAGGTGGGAGGTGATTAATGTAATTATTATCCAAACCAAAGGCTCAAGATAAACAGACTTAGCTTTCGGGAGTTCGTCTTGAAGAGGCTTTCAAAGTAATGAGTTGACCCGATCCATTTTACTATCTAGATGGTTTTTTTACCTAATTGTCGTCAAATAAGTTATGTAGAAGGTGGCTTCGCTAATTTATTACCCAATCAGTACCAAACTTACTACCTAGAATCCTCAAATGATTATTTTGATCATAAAACCTACATACATATCTACTCAAGCAAGGAAAGGCCACAGACATTTCATCGTAGACCATCTATGTTCAATCGCTCTGTGGCGAAACGTTGAATTACAAACAACAAGTGTACTTACTCACAACAGACACTTGAAATAAATGTTTAATTTACTCTTGAAATAAATGTATAATTTTATTACTATAATTTACTCCAGGACAGAGGTTTCTCGTAAACAAGCCCAGGCAACAATCCTGACAGCCAATAGTTTGACTATCGCAACTATAGCCAAACTTTTAATGATCCGAACCAGATTCTCCTGGTAACAAATTGGGTGTAATTAATTCCGCTATGTTTAGAAGTGGGAGGTAAAGTTTTTGGCCAATACGAGCTTGTTTTGGCGAAACTACACTCGTTTATCATCGATCGTCTTTCGTTCGGGGTATGTACGTAATTGGGATTAGGTCGCAAAACTGCTTGACCGATAGCTGAACTTGTTTTGACCATTAATAACAGACGGTAGGTACAACTATATCAGACAGACAATGTCCAGTAAATTATAAAAACTATAAGAAAGCGAGCACATTGTAGTTATAGCTCATACTACAGTGTACTCGCTCAAATGTTACACAAATGCACAATTGTTGGTGTCTTTTACGTCAGTTACAAGTTTTTAATTACTTGCAATCCAAAAATGCAACAACTATAAGAATTACTTTGTCCGAGGAAAGTCCTACCAAAGGTATACTTATTTCTGCCGCCAACAAACAGTATAGTAGTATCACAGTTTGAAGGGTGTCGGTGATAGTGCAATTACAGGCTCATGAGACTTGTTGGCTTTGTGTTTGGGCGACGAGCGTGTCAATGACACGTAGGACACGTCGTAACTAGACGTGACCTGCGAGGTATTGCAGTTTTTAAAGGTACAGATTCCATGTCAGTTCTGTCATTACAAAATATATATATATTAGTTTTACTTGAGCTTTCAGCAGAATATTATATATGTTATCGGAAAATTTTACATAAAACATAACTAATATTATAAATACGAAATTGAGTTTGTTTGTTGGTTCGCTTGTTACGCTTTCACGCTAAAACGGCTGTACAGATTAGGATGAAATTTGGCATATAGGGTAGACCATGACCTGGATTAGGTTGGGACATAGGTTTTTATACCGATATTCCCACGGGATCTAGAGTTATGCTGGTGAAACCGTGGGGCGCAGCTAGTGACAAAATAAAAGTAATCATAGCCAGTGTTTTAGTACTAAAAAGACAATAACTTTACTTCTTACACACATTCTTACAGTAAGTATTCTTCGCCTAGCCGAGGTATTACTCACATTTGGAATATGTAGCAAAAAGTGCCATAAAAAGTACATCAACTAGGTACCGACGTGTCGGCTATGTATGTACACAGATACGTATATATGTACATTGTATATATGTATGTGTACGATGTTCGTAAACATAAATGTTTTAAGTATGGTCTGTCCCATCATTTGGAACATGATGATCTGATGAAAGTGTAAACAAACCCTGCTCAGGTTAAATTCTTAAGTCAATTTATGAGTTATTGCAATAAATGGAATTAATAACACATTCATGTAAATTTAGAAGGTTCACCTTTATATCTCACCACTTGTTCCTACAACTATTGTTTGAATAAATTATTAAAAAGTGATAAAAAAATCATAAACAAAACTTGCAGAAATAAAATTAAACTCAATTGTCAAATGAAAAATATTTTTAAGGTGAATTAAAATCATAATTTGAAGTCTTATTAATTAATAATTTCAGAATAATGAATAATTTAAAGTATTCAAGTAATCAAATCAAATCACTTAAGTGGCCCTACAAATTAGCATCCACAGGTATATTTTCTGATCCATTCGTTTACATTTTCATCTGACACTTTTCGAACAGATAGCGATACGTCAACGGATGCTCGGGTGCTGATATGAAACATCGAACTATTTCTTGGAATATGTCTATAATAATATGTCGGATAATATTCTCCTAATTAATTTACATGAATATGTCTACAATAATATGTCGGATAATAAGCAATATAGCAGGAACACACCAAACACCCTGTATAACTATATGGAACATTGAATAGATTGTAAATTCATCTACATTGCGAAACTCTTACGTGCCAGTGCTCCTAAGAATATATGTATACAGGTTTACATCTCTTTATGCCAATCGGTCCTGCAATACTGTGTTGGTGTCTGGGGCAGCGCCGCCAAGACGTGCATGCTGGAGCTAGAACGGGCCCAACGGGCCGTCCTTAAGTTACTTCTGGGAAGGCCGCGGCGTTTTTCCACGGACGAACTGTATAAGGAATCTGGGGTTTTACGCGTACGCCAACTGTTCATCCTAGGGTCACTTTTAAACCTTATTAAAGTCAACAGAAATCGCTCTAGTTGCAGTAGGAGGGGTAGGAAAACAGCTGAAAGAATCCCCCTTCCAAAAACAAAAACCCTCTTTTCTTCCAGGTTTTCATCGTATTTACCTATACGAGTGTTCAATGCTATAAGCAAAACCTTCACTGTACCGCACAACTTCTCTGACGCCAAAACTAAATTAAAAGAATGGTTGCTGGGCCGAACTTATGAGGAAACTGAAAGTTTACTTTGTAGCACAAGCTAATACCTGCACACTCTGTTTAAAAACACATACCCTCACTCACACACTTACACTCCTGCACACTCACTCACATTAACTGTTTTGTTTGTAATCTGTTGGTTTCTTTGTACTCTCATTTTTGTAAATTTTGTAAAATGTTGTTAATTTATGTAACGAATCAATTTTAATATTAATATAAATTTCAGTTTTTGCTATTACGCTAGCAGAACACGTTAAATTATTAACTTAGTGTATAATTTGGGTCACCAAGATACAGGCTGTGCCTAGTTTGGGACCCGCAGTTAAATCTGTTAAAAGTCTTCTGTTAGTTACTATTTTATTTTGTTACTTGTTTGGTTAAGAACTGCGTGTAAGTTAAAATATAATAAATAAATAAATAAATAAAAATAAAATAGTAACAGCTTTCTGAACACTCCACTAAAACACAAAAATACAATATTGACCTATTTCAAAGTAATCCCCGCACATAACCTTTCCTCAAGCGCCTGAAGAAATGTGATGGTTCAAGGCTGAACCCCATTCATTTTAGTACTTCAATTATAAATGTTGCCTAATTTATGGATCAAAGAAACTTCTAATTCGCCTTGTAAACCAAAGGATGTGGTGGTATTTGGCCAGCTATTATTTTCCGAACTTTCACGACCAGTGACATGGCTGTGGGCAAGTTATATCAAACGCACTTCCATGGCAAAAAAATATATTCACAGCGAATTTAAATAGTAGCAACATTAAAAAAAAATAGGTGCTAATTAGCTCATTAGCCTATTAATAAAATCGTTTATCAATAAAGTGTTCCATTACAATCGCAATTTAGGTACATTCACAACAATAAAGTAGCAATTTACAGAACCCGTCTGTCGTATCTACGACATAAAAGTTCTGTCGTATTGAATACGACATAAAGGCCCCGTATCACTTTCATATTTATTCGCGGGGCTGTAAAAGTGAAATTAACATGTTTACGTTGTTTTGGCCCGCGCGTCACCTTGTGCGTTTATAACTCAATTAAAGGTTTATTCACACCAGACATGTTTTGATCCAGTATATTTTATCTACATAAGTGCATCATAAAGTGTAGTGTTTTAGTAATCATCAGAACTCCCCGCCACGATATAAAGCTAAGTGGTGCTGCTAAATAATTGAAACGTAAAGCTTACGAAAATCAGTATTAAAAGAATTTAGTCTGAGGGGTCTGATGTTATTTTTATGAAGACTTTCAGTGATAGACTTAATGAAAAATGTAAGAGACCTGCAGATGATATAATTTTGTACGTTATAAAAAATACCTATCATCTCTGTCGCCAAGATATCTCTGATGTTCAAGCTCGTCACTGATAGCTTCCTAATGCTACGCCAATCACGCTAAACGTGTGACGTGACACAACATATCCACGTCACCGCTCTCGGCAGTGATGTTCATCTAAATGACAGGTAACACTAGGACAACTTCTTTTTAGCTACTAATAGACGGAACACTTTTCTCAATTATTTGGAATCAGTTATCCAAAAAAAGTTAAGTAATATTTTTTTATAAATAATGACAGTTTGATACCCCTTTTTTTTTTTTTTTCATGATGGGAAATCATCAAATGACTTCTCCCGCTCTGGGCAGAGCGAGAGGGTGTGTCAGACTTTTACTGACTAAAACCCACCCGTGTTCCTTCCGTTGCCTGTGTGCCGGGGCCGCGATATCCCTTTCGGACAAACCCGCAACCCCAGCGTTTGATACCCCTTAATTTCAAGATATCCAGAACCTTGGGAATTCAATATCCATAGTATAATTTGTTTAACCTAAAGTAACATAAAGCGCGTTGCAAACTTCCCACAAGTTCGACCGTTCTGCACAGATGGCTGTTGTCGACTGCGGCAAACAGCTTCGATATCAACCAGTGTCGCAAATTACCACTGTTCGAAGCGCTTAGCGAACTAACTTTGTAGTGTGCAACAATGTACATCTTCAAAACTTTGATACGTCGTGACATCTTCCAAATTAAGTTACATTGTAAAATATGTTATTCTGCGCACCGCACATATGAACATTTTGTTTCAGTGCGATTAGTAGAACGCGGATTAGAATTCAGCACTGCAATTAGGGAGAGAAACCGATTAAAAGATGTTTAACGATGTCTTGTCATGAATATACTTTAACATGTAAATATTTAGTATACTAGAAAAGTTTTGCGCTAACCGCAACTTTTGTATTATATACTAACTATTTACCCAACTATTTATTTAGCTTTTTTTTTTTATTCAAGTGCTTAAGTGCAGGGTAATCAGTAAATAAAATACTGTGGCACTGCCTACGAGAAATCTTTAGACACGGTATCACGTTTACGTAGCAACTCAAGTGTAAGTAAGGATTCGCGAACATGAGGAAATTCTATTAGATCCGCCGCACAATTACAATGCTTATTAAATAGAACGCCTTAGTGCGACTAAAAGCAAATAATTCGATCAGCTCGGAAGGAGCCGAAATTCGTGGAGCCCGGAATAATGCGAACACCCAAAATTAACAATGATTTACCGTGTGAACGGGACTTTGATGTCGAGACAATAGGCTTCTAAACCCTCTGTAGCGCATAGAACATTAATTTTACAATAATAATTTAACATAAATCGTAACTAAATAATGCGTATTTAGTGTTTCCATGGCAGAGAGCCAACAATGGGTTTGCCACGACTTTAAATCGCAGTAGTTAGTCGCGAGTGTGTCGCAGCGCGGTGTGGCCGCTCTCGTTGCTTAACGACCGCCTAACTTCGACCATTTCCTATAGGGTTTTTTATATGTCCCATTCACGGGCGATCGTTTATGGTTGCCGTCTGTCGTTTAATCGCACAACTTGCTTACAATGTTGCTCGTTTGAAACTATACGCGGATTAACTCCGATGTTATGCGGGAAACATTTTGAATTCAACTTAATTTAACTTCAGTTCAGATTGTCCAAACATTTTCATGTAAAGTTGTAAACATTCCACATTTCAGTGGTAGTTTTGTGGCTTTATTTACCAAAAAAATACTAAATAAAAAAATACGTTACATGTGGACAATTCACTCGCAATCGGATATGTAAACTTTGAACCCATTTGACCCCATATCCTTACCCCATAAGGAAATGACTTTCAAAATGGCGGCCCTTCCCTCACGGAGAAGTTGCAATTTATCACATTTTACAAACCATCTTCAAACAATATGAGCATGCTATAAAGTATAAACCTTCTAATTTCCCTGCTGTACTTTACTTTATGATTCACTTACGGAGTGTAGGCAGTCATCAAACTTTATGTGCGCATACGCGCGAGTTTATTGTGCGTGCATTGTTTCGTATTCGCGTCGTAAAACAGAAGAAGGCATTCAAATGGCCGGCTCCTCGTAGTTTTGTTTTGAATTAAATAGCATTCTGACTAATACGAATATTCCTTAGCTGCAATATTTTGTAATTAGTTATAGGTATTAGTTATAAGGAACAATTATGTTAAAGTATTAATTAAGGCACATTTACCGCATTGGTTAGCTGTAAGGGTAGATGTATGATGATAAATAAATAAATAAATAAATAAATATCTTTAATTTTAAGGGCACAATTTAGGTATACACATCATGGCCTCCTAAAATATTTCGTAAGTTGAAAACTATTTCGTATCATTATTTAGGAATGTTGGATTACAATACATTGTAGACGCAAAAGTTAATGAATCATAAAATTTCACTAAGTACGTCGAATAAAGTTTTTATATGAAATTATTTTTAACGATCTCCTCCGTAATGATCGAAAATCTTAAAACTTTAGTTTGAGTATCATAATTTAGATCGTAAGTACATTCCGAGAGTTTGAATGGATGCTTGTTTCAAAAATATTAACTTTATGTCTGCTGTTATGAATGGAAGTATTTCGTTTAATTATCTTCACCGCCCACACTCAACAACACAAGAACTTCACTAAAGTTAGTTCTGTATTGTTTTAGATACTATCCTACTACTCTACAATAATCTTAGTTTGAAACTTAAAGAAACACAGCATTGTCTTAAAGTGGCAAACTACAGAAAATAAATACTTAGACTGCCTAAGTATTTATTTTCTGTTACAAATTTCTTGTTTACTTATTTACCTAGATAAGTACATCAACAAGAAATCTGTAAGATAAATTCGGGAGCAGTCCGGGGGTTTACAAACGTGCCTAGTAAATAGTAATATCGTATACTATGAAATGAGCAATATTTGTAAATATATATATATATATATATATTTGTAATCACGTTCTCGAAAACGGCTTTAACAATTTCGATGAAAGTTGCAATATAGTTAATAAGCTAATAAATGAGCATTCTCTATTTTCACCAGAGCAGAGCTCGGTCACCCAGGTACTGGATAATCATGTGCCAATGTCTCCAGTAATGGTGTCACACACCACAGATGACATGCGAGTATACCTATATCAAAACACATCTTCTTCACGTTAAGGAAACACGGGAACATGTTACTTACAAATAACCCTCTGATACCCAACCTCAGGTTCATAAGGCGTGTGCCACCATCCCTCCTCCGCAAAGTCACAAAGATGTGTCCCACTGGACGGGGTCGCCAAAATCCTAAAACCTCTTTCTGATCACTTTTGACTTTTACTCTTTAACAAGTAATCATGAATGGAGGGTCATAGTACACTGATATTTAAATCTGGCTTAGTTACGTCAAAACCTCGACATTTTCGACAACGAATGTATTCAAGGTCTTATTGTTTAAATAAAGTATAAGATCTCTCACAAAATAGTTATAAGGTACAGTCTACACTCGACAGTAAATCAAGCTTAGCAGTTATGAGTCTAGGCACCAAAGGGAACAACTAAACCAATCAGACAGAATCTAGTAAGCAGAATTCGTTCTTAATCAAAACGTTTTGCAATGGAATATTTATAACTCACCTAAGGTACTCAGAAGTAAGTTTTATAAAAGTGACTTCTGAGCTAGTTATCGTTCGCTCGATGTTAGTGATCTTTCTGAATATTTATTGTTATTGCGTGTCGGTTCGTTCTACGCGCTACGAGCCGACTACGCGTAACCTTGACGGCGTAGTATTCGAGACACGTTTCGGCGCTGTGAACACGAACAACCCTCGTGGTTCGCTTTCATTATGCCTCTCTAGTCCCGCGGGGCCAGGGGTCGCCTCTCTGGATGTTCATTCATAATTACACCAAATGTCACGTCGTGAGTCTGTACTAGGCAGTATAACCCGCGGCACACGACTCTATGAGTAAAAGAGTTTTATTCAATTTTTTTCTCTTGTCTGTCGTTATTACAGTTATAATTAAATACTCGTATAAAATTGTTGCAAAGAGAATAAGAATTATAATAATGAATGTTGTGATTTAATATCTACTAGGTGTGCAGTATAATGTAAACTTTAATCATTATAACCTAGCTTTATTTTAACTGTAATACTTGCTGCGTCCTAACCGGGTCATGTACTCTTAAGTTTTAGCCTAGTCTAGTCATAGACTGTAACTGTGTGTACATTGTGCAAATAAATAAAATGAATAAATATTATTCGGCACACACTTTTTGTTATTTCATTTTGATTTAAAAAAGTGGACATAGAGTTTTTTTCTTCTTACAATTTACTTTTCAGAAAAATGCCAATTGTATTTAATATATTTCAGTAAAAAACTAAATAAAACATGTCTTTAACAAAAAAATTGGAGCTATAAAAAACATCAAATAGCACTCATTCAGACAGCAAAAAAATTACGGTTGTGTTCCAACAATAAATATATTTTAGTGAAATTGTAAATATGTGGGTCGGAGCGGAGACTAGTTTTGATAAAATAAAATAACTTATAATACCTAACTGAAAGACGGCATCCTATAAATAATTGCCGGGGTTAGTTAGTTAATAAGTTTTTATTATTAAGTTGGAACAAATAAGAGTCAATATTTCTTGCTGATCCAAACGATACAAAACACAATAAACGAACTCAACTCTTTCGTCATTCGTTGGTGAGCTAAATGAGACGTTAATCCTTTGAAAGCGTCAATACTCCTAATCGTTTAGACTCAGTCAGTCCATTAGTCTTCCACCAACTGGTTGACATTGGCACTTATCTACTACGTACCTATCATTAATAGCGCAATTTGGTTTAGTACCAGGCTGCAAAATTTGGGACACCGAGTTTTAGAAAAAGTTTATTAAAAATAAAAAAAATCTGTCATCTATTCAAATAAGGTAGAGAATCAGAACGTCAAAATTACATGAGACAGTCCCGCAAAACGATACGCCCTTCACCCCTTCCTAGTCTTTTAACTGGAAAGAAGAAGTGGCGCATGGCGCTACACACTCCTTAGAATTGTTGAAGAGCGTCTTCTCTATCACTTATGCTTGTGACAGTCTCCTAAAGCTCGATGTGTCATATGTTCGCTCGGGTACTGTATATAATGACACAGTAGACAAGCGTGATATAGGGCACTCACTGGAAACTGTCACGTTTTAGATAACGCCTACACGCGTCGCAACTACATATCTACACACGTGTCACTCACATATTCTCATATTTTATTCTGGGACAAATATTAGGATTCAGACGAGATGTCTGTGACAGAAAGTTTTTTTAAAAGAAACGTAAATTAACCGACTTCCAAAAAGGAGGAGGTTCTATGTTCGACTTCATATTTTTTTTAATGTATGTTCACCGATTTCTCCGTTAAATGTGGTCCGATTTAAAAAAATATTTTTTGTTTGAAAGTGTATACTTCCGAGATGGTCCCATTGCCATCAAGTCAGGATCTGATGATGGGATCCTGAAGAAATCGAGGGAATTTTTCAAATATTATAAGCAAATCTATAGCGATTTGCATATTTTTTGTAGTAACTCGTGCAGTTGCTCTCAGAAAGCAGCATTTGGTGAAGTGGAACTGATGATGAAGTCCACAGATGGCCACCGGAACTGCTCAATTATAAGTATTTCACGGGTTGCGATTCGATTACTTTAATATGGTTACCAAGCAATTTATGCTCGTCACAATGCATTTGGAGAAGCGGAACTGAAGTACCAGGAGAACTCCTCAAGGATTAACATCCCTGCATCGGGCAAAGCAATTTTTTGTTAAAGCTGATGAGTAATTGACATGAGACTATTGTAACTTAGATAAATTCCAAACTGACCCACTAAAAAGCGAGAAATAAAAACAAAACAAAAGTTTTTGCAAATACTATTTATTATGAGATTTGCAGAAGCTCACAATTTTTTCAAGTTGTACTGGAGCATCTGTCATTTTGTGACCAGTTTTACCAGAAAAGTCTAGTAGGGTAGGTATATATGTAGTAGGTAGATGTTTGTATAAATAAAATCCCTTTAATATTTGTGTTTTGTTCACTAAAATATAATACGTATACAGTGATCGTAACCCTTAAGGCCCGCTTGCACTTAATTACAAAAGCTCACACCGTACGCTCCATCGATACTTCGCGAAGTACATCTACCTAAATTAATTATAATTATAACTTCAGGTATACCTAATGAAGTTTTTCTCAGTAAACGAACTTCCATTGGGATTGTTCCCAGAACCGAAACTTGTTTGAAATCCAACAAAGCCACTAACACGTCATCGCGGTAATGTACTGATAGAATATATACGTACATAGATGAATATAATAGACGCTTTGAAGAAAGTTACTCACATTGTTACCCGTTCGACACGTGACGTAAAGGAGCAGGAAGCTGGGAGATAAATTAGGGCATCGGGGGATTACCGTGAATTATTTTGTATGAACAAACATATTGGATGGATTGAATCTTTGATTTGTCGTCCTTTAAATCACAATTTGAAGGGATGGTATAATGATCCGAGTCGGGTATTGTCTTTGCCTCGATCCTAATGGTTGCCATAGTAACAAATTATGAGGAATTTCATGACGAGATGGTTTGTTTAAGTAACCTCCAGACAATCCCACAAGCCGACCTAAATATTTATAAATCAAACCCGACACAAACGTTAATATCTCGATTACTTCTGCTTCCACACGTTATTTAAATCCAATTTATTATTTTATTTTTCCTTCCAGTTGAACTGGCACCAACATCTGAAACATTAGGCGCGCTCGGACCATCTCCAGTTTATTAAAATGGAATCGCGAGATTAAAGCCTCCGCGTGTAAAGAGGCTTATTCATGTTTAATTAAAAAATCTTTGAGTCCCTCCATCTCTCTCCCCCCACAGACTCGCGGGGTATTGAGATAGCTCACTGTTTGTTTGGGTAATAAGATATCGTAGAGTTAATAGATTTATCTCAGCTCGTAACTACGGTCTTAGTTTTGGATGATCGTGTTTATGACGAGAAAGCAATCCAGCAATCTGATTATTCTTAGTACTATGTGATATTGGCTTATTCACACAGTTATCGCCTGTGATGTGAGACACAAATATAATTTCACGCAGATTTTCTTTATCTCACGAGCAAAACTGTTATAAGTAGGTACAACAAAAATGGATGTCGCCAGAATAACGCGTGGCAGAAATCTCGCTTCAATAGTTTGTAGCAATTATGTTTTCGTCATGTTGTCATTGCCACATTAATCCTTATGTTCTTGATCAAAAAGATGACTTCTGTATGAACGTCTCACAAAGTAATCTTTCTAAATATCAGTAGGGTGTGAACACCAAGCAAATTGAAACGTGTTGTGATATAAGGCTGGTGGCTGGTGGCGTGTGTTAAGCCAATTAAAAGTTGGTCGCCGTGTGGCGCCTTTTCTCGTGGTTCACTGCACGGTCGCCATGACGACCAAGTCACCGTGGAATCAGGTGGTTTAGGAATGGAATTAGCAATTACTATATAGTAGGTATAGGTGATTTGAAGATTATTCTGATTAAATTTAAGTAGGCACCTGAGCACAGTATTTGAAAACCGTAGAGAACGTATTTGTGTGAAGATATATAAATTCAACAAAAAAAAACACTTGTTTAAATTCAATAATTGGTTGAAAACAGATATATTAGTGCAAATAGTCAATTAAGTTCATATTTTACTCTGGAGCTACACAAAGTTTAAAGGACAAAAAAACAAAAAATATATATTTAATTATTATTTCAATTGAACCAAATAAATAAAACACAAGCTCCAAATGTATCGTGCAGATGGAATGAATCCAATCTTCTTCGTAATTTAACTTTCACAGACTTTGTTTAGACAATCATGCGCTCGATTTGATTCAATAAGCCGCAATCAAGAACAGAGACTGTGTAGCCAAACACACCTTTACAAGCAAACAAGCTCGAGAAAGGACATAAATATAATTACTTAAGATACTTATTGTTAAGCAATTTAAAAATATACACCATCAAAAGTGGATCAAGTACATTTTTAACTATAAAATATTTACTAAATCTATTCTTCCAGACTGGCTTCTTACTTTAATTCCTAATTAACGTAAGAAGCCAGCACATAGGAACAACTTATCCCAATATTTTGTAAAAAAATTGAAAAATTTAGATTTCTGCAAATTGTCGGAAATTAACCTAAGTTAATGTCGTCAATTAAATGAAAAAAATGCACAAATGAGGACTTTTTATTTTTTTTATTTTTTTAAATTCTGAATTCACTAAAAAGAATCAATAGCGATCCAAAAAAGTTAAAATAGTAATCCTCAATTGCGGCGCTACTCTAAAAGTTACTTGATGCCTAGACACTTTTGATGTGTGTACGTATATAATGACAGACTATAAACCCATTTGTCCGAATGGTAACTAGATTTTATTCAAGGAAATTAAATAAATTCCTCATCTTAATCAAGAGCTGCTTAAAATGAATTTGTTAGAAACAGCAAAATTATAATTATTTAATCTTCCTTAAAATTTCGAATAAATATTTTCGTTAATAATAGATTCCTCGGAGAGCGTACTTCAAAGACATCTGTTTTACAATCCTTCAGCTTCACGCTCCCCACGAGTATTGTTGTGCCAAACGATTAATTAATTATTAAATTCAAGTCTAAAGAAGAACTTTTCTAAGAAAACTTCCGGTTATTTTTTCACGAACTCTTCTAGGTACACTTACCTACTTACCAACCGTTAATGGTAAAACAACGGAGGTATTTTCTAGGCAACCGTGTATCATCGCTTACTTTCAGGTGGGCTACTGGCCAAAGGCAGGCTATCAATAAAAGACCAGCCAACTGCGTGCCAGACTACGCACTATGAAGGGTTCCGTAGTTGAGATGAATTTATCCTTAAAACAAACTTAACATTGTAGTTGAAAAACATGTTCTCCCATAGATCGATATAAGTCAAGGTCAATTCTCCAACCGCAAATGTATGCTTGGAATCGCGTTTTTTTTTTAAATTACAAATCAACGATTTTCGGACTTTATCCTTTATATGTGCTTCCTGCTAAATTTTATGATTCTAGGTCTCTAGAAGGTGACCTAGAATCATTAAATTTAAGACGCATAGGTAAATGGCCCTTTTTTAAATGCGTTGATTTAGAAGGTTGATTTTTTTAGAGGTGCAAGGGACCATAGACTTACGTATTTTACATTAATTTCAACTTAATACCTCCACACGTTACTGAGAAAAGACTCGAGAGAGTCAGAGAGAAGTCTAGAGAGTCTGGACAGACTGACGGAAAACGAAGTGATCCTATAAGGGTTCCGTTTTTTCCTTTTGAGGTCCGAAACTCTAAAAACAAATACATTTTGTACAAGCCCACCTTTGCCAAAACGAATCCGTAGTTTTACTAGTTTACTTAGACTTGCCCTTTCAACCTTTAAAAGCGTTTATGCCTTCATGATATTTTCAAAGGATTTAGATCTAGGAATTTAAAAAGGTTACGATTCAGGGACCGCGGAAGTACTCCACGATGGGGTCGGAAACTTCTTTGGTCACCGCCTTCCAAAAACGAAGTACTCCATGACGCGGGGGGGTGGGGGGTTCTTTGATCACCCACTTCAAAAACGAAGTACTCCATGACGGGGAGAGGCAAACTTCTTTGGTCACCCCGTTCCAAAAACGATTTAATGTACATATACTTTAAATTTCGTCAAAACAAAAACCAAGTCTCTTACGTACATGCGCTTTTTCATTTAAGAAAAAACAACTTATGTGAAGGATATCACAAAGAAACCTTCTTTACTAAGTGATAAAATTGGAGGGGGCGCGGCCGCCCCGTTTGATTTCAGGGGGCATTTGGCGCCCTCTGCCCCTTCTTCCGCGGTCCTTGTTACGATTGATAAAAGCTAGTACAATCTTTGAGCCATAAAGTAGTCTATTTCAGTATCAAACGCCTCCTGTGCTAAATGACTCTGAAACACTCGGTCTCCATTTACAACTGCGTTAGACTAAACAGTGGTATAAACAGAGGTAACATTTAAATTGAAAGCATTTGTTGTACCTACCTACGCTTTACAGGTAAAAAAACACATTAGACTCTGTGTATATCATGCCCTGTACTGTAAGCGATAACGCACTTTGCAGTGATATGTGTCGTGGCTGTCATGATGACGAGGGAGTCAGAAAATTACATTAAATGTATTGATTTTACCAGCAGACAAGAAGTATGGTATGGCTTGTTGCTGTCATCTAACTATGTCCACACATAGTTTGTGACTTACCTACCTACTAAAATAAATAGTTAATACTAACTATAAAATTAAATAGTCAATAAGTAAGAATTATAATCAGAACGAATTAAGAACTTATTTCTACGTAATAGGGATGAAGACTAAACATTTTTTTAGTCCGTCTTTGAGATTATAAAAAAATATTGTACACGTATTTTTTATTTTTTTACATAAGCTAAAGATTACGGCGATACATTGAGGTAAAATGTGCCATGACGTCACGAGTATCTAGATTTTATACATACTAGTGACGTAGCGACCCCCACTCCCCAACCTAAAATGCGTTTTATCTAAGTATTTTTTATTTTATTTGATAAAGCAAAAAATACGTGTCTAATTTTTTTTTATTATCTGACTGACGGACTAATTAGTTTTTTTTTTACCCAGGATTCATCCCTATTGTCTCTTGTAAAGCGATCTTAAAACCTCCGATCTAACTAGACAGATACTAACGTCACTAATCACTTAAATTCTTCTGTATCGTTACTTGTCGATATATTTACCTACTTATTACTAAAATATGTTCTTGCAAAAGTTAGTTACATCAAGGCGAGATATTTCAGAGTTCCTATCGGAACTGTGTATGTACCCGTTACCGATATCTTACAATATACAATATATTATTATAGTTTCGACACTTGTAACCAGACCCGGAACAACCACTGTAGCATGCAACAGTGGTTGTTCCGGTTACGCGTGTCGAAACGAATGTATTATCAGGCTTTCAATACCGGTATTCCGGGATCCCGTAATACCGTGATCACGGATTTTATTTTGGCTTCTTTCAATACCGGAATTGACGCCCCAATCTCGTGATTACGGTAATACAAACATTCGATGTGAATGATGTGATCTTCTCATGTTTGTAATAGACTGTCACAATTGTCTTCACCAGCGCAAGCGTCCCGTTGTTATCTTTAGTTGATCACAAGTTGTAGCATCTGATATCAAATCTAATCAAATCGAATTATTTTATTTACAGATCATACAATCCAATTTGTTAGTTACATACACATCTTAAACACTAGTGTTAGTACATAATAATATTTGGCAAATTTAGGTCACAATATAATTACTAGCAATGTCAAAACCATTAACAATAATGTCAAAATCACAACCATAACGTCAAAATCGCCATTAATAATAATGTCAAAATGATCATCAATAATAATGTCAAAAATCCATGCCATGTCATGTCATGTATTATAATCCGTTTCCACTTTTAAAATTTTTATTATTTATGTTAACTAATCACGGTATCCGTTAGACCTAAAATACAAATGTTATATAATAATATTTAAATATTTTAAATACAAATATGCGTGCAGTTTGGATTGAGGGAGTGCAAATTTTAGATATGGCTAAGTCATCAGGCCTGGTGCATGGAATTCAACGAGCGGTTATAGACGTGTTGAAAACATAAAATATCAGTTTCAACGAACTTTTTCTGCTGTTCCTTCTATTTCAATCGCCTCACCGCTAAATTATACTGACATTGAGTTTGAGACTGACAGCGAAGACGACAACGCTGATCAGACTAATCAAGGCGAAGACGATGCTTTGAATTATGTGGAAACACAACCGCTCGAAACAGAAAGACCTGAGTTTATTTACAAAAACCTCATAGATAAAGGCTTGTGCAATCCAGCGCTACTTGTCGCGCGACGCGACACGAACAATACAATTTCTAAGAAAACTTCACAGTATAACAATAACCGGTGTCGCGTCGCGCGACAAGTCGCGCTGGTCTGCACAAGCCTTTAAGTGAGAAAATTTGTCAAACTTTTTTGTAAGTTCTACTACTAGATTGCAAGACAAGATGGAGCAACTCTGATTTCTCATTAAATACCTTCATGCAAAATGACTAGATTAAGGGCTGATTTTTCAATAGTCAGATTACTTTTATCTGAAGAATAAATATGCCAGTTTGGCATATTTTCTATAAAAAAGTTGTCAAACCGCCATATTTATTCCGTAAATAAAAGTTATGTGATGTTCGAAAAATTAGCCCTAAGTTTAAGTTTGATTTCGTTCCTAATTCCTAGTCCTACCTAAATAATCAACCAATACCAAATGTATATAATAGAGCTATGTATAAATGGCATTTATTTTATTATTTCTAATAAATAAGAACAAAAAAGACTGATTTGAAAATAAACACACGTATTTTAATGATTTTATTAATGTCGTAGTTGAACTTGCGTTCAATACCGGATTACTGGTATTGATACCGTGATCACGGTATTGACTTTTCGGATTTTTCCAATACCAATAGTATTTGAAAGCCCTAATTATTATACATATAATACATGTGTTGCATTATAATGATATTGCAAGCAAGCATTGCTCGTATTGACGGCTGATTTTTATTGCTCTTATAAAGTGTTTTAAGGCTATAAATATAAATAAAAGTGGATCGCGAGCACTTTGCAAAGGTTACTTTTATCGTTAAAAATTAAAGTGCAAGGTTCGAAACATTAAAGTTCTGATGCTTATTGCTTATGCAAGAAATGACCATGAATCACACTCGGTATATAGGTATCTACACGTATAATTTCACAGTGAGAAGCATCAAAGTATCAATTGTTAGTTTGCAATGATGTTTAAAAAGAGCTTACAATCCTAACGAATATTATAAATGCGAAAATGACTGTTTGTTACGCTTTCACCTCAAAACTAAACGGATGAGATTTTACAAATGGGTAGACCATGACCTGGGACATAGGGCCTGGGACATAGGGCCTGGGACTTAGGACATCCTATATCCTTTTTTTTTTTTTTTTGAGGATGGGAAATCGTCAAATGACTTCTCCCGCTCTGGGCGGAGCGAGAGGGCGTGTCAGACTTTTACTGACTAAAACCCACCCGTGTTCCTTCCGTTGCCCGTGTGCCGGGGCCGCGATATGAAATGAAATGAAATTGTTTATTCTGTAAATATCCCTATCCCTTTCGGACAAACCCGCAACCCAGGGACATCCTATATCCTGGTAGCACGTTCCCGTGGCATAATGTCCGACCTCCACGCGGACGAAGCCGCGGGCAAAAGCCAGTACCACAATAAATTATAAAAAGAATAAGTATCTTCAAAATTACATGATACCCTTTCAGCTAATTTAAAAACAAAATATTGAAACAAAAGGTCCACAAAAATCATCTAATGTGCCAGACTGTGACAAACGCAAGTGTCACTTTAACCGACAGTGTCAACTGCGTTTACATTAGCGGAGTTTTTATTGGAGCCACTTGAGTTTGCGACTATACTTCTTTATCCGAGCAAACACTTCTGTCGGCGAGTGTCTCTCATAGTATGCGCGTGTATTTTGAAATTGTGCTAAAACTGCGGCCGCGTGTTTTTGTGGATGTATTCATTAGCTTTTACAATAGACCCTCTAGAACGTGACGCGGTGAAGACGTGCTTGCTTATCACGCTTTGCAGGGACCGAGATGTTTGGCAAACTTTTGGTAATGACGGATACAAAGTATTTCTGTGACATCGTTTTGTATTTGTTGGAGCCATTTTTTTATATTATAGAAATCTTTTGACTCTTTGAGAAAAGATCTTTGCCCTGCGGTACTACATCATTAATATTGCTATGGTTCTGATTTATCATTTTTATATAAGAATTTTTATTTACTCTCAAGAATTAATTAATTTCTAGCCGCTGGTATAATGTCGGGTTTGGTCATTTATAAGAAGACTAATTATTTTTTCGGTTTCATCATAAGGATTAAAACATTCAAAGTCATGTTCGTTGTAATTTCCCAAGATTTTCATGAAAAAAATATGTTGATGAAACGTTTTAATAAAATCTGTTAAGAAATAGTCATTCAATGGATCACCGAAGGGCTCGAGGAAAAGCAGTTCAAGTTAGTCTGGTTTCTTCTGGTTATTCAAAGACATCAGTGAGTGGTTGAGCTTGCGATCACGCACAAACGGAATATTACTCGAATGATTGATGGAACTGAGCAGCTGGCAGAAGATAATTAATCAAATAAACAAAACACTTACACCTATTAAGATGCTAAAAGTGTTCATGCTATTTATGAATTACGTTCATTTTTCCAAAAGACTCGTTGTTAGAAATAATAAAGCAGTTAATCTTTCTATAGAATTGTGTGTGAGGGTTTTTCATAGGCTGTATAATTAATCTAGTGCTTAACGACATACGAGTGCCATTTCATAGTAATTGTATTACTTTTGTAGTGATTCGTAGACCGTAGCACACGCCTACGCACATTCGTAGAGGTACACATGCGTAGTGATACGCGGTCGCTACAGTTGGCTCGTACCGCACTAATACAATACCACTTAGGACGGCTTCCATTTGTCATTACAATATCGTGTCGGATTTACACAATTAAATTAAAATTTAATTACCCTACATTACGTTAATGGCGAAATCCCTAAACATAAGAGCAAATAATCATAACATTAGTGTAATCTGGCGCCACATAATTAAGGGAACGAGCAATTATGTTGATTAAAGTTAGCCGTAATAGCGGTACATTAGTACCGGCTAATGTGTGGGATGTTCGAACAAGTCCATTGTTCCGAATCATTGAGAATTGATCTGAGTGGGAGGGGGCCACGCCCCCCGCGTTGAATGATGTTGAGGCATGTGTTACAAGACTCTGTGGAAGACATTAGCATTAGGTTAAAAGCACTTTATTGCTTCATTATTGATTAATATAAGTGAAAAAGTGTGTAAAATGCTGCGGTATTTACTGAAAAATAGCATCACTATTGAAAACACTGATTATTTCGTAGTACATCGTAAAACACGAGTAATATAATTTAATACGGAGAGCTAGCTTGCGAATCATAGCGCTTAATTAAAATTGGATAAACACTGAAAGACATAAATAATGTGTTTATTACACAATGATAATGAAAACGAAAATTAAGAGATATTCATTTTAAAGTTTCTCATCACTTTGTTTATTCAAAGGTTCTTAAACGTCCGCGAGACGACGGCTCATATCCGCGGCTGCGTTTTATGTCAAATCAATAGGAAGCTATATACGAGGATGGCGAAATTTATCTGTATATTTACATCATAGTATAGTCCTATATCCGAAACATACTCACTGATCAGCTGTCATAAACTGACGTCATAGAGATCGACTTCCGTGTTAAATAACTATCCACTTTTATCATGTTTTTGGTCATCAATGCAGTAAGAAAACTGCCAAAATCTAATTGGCAAAAAATTACGAACTACCTCAATGGCGGTCCACATCACGCAACCAATTACAAACTATAAACAATTACCAACGTTATTACAAACGGTGATATGAGTTTGTAACACATTCGTTTTGAGTAGCATCGCAGTCGATCGGCCTTATTGTTTTGAGTAGCGTCGCAGTCGATCGGCCTTATTGTCTTGAGTATAATCGCAGACGATCGACCTTATTGTTTTGAGTAGCGTCGCAATCAATCGGCCTTATTGTTTTGAGTAGCGTCGCAGTCGAGCGGCCTTATTGTCTTGAGTAGCGTCGCAGTCGATCGGCCTTATTGTTTTGAGTAGCGTCACAGTCGATCGGCCTTATTGTCTTGAGTAGAATCGCACACGATCGACTTTATTGTTTTGAGTAGCGTCGCAGTCGATCGGCCTTATTGTTTTGAGTAGCGTCGCAAACAATCGACCCTATTGTTTTGAGTAGCATCGCAGTAGATCGGCCTTATTGTTTTGAGAAGCGTCGCAGACAATTGGCCTTATTGTTTTGAGTAGCATCGCAGACGATCGGCCTTATTGTTTTGAGTAGCGTCGCAGACAGTTAGCCTTATTGTTTTGAGTAGCGTCGCAGTCGATTGGCCTTATTGTTTTGAGTAGCGTCGCAGTCGATCGGCCTTATTGTTTTGAGTAGCGTCGCAGACAATTGGCCTTATTGTTTTGAGTAGCATCGCAGACGATCGGCCTTATTGCTTTGAGTAGCGTCGCAGACAATTAGCCTTATTGTTTTGAGTAGCGTCGCAGTCGATCGGCCTTATTGTGTTGAGTAGCGTCGCAGACAATTCGCCTTATTGTTTTGAGTAGCGCTGCAGACGATCGGCCTTATTGTTTCCAGAATCGGTCACAAGGACCAGCTTAGCATTTCAATAGAAAACACCATCCTCTCTGAAGCTGTCTCGGGTATGAATAACTCGCTATTCTAACGAACATACCAACTTACCCTACTGCCATCTACGCACACCCTGACACCACACGACAATAAGGTAACACATTAAGGTTCCCTCATCCGAAATGTTGTTTACTTCCGCATCGACACAAACCTCATCAGGAAGGAATCAGAACAACAGGCTAATGTCTATTATTATTAATTGAGGTTCCAGAGTAGCATGACCGATGTTCTTAGGAAATGTACAAACGAAGTTATTATATCTCTCTGATGAGATAATGTTAATAAATGTATGTGGAGTCGTGTGTGGCCCGCTTTATTGTGTTTACAGTAACAGGCGAAAATATACTTGCTATTCCTGTAAGATAATCTTGAATACAATATTAATGTTAGCGTCCATCAAAATCTCATTCGCGATTATAGAGCAAAGGAATTTCTAATGCAAACTACGCAGAATCACTTGGTAGTTAATGTTATGCTTATTATAAGTCTCTCAGATCAATATTAATGAACTGCCTCTCATTTGATAGTATGCTAACAAAATGGCGGATTAAGAAGACGATTATGAGTATGATCCGTAGATACATTTCTCCGAACGTAAACATAATTATATTTAAATTAAAGAAAGTACCTAAAACTTTACCAGTCACAAAGAAGAATAACCAGTAGAACGCAGGTAGCTAGCAACTTTAGTGACACTAGTATAAGGTTCACTATTAGCTAATACTGTTTCTCAGTAAACAGAGCACTTGGTGTAGTCTGAGTAACAAGTTGCTGCTCTATTTGCCACTGATAACGGCTGATAACAACGCGCTGCTAATCCGCTCCCCGGTTAACCTAATTACATACTGGAACTAGTGTTAATTAATTAATGTATCTAGATACATTCCTTCGCATATTTTCAGAAAGAATTCGCTGTATTAAAGAAGGCACAATTCCCCGGCTTGGCCTCATATAAAACTTTATCCTACTTATTAACACCAAAAAACGAAGGCCTCATAATTGCCAATTCTATAAGCGTAGGAACAAAAAGTTACCGTCGTAATCAGAAGCTCAGTAAAGTTCAAATGCGATTTATTTACATCACCAACCCTGCTTATCTGCGCCGGTAGCGACCGCGACTGGCAAACGGTTGACTCCGCACTCATAAACACATTTACTCTGCGTAGTGTTTATAGAGCACCTACTTCTGCTTATCCCTTTCTTGAAAGAGCTTGCGATAGACAGCAGATAAGTAGAACAAACTGTTCGTAATTCAGGACCATACATTATTAATCCGGAATCATGATTCTGGCGAGAAAAGTGGTGGCCCAGTGATAACGGTCCCGACTTACGCTCGAACCCAAGCAGGTGCTTTACTTTTTGTCAATAATTTCATCACCACTGCTCTCAAAACGGTGAAGGAAAACATAGTGAGGAAACCGGCATGTCCTAGAACCAAAAATTCGAAGAAAGAAAGAAAGAAAGAAAGAAAAACTATTTATTGTGACTCGCACAGGAAAAAAAAAAACAATAAAAAGAGACATGTGACATCTACCAACACGCGCTGGGCCCGCGTGGTGGATTACAGCCCATTCCTTCTCGAAGAGAGGAGGCCTGTGCCCTAGCAGTAGGAACATTATGGCTGATTATGCTATGAATCTGGCTCGAACATGTACGCCATCGAGAGTCAAGCCCCTGTCATACAGCCTCGGCGCTTGCCCAAGCAGCTTTATGCAATTAATTGGATTTACGGGCCGCAGCACGGATCTGAGAGACGAAATTTATTTGACAATATTCCTCCCACTTTACATCCTTAATTGCCGGTTTTAGTGCAAAATAAATATATTTTAAAGTAAACTTAAGTCCACGTAATGAATGTTTTAATTTAAATAGATAGACAGACAATCTAATAAAAAAACGATCATTATTATAAACGCTTTTAATTAATTGCACTGTCGCCAGTCAAAAGACGTAGGACGTTGAAAGTCAAACCTAATATTTCGCTCGGCTTTGCATCCCGCGCTGTAATCCTACAAGTCTACGGATTAGAGCACAGAATAGAATCCTAATTTCCCGACATTGTATGTGCTAGATAAATTATGGAGTAAAAACAGAAGTCCCACTTTATACGATGAAAACTATTTTTTAATAATATGGTTAAAGCAATTCTTGTTGAGGCGCAAAACTTGTAGGTACACACGGCTACATATCAAAGTTACACATTTTCAGTAAGTATAAGCACTCATTGTACGGAAATCCTATTTAATGTGAAATTAGCTTATACCGGAAATGTATAGCTTGATATGTAGTACGTAAGTAATTAAGTATAGTTTGACATGATTTTTTAACTTTCTTCCACAACTTGCTTAATCTTTGTAGATGAAACACGGTGTTTCAGTTCGATGCCAAATACTATCTTTACGCATGCACTGATTGTTTTTACCAAACATCTTTGGCGGCAACAAGTAAGACAGTGTGCTATCGCCCAAAGTGGATCTTCTGCATCCACCAATTCCTCTCCCAGCGGTCACGAAGCGACGACGTGGCAAACAATACATCGCCGCGTACACTCCCACCCCCGCATCGTCCCTCCTCCCCCCGCAACACGCCCGCCATTGTTTCAGTTGTAATTAAAAAGTTCGGAAGCAAGTTCACCGCCTCTCTGAAGACCAGGAAATGAAAACATAAAAAATGATTTTGTAAAGTTTTAGCAACCGACACTGAATGTTAAACAGTGGCTTCTAAGCTGTATTGCCATTCAAATTATGTGCTAATTAATGCTATTATAGCGCTTTATTTATAACAGTTTTTGATTATTATAACAAGTATGAGAGATGTGATTTGAATAACGATAGTTCAATCTAAATAATTGTTCGAGTATTAATGCGAACTTAGAAACAGTCATATTTCATATCCGACAATAATTCACAGTTGTTTCAAAATAATTTACATTCGTCTTTTAACAAAGATAACTCAATGTCAATGTATTGAAAACAAAGTTTAATATGTTATTTATTAAAAGAATGTTCATCAACTTTGCCAGTAATAGAATAAATTCTTCTGAATAATATAGTTCGTACCAACTATTTTTTATCAAGCAGTGAGACGACTTTCCATCAATTGCCGATGGGTACGCGTGGCTACCCATTTAAGAGTTCCTCTGAGTCATCACGTAAAGAAATCCGTTCGCATTACATCCCGGTTCCTTCCGATAAGGCAGGCGAATAAACCCGATCCAATAAGGATCTCCGCAGACCGCACTCTTCATAAACTTAGGGTCCTCACTCACTGATACACTTCCAGCCAGTAGGTTATACAGTCTTCCATTTCTTACACAGAGTTATTGCGTGGATATAGCCGTATATATCAGTGTCAAACACTAGGATGTATTGTATCAGCACATTGATTTAAAACTCGTTTTTGTTCTATTTTAACCTACAAGAGGGTACAAAATTGATTTACGTTTCAAATATCATCTATACGGGCATAGTTACGGGCTAGCGATTAAGATTCTTGTGGTTAATTTTTCGATGATGTGGACCGAGGACAGGAACTAAGGAACTAACGTAAGCTTACACTAGAAATTTTGCGGACGTCGAGCCCACCAAAACGAATGGCTAGCGTGGCTTTCAGCCACGCGCGGTCGTCCAATGGCACATTTATGATTGATGTTAGAGTACTTCGAATGATTTGGTCGATTTTGTCTAAAAAGGTGTGGCTTCTTCCATAAAGGGGAAGAGCGGAGAAAATACATAAAATTTGAACCGAAACAGCAGTATCTGATAAGGGTGAATGTCGAATATAAGTTGATTTTCGAAAGTCTATCCAAGATGTCGTTGAAATGTTTAATTTTTTCATCAACGAAAGGTGAAAAACTGTCTTCTAAAATTGGGGAACCTAGGACGTGCAGTGAACTTTTTTCCAAAACTTTTATATCTGGGGCTATTGAATTTAATTTCTGTATAGTCGATTGTCTGTCGGTATTGTCACAAGGGTAAATTACACATTTTGAGTAGTTGAGGTAAAGGCCGATGAATTGAAACTGCTGCTTTAGGAATCGGAGATCTTTTAGAACAGTATCTACGTCGCCTCCTAGAGTCCTATCATCTAAATACCATACTTTAAATTTTGAATTTAGTTGTTGTATTATGGGGTGAATAGCTAAACTGAAATGACTGGACCTTGTTGGCATCCGACTGCAGATTCCAAAACGTTGTCTTTATAAAGTAATTTTGAAGGGTACCTATAGCCCTGCCACAAAAAACCATAACTTTCCGTTAGCTCATTTTTTACTTCGGCCAAGAGAGTGTCCCTGTTAATGGAGTTAAAGGCGTTCTTGACGTCAACCTTGAGGATGACCTCACCTTTACCGGATTTTAAAAAACTGGAAAGGGCATGTACGCAGCCTCGCAGCCCCCTTTGGATCCAAAGCCAAGCTGTAGGGGCTGGAATTTGTTTTTTAAAGTATCACCGTATAATCTGCAGCATATTTTGGCTGCCGTACGCCTATAGGTACACCCAATGGCAATGGGACGGCTGCCGCCGTTCTTCTTGCGCAGGCCACATAAATTTTCCCCGTACAAGACATCGACGACGGCAGTATTCACTCCACCGTTGAGCATCAGGTTAATTAGGGCCGCAAGCTCCTTCAAAAGTGACTCACCAGCTTCCCCGGCGCCTGAACTCAACAAGTCTTTTAAATGTTTTGGAGTCAGGCCATCGAGGCCGTCGGCGGAGCCACGTCGGAAGGAGCTCACGGCTCACTCATTAAAAAATCTAAATTTTATAATTATTAGTATTGTGTGTTAGTTATCTTCAATGCTTGATTCCTCTATGTAAGAACCGGCTGAGATGGTAAAAGCCTCCTCCAAATGTTTCCAATCATCCCGTAGTCTGGCTGTTGTTGCCCAAAATCTGCCAGGTATTTTCTCAATACCGTCCACCGACCTTTCGAACTGATTCTTTCTTTTCTTATTTCTGGGGATCCAGTTTGTCACGACCTGGGCCTTTTTTGTAGTTCTAGCTTCTGATTGCAATGAACTGAAATGAAATTTTAATGGAGACGGGCATAGGCCCATCTCCATTAAAATTTTAGTTTAAGTAGGTATTGCTAGTAAAATAAATTCCTCTCAGAAGGTTGAGGTTCCTTGTGTGCATTGGAGAGTAAAAATATTCTCGATTTTGAATATATATGATAGTCAAATACTCGATATCTTTAGTATTCCGAGGTTGCTTGCTTAAATCTTAAGCTATTGGATTTCCTGAGTATCTGAGTTGCTGAGGTCAGATTGCTGCGGTCGAGTGTCAATACTGATTTTAATTTAGTCAGACTGGAAGCTGCACTTAGAGTAATTGCTAAAGACTAACAATATTATGCAAGACGAAGGGATATAGATTGTAAGTCAGATTGGAAACTTGAGATTAATTGAAGTACGTAGCTACTTCAATTAATCACCAAGAGATAATTTATAGATTAACCAAGAGTTCTTTTTAGCAGGTAAATTGAGGAATTTATTATATAACTTTTTGCATGTAGAGTAGTTGGTTGAAATACGAGTTTAGAAAATCAGTTTATTTTTGTTTGATCGTGTTTAAATATACCATACCCATCATGTCTGTGAAATTTACCAAAAAAAAAAAAACAATCAATAAAAATATCACGTCTGCGGAGTTTCACTAGGTAATTTAATTTGACCCGGTATTTCACTCAAATATCAGAGTTACCAACATGATCAATGTGTCATGCCCTACGTGATCGTAAGTCAACTAAAGCCCACACTACACAGCACACTATGCCTGTAACACAAACACGCGACTAAAAGCAGCACATCGCTCGCAACACAAATATTTATCAATCAAACACTAATGTGCTTTTTATTCACGTCTATCCATGTTACTAGGTCGCGATATACCTTACATACTTATAGTGGAGTGTTTTTAACGTTCGGAAGTCAGTGTCTTTGTATCTATATTTTAGTTTTTTGCCTTATTTTAGTTCCGGTGGCCATCTGTCTTCATCATCAGTTCCACATCACCAAATGGTTCTTTCCGAGAGCAACTGCATGAGTTACTATAAAAAATACCCAAATCGGCAATCGGTCGGTATGCCTATAACATTGGAAGAGTTCCCTCGATTTCGCCAAGATCCCATCATCAGATCCTGACCTGATGACAATAGAACCACTTCGGAAGTATACCCTTTCAAACAAAAAAATATGTTGTAAGTCCGTCTATTTATGACGGAGTTATGTCCGAAATACATTTAAAAAAATATATATAAGTAAACATCCGAATTGATAAACTCCTCCTTATAGAAGTCAGTAAAAAAAAAAATATTTTTGGAACAATTCAAATAGTTTATTACATATTATAACGACTCGACACGAGTCGGAAATCATCTTACGCACGTGTATCATACAACGTTTTACTATGCATTGTGCGAGGAAATAAAAAAAAAAACGAGCGAGTCTTACGGCAGTCGCCTGTGATGTGTGACGTCTAACATACGACGACGTATATAAATGATTTAAAAAAAAAACATGTCTTTGACTTTTGACTTCGACTTCGACTTCGACTTCGACTTCGACTTCGACTTCGACTTCGACTTCGACTTTGACTTAGACTTCGACTTTTGATTTTGACCATCGTCATAATCATCGCCATCGACATCATCAGATTTGTAAATACTAATTTGTGAAAAACTTTTCTCCAATAATAAAATCTTTGAGACGAGACGGGCTGACGACGGCCTCAAAAATTAAAAAAAAAACAGAAAAGTAAAAAGCACTAGTGAAAAAAAGTGACACTTTCCGCACAAATTGACTGCTTGGAAAACGCTCTTTTCGAGCAAATGCATTGTAAATATTTTTTTTCTTTTAACTTCTTTTTCCCGATTACTATCTCTTTATAAATATAAAGAGATAGTAATCGGGAAAAAGAAGTTAGTTAAGAAAAGTTAAATAAAGAAGATAATTATTAAATATTTGTTTAATTAAACAATTTATCTTGTCTATATCAAATCTTTTCTTCGATTTTGCTTATTTAAATAAAAGGTGGAGTATTGAAAAATAAATTCTAGCTGCCGTCCTCAATTATTAAGATAGAGAAAGGAAAATTATATCAAAAGATGAGTTACTGAAAGGGAAACATTACTGCAAATTTTATATTATAAAATGTTTTTTACCAATTCTTTTGGGACTTTTTTCAAATAATCTTAAAGTGAAAGACAAAAAGAGATAAAGATTTTTTTTTTATAAAACATCCTGGAAAATTTAAAGGGCTTTAAAATAACATCACTCTGGTTTCGATAGGATTATAACTAAGGGAAGATGTTTACCCCTGCCGGAGACTACTTTTTGGTGACTGGTTTTTTTTATATAAAAAATATACGAGTATTTTAACATTTTACTTTTTTATGCAGTATTGTGGTCCTTTCAGTACCGCATCTTCTAATACCATTTTCATTTCTCTATCTTAATAATTGAGAACGCTAGCCCCCGGTCGCACTTTTCTTGAAAACGGACACGGGTTACTAAAGTCATCGAAAAAGCATTAATGCTAAAGATCAAAAGCACAATATGCAATCCGAGATATTTATTTTTTCACGCGTTGTATGCTCTACTTTTTACCATTGACTTTTTATCACATGATATTATATAATCGGTAACAAGAGAACAAAGGATAATAGCCGCAGCGTAATAATAGCCGCATGGGTTGATCCATCACGTCAAGCTACGCTTGCCGGGGTTGGTCAGTAGATGGGTGACCATCTTTACATACCGAGACTCCTCCGTTGGTCCCGGTTGTCATTCGTGGATTTTTGACAGTCGTTACGGGTCATCAGAAACCCGTAAGTCTGACCACCAGTCTTACCAAGGAGTATTACCCAGTTAATGGGTTGTGGAGGTCAGATAGGCAGTCGCTACATGTAATATACTGGTATTCAGCTGCATCCGGTTAGACTGGAAGCCGCCTTCAATATGGTTCGGGAAAGGCTAGGAAGATTGAAGAGAACAAAGGATTAAATATAGTTGTTCCAAATTCTAAATGTTTTTATTCACTTAGTGACTAAAGGAGAGTTTTATTCACTGTTATCAATTCAAAATATTTTAATTCACTGAGTGAGTAAAATAGCATGTTATTCACTGTTATCGATGAATAAAATGCCCTTTTTCGAGTGGCAATGATAAAAAAGAAATTTTGGTAAGCTAAGCATTGCAATTTATAGGATATAAAATAAAATCCTGCTTCGATCTTAAAAATTAATTCACTGTTACAAAATTCCGAGGTCAAGACCCTCAGGCGCACCACTATTAGGTATGTAGGAGTGTTGATGCAAAAACTATAGTTGTTAATACTGATTTAAGTGTTGATGTTGCTTTTAAAGGACAACGACCAGCGAGTGGACCTATTTAAAAACCTGTCATTCGGTCACCACTGACCTTAAAGACAATACTGACATTGAAAGGGAACGGAGGGCTCTGTCCATGTGTGCGACTAGATAGCCCGCGGGTTTGCACGTGGCGCACGTAAATGTGACGCTCTTTAGAGCATTCTGTACCACCTTCTACACTTACAGCTTGTGGGAAAAATATTCGCGGGCGTCGTATGGAGCCCTTCGTGTCAAATTTAATAATGCATTCAGAAAACTTATGGGGTTGCCATGGCGTTGTAGTACGTCAGAAATGTTTGCGACTTGCTCGAGTCACGACCAGCCCTAACAGGGTTCCAAAAATGATGGACAGAGTTGACTGTCCGTATACAATTCACTGCTGTCAGTTACATGGGCCATCGTATCGTGTTGTTTACTAACACTTGAAGGATATAGTAGTTAATTTTTAAGTAGCTAAAATGTATGGCTGAAATAAGGTACTGAAAAACCAACTATTTACTAAAAGAGTTTGTAAGACTGTAAGTTACAAAAAAAAACTACAATTTTGCGCCACAGTTTTTACTTGTTCAAATTTAATATAAGCAAACAACTCTACTTTTAGACAAAATATATTTTTTTGAATGACAAGCCCATCTTTTGTTACCCGTCCTACCCCAAAGATTATACAATTTCCAACAAAAAGTCCCGGCCGGAAAAATACACTTTTTTGTTTACCTTTTTTTTTCTTTTTTTGGGTTTTGACGACACGGTTGGCGCAGTCGCTGAGTGATCGACTGCTGCGCAACGTGTCGCTGGTTCGATCCCCGCACGGAACAAATATTTGTATTATCTGCAAGTAGTTGTTCCGGGTCTGGGTGTTGTGTAAGTGAGTTTCTATGTTTGTAAACGCACCCACGATACAAGAAGAAATTCTTAGTGTGTAAGAAAAAAAGAAAAGAAAAGACTTTAATAAAGAGTTCCCTATACATAGACTGCTGTCTTACCGTTCCTAAATTAGCGGTGGAATTACAAACAAAAGAACATCGTAACTAAGTTTGTCACTTCTAAACTCTTGAGCCATTCATAATTCAAACAATTTGGAAGCTTGACCACTTTCCCCGCAAGTTTTAATGCTTATCACAAGGCTACGTAGGTATTCGAAGTAACTTTTGTTTACTAAACTCATCATAAAATCTACCGGTACCTATTCCACAGGATCTACGACAAAATAGTGGTTTTATTGGATAGTAATCCAATATATATACAATAAATAAATTTCTTTGCCTTCCGCTGATTAAACGGAGAAATTCATTAGGAGTTTCACAAGGAAAAAACAGTTTTCTCATTTCATATGGTATAACATGCGTTATATAAGAAGCATACTTCCACATCAGAACATAATTAAAACCATAGCATTCTATGTATACAAACATGTGGTTTTATTACGTCATCATTTATGAGTTTTAATGAATCACAGGCATAAGAGGAGGTCATAGGAGCGTGGCACGTGATTACATGCAGTGTGCGGGCGCTAGGCAGCGCGTGTGACGTCATAATGACTGGCTTGCACGTCCAGCTATGTGTGGGGCAGAAGTAAATGGGTGCTGGAAGGACGACTGAAAGCTCACAGTAGTTGTTACAAAGTAAAAGTTCATAAAAATCGAGATTATGAGGTCTTGATGACGTAACTAAGGTTGTCGGAATGAGTACATTAAAGCAAGTTTTAAGCTTAAAGTTTTAAAATTAGATGTATAAAAATTTAGAACGCCTCACGACTACTTTTTAAATTAAATTGTTATTTATGCAGAAAAATAAGCGTAAATATTTTTAATTAATTCACCAGTCAGATTCAACGAGAAACTCTGGCTGTCGGTATTTATTTTTCAAAGCTTTGAGTTGACTTTGTATGCCTATGTACTATGAAATAAGCCTTCTGTTGTACGTAATGAGGAACGTAAATCAATTTAGTATCATTTCAGCCTGTAATTGTCTAACTAATTAAAGGAACGAGTACCTATTGATAAATACCCGAAATACAATATAACACTTTTCGAAATGTCATATGATACGTACAGATTCGCGTCCACGTAGGTAAATAGGATTTTATTGGTTACTTGCCGAAGGTTACATGAAAATAAATACGTAACAGGAAGCAGCTAATATTTATTTGCATGTAACGTGTTTCAGTTCAAGTTCCAAATAACTTTATCTCCCAAAGTAATTACATGACGATTATAATCAAAGGAAATCTCACAGATTACCCATGTCAATCAGAAACAAGTAAAGCTGTGTGTCCACGAGCGAATCCTCGGATATACAAAGCCGAGCCATTACCAACGTTTAGCTCAACACGGCTCGTAATGGAAGAGTTAATTTATTCGAACAAGCACTAGTTTGTAACTCAGCCGGAGTTTAATTCAGTCGTGACGAACGAGCGATTTCCATGACGATGTCTACCGTGTGGACGAGGCTCAAGCGATGAGCGAGTGAAGTTTATGAGAAGATGTATCTTGGTCACGCTTTTGACATAGCAGATTTTCCGAAAAAAAGTTAGTTCAACAAAGCTTTTCTTCTAGGATGTATTCAATATTTTGCTGTTACTGGTACATAAATTGCGCTAGTTATTTAATAAAAAATTCTTACAACCAGAAATTAGCATGGTTTCTGACAAATCATATTAGAGTGACTTCATACCCAAAAGTTAAGGTGGCATCTAATAGAGAGTTCATCAACATTTAAAATATGAAGGAAGATATTATAGTCATAAGATTATCTTTAAAGTAGCGCTTTCCTGTCACACCCTCCACCAACCGCCCCTAAATTACAACCAGTGGGTGTAATGCGCCGGCTCCGACACCCGACGGCGCGCGACGTGGCGTCGGCGTCGAGGCGTAGGTAACGCGACGACTTTGTACAGCTACGGGCAGTTACCGGTAGCTGTACAGTGTACCTAGATCTACTCCAGTTAGGGTAAAAGTTCTGGATGATTTCATTCCTCTGATTGATTCATCCTGATTTTTGGTTGATTTCTGAAGACATTATAAAGAGCAATCTCTCTAGAGTTGAATGTATAATAGTATGTATAGCTTGATAAATGTTGCCGTGTGTACATAATACAAGACTTTACTGAATTTTGCTGAACAAATAGTTAACGCTGGAGAGGAGTAATGAAATGTAATTGACAGTTTGACATAAGAAACATTGTTATGGTTGTTAACGTTACTTTGTTAATGTTGTTTATATGAGGATATATTTCGGTGATTAAATTACTTACTGCTATTTTATTTAAATTAATATCAACGTAATTTGCTCATTTAAGGTCGATGCGACAATTTTTTGTCACATCATTTAGTTCTTTGTGAACTAAATGATTGGAGCCCAAAACACTTTCCGAGTCTTAGAGTATATAACACTGGAGAAGCCATAGGCACAATATTCCAAACAAAACAGTCTGTCACTTTTTGCTGAGGACGCGTTAGCGAAAAGAGAAGTCCGTAACATTCATTTTTATTTTATCGATATCGATATACATTCGGAATTTAGTTTGAATCCATGAAATAAAACAGCTGTTGCATAAAATAGTTACATTTTAATAAGAAGAGAAAATAACTTCAATTAAATAAAAGTAATTAAATTTGTAATAAGTAAGTAATCTCAATAAAAATTAGGTCAAGTTCAAAAAAAAAAAATATAAACAGCCACTTCAATGGACAAAAACAAATTATAAAACATTGAACAATCAACAAAACATAAACAAAAATAATTACTAAGTAATTTTTACTAAGAAATTATCGACATGTCAATTTTGGGTTCAAACATGACCTCAACTCTACGGTAGTCTCGTTAACATTTTTACTAGAGGATATAATCGCATGTCAAGTGCGTGTAAGTTTTGTTGATTTGACGTATATTTTCGTAATGCAAAAGAAAAGAAATTTTGATCTTTACGAACATAAAAACGAGATGTAGCGAGACTCGGTGACGTCACAGAAGCAACGAGAGGAAAAAATTCGATTCATGCTACGTTTTATATAGAATCATGGTTGAATCGAATGAAAAATCGATTTGTATTATGAGGTTAGGATTTTAAATTTCAATAATAACATGACTAAATCTTAAAAAAAAAAAAACAACGTATGGAAAGTTATTCAGTTCCTTATGTAAATTTGACGTATTTGAACGCTTTTTACACCATTTAACAGCACAAATAGGCATTTACACGGAGCTCCGTATTCCTTTAAAACGATTTACGAAGTGCGATAGAATCGATTTGAAAGTAGTTTTTATGAACTTACTAGAACATTTGTTCTGGTACTTTTACAGAGGGGAAGTGTTCGTAAGTATTCTCCAGTGTTATATATACTCTAAGTTCCGAGTCAATAACTTCTGTTGCCATTTTGAAAATCTCTTCCGGATAGCGTAGAGTCAGGTACTTTTACCTGAATCGGAAACGTTTTATATGATTATTTATAGTGTTAATTTAACAACAAACAATGCTTAGATAGATACGTTTATCCCTACAATTCGGGGGACAGACCAGTCTGTCATCTTTAGTAACTACAGTCCTGTCAAAAAAATCAGCACGCTATTGGGACGCATACTTTGGTTTTTTCATACAAATAGCTATCCGTATTAAGGCTTGTGCAGAGCAGCGCCACTTGTCGTGCAACGCGACTCAAACAATGAAATTTCTAAGAAAACTGTAGGTACGGTATAACAATAACCGGCGTCGCGTCGCGCGACATTGTCGCGCTGGTCTGCACAAGCCTTTAAGCGATAACCCCTCCCATCGATAGATATTGTGGGCCGGTAAGATTCCATAGTCTCTGACAGATTGTTGGGACGTTAAAACCATAGACAGATAGGTTTTCTATCTCCAGTATGTCAATATTAGTGATAGATAGGTTATTGGGTCCGGCCGTTAGTCTACAAAAATATATCCGTAACCGACACTCTTTCCGTCAATATCTTGAGCCTGTCTCTGATGTGTCTCGTAACATCACAATCTCTTCAGAGAGACTCACAATCTCGGCAAACGATCCAACATTCCTACCTTTTGAATCCTAATTCTGTTGCTCTCTGCTCATTGCGAATGGGATCATTTGGGTTTATCTACAGACTTGGGCCTATCTGCAGAGAATGTCTCGCTACAATGACAGTCTTTTATTTCCTACTGCTCTGGTGTTTAGCGAGAATGATAGCAGAATGAGGATGATTAAGAAACTTGTCGTGTCTTACAAATGGTGACTTTAAGGCTAAAAACATTAGGAACCTTAAAGACTTCGCTGCGGCAGTGTATAAAAAGAGTTGTTGCAACCCGATAATGAATTTCTGTCAAATTCTTTTTTGTGGTTTAAAAATAGTAAAAATAAAACAACGACGAGGCAATAGTTGTGCTATGAGTTTTTCCGCTTATTCAGGCTGTTCAATATCAAAAATAAATAAATGCTCTACGATATTATTTTCTTCATTGTTCATTTTACTGCTAGAAAATAAAATATCTTTACACACAAAAAATAGCTATTCATTTCTTTATAAGACCGGAAAGAGTAGGAGCAAAAGCCCAGCTGGGGACTAAACAAGATTAATTAAATAATACAAGATAGAAAAAGTACAAAAATCACAAAATAAAAAACCCTTCTAATAAATAATTCTTGTTCTTTTTCTAATGTCGTGTCCGCAATCCCTTCGACTGTGTATGACGTTTAAAACGACGACATTCGGGTCTGTGCGCTACGCCTGCGTAGTACGCCAATAATACGCGCGTAGTCCGCCCGTGAACGCAAAAACGACGATATCTCTATAGTTACGATAGGTAACTCTCTGCCAGCTATGTCGTTGGTATCGTTATTAAATAAGCTAGCACACTTTGAAAGGATTAACATAATACTAACATCTTTTAATTCATGAATTCTAGACTGAAATCCAGGCTAGGAAATCATTTCAGCCTATTTTACAAAAGTCATTAAAACTAAAAATATTTACCAATATTTCGAAAAGTTTTTGTTTCATTTACATAAATAGACATTATTTTACAGTAATCATTAAAAAAAACGCACCTTCACGTACATTTAATTAATAATAGAGATGTTTACAATAGCATGACTCATAAAACTCGACCGTGCGCCGAACGATAACAAAGAGTCTATTCATTGTTCAACTGTTTTGTTTGTGTCATAATTTATTTTACAATGCATTTGCTCGAAAAGACCGTTTTCCAAGCAGTCAATTTGTGCGGAAAGTGTCACTTTTTTTCACTAGTGCTTTTTACTTTTCTGTTTTTTTTTTAATTTTTGAGGCCGTCTTCAGCCCGTCTCGTCTCAGAGATTTTATTATTTGAGAAAAGTTTTTCACAAATTAGTATTTACAAATCAGATAATGATGATGACGATGGCGATGATTATGACGATGGTTAAAATCAAAAAGTTGAAGTCAAAGTCAAAGTCGAAGTCAAAGTCAAAAAGTCGAAGTCAAAGTCAAAGTCGAAGTCAAAGTCAAAGTCGAAGTCAAAGTCGAAGTTAACGTCAAAGTCAAAGTCAAAGTCAAAGTAAAAATCAAAGCCAGAAGTCATGAATTAATTTTGTTTTTATCATTTATATAAGTCGTCATATGTTAGATGTTACACATCATAGACGACTGCCGTAAGGCTAGCTCGTTTTTTTTTTTTTTCCTCGCACAATGCATAGTAAAACGTTGTGTGATACACGTGCGTAAGATGATTTCTGACTCGTGTCGACTTATACACTCGCTCACTTCGCTCGCTCGTGAATAAAAATGCCAATCGTCGCAAATCACCTACCTTCTGCACGTATAGCATAAATAACTATTACAACGCATTTGCTAGAAAAGAGCGTTTTCCAAGCAGTCAATTTGTGCGGAAAGTGTCACTTTTTTTCACTAGTGCTTTTTACTTTTCTGTTTTTTTTTTAATTTTTGAGTCCGTCGTCAGCCCGTCTCGTCTCAGAGATTTTATTATATCCGAATGATGATGATGACGATGGCGATGATTATGACAATGGTCATAATCAAAAAGTCAAAGTCAAAGTCAAAGTCGAAGTCAAAGTTGAAGTCGAAGTCGAAGTCGAAGTCGAAGTCGAAGTCGAAGTCGAAGTCGTAGTCGAAGTCGAAGTCGAAGTCGAAGTCATGAATTTTGTTTTTATCATTTATATACGTCGTGGTATGTTAGATGTTACACATCGCAGGCGACTGCCGTAAGGCTCGCTCGTTATTTTTTTTTTTCCACGCACAATGCATAGTAAAACGTTGTATGATACACGTGCGTAAGATGATTTCCGACTCGTGTCAACTTATACAGACGCCCGGTAGTAAGTTTCCGTGGGATGATTTCCGACCTCCACGCGGGCTAAGTCGCGACCGAAAGCTAGTATATTATATATATATAAATATATCCTACTAATATACTATAGTAATAATATTATAAATGTGAAAGTTTGTATGTTTGGATGTTTGTTACACAATCAAGCAAAAACGGCTAAACGGATTTGGATGAAATTTGGCAGACAGATAGCTTATAACCTAGATTAACACATAGGATACTTTTTATCCCGGGAGTACGTTCCCGTGGGATGATAAATTACCCACCTCCACGCGGACGAAGTCGCGGGTGACAGCTAGTATGACAATAATTGAAAACAAGCATCGTTTTTTTTTTCTATCAATCTAAATACTTAATGCTGTGATAGACCGGCCATAAGTTTTGCCTATCAGCCGACTTGCTGTAGTGACTAATTGGATATTAAGATTGTATTTCATTGAATTTTACGAAGTTTAATTTGTTGTCGTAGTGACGTCTCCAGTTCTCCACCCTGTACTCGATATGCTAAAACCAAATCTAATTTCAATCATCAATCTGCCAAGCGCCAAGGACAATTTCCCCTTTGATCGCTGTACCTCGTCACATATGTACTAACTAGTTGCTATCGACTAAATAATTTAAATACCTACATTTACTTACCAACACCTCTGCCTCTACGAGGGATAAGAGCGTGGTGTGACAATAAAACTTAATAATCTTACAATCGTCCTGAACGACTTACAAGTACTCATCTTAAGTAATAACTTACCTAAGAACACAAGTGTCTCCATGGTTTAAGAGTTGTTCAATATTAATTAATGCGAACAATGGGCACTCCAATCACGGCGAGGAGCCACAGACTCTTGCTACACTCCCGACTAATCCTATTTGCTGCCATTGTCTGACAGTGGAGGCGAGGAACAAGCGTGTCCCCTCCCCACCTTCAGTCCGGATCTAGTTTCTCTAACAATTATCCGTGATGGCTTTATATCCACTGTTAACATAAGGGTTTTTAGACACGGACATAGCCCAGTGAGGTACGTGATAAAGGCGTAGCAGTGATATAAGTCAAAGTGAACTTTAAAGCATCTATACGTATGTAGGTGCTGTGGTCTCGCCGAATATTCCGAAGTTAGAGGATGGGTCCGGTGTAGAACACCCACCTTGTGGTTTGAGCAGGTTTAACCAATCTCTTCGTTTTGCCTATATATCGAAGATATCCAGGAGATAATTTTTACAAGAAAAATAAAGTGGAGCACGTTGCGATAGTTTCAATCAAGTCAGTTTATATCTCGATCGACCCGAGATTTAAACTATAATTAAACTTATAAAATTAATTATGTGCCTAGATTATTTCTAAGTAGGTTATAAACTCACAGGACTATTAACTTTAAAGTTGAGGGTTAATTCGACGGATTCCGAGAACAAAATGTCCCCAACTCGTCCTAAATTCCAAAACTCGTCCTAGAGACATACCGAAAAATTCCAATATTTGTTCAAACTCCTAATTATTTTGTTTCAATTCCAAATCACTGAGTTTCTAACGAATAATTAATTTCACTTGATTGAAATCAATGGTTTAATTGAACCTTTAAAAGCGCTCTTAATTTATTATTTTAATTTATCTTATTTAGCATGTAAAGTGAAGGTAAGAAACTTCGATGCTACAGTGAAAGTTGCGTCACTAATTTAATTAATTGTTTTCAGTGTAATTTATTTGGATCCAATTAAGATCGTTATTAAGTAGGTGGTGTGTAACAGTGCTACTTGTTAAGAATTAAGTCACAGTTCATGTCAGGACACGGCCTCAGTGTACGGCGCGGCAGAGTTTCAAGAGCGGTCGCAATTTCGACAGCCACGAACATGCCCTTGACTTGTCCAATAAAACCTATGTAGTTCAATAAACTTCAATCATCTAATCTATTTTAAGCCTTTTACACATTTCATGAGCTGTAAAGAGTTATCTTACGTCTGAGCGACGTTAAACAATAAAACGGCTGTGAGCGCCAAATAGCCCATCAAGTTAGTTCCCCTTCACTGAACACGGTTATCACAAACATTCCGAAATAAGTGATTCTAACTCAACATCCTGGAGTAAGAGTGGAAGTTATTGTCGAGAAGCCATAACAAATAGTATGGAAAACTAAAAGTTTGGACTCAATCACGCCTTAACAAAGCAATGTATCATGATGTTTTCAAATCGTAACTTTCCTTTCTTCATCCAATCTGACTGTTTGAACCTAGTAAATAATTTCTTAATCACTTAACTCTTCTAGCTACGCTAAGAACTTAATATTCACAACACAAGTTATATCATTGAAACCGAATCTTGTTGTCATTTGTAGATTAGTTTTCAAGTACAGACAGCGGTGATGGCTTCTACCTCATCTGTTTTATCGGATGCATCAGCGACGAACAGTCGGCTGCTGGCGAGGGTGCCTATCATCAGCGACGAACAGTCAGCTGCTGGCGAGGGTGCCTATCATTGAAATGGATGGTTTTACTATTATTGCTTTTGACGCTAAGTTTAAAGAAATTGCTACATCTGTACCGAGAGGGTACACGTTTGTACTGCACCTGCGCCTAGTTGCGTATTCCTTTCACATACGGAATGATAATGCATTGCTTTATATTAGTAATGTTTGAAAAGTTCATCTGCTCGACAGCAAAATTGTTAAACTATCAAAATAAATAGGATTGTGCAATATTCTAATATAATATATAAAATCTCTTTTATCAAAGGGGCATTGGTAAACGTAACATTATCAGCATCATCAGTAGGAAGCCAGATAGCTACCCCAACGTGAACAGGACAACGTAAGCCGATATGTGATATAGTGACTTGTGGATATAGGCTAATTGGAAGACGCAGAACATCACCTTGTATTCAGTTTAATCCAGTAGCTTTGTATCAAAAAGTAATGCTGGCAGTAATATTCTAGTAACAGAACCACTTTAGATTATGTTTCCTTTGAAATATTTCCTTTTTAGATATTTTGCAGTTATTCTTTCATTCTCAGTTGAATTAAAATACAACAACAAATACAAACTACAGTTATTTCATATTCATGTTATGGAATTCCTTTCATTAAAAAATATTTGTACTGCAAACAGATAAAAGTATATTTAATTGCTTTACAGAATCTCAACGTTTTTCTCCGTAGAATAAACTGTTTGAAATCAAATGTAATAAAGAAAATTAATTGTATTAGTGTCTACTGAGTTCAGAACAAATGTAATTATCGCTCATAACTGTTAATTATGAAAGCTCTTTCTTCTGTAGACCTTGCTTCAGAATTAATTTTCTTTTGTATCGATACATTTACAATCGACAGCATACAAACAATAAAGATTTAACTTCAAGCTACGAGCAAATAACATCGAAATATATTATAAAAAAACAATTATTATAGGTAATATGACAAAACTAGTTTATATAAAATAAATTCGTATTATTATAAATCTTTGTATAAATCTTAGTAAAAATCACGTCTTCACGTCTTTCTGTTTGTCTTTCAAAAGCCCCTAAACAGATTGTAAGGGAAGCACAGTAGTGCGAGTTTAAATCATAAAATCATTGTCAACATAGCATGTAAGATAAAAGTATTGATTACAGACATGATTCTTGTTAAAAGGGTAGTGTAACTGAAATTATGACTATTCCATGTAAAAAAGCCTTATATACCCTTATATACTAACTAAAAAGCTCTGTAATATTTTATCCTTACATAGTACTATATTTTAAAGTAGACTATAACGCTAGATAGATCATTTCCCACCTGTATACCTATTTCACATAAGGAAATCGAGTCACTATGTCGAGAATTAAGTAAATTCCTTTGTTCACTAACGTAAACAATGTTATGTGCAACTTCTACTGCGCAGTTGAGTCCCCTTCATACGTTTCAGTTCCCCCGGAACGCCCAAATATGTTAGTACCCCGCATTCCCCGCGAACGTGGAATCCCCTCAAATACAAACACACTGACGTAAGTAGGCGATGAAAAAGTTGTGTAAGTAGAGACACACACACTGTGTGATAGTGTGTGTCACTACTATAAATAAAACCCACTTGTGTATTCGTCAGTTCAGTCGTCTCTCAACCTTTCATAAAGTAATACGTGTTCAGTTATTAGTACCTCTGAACACCATCGCGTTCTAGCTTAGTCAGATTTAAAGTCTGTTCTATAAATATTAGTCTCTTAGTGTTTAAGGCGTAATTATTTTATTCTTCTATTTCTGTATATTGTGTGTGTATGTGTGTGTAAAAGAATAGAGGAATATATAAGTTTTGTGCTCATCCCTGTGGTTTTCCTTTTAAACTCCCACCTGAAATAACCCAGCAACATCATTGACCGCCCCACATAAGTCAACGTTTTAGTCCTTCGAAAGCCGATCTGGTTAGCATTTCGGTTTTTAAGGCTGCCGCATCAGGGTGGTCAACATTTTGGTCCTTCGAGCCGGATCAGGTTAACAAGTAACCATGAGTCAGAGGAGCACCATTATTACACGCAGCAAACTAAGAAGATTGGCTGAAGAAATGAGTGTGCGTCGCAGTGAGTTAGTATCGGACTCCGGGTTGCAGTCTGAAAAGGCACCGGGTTCGCCGTCTGTCGCACCGACTGTGGCATCAACGTCTGCCCTCAACATCCCACTGACGGGTGGTCGAGTAATCGACTACAGTGTAAGAAGTACGTCAGAGGGACCCCAGGGAGGCCAGATATTATTACAAGGTCGCCATACGTCGCCGCGAAACAGAGCCTCATCCAATACTAGCCACAAGAGCGTCGAATACATAAAAAAGCGAATAGAATATGAAGCTGAACGCGAATTAGTACAACTCAAGGAAAACCTCCTCAAGAAAAGAATGGAGGCCGACATTGCAGAGATAGAAGCGGCTGCCGAGAGCGACGACTCAAAGTCAGACGAGGGTACAGCACAACGCGTGGAACAGTGGATAGACACGACGCCCCAAGTAACTCAAGTTGATACAGTGCTGTGTACCCCGCCTATAACACGCGCGCCTGTGGATATGGCCGCGCGTCACCAACCAGAAGTTACACAGGGACTAAACGTAAGTAGTCTCAATCGTGACTCTAATATATACTGTGTACCGATCATGCCTAATAACAATAATGTGTCGCATGTAAGAGCGTCTACGTCAGTACCGTTACCTAACCTAACGGTACCTACGACGCAGATGTATACGCCAGTCTGTACCGAAAGTATAAGGTTCAGTCTGCCTCGTAGCTATCCCGTCTTTACCACCCCGGCCGCCAATGTACCTCGAGTATCGATTCTCGAGTCGGATACAAGGCAGCAGACATACCACGGAGTGGATGAAAAAGAAAGACGGCGAGAGGCATCAGGCGACAGGGACAGGAAAATTGATAGACTGGCGGAGGCAATCACTAGTATGGCACGACCGCGACCGGTACCCAGACAGGCATACGAATTGCCACACTTTAGCGGAGACCCAGCCGAATGGATTTCTTATAGAAATATGTATTGGGATACATCAGAATTGTATAATTTTAGAACACACGAAAATCTAGCACGGCTTAAGACATCATTGCATGGAGAGGCAAAGACCTCAGTAGAGGATTTGTTACGCTCAGGTACGGATCCCTCTGATATCATGCGTGCGCTTGAAGAAGAGTTTGGGCATCCAACCCTAATTTTACAATGCGCAATAAAGAAAGTTAGGGACCTACCTAAAGTAACAGAGAGCGGCCGCGAGCTAAGAAAGATTTCTTCAACAGTAAGGAATTGTGTGTCTCTACTTAAAAACATTCGCGCTGACGGTTATATAAATAATCCGCAACTAGTAAGCGAACTTTTAAATAAACTTACACCGATACAACGCGCGCAGTACGGTGACTTTGCTATGGGAATAGATATCTCACAGGGGGTGGATTTAAGAATCTCACCTAACTTAGAAATATTATCACACTTCTTAATTCAATTAACGCGCTCGACGTCGTATTACGTACAACCGAGTATGATAGAGTCTAGTCCTTTCAAATCCCCTGTGAAGAAGCAAGTCATCAGTCAAACACGACAAATGAATACCGCGCGTTCCTTTATCAATAGGCCACCGCCAGCACAAAGGATAAACACACAAAGTGATGAACATACCGTACCTAAAGAATGCGTTATCTGCCGGCAGGAACATACAATAGAAGAATGCGAAAGTTTTAAAAAACTTAGTGTACAACAGCGTTGGGACACAATTAAAGAAAAAAATACGTGTTTTAAATGTTTAGTTAGTAAACATCCCAAAAGATTCTGCCGCGCAAATAATTATGAGAAATGCGGTTACGCGCACCACCTGTTATTACACGCCGATAAACAAAAGAAAGAATACAAAGCGTGTGAAACAGATAAGATTGAAAGCGTAACAAATATTGGTGAATGGCGGGCTACAGCATTGTTAAAAATAATCCCTGTAACAATCAGTGATAATAACGGTGACAATAAACAAAGCTATGCATTATTAGACGACGGCGCGACCGTATCCTTAATAGACAGTGAAATCGCTACCAACTTAGCGGGTCCTCGTATACCCCTAACGTTGAAGACCGCAGGTGGCCACGGGGTCACGGACTTAACGTCGCGAGCAGTTCAAGTTCAAATAAAAGGTCCAAACGGGCAGTGCCATAACATTAAGTGTCGTACTATGGTGAACATGAACATGCCGACACAAACAGTGTCCGCCTCGATGCTTCGCGACAACGCTCACCTCCGCGACTTGGGTTGCGCGGAGATGAGGGGTGCCAAGCCGCTGCTGCTGCTCGGGCAGGACAACTGGGAGCTACTCGTCGGCCAGGACATCCGCCACGGGAAATCCGGTAAGCCAGTTGCCTCACTTACTAAATTAGGATGGGTCATACATGGACCGTTTGACATTAAAAGCAATATTGAAACAGTAAATTGCATGACAGTCTCCCTTCCTGATTTGCATGACCTAGTAAAGTCTCAGTTTGAGCTAGAGGCTATAGGCATTTCACAGAACGCTCGTAAACATAAACACATTGAAAGAGCGTTAGACGTATTAGATAACACTAGTCACCGTGTGCCCGACGGATCACAATGGGAAGTCGGGTTATTGTGGAAACATGATAAGATACATTTACCTAACAACAATATGGATGATTATCTAGATAGTACCTGTTCCGATGATGAAGCTAACAAACTGATAGAGAAGGTTACTAGAATACACGCCTCCGGTGGATTCATTAGACGGGGGTGGGTAACCAACTCATCAGAACTGAGGGACAAGCTCCAAACAGACATTCCTGAAAAGGTAGCTCTCGAGAAAGGCATAGGCACAATGGAGAGAACACTAGGCCTAATATGGGCACCTAGAGAAGATAATTTAGGTTTTGATCTGTCGTTTAAGCGACTTCCAGAACATAATATTATAAATGGAAGTCTAGTGCCCACTAAGAGACAATTTCTAAGTATGGTTATGTCCATTTATGACCCACTGGGTTTCCTGTATCCATGCGTAATTCAATCACGCATATTAATGCAGAAAATTTGGAAACCAGGAATCCAGTGGGACGAGCCATTACAAGATAAAGACGACGAGGTAATTTCTATTCCCCGGTTAGAGTTGCAAGCAGCTTTATTAGCCTGTCGACTAGCAGAAACGACAGAGAAAGCATTAGGGCTAGTGATATCCAAAAAGTTTTATTGGACTGATAGCAAAACAGTCCTCAAATGGATAAATTCTGAGGCACATGAATTTCAAAGGTTTATTTCACATAGATTAGCTGAGATAGATAAATTATCAGACCGAGGCAACTGGCGCTGGGTACCCTCGGAGGACAACCCTGCTGACACGGCGACCAGATTGTCTTGGCCCGATAACCACGCAGCGTGGCTGTCGGGCCCCTCTTTTCTTCGTGATCCACAGGAGCAGTGGCCAGCATGTCACGAGACTGATGTTGCGGAGAAGGACCTCGAGCGCATCCAGCGGGTACACGCAACCGCATCGCCGGTGGCGCCACTCCTGCAGTACGAGCGCTACTCTTCGTGGGGGCGCATACAGCGCGTCATGGCACGCGTCCTCATTTTTGTGGGCCGATGTCGGAAGCGGCGGACAACAGCCGAGCTACAGCGGCTCGACTTAGAAGAAGCTCACAATCATCTAATAAAGTTGTGTCAAGAAGATAGCTACAACAGCGAGCGGACCGCCATTCTTAAAGGGCTGCCTGTGCCTAACAATAGCAGCATCAAGGCCCTAGATCCCATGGTCACTGACGATGGGTTTCTTCGGGTGAGAGGACGTCTAAGTGCTTGCGAGGTGCTCACATTCGGTGAAAAGCACCCAATTATCTTGGAGGGACGTCACCCTCTGACAAGAAAGCTGATCGCGCATTACCATGCGATCGCTTTACACGCCAATCACGAGACCGTCGTGAACAATCTACGAGAGAAGTATTGGATCACAAAGGTGAGAACCTCCGTAAAATCGGTGGTCGCCGGTTGCCAGCTCTGTCGCATCTGCAGAGCTAGGCCCGCCCCACCAAAAATGGGCGACCTACCACTCGCCAGGGTGGAGACTTCGAGAAGAGCCTTCACTAGAGTGGGCGTCGACTACTTCGGCCCGATGGAAGTGACCATTGGGCGGCGTCGCGAGAAGAGGTGGGGTGCTTTATTCACCTGCCTCACCACGCGCGCCGTGCACCTAGAGTTGGCCGCCTCCTTGAGCGCCGACTCCGCCATATTAGCCTTGCGGCGCCTCATTGCGCGCCGTGGGCAACCAGCCCACCTGTACTCAGATCAAGGTACAAACTTCATCGGTGCCAACTCCGAGCTACGAGCGGCCCTGAAAGACCTTGATCAAGGTCAGATCAAGACCGAGGCCACCAACCGAGGCATCGAGTGGCACTTCAATCCCCCGGCAGCCCCACATATGGGTGGCTGCTGGGAGCGCCTGGTGAGATCTGTCAAGAACGCACTTCGAAGCACGCTCAAGGAGCGTGCCCCCCGTGAGGAGGTCCTCTACACCCTTCTCACCGAAGCCGAGCTAATCATAAATAGCCGGCCGCTAAGCTACGTCTACGATGACCACAACCAGCCTGTGGTTTTAACCCCGAATCATCTACTCCTGGGGACTGCGTCCGGGAGTACGCCGTTCGCATCGAGTGACACCGAGGACATCGATTCCCGACGGCAATGGCGGCGCGTGAATGCGCTCGCTGACATGTTCTGGCGACGCTGGCTGCGGGAATATCTCCCAACGTTACAACGTCGTGAAAAGTGGACAAACAATGTACCAAATGTATGTGTTGGTGATGTAGTGATAATAGCGGACAATAATAAAGAACGAAGTGCGTGGACAAAAGGTCTAATTAAAACTGTATACCACGGTAATGATGGAATCATCCGTGTAGTTGATGTAAAAACAATAAACGGGGTCCTGCGTCGACCCGTAGCGAAGATTATTGTGCTTCCCACAGACCAGGATGTAATGCGGCTGAACCCTGTTACAGGGGGTGGAATGTAAGGGAAGCACAGTAGTGCGAGTTTAAATCATAAAATCATTGTCAACATAGCATGTAAGATAAAAGTATTGATTACAGACATGATTCTTGTTAAAAGGGTAGTGTAACTGAAATTATGACTATTCCATGTAAAAAAGCCTTATATACCCTTATATACTAACTAAAAAGCTCTGTAATATTTTATCCTTACATAGTACTATATTTTAAAGTAGACTATAACGCTAGATAGATCATTTCCCACCTGTATACCTATTTCACATAAGGAAATCGAGTCACTATGTCGAGAATTAAGTAAATTCCTTTGTTCACTAACGTAAACAATGTTATGTGCAACTTCTACTGCGCAGTTGAGTCCCCTTCATACGTTTCAGTTCCCCCGGAACGCCCAAATATGTTAGTACCCCGCATTCCCCGCGAACGTGGAATCCCCTCAAATACAAACACACTGACGTAAGTAGGCGATGAAAAAGTTGTGTAAGTAGAGACACACACACTGTGTGATAGTGTGTGTCACTACTATAAATAAAACCCACTTGTGTATTCGTCAGTTCAGTCGTCTCTCAACCTTTCATAAAGTAATACGTGTTCAGTTATTAGTACCTCTGAACACCATCGCGTTCTAGCTTAGTCAGATTTAAAGTCTGTTCTATAAATATTAGTCTCTTAGTGTTTAAGGCGTAATTATTTTATTCTTCTATTTCTGTATATTGTGTGTGTATGTGTGTGTAAAAGAATAGAGGAATATATAAGTTTTGTGCTCATCCCTGTGGTTTTCCTTTTAAACTCCCACCTGAAATAACCCAGCAACATCATTGACCGCCCCACATAAGTCAACGTTTTAGTCCTTCGAAAGCCGATCTGGTTAGCATTTCGGTTTTTAAGGCTGCCGCATCAGGGTGGTCAACACAGATTACGTAAAAGAAAAAAAAACACGTCTTCCAAAGCTTCTCTATACTGTAGGTACATCATGTGTCTCACTTACGCCTTAGAATTCAGCCCTTTCACACAGTCATGCTTTCATTAACGTTCCATTCCTACAAGACTATGGTAATCTATCTATACATATAAAATGCTTTGTCCCGAATGACTGACTGACGGATCAACGCACAGCCTAAACCGCTGATTGTAGAGACCTGAAACTTGGAGGGTGTGTTCTTTGTATAACGTAGGCATTCGATAAGAAAGGATTTTTCAAAATTCTTCCCCTAAGGGGGTGAAAAAGGTGGGCAAAGTTTGTATGGGACAACGTGATTCCTTGGTCCAATCTACTTCAAATTTTGTATAAACATTCTTTAACAGAAGGATGAGTTTGCGTCGCTGACAGGCGACGCTTAGGGCTCGAGCGGGAAGACCTGTTTCGTATTTTATTGAAATTCATCCCCTAACGGGGTTAAATAGGGGTAGAAAGTGCTTTTGAGAGTGATTTGCTCCGAAGTTGATATCAATACTCCTTAGTGATTTTGATTTAAATGACATTTTATTTTGACACATGTTTGAAAAGTCAATTCGATTTTATTCAAAAAAGGTTGAACTCCCATAAAGGCTTGGTGCTTTCAATGCAAATACTCTTTAAAATTGGAATGTCTCGAAAGTCACCGTACTATACATTTTAGTACCGCATTTGAAGGTTTCTAAGCTTTACAGAGGACTGTATTTATTCGTAGGATTCCCCTAACACCATCAAATTACCCCTTCGAATTCAAGAGAGTGCAGTTTCCCTTCAAAGTATGCTTCGCAATGACTATAAACAAAGCTCAAGGTCAAACTCTTAAGGTATGGGGAGTGGATTTAAAGAAAGCTGCTTCTCCCACGGCCAGTTGTATGTGGCATGCTCCAGAGTAAGCGCACAGAGTGGCCTGGTGATTCTAGCACCCGAAAGAAAAGAAAAACCAAAAATATTGTTTACAAAGAAATACTGCGGTAGGTGTAAAAAGATAATACACCCGTGTAACTTTCGCCAGATCAAAGGCCGAGCTTCGTGTTCATAAAACATAGCACTTTTTTTTACAGCTTTATTTAACCTTTATATTCCTACACTATAAAGATCGTTATGTTTTATAATTATTCAAACATTTTAACTTAATAATGTATATGTTTCCTCACGATGTTTTCCTTCACCGATGTCAGTAATGTCCAAGACAAACTCAGAAAGTACGTATGAATTGAAAAAGTCACATTGGACTTATTATAGTTTTAATATAAGTCTGAAATCACCAACCTGTCTTGAACAAGCGTGGTGATCAATGCTCGTGCCTGCTCTGTGTGAGAAGAGGCCTTTGCACTGCAGTGGGACAGCAACAGGCTGATATTATTATTATTATTATTTATATGAAGAAAATTAATAACGTAAAAAATCAATAAGAAATCCTATTAGAACCATTTTCGACATAATAAAATCATTGAGTATTTGGTAGCATTGTGATCTGAATCGCACAGAAAACAATCTGGAAGGCATCAGGCACAAATCTCCCATAAATACACGGAGCTTAACTCAGGAACTGTCACAGCAACATGCAGTAAGCAATCCGTAATCATAAATCGAACATCCGGAGGGACGGCATTTGTTTCAATTATTTGGTCACCATGCAGTTCTGACGAACAGAAGTATCTGTCCTGTCGCGGTAATTTACTCAGCAGACATGAGTTCAAGAGTTTCAAATACATGTAGGTAATTCTGGATTTAGTTATTACAGATCCCCTCGGTCACATGAGAAATCCTGAAAGAAACATTAGTTTGTGAGGGCGCTTAGTAGGTCTTAGTAAAAGAGTTCGCCTAGTGATGAAAGTGCCACCGTCTGGTATGTCTGCCATCTCCCAGTTAGTCTGAGATAATTAATTGTTGCTAGCATTATTAGTATTACGGTTCAAAAGGCCATCCTATCTCATAACAATACGCTGATAATGACAAGTTATTCATGCGTAAGAAGCCGAGAAAGGCCGAGACAGTGTCGTCACACGAAAATTTACAACTGATAAGAATGTCATAGTGATTGTATTGAGTTGACCTTCTGTACTATACTTAGCGTCGACCCCGCGAGCCCCCGCACCCGCCGCCGCCTGCGCCGCGACAGACGAGACATTGAGATTCATTCCCTAAGTACTGTTTTATGTCCTCCATAATTTATGGGGATTTTCCAATCGGCTAGCACTATTTGGGCTGAAGAAAAGACTTTTTTATGTCTAAATATAATAAATCAATGGCGTAAAAAGTGTAGAGATCTTTTTTGTTTTGTTTTAGACATTATCAAATAACTTCACCCGCTCTGCGCGGAGCGGGAAGGCGTGTCAGACTCTTACTGACTAAAACCCACCCGTGTCCTTTCAGTTGCCAGGAACTTTCCCGCGAACCCGGCAGGCATCGGTCCTAGCTAGGGTTTCTCATCGAGAAGTCTGGACGCGGGAATTCCCGGGAAATTTTGCCTTAGCCGAGACGGGAAAAAAAGTGTTGGTACCCGGGAATTCGAGAAATTAATAAAAACAAAAAAAATAACAATTTGATGATAATTCATGTGTTACTTATAACAAAAATTATTTATTCTCTATCTCCTCTCCCCTTTTACATCCTTTTACTACCCAATAAGGCACCCACCTCCCGCCCGCCCCACCCCGTGATCTCTCTGTTTGTTTCGTTCAGTCAGTCACTCGCAAACATTTTATTGAAGGCCAGTTAACCAAAAGCCTGATAAAAAAAGAATTTAATTTATTTGAATCTACCGGAAGACGAACGCCAAATCTAGAAATTTTATATAATGTCGTTATGATTGTGAAGCCTACGTCAACTGAAAATGAACGAGTATTCTCTTTATCTGGTTACATCGTTACAAAGATTAGGAACCGTCTATCAGACAAATCAATTAATGCTTTGGTAATTTTAAAATCTTATTTTAATAGAACCTGCTAGCGAATTTGTCAGAGCTGCTATTGCTATTGCTGCTAACAGAAAATTGTTGCTCTAATTTGTAATATTATGTATGTAACGGAGATGATTATCAAAAGACTGTGATTTAAATGTCGTTAGTTATTATTACAAAAGTTTTATATAGGTATATTTCATAAACATCATGCTTTATTTTAATGAAACATTTTGACTTTTACATTTGGTATATAACCAAAACTCAAACTCATCTCAAACTCAAAGCATTTATTTCAATTAAACGATATAAAGGCACTTTTGAATTGTCAAGGAATCGGTCAGTCAGAAATATGAAGCTAGTTGCCCATTCCAAAGCGTAGTAGGTACCTACCTATGGAGAAGAACGAGTAAGAAACTCCACGGACACTCTTTTAAATAAATTGTTACAAAATATTGGTTACATCATTCATGTTGAAATTAAACATGTGAGAACAATGTAGAAAAACGTGCACGTTAGAAGCGTCCGTAATAAAAAGATAAAACAAAGAACAATTCAAAAAATTTAATCAGCCAAGGCAGCTAAGAGTTGACCAGTCCCAACTGACGGCGCCCCTTCACGAACATGACGCATGGATTAGCACCATTCAGCTCAACCTTGAAGGAGCTTTTTGAAGGGAGCTAAATGATCCAACACACGCGCCACCATCAGCGAGACATATGAGTGAGCATGGCATACTCACAGCCGCCAGGGCACATTCAAGTCAATAAAAGACGTATTACCCGGTAAATGTTAGCTCTTCAGTACATAGTACTCACACGTGTGCTCTGAAATTATATAATACAAAGGAAATTGATTTTATACAATGCAAAGATGGTCTTAAACTCTTCGGCAGCTCCAACTGTATTTTCAAATTGTAATCAAATAGTTGTGGTTGTGGAGCAGGACCAGCATTGAGCCAAGCATTTTTGTCAGCGATATAATCCCCCAACGTATAATATGCCTGTCTGCATAGTATGCGTATACAAGATTTGAATTTCGTCTCATTCAGTTGAAGTATGTGGGGAGGAATTTTGTTGTAACATTTTAAACAGTATCCCATGAAAGATGAGTCCACTTTAGCCAGTCTGAAACCTGGTTGAACTAATACGTCTCTATTTTTTGTACTATAATTATGTCTATCACCTCTTTTACTAAAAAGATGTACATTTTTCTTACGTGTATGATTTTTTCATAAATATCTTGACAAGGTACCGTCATGATGTTAATATTCTTAAACAGTTCCCTTAGAGAGCCGCGTCTGCGGACGCCATATATTGCTCTGATCGCTCTTTTCTGCAGAATAAAAATAGACTCGATTTCTGCAGTCCCCACAGTAAAATACCGTAAGACATGATACTATGAAAGTAACTAAAATAGACCAGCCTCGCGGTATCTACACCAGTAAATTGACGGATTTTTCTGACAGCATATGCTGCTGAACTTAGCCGTCGTGCAAGAGATGTTAAATGAGGACCCAATTGTAACCTTGAGTCGAGCGTGATCCCTAGAAAAACAGTTTTATCGCCGAATTCTAGTTTTTCTTGATTCAATACTATCTCACAATCACTATTCTTGACATTTGGTAAAGAAAATTTTATGCACTTAGTTTTTTTTTCCATTTCATACTAAATTATTAGCAGTGAACCAACTTTGGACTTGCAGTAGGGCTTTATTTAAGTCGTCGAAATTTGTAGCACGTCTATCTACCTTAAAAATTTAGGAAGTATCGTCAGCAATTAACACCGTTTGTGGTTGATTTTTTAATAAATGGGGTAGGTCATTTACATATACTAAAAAGAGGAAAGGACCCAATATCGAGCCTTGTGGTACACCCATTTTTACTTTTAGACCGAGTGAATTGACCCCATTAATTTGAACTTGCTGTTGTCTATCATTTAAATAAGATTTTACTAAATTTAGCGCAAGTTTTCCAAGTCCGTAATGCTCAAGTTTCAAGAGTAAAGTTTCGTGATCGACGCAATCAAATGCCTTGGAGAGGTCACAAAAGATTCCTATGGCGTCTTGGGCCTCTTCCCACGCGCTAAAAATGTGTCTTAATAAGGTAACACCAGCGTCGGTCGTACAACGTCCATTGGTGAAACCATACTGTTGATCATGAAGGATTTTATTTGTGTTAAAATGATTGAGCATTTGATTAAGCATTACCTTTTCAAACACCTTGCTGAAAATCAACATGGACACGGGTCTATAATTATTGGTGTCTTTACTGTCCCCGGATTTGAAAAGAGGTATTACCTTACTGTATTTAATTAAATCCGGGAAGACTCCTTGGTCCACACACAAATTAAATATTAAGGCTAAGTAAGGCGCTACGGTCTCAATTATGGAAGTACAGACAGTACAGACAGACAGTACAGATTATATAGAAAAAAACAGCCTACCCACAACTAAGAGACTTATGATATTTAGAGCACAAAAACGATGCATTCGAGCTATGTGAGATCTGCGAACAAGAAATAGCTGTGTACCAATGTTTAAATCTTTAAAAATATTAACTGTTCCATCATTGTATATTCTAGAAGTTGCAACATTTCTCAAAACAAATGCAATGCTATTTACTAAATGGTCTCAAATACGGAGGTCCTATACGTGCTCAATATCAAAATGTTTTATGTGCCAAAAAATGTAAGACAGCTTTAATGCGCAAAAGCTTGATGGGAAAAACACCCAGAATATATAATAAGTTACCTGACTCCTTGAAGCTACTTAAGATTACGAGCTTCGAGAAGAAATTATCAATGTTTCTAATCCATAAATGTTATTACACTGTAGATGAATTTCTTAAGGATAATAATATTATTATAATTTGATTAAGTAATGAATGTGTGTTTTTGTTGTATATTGTGTTATTTGTGTATTGAATTTAATACTAATTAATCTAAAAATACCTTACTAAATTTGTAAATACTTAATTTATTATGACTTTGAATTTAATTTTAATGTCATTTTACCTACCTACTGTAATTATAAAATTTGTACGCCAATGGCAAAACATAGAGAGCCAACTGAATTTTAACTGAAGACCAAATGTATGTACCTGTGTTTAACAAATAAATAATCATCATTCATCATTCAAACTGTACTTAATATTATTATTACCTGTTTAGAATTTGTCCCAAGTGGAAAAAACACCCTTGTGTCCCAGAACCAAAACGTCTTTATTTTGCGTAAAATGAGTTATTCCAACTGAAATATTTGACACCATAAAAATTGGTAAAAGTACTAGTTGGTAAACAAGTTATTGTTTAAACGTTCACTTGCAAAACATTAGGTTTGCATTACTATTATTTGTGAAGAGATTTTTTGCTAAGTAATAATTTGGCAAATGAAATTATGCGGAAAATTGTTTGGGAAGTGATGATTTGGCAATTTCTTTTCGATGAAACATGGGAGACCCCAGAGGTCTGCCCTACCCCTAGAGTGTAATTTAAGCCCGAGTAGGCGCGGAGGGGTGGGGCGGCCCGCGAGCTGAGGAACAGGTGGTTTGAAGGCCCACCGCCGCGGCTGAGGCTGGCCGGCGAAGCCGGTCAGCAAGCCGAAGCTGGGGTGGTGAGCGTTAAAACCGGGTACATATTTGAACGTCGAATTAAAATACCTACGGGTAAAATGACACTGTTCAAAACATCGAAAATTTAAATATGGATTGTATCGACATATCGAAAATTGTTATACCTAAGTTCAAAATGTCAATATTGAATACACCTAAGTTCATTATATTTACGTTAAAAATACCTACTCGTTAAAATATCGAACAAATTTTGTGTCTGTCACGGCTCCGATGCCGAGGGTTTGGGCGGCCCCACGCGAGCTTATAATCGCAGATGGTTTGAAGGCCCGCCGCCGCGGCTGAGGCTGGCCGGCGAAGCCGGCGAAGCTGCGGTGGTGAGCATTTTCGACGTTCAAATATGTACCCGGTTTTAACTCTCACCACCGCAGCTTCGGCTTGCTGACCGGCTTCGCCGGCCAGCCTCAGCCACGGCGATGGACCTTCAAACCACCTGTTCCTCAGCTCGCGAGCCGCCCCACCCCTCCGCGCCTACTCGGGCTTAAATTACACTCTAGGGGTAGGGCAGACAAGACTGCGTGAAGTCGGTTTTGCAGCGATTCGTTTATGTCACTAAATTATGTGACACATGATACTTCATTCATCATTTTGAACTGGAAGAAATAGGTTAGGTTAGGTTAGAACTGTGACCAACCGCGCGTGAGGCGAGCGAGCGAAGCGAGCGGTACCGCGGCAGCAGCCGGCAAACGCTACGTCCAAGTTGCTCGCAGATTTTATTTCACCATTTTCTTATAAACCGGATTTTCGCAATATCCGAATTATCAAATTACCCTCTGACATACATAATATATAAATATCGATATTTAGGACATTCGATACTCTGTACTTCGATATTTAGGACAATCGATACTCTGTACTTTCGATATTTAGTTATTTCGATGTCACTTTTGTAGATAATTAGATTTTAGATATATTGGACGTAGGTTATCTAACTATTCGACATTATAAACTTACGTTATTTTAATTTTCGGTTACATGGTCATTCGATGTTTAAGTTTTCGATGTTTTGAACATTGACATTTTACCCGTAGGTATTATAATTTCGACATTCAAATATATACCCCAATACAGGCTTAAACCAAATCAAATTAATCAAAGAAAACTTACTCATTACTCTAAACTATTTAAAAGAATTGTAAAAGTCACTCAAAAGGCACTAAATAACTATACTATAAATACTTCAGATATTAAATCAAAAGCTACTAGGAAAATAATAAATAACTCAAAATTCAACATTCTGAAATACTGTATTGACAAAATTCGTGTGAAACATGAAATTATCACTGACCCAAAATGACATTGCTGAGGCATTCATTAATTACATCGTTATCGAAGCAAAATCTTGAAAAATCGAATATTATGCATTTTGCCCAAAGATCAACCATTCCAAATGTAAATGTGCAATATTGTGATAATAGCATACACAACACAAGCAAATTTCTTGGAGTTATTATGGACACAAAATTAGATTGGACAGCACATACGGCATTAAGCAAAACAAATTGTAAGTCCACATATTATGCACTATGTAAATTAGCCCCGATGCTAAATGCTGATGCGCTGCTAACTGTCTATCACGGCTTAGTGGCCTCGAACTTAAGATACGAAGTAATTTTTTGGGGTAATTCAACAAATAAAGATGTCGTTTTTAAAACCCAAAAGAGGTGCCTTAGAACTATGTTTGGACTTCACGTTACTGAGAGCTGCAAACCCTTTAAAAAAATATATAAAATATTAATCCATCCATTCCATCTATGTACATTTTAGAGACTATTATATTTGTCGACCCACACCTATTTCCCCTATTATCAGATAATGTAATTCGGAATAGACATGACAATAGCAAACTTTGCATTCCTAGATTCAGGACAGCTCTACTGCGTAAAAGTATAATCTGTATGGCACCAATCCTTTATAGTACTTTGCTAAAATATTGGAGGGAATAAACAACAGAAAAATTAAGAAGTGGGTTAAACAGCCTTCTGTTAGAGAAAGCCTATTACAGCACTGACGAATTCTGACTGATAAATTAATCTGACTTGTGTGAAATATGTACATTTTTATTCCTTTGACTTTTAACTGGCAAATTTTATTATACATTTCTATGACGAGTTCATGAGACTATTCTGTAGTACATTTAGTGTGATTTGATTCTTTAAGTTTTCATTTGATATGTTAATTGCTTTGAATAATGAATTAATGGACAAATTTATAATTATTTGATTTTTATGTCCTACGACATAGTTAATCAAAAGAAACTACCTGTTTATATTTGTACGCCGTTAAGGCAAAACATGACAGTGATATAATTTAATGTAACATTTTGCATGCCATGTGTGCATGTATGTGTATACTTATGTTTTGGACAAATAAATGATCTTATCTTATCTAATCTTATCTTAAAATACCTACCTAAAATAGCATGAAAACATAACTAATAATTACACCAAATTCAAATTTAAATTCAAAAGTAATTTATTCAAACTAGGCTGAGAATCGGCACTTTTCGAACGTCAATTACATAAGACAGTCCCCCAAAACGCCCACCCTTCACCACTTCCTAGTGCATTAGCTGCATTAGCTTAGTGCATAAGAAGTGGCGCAACAAACTCCCCAGCAGCACAGCTGTCTGTTCAGTTAGAAGAAAAAAAAAAAAGATTCTATATAAATAGTATTCAAAATAATTTACATTACGCAACACAAGACATAATTTAAATTATTAACCATATGTTAGCTAGCACACGCCAATATACCAGACAAAATCATCGAGAACGGCTATGCTCAGGCTGAAATAAAAAAATAATAATAATAATATACTTTATTGATACAAATCCTTACAATATGCTTAATATCTAGTAAGTTCACAATAGTTAAGGCGTACAAAAGCTGAAACCCTGACTCCTAAACTAGGAAAACCTGTGACTTAGGAGTCAGTGTTCTACTGCCACTTGGACACTATATACCTTATGGAAATTGAGAGCTGGTAAGCTGATATGATTCGAAAGGGCATATTATGATCTATTATTGTTCTAGAAAGAAAATACATATATTTGCTTACCAGAACAAAAGTTGAAAAAATTAAAATAAAAATAAAAAATGAAACTTATAAAACTTACATTTAAAGTGACATTTAAAAGTTAAATTTAAGTAGGAAATTACTGTGTGGTGAATTCTATGTATGTGTCTAGAAAACGTATGATTATTTGTACTGTGTGTATGTGTGTGTGTATGTGTCTGTGTATGTGTGTGTTTGTGTGTTATGTGAGTATGATATGAGGAGCCTAAATATGTGAATATGGTGGTGTCGGGCGTAAGACGGAACAATCAAATTGTTTGCTTGGTGTACAGACTGTGTTACGTGTTTTGTATGGAATGTTGTGATTTATGAATGAGTAGTTAATAATTCCTCAGTTTGAGCGTAGTCTAAGAGGTACAACATATCTTTCAGCTTAGTCTTTGATTCGTGTTTGCTTAACTTTGCTATTTGGATGGTCTTACAAATATTTCTGAAGACAAGTGAGCTCAGCACGTACTGCTGTCTTCTGGCGAAAGCAGTTCTATGACCAGGAATTGGACAAACTATTCTTTGACCACGTTTGTTTGAGTCTGGGAACGGCACTTGGCTATGTTTCCAAAGAGTGGTTCTGAGTACAAATAACTGTCTCACGGTTAAAAGTTTGAGCTCGGTGTAAAGCTCATGAGTCGGATATCGAAAAGGCTTTTGCAACATAACCTTAAGTACCGCCCTTTGCGCACGCTCCAGCTCAAGGAACTTAGTTTTGGCGGATCCACCCCAAGCTAGAATACAATAGCCGATGATGGACTGGCAAAGTGCAGTGTATACCATTTTTAGAGTCTCTAAGTCAGCAGAATGCCTTAATGACTTGAATAAGTGAATTGTTTTTCTGACTTTGCTGGCAGTAGACTCAATATGCCTGTTCCAGTTCAATCCCTCATCGATTATTACGCCCAAATATTTAACCGATGCTAGTGAGGGGAGCGCTATACAAGAGCAAGTTGCGGTGTCCAGGCAGGTGTGAGCTCTAATTGAGTACATGCTGGGGGGTTTCGTGCTAGGACGAATAGAAAAAGGGACAAAGTTTGTTTTTCCGAGGTTCAGTGTAAGGAGATTTTTGTGAAGCCATTCCATGACTACTTTCAGGGATTCTTCAGCATTATATTTCACCTGGGCCCAATTCTTCCCGTATACTACAGTGGCTGTATCATCGGCATACGTGAATATATTAGCAGATGTTAGAGAAAGAGTGCACAGGTCATTGATGTAGATCAGGAAGAGCGTTGGGCCAAGGACGCTACCCTGCGGGACTCCATATGACATTATCTCGTCAGCACTAATATGTGATCCTATTTTCACACAGATTTTTCGGTCTATCAAGTAACTCTTGAAGAGATCATGAACAATGCCTCGTATGCCGATACTATGTAATTTGGATAGAAGGGTGGGAAAAATAACGTAAACAGAACTTAATATCTAAATAAAACCCTCCAGGCATAAAGGGCGTGCCCGCTTACATATAGTTGTAACTGGAAGTTATAAATGATAAACTATGACCATCGAGGTAAAATAAATAAACAAACAGTTAATTACTAATAACAATAAATAATATGATCAACTGTCGAGGTCACTAGCTAACAACATATTGCACTACAACTCATAAAAAAAACATTGTGATGAGTAGATTATGTCAACAATAAATTAAATTTAAATAACTTGACTTATAAAGTCAAATAAAAATAAACAATTATATAAACTCAAATAGCTTGTCAGTAAGCGGGACAAACAACAAACATTGTCTTGAGTTAATCACAGCGACCGACTATTCTTATCATTTAAGTAGTCGTTGATAGAATAGTATGCCTTTGAACAAAGCTTGGATTTTACTTTCGTTTTAAACGCATTAAAAGGCAAACCTACCAAAGAAGAGGGTAGTTTGTTATAAAAAGTTATACCAAGCCCAACAAATGAGTTATGAACCTTATGAAGCCGGTGAAAGGGAGCTCGTAGTTTGTCAGTCAAACAGCTAATTAGTTTTACAGCGATCTAGTCATATCGAGATTAAGTCCTAAAGCGAACTAGTCATATCTGCTATTTAGTCTTATCGAGAGGTAGTCATAACGCTTCTAACCGCTTATTTCTAGTGTTAACATTGTGAAAATCACTGTTTTTAGTGTATATGTGTATATTTTGCCTAATATAGAAGATACTGGCGAAGATGAATTGAGATGCCACCGTGAGGATACCAATATCTTTGAAAAAATCTCTCAGAGAAACTCTGGCACCTAGCTGGTAAATAGCTCGAACAGCTCATTTATGAAGTACAAATATATTTTGAATATCAGCAGCTTTGTCCCACTGCAGAAGACCGTGGGACATAACGCTATGAAAATAATTAAAATAAACTAAACGAGCTGTATCGACGTCAGTGTATTGTCTTACTTTCCTGACGGCATAGGTGGCCGAACTGAGCCTTCCCGCTAGGCTCGATTATGTGGGCCCCACTGAAGTTTGGCATCTACTGTTATGCCCAGAAAAACTGCCGAGTTTACGGATTCAAGCACCTTTTTATCTAAGACGATGTTGGGACCTAGATTTCTAACATTAGGTAGGGCGAACTTTACACATTTCGTTTTCTTAGCATTGAGAACCAGGTTATTTGTCGTAAACCCATCCGTAACTATTGAGAGTGCACTGTTTACATCGTCAAAATCTTGTCTATTCCTGTCTACTTAAAAAATAAGCGAGGTATCATCTGCAAACAATACAACGTCACAGATACCCTTTAAATATAATGGTAAGTCATTGATATACACTAAGAACAAGAATGGACCCAGTATTGAGCCTTGAGGTACACCTAACTGAACTGGTAGCCCGGAAGATTTCACACCATTAACATCTATACATTGGGACCTATTATGTAAATAACGTTGAGAGCTTCGTTTTGCACACCGTAATGACGCAGTTTACGCAAAAGCGTGTCATGGTGCACGTAATCAAAGGCTTTGGAAAGATCACAGAAAACCCCAGTAGCATTTTGCAAGTTGTCCCATGCGTTAAATATGTGTTTCAGCAGAGCAACATCCGCATCAGTAGTCGAACGACCTTTTGTAAAGCCATATTTTTCATTATGAAGGAGACTATTTAAATTAAAATGTCTTAGCAACTGCTTATAAAAATATTCGTAACGTAAGTCACGAGGTGTTACATGGTCGAAACTAAATAAGGTACCACATTTAGGCACACTACTATGCAAAAGGTTTTCAGCTTTAGACGGGGACGAATTCAAGGAACGAGTCGTAGTTATAGGTATGTTGGCAAAAAACTTATTAAATGCCTCGGCTACGTCAACTGCTGTATTAACTAATTTATCGTCTACCATAATCTCAAGTTGTTTTTCATGTCTAACCGACTTACCCGTTTCATTGTTATTAATTTTCCTAGTAGTTTTTACTTTATTATTAGATTTTTAATTGTATCGCTTAAACATTTGGATTTAGCAAAAGCACAAATATTTTTAAATAATTTTGAATAATTTTTGAAATACTGTAGGAAAGGAGTATCAAACCTGTATTTTTTCAAACCATATAACTCGTATAGTGTCGCTCTACTTTTATAAATACCTGGAGTAGCCCATTGATTAAAGCCAACGGAGGTGCCATTAATGTTAATGGTTTTGGTCTTAAAAGTAGATTGGTACTCTTTTTGCACAATATCAAAAAGGGCTCCATAAATAATAAAAAATATCTACTATCGATGGTGTAATTCTATGAGCTATATTGTTTTTAAACTTGATGCAACGAGTAGCTGTATAAGGCCTTTTTTTTTTTAATGTGGGAAATCATCAAATGCCTTCTCCCGCTCTGGGCAGAGCGAGAGGGTGTGTGTCAGACTTTTATTGACTAAAACCCACCCATGTTCCTTCCGTTGCCTGTGTGCCGGGGCCGAGATATCCCTTTCGGACAAACCCGCAACCCCAGCAGGCATTGGTCTTTCGACCCCGTCAGTTGGTACTGACATCTCTTTGAGGCGCGCGTGGAACTCAACGCGCCGTCGACACGGGCCTGGTCCTTATCGGACGGCGAGCTGCCCATTGCTCACCGTCCGCAAGCCCGCGCCTACGGTGGCCGAAAGTCGGCTCTCGACTCCCAGCTGTATAAGGCCTGCATTCTATTTTATGAGGCTTTTTATTTAATGGCATAGGGAAGCTAGCTAATAAACCACAGTGGTCAGACGTTAAGTCACTTAAAACTAATTTATTTTTGGCATCATAATCACTAAAAATACTATCGAGACAAGTCGACGAAGATGCCGTGATCCTAGTAGGTTCAAAAAACAAGTTAATTAAATTATAAGACCTGAACAGATTGAGAAGTCTAATACTCAATGGAGTAACATCTAAAATATTCATGTTGAAATCGCCACATAAAATTATGCTTTTATTACTTGATTTTAGCCTATTGAGTGAATCTTCCATTACCTATTCGAAACGAATAAAATCCCCAGAGGGGGGTCGATAAACGCAAATTATAACGTATCGCTCTAGTTCAACACAAGACAAGTCAATAGTGCGCTCAATAGAAAGATTAACTAAATCTAAACATTGTTTACATTTTAACTTGTTTGAAACAAGAACTAAAGACCCACCGCGAATAGCATTTTTTCTTACAAATGCACTTTGTAAAGTAAACAAATCATCATTGATAAACACTACTTCATGTTCTTTCAACCAGTGTTCAGTCAAACATAACACCTGAACATCAAAGTTTTCCATAAATAAACTTAACTCTAGTTCTTTGCCAGACAGACCCTGCATATTTTTATGTACAACATTGAACATATGCGGCTTATCCGTTGTCGCACCTAATAGTTTAAACTACAAGGCGTATCAAAAGTAGTGTTAGTACCACTACTAACAGTAATTGATGGTACACTACAAGTACCAGTGTCATTGTGTATATTGTATGCTAAAAGATTAGCAATTTGTCTCCTACAACTAGGTGGCAAATACATAGTATAATTTGTCAGTTTGTGATCAGCAATAAATTGATTACAATCAAAGTATAAAATAGCTTCATTGTGACGACAAGTCCTATTATAAATTAACATATTTAATTTATAAATGTGCCTATTTTTCTCATTAGACAAATATTTAGAATAAGGCGAGGCACAGAAAATAAATTTACAACTATTGGTCTCATTAAGATGTAACATCAAATGGACACATTCAATTATGTCCTTTTTTCTGACCGTTAAACTAACCCCGTAATATAACAGTGGAACCGGGGTTTATTTTTGTCAATTTAATATTATTAATTAATTGGCTAATACTGGCACCGGGTGAACAATTATTAATTACATATTGTTGCGAACACTGATTAAATATACTACCAAAACCTTGACCAAATTTGTCAGAGAATACATAAGTTGTGTTAATAAAATTATGAATTTTATTGTCATCCAAACAGCTACGTACACGCTGAACCACAGATTGTGTAGGTGGAACCAGTTGAGGTTGGGGCTCATGGGGGCAGGCACAGCTGAAAGAGAGGTTATTTGTCAGAGACTCATACCGGTCCACATTGTACTTGACCAGGTCTGCCAACTCATTAGCCTCCTGCAAGCGCTTACTCAGGTCTTGTTGAGAAGCCTCATATTTACTAAAGATATCCTTTAGAGCATATTCCCTAACAAACAATTCATCCTGTAGGTGCTGAGTGTCAGTATCATACATAGACACTCTTTTTAGTACAACCAAAAAATAAAGTAACTACTAAAAATACGTACTTAATCATTTTGTGCTGGACTGTACTCGACTCGAAAATGTGTGTAGAAGTTAACTTTGAAGTTTAACACACTTCTATACAGTAAACCAGGTCGAAATTATCATAGTTGGAGAGACGACAATTTCTTGACTATGTTTTGACATCAAATTCAAATTAAAAAACGTAAGCGTTCCGCAGTAATTAGGTGAGGATTGTGACGAGAAGGGCTCACCACGTAATCCTCACTAAGATACCTTTATAATAATATCTCTGGAATCCCTAAATGACTATTTTCGAGATTTGGCATAGCGTTACGACTATTTCTTGTCAATTTTTTGGAATTGAAACCAAGTCAATTCTCCCAGCTGTTTGCTTGCACTGAGGAGAGGATTGTGTGGAGATGTTCACCCCCAATCCTCACCAACTTATAGCGATAACTTCGGAATCATAATGAGACAATTATTTTAATATTTGTGACTATTTATTGTCTATTTTATGGCGTTCTCAAAATTGATTTTCATGAAGTTTTCAAAGGTGAGGATTATGTGGTTCACAGATAACTATATACTAGTCGGACACAGATAGGACAGTATTATGGTTGACGAGTAGTTCCAAAAATATGCGCCAAGCGCTAGTGTCGTAATGTCACCGAGTAATGACCCACAGCGTACTATAAAAGTGACGCTGAACATCCGGCATAGTATATCGATAGAAGCAACTAGCTTCAACTTTCTGACTAACTGACGCGACTATTTGACAATTCAAAAGTGCCTGTAAATGGTTTCATTGAAATAAATGCTTTGAGTTTGAGTTTGATAGCATAGTGATGTGCCATGGAAAACTCTTATAGGGTTAATTTTATTATTGGCAAGGTTCATTAAGTTTCTTTAGTTATGTTCATTGGATACGAATACAACAAAAGAAATGTAAAAATAAAACGATTTTACAGATTTGAATTTTTATTTATTTTTTCGTCTTAACCTATGGGCTTTATATTTTTCAAAGGCAATTTGTTGAGATGTACATATCTGTTTCACAAGTTTTTCTTGTACACCTCCTTTTAAAATTGTATTTATTATGTTGCACCAATTGTGTACATGGGTGCGTATCATTAAATTAAGCAACCATTCCTTTACTTCGGTTTTATGATCTGTACACCCCAACCAATTTACATCAAATTTCCATTTTTAAATGTTTTTTTACACATTTTTTGTACGCATAATTATTCAAGTTATCATGTTTAAGGCCCGAGATAACCTTATATATCATTAAAAACTTCTTTAATGGATATCTATAATTATGATGTTTTAAAAGGGTGTATTCTCGTTGTACAATCCATTTATGAAACACATCTCTTTTTGTTTTGGTATAAATCTCAGAGCATCACTTACAGTAGATAAATGATCACCTGAAAATAACCAAATAAAATTTAATTATATAATTTTAATAAAGAAATAATCATAAACAGGAAGAATAACATCAGAGCTTATCTATTTTCTACAAAAATCTGGAGAAATTCTTCATAATACATGTACACCCCATTCTATGTTCATAGAAAACTAAAACATGTCACTATCATTGTCGAGTAATACTGGCAATATACGAGTACATAGCGGCAAAGTGTTATAACCCACAATAATTGAGCTTTAATTAAATATAAAAATAATGAGGAATTGTGTATAGAATAAAAACTGAAACAGCAGAGCTATAATTTACAAGTGTGAGGTACGCTTGTAAATTATAGCTGTGCTGTTTCAATGTCTTGGTTTTTTATTTGGTCTGAGGTGTACCTATTAATATGCAGAGCATACACAGAATACACTTACCAGATAAAGGCACCCCCATGCTCGATTTCTTCAGTAGAAAATAGACATGGATAAACATCTTTGACACGATTACCCTTGTCATCCAGTTGATATTTGTCGAAGTGTTTTTGGCACACTCGTTTATTCACTAACTGATCCTTTGATATACCAAGAAGTTCGGAATTAACTGACAGCAAAAACGACAGCCACTAGCACTGCAGTATAATTCGTATCAAACAAGGAATTTGGAATTATGTCTCAACTCAAGCAATAAAGCGAAATAATATACAAACTAACCTAGAGATTCGACACGAATGACGGAAAATACAATCTGTCAGTTTGACAGATATACACACCAGCCAAAATGGCTGCCAACAACATGGCTACCGATAGCAGCGCCATAACGCATTTATTGAACTAAAGCTGTCGCAGGCCTGCATTGCATTCCCTATTCTAAATGTTAACTCTTCACAACTACCTACCTACTTACTAATTCAAAATGGTTTTTCTAGCTGCAATATTAATTAAATAACAGAATGTAAATAAAAAACTCTAACGACCACCCGGAACCAATCAATCAATAAAAAATACATTAAAATGAAAAAATAATACAAAGCAATACAAAGTCTACAACACTCGACGTGAGTGTCATTATCTCCGTATATTTCCCGTCACTGTCACTGCTAATGCATCTATTGAGTAAACTATCTGACTACACTGCTATAATTACTGCAGTTAGCCTATCTGTTTGTCAGTTAGTCATCAATCACTACTGTTTCAATGCGTAAGACGTCGATTTTTATTGACCACTGATTTAATGCTGATAAAGAACTATTGACTAGTCGTGGAGGCTTCGTGCCCAATATTTCACAGATTTAACAAAAATTTAACACATTTTTCAATTTATGAAAATGCTCATCTTATTCTCCGTTTGACGTTTTAATATATTTTCAGGATCAAATATCCTTAGTATAATCAACTTTGAATCAAAGAGTACCTAAACCTTTTTTGACAATTCACCTTAGTGGTGAAAATAAATCGGTTTATATTTCTAGCTGTAAATACTATTTTCTGGGAAACTTAATCGTTATGTTTTGAATCACATGTAAGTATTTTCTCCGATCTACCCGGTCTGCCGTGTACGCGCCTACGTAGAGGTTACATCAGGACCGATTTAACTAACTTATTTGTAAGCGAGTATTGAATAATCACCTTCCTGCTAAGTGACAGTTTCACAACTAGTCGCTAAACGATTACCGATCGATTGTAACTGTCTGTGGATGTCTCAAGTTAGTGAGATTATCTGATGATTGTGCTAAATGATAATATCCGTCTTATTATCGTGTCATGAGATACTGGAATTTACATTTCTAAACGGAAAATAATAGTGTCGTGAAGAAAACAATGCATCTCAAGCTCTCTCAGCTCAGTTAAACTGTCAGATTTACGTAAAGCGCCACTATGTTTCCGGTCTGCTGTTAACTTAAAGAAACGACGGGAAAGCCTCTAAACATCTCAAGCATTACATTTAATAAGTATATGGAGTAGGCACTCCTTCAGAAATGTCCTGCAAATACTAACTGTTCAGAGTTTTCTCCGAAAATTAGAATTAGCATGAACTTTTTGGAAAGGATCAGTAAAGTAACTTTATTTCACTATGATAAGCAGCTTTTCTACGTAAGCATACGGTTATACTCACTTCATTTACGTCCATTCTCAGTCGGCAGAAGCCAACCCCTGATTGAGTCCTCCCTTACTGGCACAGGCTCCCTGACCCGGCTTCATTTTGCGGCGGCCATTTAAATAATAACAAGTGTTGCCAATCTCATTTATGTGCGCTTAGCCCATAGTCACGTTATTCCCACCAAGTAGATATGGTCAGAAGACTAGAATTAATAGGTAAACTCAGGGAAATTGTTTAGCTAATTGACTACTAACTAAAGTTTTTCGTATTACAACTATCATGTCATGATATCGACATGTTTAGCTGTCCATTCTAGTCAGACATTTGAGACAAATCGACACGCAAAGAACAATACGTAGGGTGTTAATTTTCTTAATAATTATTTCCTTGACTGCAGGTACAAACACAGTACACAGTTAACACCTTGGGGATATGCATTGACAAGACCTTCTCTTGGACTGCCCATCTACAGGAAGTTAGCCGCAAGCTATTTGCATCCGCTGCATCTCTGAACAGATTGCGTAATTTTCTACCGACTGCCACCAAGATTGCACTTGCACAATCACTTCATCTACCCATCCTTGATTATATGATGCTAGCTATCTCGACCTTACTCAAGACCAACTCGATAAACTTGAGCGGCTTCAAAATGTTTGTATACGGTTTATATTCGGTTTACGTAAATATGACTGTTTCCGAATTTCGTGTGAAGCTCAAATGGTTACCAATTCGCCTTCGCCGGAATGCTCATATTCTTTGCCTCTTGTATAACGTGCTCTTCTCCCCTTCCGCCCCTCTCTATCTTAAGAAACGTTTCCAGTATCTTCGTGACTCCCATTCGAAATTTTTAAGGTCATCAGATAACCTGAAGCTTAAAATGCCAATTCATTCCACAACTTTCTTCGACAAATCCTTTTCTGTCCAGGCCGCTCGTTTGTGGAATGCATTGCCAGTTCAAATAAAACGCGCGCAATCGTTACCAGTATTTAAGAGACTCGTGAAGGAACATTACTTGTTGTTATGATCTTGTTTTTTGTAGCTGTCATAATCTGTAGTCGTCATTTATTTTCGTTGCTTATTTAAATATTCTTATATATTATGTATCTATTATATAGCATATATATATATATCTATCTATTATAATATATTGTATCTATATAAGTATTATTTTGCACCAATCACAACCCCATTTTTATGTCCACGCAATCATTGTCTATTCCAAGGTTGCCTGGAAGAGATCGCAGAAAGCGATAAGGCCGCCCATTGTATGGTTGTAGTGTTAAATTTATTATTTACTATGTTTTTTCTGGTGTACAATAAAGTATATATAAATATAAATAAATAAACACAATGCGTCATTTACTAACCGCAACTGAGCCAGTAGAGAAACTTCTACATATCTCAGTATTACAACCTACTAATTTGCTCTATTGTTTCCCTCATCAACTCTCCACTTACATATTACCATAATCAACGGATCTGCAAGCAACTTGGGGACCCCTTAGTCGTCATTTACGATTACACAAAAATAAAATGGGCCCTTTTACCAGGAAGTAGAAACCTCTCGGAGTCAGAGCTAACATAACAATTAAAGTTACCATGACACGTACTCTGGCTAAGCATTTCTGCTGTCACTGTCACACAACTGACAAACTACAAGTTCAAGATTGAGACTAGAACATTATTGTCTAAGTTTAAGCACGTGCTAAGTAACGTTTCTCAATTCTCACCAACCTTTTCATATGATCACACCTAAGCGTAACGTTTTCGATATCTCCATAATAGTATCGTATAATAGTATAGATCGGACTGATACTTCTATCCCTCAATCTGTGCTACATCCCAGCCACCGCCGCAGGGTCAACAGGGGCGGCAGTGAAGCGAGGGTAGTTCCCTCCGACGATAAATCTAAGCAAGGCGATGTCCCCACTGGCCGTGAAAAACGCAGCGTAATTAGTTTGTGTTAAAATAACGGCCCTTGTAAAGCTAAATCCTCCCATGTTGATATACGAGCCTTACCCTTAAGTTCAAAGAAAGTATGAACCTTTCCTTTGTAAGGGCTTACGGCTGTTCCACCAAATCGCCTTTGATTCAATGCATGTAGATTTCAGGTAGGTACTGCATTGTTGAAATAAAGTATGCAAGACTTTGAAAAAAAATGTTTTCTAGATCGCTGGAATGTATTGAACATCGTTGTATGTTCTTGAATTTGCATGATTACCTTTTCAATTTACGCATAGTGACTCTGTACAGCTACGTGCAAAATAGCATACTCAATAGTTATCATTTCATATCTCATTAGACAATGAAACAGCTATTACACTTCCTGTATTTACACAAAAAACAGTTTACCATCGAGCAATTGTTTTACATTATTCGTAGTACCTACTAGCGCGCAAATATTGCTTTACACAGAACTAATTTACCAACACTAGTAGCTTCCTTGTTTTTACGCTGTGTCCACAGATAACGCACACATTCACAAGTTTGCACGTGAAAACGCATAATGTGAACTACACACAATGACCGGGTGATCCGCACAAGTACCGGCTGAAGTGGAATTACCGTTAATGTGCAGATCAGATAGCGCAAATATTGAGAGAATATTTTATTAATTTGCAAACATTGCCTGATTGTGCATAGGCAGAGTGGGTTAACTATTTTACTGTCATAAATTTATAGGGAGCACACACTAAAACGAATGATCTGATTACGGTAACATTGATCATCCGTAAGAGCTGGAGTTAGTATAATGTAATGTAAGCCTTGACTAATCTACTGAACCATAGACTGGAGCTATCTAAACTAGATCAATATTGAATTAATACCACAGCCGCAAGTCTTGCGGGCGTCGATCTAACATTCCTAAGATTGCAAGAAACTCTTCAACCAATACTTCACTGATCTTGGACCGAACTCATAAACATACATAAACATGTACAGTCAAAGAAAAAAACCTGGTTTAATGCGTGTCGGACTACGGGTACTAAGTACTACGCTACTAAGGGTACGGTACTAAGGGTTCCGTAGTTTGGATGAATTTGTCTCAAGAACAAACTTAACATTGTAGTTGAAAAACATGTACCCCCACCCATACATTCCAACAGCAAATGTAAGTTTGTACGTACAATATTGAGAGATTTATCATGTTATTTTAAGACCGCTCCTCCTCTTTTTAGTATTATATTAATGATCTACCCCATTTATTAAAAAACCAACCACAAATGGTGTTATTTGCTGACGATACTTCTCTTATTTTTAAGATAAATAGACGTGCATCAAATCTTGAAGACGTAAATAACGCCCTACTACAAGTCCAAAATTGGTTCACTGCTAATAATTTAGTATTAAATGGGAAAAAACTAAATGTATAAGATTTGCTTTACCGAATGTTAAAAGTAGTGATTGTGACATAGTATTGAATAGGGAGAAATTAGAATTCGTCGATAAAACTGTTGTCTTGGGGATTACGCTCGACTCAAGGCTCCAATGGGTCCACATTTAACATCTCTTGCAGGACGCCTAAGTTCAGCAGCATATGCTGTGAGAAAAATCCGTCAATTTACTGACGTAGATACCGCGAGGCTAGTCTATTTCAGTTACTTTCATAGTATCATGTCTTACGGTATTCTACTTTGGGGTGGGCTGCAGATATCGAGTCTATTTTTATTCTGCAGAAAAGAGCCATCAGAGCAATATATGGTCTCCGCAGACGCGATTTTCTAAGGGAACTGTTTAAAGATATTAACATCATGACGGTACCTTGTCAATATATCTATGAAAACATCATGTACGTTAGGAAAAATCTAAGTCTTTTCAGTAAAAGAGGTGATAGACACAATTATAGCACTAGAAAAAGGGACCAATTAGTTCAACCGGGTTTCAGACTGGCTAAAGTAGACTCATCCTTCATGGGGTACTGTTTAAAATGTTACAATAAAATACCTCCCCACATACTCCAACTGAATGAAACGAACTTTAAATCTTGTATAAAACGCATACTATGTGCTGCCAAGCATATTATAAGTTGGGGGATTACGTCGTGGACAAAAATGCTTAACTCAACGCTGGTCCAGCTCCACAAGGGCGCATAAACTAATTGATTGGCATTCGAACATATGGTTGGAGCTGCTGAAGATTGTAAGACTATCTTTAGATTGTATAAATTCAATCTCATAGTATTATATACGCAATTACAAAGCACATGTGTGAGCAGTATGTACCTACTTTAAAACTACCATTTACTGGGTCCGTCATTCATTGACTTGAATGTGCCCTTGCGGCTGAGAGTGTGTCATGCTCACTCAAATGTCTCGCTGGTGGTGGCGTGTGTGTTGGATCATTAAGTTCCCTTCAAAATGGTTGCGCTAAATGGTGCAGATCCATGCGTCATGTTCGTGAACGGGCGCCGTTAGTGTGGACTGGTCATCTCTTAGCTGCTAAGGCTTATTTTGAATTTATTTTAATTTTTGAATTGTTTTTGTTTATTACGGATGCTTTTAACGTGCACTTCTCTCTACATTGTTCTCACATGTATAATTACAACTTGAATGATGTAACCAATATTTTGTAACAATATTCTGATTTAAAAGAGTGTCCGTGGAGTTTCTTGCACGTTCTTCTCCATAGGAACCTACTACTCGTTGGAATGGGCAAGTAGCTTCATATGTTTGACTGACCGACCCCTTGACAATTCAAAAGTGCCTGTAATTGGTTTATTTGAAATAAATGCTTTGAGTTTGAGTTTGAGTTTGACCATAGACTTCTTGTAGGTTTTCCTGTAATCTATCAATAAAGAACCATCTTTGTATTTTTTTCAAAATTTAGGTTCAGTAGTTTTGGAGATAAGTCCACCCTTATCTCCAAAACTACTGAACCTAAATTTTGAACGGTCAATTTTCATAAATTTTTGTTAAATATCTTTAAAAGTATTTATTTTAAAATTATAAAAAAAAAATACTTGACATCCCCGCAAAAAGGTCTTTCATTTGATTTGATATGGTATAGGTATAGTTTGCAAAAAGTGACCCCCATATACAAAATTCATTTATTTACGTTACACGTACATATGTGCACCAAATTAGAAACTTAATCGGTTCATTAGATTCGTAGCAAATTAGCTGTGACAGACGGAGAGACAGACATACGAGTGATCATATAAAGGGTTCTATTTTTCCATTTGAGGTACGGAACCCTAAAAATATGCACACATCATCATTCTCCTGCCCTTACCCTAATGTATGAGCGGTCGGCGCAACGTGAACATAATATGCACACTTAGTGAAAGTCATCAACGATTTGCTTCCTAAAGTATTGATTAAAATCGTTAGGGTTTATGTTTCTAGCATACCCCATTCGTACAAATACATTTGTGAATTCCATAATTGTTTTACATTTCAACAATTGAACCGATATATATAGTACCTACTCTGCGAGAAACTCGCTTTTGCCGTATGTATAACTTATGGTATAACTACTTTCACCCTTAACTGTAAACTTGTACAAGCTTGATTGACGGGAACCATCCAGCGCGCTAGAACAAACAACGGTATCTATCTAATAGAACAGATTAGCTCTAGCGTACTAGTGCGTGAACCTGATTGCAGGTTAACATAGAAAATAAACTGATAATAATAATATTTAGTACCTATTAATTTTTATATTAAGCTGATTGGTGGTACACATTTTTTTACACGTTTGCAACGTTCTCTTGGTTGAGTTTATAGACACTAAATAACAGGTAAGTTATGGTAAAACACTCAGTTCTGTACTATACAAACATTTAACTTTGTTACAAAGTATTAGGAAGCATAATTATACAGTAGCGACACCGCGCGGCACGCAAAATCGTCTCGCGTGTTTGCGCGGGTTGTTCAAATTTTAAAGCAACAAAAAATAAATAACAATTATGATGATTCTAATTGCTATGTTATTTTATCTGGATAAAACGAGGCAACCTTGACACGCTCGGCGAAGAATGGGTTCATTAAAACAAGAAAACCAATAAGCGCGTGTTAGAGCCTGTATTTAAGTAATCAAGGACTCTGATCGTCACTTATTTATCTTTTAATTGCTCGTACAAAAATGTGAATGACGCATTTCACACATTTCTGTTAATTAGTTTATTGTAAGTAATAAAAGTAGTTTCGAGTTAAGACATTTGCGTGGGAAGCAACAATAAAACTAATATGGTACTATTACTTAGTCACAATTAGTGTAGTTTTTGCAGAGAACCATATCTAACTGTAAAACATGTTAAATGGACTAACACTTGAAAGCAATAATGTAGGTCTGACACTTAACACGGGAAATACCAAGGTCCTAATAAACGGAGAAAGAAAAGACATTCCAGTAGAGGGTAACGTCACAGAGTATGTACAAGAGTATATATTAGGACTTAGAACAAATGGTTTCGTTTAAATATTAAGCAACTAATGAAGTTCGAAGACGCATATCTATGGCATGGAAAAGATATTGGAGTTTTAAAGAGATTTCGCAATTGAGCAAAAATTCATACGACCGAATAAATAAACGACTTTTAAACTACTGAAAATATTGAAGTACGTGTTTTCGTGCAGATCAAAGAAGGTCTGTTTTATTATGGCATTACTAAATATAAACGACTAGACTTCAAATTCAGGTATATTGAAAGAAATAAACCTGTGTGTGCCCGACAATTATATATTGCGAAGGCGACGGCCACGTCTATTCGCGGTGCCCAGTAGTAGGACCAATCTGCTGAGACTATAACGCGTACCTTGCGTGTGCTTAATGACGTAGCAGACATCATAGATATTTTTACTTGTTCTCTGACTGAGTTCACAAAAACCACAATGTATGTAATATGTTATAGTAAATAATAAAATTGTAATTATGGCCACACTATTGAAATAGGAAATCCCTGTAATGATAGTGATGATGAGTTAATAAATAAATAAACCTTTTCAGTTCCTTCCTCATGACATGAAACATTTGTTATACGACTCATTAATATAAAAATAGCTCATCCGCTGACATCGCGATATTTGCAAGAATAAGCCATTACAAACACGAACATTCATAAAACTGCGGACAATGCCGCGCACTATTACATGTCACCTACCTACCGCACCGCGCCGCACCGCACTATAACACGGTGAATTTCGTCTAGTGTGTATGTAGCTTTATGCAAAGTCAAAGACAACAGTTTGCATTTTTATGTAACGAAATAGTAACTTACAGAAATGTAACAGGAAAACCTGTATTTCTTATCTGTATATATAAAATGGTAAACTGACTGACTGACTGGGTGATATATCAACACACAGCCCAAACCGCTGGACCTAGAGACATGAAACTTGGAGGGTGTGTTCTTTGTAAAGAGTAAGTACACCCTAAGAAAGGATTTTTGGGAATTCCACCCCTAAAGGGCTAAAATAGGGGATAGACGTTTGTATGAAAGTCCGTCAGTTTTGAAGTTAGGATCTTAAAAGTTTGTGTTTAGGCTAACGATTGAAAATTAATTTATACGTATCTCAGCGTTTTTGATAATTCCACCCCCAAGGGTGAAAAGGAAGGGTTAAAAAGGGGGATGAAGTTGAAAAGTCCCTAATTTTCTAAGAAAAATCACATAATTTACTGTCTAGGCTTATGGTTGGAAGCTAACGCAATGATGTTGTTAGAATTTCAACCCTTAAGGGGGTGAAAAGGGGGATGAAAATTAGTTTTTAATTAAATTTCTTTTGTCTTCCCTGGTCCAGGCCATGGCTTCGGAGCGAGAGGGCGTGGCAAGCCGTCACCTCCTTCTGCGAAGCAGTAATGCTTGCGAAGGAGAAGACGGAGCGCGTGGTGGAGAGGTAAATGTCACGTCCTCACGCCCCCGAGCTGCTGCAGGAGACGCCCTGGGCGTCGGGAATCGCAGGCCGATTCCCGGCCACCGTAGGCGCGGCCTTGCGGATGGTGAGCAATAGGTAGCTCGCTGTCCGATAAGGACCAGGCCCGGGTCGAGGGCGCGTTGTGTTCCACGCGCGCCTCAAAGAGATGTCAGCACAACGGAAGGGTCCACTAAGACCGATGCCTGCCGGGGTCGCGGGAAAGTCTGAAAGGGATACCGTGGCCCCTGGCGACGTACAGGCAACTGAAGAAACACGGGTGGGTTTTAATCAGTAAGAGTCTGACACGCCCCTCCCGCTCCGGCCAAAGCGGGAGAAGTAATTTGATAATATCCAAACATAAAAAAAAAAAAAAAAAAAAAGAGTCTGAAAAGGGCGATGAAGTTTTGTATTGAAGTTGTTCATTCGCTGAATTTTGTATTCAAGTAAAAATAATATAAGTACACGTGTACTGTTTCTAACTTTACAGTATTTTACATAGAGCGACTGCTTATTTGACCTCCACAACGCAGTTACTGGGTAATACAATAACCCTTTGGTAAAAATGGTTGTCAGACTTTCTGGCTTCTGACTTCCCGTAACGACTGTCAAAGATCCACGAAGGACAGCCGGGACCAATGGCTTAAGGTGTTTTCCGAGGCACGGACGGGTCTTTGTATGTAAAGATGGTCACCCATCCACAGACCAACTGCGGCAAGTGTAGCTTAACCTGATCGATCGACCAATGCGGCTGTTATTATTTAGTTACAGGCCCCTCCCCCGGAGAACCCCCCCATCCCCTACTCCGGGAGAATCGATATAGATATAGATTAGGATAGTAAGATACTAACAGAATGCGGTACTGCTCATCCCTCATGGCAAATAGTGTGATAATTTGTACCCTACAGACTGACCACACATATTATAGGGAACATCTATGCAATGTTAATTGCCAAAATACTAACTGGATCTGCCAGAGGAGAAACAGTCTTCGTGCCGCGTATACCATTGATACCAAATGACCTTCTGTTTGAATTTAAAAGATTGCAGTTCCCAATCAAGGTTTGTTTCACGATGACTATGACAGTGATAAGTCACAGGGACAAACTCTGAAATTTGCTGGAATTGATTTGCGGCAAGACTGTTTCTTCGTCGGCCAGTTTTATGTGGCTTACTTACGTATTAGCTCTCCAACTAGCCTGGTTGTTTTAGTGCCCGCTTCCGAGTTAGTGAAAAACATTGTATATAGAGAAATACTGTGAAGGATTTAGGTAGATACCGGTCCTTTACAGTAGGTATAAAATTTCTTGACAGTATTCCTCAAATATCACACATAGTGGAGGACAATTAGCTATGAACAAAGCTCTATAAGTACTGTTATTGTTATAACAATTCATAATTATCTAGAAAAAAAACGGGCCAAGTGCGTGGCAGACCACGCACAATGAAGGGTTCCGTAGTTGGAATGAATTTATCCCAAGAACAAACTTAACATTGTAGTTGAAAAACATGTTCTCCCATACGAAATGTATGGGAGATCATGTTTTTCAAACTGCAAATTTAAGTTGGTTGATTATTTCTCGTTAAACCGTACAGCCTACTTAGCTCTCATAGTTTTCCTTTTAATTTCGTTATATTATACTACTGCTGTGAATTTTTTCACAAGTCCAAGTACAACCATTTAGCTAGAAGGGGGGGACACTTGACTCTAACAAAAAATTCAGTTAGAAGCTAAATATTTCGCAAACGGATCCCTGAATCCAAAAATGGTTTGGACAAACTCACAATATTTTTGACCTTTCTAACGATACCCCACAACATGGGGTAGATGAGGAAAAAAAATATATCCCCATTTTACGAGTAGGGGAGGTACCCTAAAAAAAAAACTTGATTTTATTTTACCACTTTGTCGGCATGATTAATATGTATACATATGCCAAATTACAGCTTTCTAGTACTAACCGTCTCTGAGCTAAGTCGCGGACAGACAGACGGACAGACAGAGAGACAGACGGACATGGCGAAACTATAAGGGTTCCTTGTTTACTACGGAACCCTAAAAAAGAGTTTATATCCTACGCTAACGAAGTAAAATAAAATAGTAACTTGACAGTATTCCTCAAATATCACACATAGTGGAGGACAATTAGCTATGAACAAAGCTCTATAAGTACTGTTATTGTTATAACAATTCATAATTATCTAGAAAAAAAACGGGCCAAGTGCGTGGCAGACCACGCACAATGAAGGGTTCCGTAGTTGGAATGAATTTATCCCAAGAACAAACTTAACATTGTAGTTGAAAAACATGTTCTCCCATACGAAATGTATGGGAGATCATGTTTTTCAAACTGCAAATTTAAGTTGGTTGATTATTTCTCGTTAAACCGTACAGCCTACTTAGCTCTCATAGTTTTCCTTTTAATTTCGTTATATTATACTACTGCTGTGAATTTTTTCACAAGTCCAAGTACAACCATTTAGCTAGAAGGGGGGGACACTTGACTCTAACAAAAAATTCAGTTAGAAGCTAAATATTTCGCAAACGGATCCCTGAATCCAAAAATGGTTTGGACAAACTCACAATATTTTTGACCTTTCTAACGATACCCCACAACATGGGGTAGATGAGGAAAAAAAATATATCCCCATTTTACGAGTAGGGGAGGTACCCTAAAAAAAAAACTTGATTTTATTTTACCACTTTGTCGGCATGATTAATATGTATACATATGCCAAATTACAGCTTTCTAGTACTAACCGTCTCTGAGCTAAGTCGCGGACAGACAGACGGACAGACAGAGAGACAGACGGACATGGCGAAACTATAAGGGTTCCTTGTTTACTACGGAACCCTAAAAAAGAGTTTATATCCTACGCTAACGAAGTAAAATAAAATAGTAACGAAGTCAAACCTTTTTTTTTTTTTTGAGGTTGGGAAATCAGGCAGACCGAGAGGGTGTGTCAGACTTTTACTGACTAAAACCCACCCGTGTTCCTTCCGTTGCCTGTGTGCCGGGGCCGTGATATCCCCTTCGGACAAACCCGCAACCCCAGCAGGCATTGGTCTTTCGACCCCGTCAGTTGGTGCTGACATCTCTTTGAGGCGCGCGTGGAACACAACGCGCCGTCGACACGGGCCTGGTCCTTATCGGACGGTGAGCTGCCCATTGCTCACCGTCCGCAAGCCCGCGCCTACGGTGGCCAGAAGTCGGCTCTCGACTCCCGACGCCCGGGGCGTCTCCTGCGGCGGCAAGGGCCGCGAGGGCGTGCAGCTTGCATCTCCCTCGCGCGCTCCGCCTGTTCCTTCGCGAACATAACTGCTTCGCAGAAGGAGGTGACGGCCTCCCATGCACTCTCGCTCCGAACCATAGCCTGAACCACGATTTGGACGCGAGAGATCGCCGCCGCCGAAACGAAGTCAAACCTTACATTGAATATTCGAGTCTGATGCCGAAAACATAGTTTTTAGAATTTTAGTCTGTTTGTTTGTATGTATGTTCCGGTTTGCACAAAAACGGATGAGCGGATTTGGATGATATTTGGCTCACAGATAGTTTGTAACCTGGATTAACCTATAGGTTATTTTTTAATCCCGGTAGTACGTTCCCGTCGGATATTTTTCGACATCCACGCGGGCGAAGCCGCGGGCAAAAGCTAAATAAAATGAGAGTGTACTTTCAGATCACATAAACAAAATTATCTAGATTTAAACTAATAGGTAGTAATTTTGCAAGCGACATAATTTGCTACGTTGTTGCGACGAGGCCGATGGTAAGACTAAGCGTATGCTGAGATGCAAGTGACGCAGGTTCACGCAGCGCAGGGCAGAGCAGATTTTGTAATGCATGAAAGTACTGACAGCTGGGTACGCTGCGGCGCAGGCACGTCCGCAGACATGTGTCTGTACTGATCTGCGTCTCATTGCAGAGCCGGCACAGATTGCTGCGCGTCGCGTGCAGGTCGTCACTTGTTTTTTACCACTGATTCATAATTTTGTTTCAAGGACAGATTGTTTTTACTAGCTAGGACGCGAATGTGTCTGTTTAGCTACGTCGCAGCATGCGTTCGCGGCCTGTGACTGCTTCGCCCGCCCTACTCTGCGTACTGTGCTGTGCTGCGTCACCTAGATCTCAGCATACGCTTAGCCTAACCATTGCGCATAGAATGCGATTACTTCCACTAAGCAATTTATATGTCAAATTGAATTAATAATAACCCGCATACATAAAACGTTCAAACAAATCTGTTTTTCAAAATATCTCAAGAATTACAACTATCAACGACATATTTATCGACCATTACATGTATTAGAGAGTATTTCTAATGCTCCGTCATATGAATAGCTGTAATAATTCACTCTTACCACTGAACACCCACGAACTGCTACAAACTGCGCGCTACTGCGTTTTCCTGAGCACACAACGATCTGGAAGAAAACAACGGCATTTGAATCAAAATTGAAACTAAAATGAGAAGGATTGGACACATTCATGTTATCTATACATATAAAATGCTTTGTCCTGAATGTGACTGACGGATCAACGCACAGCCTAAACTGCTGGTCGTAGAGACCTGAAACTTGGAGGATGTGTTCTTTGTATGATGTAGACATCCGATAGAAAGATATTTTTGAATTTTTACCCCTAAGAGGGAGAAAAAGAGGGGCAAAGTTTGTATGGGACAACGTGATTCCTTGGTCCAATCTACTTCAAATTTTGCATAAACATTCTTTAACGGAATTGATGGAAGACGTGGTTCGTATTTTATTGAAATTCATCCCCTAACGGGATTAAATAGGGGTAGAAAGTTATTTTGGGAGTGATTTGCTTCGGACTTGATATCAATACTCCTTAGTGCTTTTGATTTAAATTACATTTTATTTTGACACATGTTTGAAAACTCAATCCGATTTTATTCAAAAAAGGTTGAACTCACATAAAAGCTCGGTGCAATGCAAAATACTCTTTAAAATTGGAATGTCTCGAAAGTCACCGTACTATATTAGTACCGCATTTGAAGTTTTCTAAGCTTTACAGACTTCTGTATTTATTCCTAGGATTCCCCTAATACCATCAAATTACCCCTTCGAATTCCTGAGAATGCAGTTTCCCATCAAAGTCTGCTTTGCAATGACCATAAACAAAGCTCAAGGTCAAACTCTTAAGGTAGCGGGAGTAGTCTTGAGGGAAAGCTGTTTCTCCCTCGGCCAGTTGTATGTGGCATGCTCCAGAGTAAGCGCACTAGAGTAGCCTGGTGATTCTAGCACCCGAAGGTAAAACAAAAAAGAAATACTTCGGTAGGTGTAGTATTTCGATGTCGTTGTAAAAAGATTATACCCCCGTGTAACTTTCACCAGATCAAAGGCCGAGCTTCGTGTTCATAAAATATAACAAAATTTTATTTTATTTTCATGTTTATATAACCTTTAAATCCCTTACGTACACTATAATAAAGATTGTTATATGTTATAAGTATTCAAACATTTTAACATAATAATTTATATGTTATAACAAAATTAATAACGTAAAAGCCAATAAAAAATCCTATTAGAACCATTTTAGACTTTTACGCGGACGAAGTCGCGGGCAAAAGCTAGTTGGAGATAAATCTCATTGAATATAATAGGTACCTAAGTAGGTACTGTGCGTTGTTGGTCGTTCTTATTGATGTACATGACGAAACAGATTGTAAGAACAAAAAAAATACATATTGCATCACACGTTTTGTTACAAGGGAGCTCAGGGAAAGCAGGGTATGTGGGATTATTACTTTCTTATTTATCTGCTATACCTTTAGTTCACGACATGGCACCACTGCGATCATCCTGTTGTAATATAGGTAAGTACTTCGTTTTATGTCTAGATCTAAACTTATTTTTATGTTATCGATACGGCATACAATACCTCCTACGCTACACGTGTGTCACGTTTCTTGCGACCTTCTGATAGTAACCCATCAAATATTTGTAACATCAAACACTCAAGCTCGTGGCGCGAGCGAGTGCATTCTTGTTATCGTATTTTTATTGCCGTCCTCTTCTGCTTTGAGTTGTCCTTTGAACCTTATCCTTTCGTTATCCGTACTAATTTAGTGAAAGTGATCCCCACTGCCAAGGTATGGCACTTGACGAGTTCTTTTGTTTTTTTTTAAAAACGTTGCCCCACACTAAGATTTCCTTCTTGTATCGTGGGTGCGTTTACAAACATAAAAACTCACATACACTAACACCCAGACCCGGAACAACTACTTGCAGATCATACAAATATTTGTTCCGTGCGGGGATCGAACCCGCGACACGTTGCGCAGCAGTCGATCGCTCAGCCACTGCGCCAACCGTGTCGTCAAAATTATTATGTTGAAAAAAAAACGTGGTTGTCCTTCACAGTCCACATGCCACCGCCACTGTGCTCATATTCCATTTCAATATATTCCATTTGAATCCGCAAATATACAGATTGAGATGCTAATCTAAACGTTGTTTGTGCCACACTGTTCACGATACGTATTGTTTTCGCAGCCAATGATACAATTTAACAAATTATCGTGTGAAAGGAAATCGCAGAATTGCCAATTTGTTTCGAGCGATGCGCTGGCGGTGCGGACGTTTTGAGCGATGCGCTGGCGGTGCGGACGTTTTCAAAATCTGATTGACGAACGGTAATCGTATTCGAGTGCTTTGTTTACTCAATGAGTCTTCTGTTTTTCTTATGAGGAAAAAGCATTCGTTTCGCATAATTGTGTTAAAGTTTTTAATAAGAACAGGTATTATGTTTCTAACTTCAACTTTAACTTGAAGCATGCAGAAAATTGCAAATTTACGGCTCTCTGACATGCAACCACGGAAATAACTCGCTTTTCTGCAATTGTTATTCATTAATTTATTTTATTTTTCAACGCTTGTATTAATTGCCGGCATTGGCCTCATAACAGAGACGTAGTTCCAATCATAACCGTACTCAGCTTCTAAAATATTTTCGCTCAACTCTTGGCCATTTAAGCGGAAACAACTAAAACTTTCTAGAATGGGAAATAAGTTGGACGTCCAAAATTTTTCTCTGAAATATAATTCGCCCTTGAGCCGTTTTTTTTTTGGGAAAGTCTTATTCTACAACTCGACTTACCTACCTAAAAATAAGCCTTAAGAATCGGCCAGAAGGCTGAGAAACTTTCAAGCACACAGTCTTCATGCCTCGGAGAGTCTCATTTTGCTTGAGAACGCCCGAGTACGCTTGAGTACGTCTGAATATTTGGCATTTGTAGTATTCTAGTATCGCCAAGAGTCCCAATGTGTATAGAATAGGTTAAATTTGGCGATACCGACGTGAGTGAGTGTGAGTCGCGCCGCTCGCTGACCGCGAGCGGCGCGACTCACAAATATTTGGAAGGGTTTGTGGTAGCCTGATATACTCTCACAGACGACGTCTAAGACAACACAATGTAGCTTACTAACTTTGTAGTACCTATTCTAGAAGAATAGTGTAAATCAATTATGTGTTATGGGTCTTTGGAAACTCGCAGCGAAATAATGGTGACGATTCTCTTGTCACAAATGCTTATAAACTAGACTTAAAATCACTAAAATTTTGTTTATTCCTGTCAAACGACGATTTCCCATTCTGAAATAGACTAAAGTGACACAACTTAACTATATTTTAGTTTGACAGTACTAAGATAGTACTACGTTTTTAATTTAGTGAAAATGGTAATTTTGCTATTCTGAATTTTACGTTTTTCACCTAAAATTTTGATTGTAAAAACCAAACCAGACTAAACCTGACAAATTTTAATCTCGATTAAAAAGGTGTGGGATAAAATTCGTTGTCATGAACTAAAATTCACACCAACATCTTAACTTCACGTGCAAAAACAGTACAATGAAAATTTGGACCCCCTTTATGAAACCCGTAAAATTCAACATGTGGGTCATATTTTTTCATATTTTCCATACAAAAATAATACAAATTCTGCATATAACACGTACCCAGAGGCTGCACACCTGGTAGGGCAAACTACGGGTACCACGTGGAGTCGCGATTGTCAAATTCGATTTTAGATGCGTCAATTTATTTTTTAAATTTAGATTTTTTTTTTTGCAGAATAGCTTTAAAATTCTCATACCCACAAGTAAGGAATTTCAGTGATAGTTTAGTTAGTTTAGTTCGGTGTACAAGAGAATCAACAACATTACCGCTTAAATTAAATAAAGATACGATTAACTTCTAAACAGGAACAACTTATAATCCTGTACACAGGAAATTAACTAAATAGACTCTAAAGTTATGCTTAGAATTCTTTGAATTCACCTTTCTCATAATATTTATGTACTGAACGCGTTCTCTTTGTAAATAAATGAAGTAATGACGCTACTGTCTAAGATTCAAGCGATGGCTTCTCTTCTTTTTGTTAGCGTGTCGATAGCAAAAATAACACGAAACAATATAGGTATATTTTTTTAATTAAGAAATAATTATTTAATTCTGCCTTACTTTCAACGATACTTGTAACCAACAACGGAATATTTATTTAGACATGAAACAAAGCTAGTACACTAATAGTAGTAATAGCTGCGCGCGCGGCCTATTTTCGTTGATATTGCCTTCGACAGACGATTGATTCCCAAATTAAAAGAGACCTCGTTTCTCGAACGTTCGACGACTGAACGATATCTTTATATTTCTTTCTCCGAATATTCGTCACAAGGACACGTTAATTAAGTACCGAGTCGTGTTGTTTGTCAAGTTTATATTAATTTATGTTCGTTATCACTCATACCTTCGTATTGTAATCTAAAAAACACTTTAATATTATTCGTGAGTTATATTTTGTGCGACTGACGTCTAGACACTAAGAGAATTCAAACAATTCCAACTTTTCTTTTCGCAGGTTTTATGTTCTTCGAGTTTTTAATTAATTATTTAGCGTAATTACGACCCGACGAAGTTACTGGTTCGTAAAAAAACCCTTTCGTTTCCGCTCGTAAAAATTCAAACAAAATCTTCCATTTTTATTCAGAAAAAAAATAAATATCTGTTGCAGACCTCGAATTTTAAAAGGCAATACATTTCCAGGTGTCCCAGTGAGAGGCATGTTTAAAACTGTGCACTTTTATGGATATAACATAAACTTCGTAGCAGTATATTTTCTCCGGGATATAGTAAGCCGTCCCTGCTGTGTTTGTAGTTCATATGTTTAGAGACCTGTTCCGGTTGGCGCGCGTCCAAGTCGTGACAACAACACACTAACTACCGAGTGAACTGAGGATATCGCGCAATGGTTCCTGCAATCTTTTAACTTATGATACAACACAAATAATCGACTATCGTTTGTAGTTTTCCGTGACAAAAAGACGAATAAATAATAGAAATAAGAACAATATGTTTTGACAGTTTGAAACCCCATTTTCCCTAGTTTATTGCTTCCATTCTATATTCGTAGTGATGACTGACGGAAATAGCAAAACACTGAAACATTCTCAGAACTCAGACAAACACAGGTGGTTTATTTCGCATAAATGTCTCAAACCGTCCACTGAGAGAAATAATTTGAGATTTATATGAGCGGCTAATGTATCATTGTTATGAATGTATCCCTATACACACGTATGTATCCCTGTGCGAATCACGCGAGAGTCGCGGCCGCTGTGAACGAGGGCAAGTGGTCCGAGCGCGTCTGTATCGGAGACAGCTTACAACTGCAATGAGTAACATCTTTGTTGTTGTTTGACTCCTTCTTAAGTGGGTATGACTCACACGCTTATTTCGACGTGGCCTTGGTAACGAGGATACCCTATTCCTTCCTTGCGAGATTTTCTTGACTAAACAGGTCCTTTTTTTTTTTATTATCTGACTGATAGATCGATGATTTGTAATGAAGACTAAATTATTATGAATACTAGGTAGGCACTACATCGAAACAAAATTTCAGTGGGAAAATTACACAAGGACTATTCAAAAGCAGATTCATTCCCACAATATTTATATCTCAACGGTTAATTCCTTCTATGTACCTACTTATCATAATTATCGTAATAATTAAAACATTTAAGAACTCCCAACTAAACCGATAAAATAATTTATGCTAACTATTCGAATGCCTTCCTTTATGCAAATCGGCGTGCTTTCAACTTAGCGGGTAAGGAAGGAAAAAGTCGTCGAAACTGGTTCAGGCGCAGTGGAACTGAGGGAATGAGCTCGTCGAAGGCATTAATATTCAAACGTAGGAGTTAAGCGGGGGAGCGTGAGCAGTACCCACGTACGTACCTGCACTCTAACGAGCTAGGTACCTGGTACTTGTCGACAGGCCTACACTGTCCTCCCATACCTATTAACACTGTAATATGAACCCATTTTTTTTTAAAGAGGTAAAGTTTTGTTTCTTGCTGCCCTTTCTACTTCTCCATATAAACCGACCAATTGGAACTACGTATGCACCTAGTTTCTGACTATGTGAAATAAAATAGAATTTTGGTAAACAGGCAACAATATTCATCTTTCTTAGGCACTGTCAAAATTCTGTTTTATTGTGCGCATAAGAATAACTTACTACCCCACCGCCGTATCTCTACGTTGACGTCGTGGTGGGGCTTGCGCGCTCCAAACTCTGAGTCTGTGCCGGTAGAGTTTACTTTGCCGGAACAGATCTAGGATGAGGGGCCAGACCAAGAGAGATACAGAAACCCGCAAGGCAGCATGTGGCGAGCTGTTGGGCAGTAGCGACCCCACGGACCCTATCTCCCGGGAGGAATCTTGTTCCTCATCTCTGGCTTGCCTTTATTGGCCGGCTGGAGTGAACACGGGCGAGGAACAGAGCTCCCACCTCATTCTTGCCTTAATTGGCCGTCTTGAGTGGAGATTCGCAAGAGCAATCGTGCTCGGAGGAAGGAAGTATTCCAGTAAGTGCTCGTAGGGATCTTGACCATTTTCCGGGCTCTGGGATTGTTCTGAAAGCCGTGAAATACCTCTACACTCCTTAAGCACCTCAGGACATGTTGCCCCCTTGTCGCTACGGCACTATGTGCTAGCGACAGTTTCGGGGGCCCATTATTGAGTGTGCAAGTCGCCCCCTGCCATTTTTCCGTGTACATATAAAACATTGATCAGGCAGGGGCCATAGTCCTTCCATAGTTCCAAGTTACCAGTCAACTTAAGCCACCCAAACCCATAGTCTAATATCATTGTCTCCATATCCTGCAACAGTCCTACACCAACCGGGGGTTGTCCTTGGGTGCACATGCATAGTGCATACAGGGATAATCGTCGGTTTGTACTTAGATTATTGTTATTTTATATAGATTATTATAATAGAAGGAGAATCGACTTAGGCGCATTATAAGACCTTAAATGTCGTTTCTTTAATTTCAGGTATGTTTTTGTATACAAATACCTAGTGCCGACATAATTTTAGGTTACTAATATTCTATTTAGTAAAACCTAGATATTAATTAAATCTTTAATTTCAGCAACATATTGGGGTTTTATTGTTACGCCTATTAAGATAAGAAATATCTTATACGTATATATATAAATATAAGCACAAATAAATACACCCAATACATGAATAAACTAAAAAAATAAGACAAACGATGAGAAAACAATTTTTTTTTTGTGTGGGAAATTATCAACTTCTCCCGGGCTGGGCGGAGCGGAAGGGTGTATAAAATCCACCCGTGTTCCTTCCGTTGCCTGTGTGCTGGAGTCGCGATATCCCTTTCGGACAAACTCCCAACCCTGGCAGGCATTGGCCCTCACGGACCTCGTCAGTTGGTGCTGACATCTCTTTGAGGCGCGCGTGGAACACAATTCGGCGTAGACCCGGGCCTGGTCCTTATCGGACGGCGAGCTGCCCATTGCTCACCGTCCGCAAGCCCGCGCCTACGGTGGCCGGAAGTCGGCTCGCGACTCCCGACGCCCGGCGCGTCTCCTGCGGCGACTAGGGGCGTGAGGGCGCGAATCTTGCCACTCCCTCGCGCGCTCCGCCTCCTCCTTCGCGAGCATTACTGCTTCGCAGAAGGAAGTGACGGCCTCCCATGCACTCTTGCTCCGGACCATGGCCGCGAACCAGGGCCGGACGCGAGAGATCGCCGCCGCCCAAGCCGGGCAGACCTCCACCGTATGCTCCACCGTATCCTCCGAGCGATCCATATAGTGGTAACACCTGGGCGTTTCCTCCCGCCTTATGCGGAACAGAAACCTCCCGAAACAGCCTTGTCCGTTGAGGACCTGCGTCAGGCGGAAGGTGAGGACGCCGTGGCGCCTCTCTAGCCACTCCTCAAAGAGGAGACTTATCGCCACAATTGTGGCGTGCCCAGCGCTGGGTTGCGACAATCGCACTCTCCATGCCGCCATGAGATCCCGCCGGGGCTCTGTCCGCTGTGCCGCGATTTCTCGTGGCAGCGGAGTTACGCCCCGGCGTTTCGCCTACTCGCGCCACTCCCAGATGTGCGCGAGGAATGTGAAAACACTAACGGTGTGATGATACTGCCAGCTTCTTACGAATGTGCTCGCGCATATTAGTATTGCCTAAACAATACTTACTCAGAAATAAGATTCCCTAACCTCGCCTTTACACCAAAGTGTAAAATATGTATTCTTCATGTTGTATCTACTAATTTCGTTTACACCTACAAACAAATTGTAAAAACAATTCGTTTAGTAAACAAAACTTGTCCAAAATGTGAACAAAATCGTTAACAATGCGTACATACAGTCTAAAACAAAGTCAATACAATCATGTAAGTATGATACATGTTTTATACACGATATGATTTGACAAGTATTTATAAGAAAACGTCGAAAACAAATATCATAATTTGTATAATGGGTGTAAACGTTGTACAACACATAATCATCAAGTGAGCCATGCTTTGCCAGCTCACTCAGAAAAGTTTCATCGATTAAATCAGACCGAGGATATTCTTTTTAATTCAATTTATTATTGATACAAAAGGTATAGATTATTTTTCGATTTTTGTCAATGTTGAGGTGCACTGGTGCTCAGTTATTTCTGTATCTGAAGGCGCCGAACGGTTAGAGACAGCCATTAACCGCTCTAAAATAAAAACGAAATGTACAGGAAAGAGGTTTCAGTAAACGTTTGATTTCTTAGATATAAATAGAAAATTTTACATTGCGAACACTTTATGATCACTAACACAAATTGAATTAAAAATAAAAGTTACAACCAAGGCGAACGAAGAGTTTCGTTAACAATTTAATTTCTCGTCAATAAAACCATTGGAAACTTCGGGAATCGGATGTGTTTGACAATCGAAAATAGGAAGAGAATAGACAGACCAAAATTTTGAGACTGGCACGTGACTAGTATTGTCCCGTGCGTTTCCATACCTTCTAAGTGGATTTGGAGCGGGTCCCAAGCGGCTCTCTTCCAATACTTGTGTTGCATGTTATCGTCACAAGACATGTCCGTCCGTCTGTCTGCGCCCTAATGCGACTCTCAATGCATGTTGGCCAGCGGGAGATTTATGACCCACACACAATAAAAATGCTGTCGCGGACCAAACTGCATGTATAGATTTACATGTTAGCGCAAACTCAGGGTTTCTACTGATTTTTCTATTGTAAATAAAGGAAATCAAAATAACTGCTATTTGCAGAAATGTTATTTTTAATTACAGTTAATAATGACAATATTGATACGAATATCTATTGCAACAAACACTATTATTGGACTCATCAAATTCCATGAATCATGAATAATGTCCAATATTATTTTATTCACATTCGAATGTTGGAACGTAATGTTTCGCTGGATATAAATAAACAAATTATGTTGTATTACCGCTTGCGACGCTTTGTAAGTTAAAAGCACTGATTTAAAATAAATATACAATTATGATTGATTGTAACACCATGAGCTAGTCTAGTATGATATAAAGGCAGTGACGATTCTATAAGTGAACTATCTTAAATCTATGATTCCAATGTTGCTTATTGGTTAGCACTGACTTGCTGGCACTTTAATCTAGCTCAAACCAAAACTAGAAGAGAAGCCACAGATATGAAAGATCTAAAAGATGAATAAAGATTACTTGACAGAGGAAAATAGCGTTTGCATAAGGTGGCCTATATCAATCCACAGAGTTGAACTGAAAAAGATTACAGTACACATCAGAAAAGAACAAACAAGTTGAATAAAAGCTTGTTATAATACTGAAACCAAATATCATCTACCGAGCTGAAATTAAACAGAATCTTTTTAATTAAATATATGTGACCACAATACTAGCTCCGATTGCCGGAAGCGTGCCTGTTACTTATTAATACGATTTCATCGGAAACAGTAAAATTATGCCAAAGTCATTTGTGATGCTGAATAAATAAAACAATTCTCTAACTAAACGTATTTAAACAAAAACCGCAAAGGACCAGGCGGGTAAAAATGTAGATTGTTTTTTATCTAAGACGAGGAAGTAAAATACACCCGGCCCATATCTCATGAAAATTCGGTCTAAATTAATAACCCTGCTTCACAAAAACGTCGCGAAATAAGATGATGAATAATTTGTAGGGAGGAGAGTTTTTGTGTTTCTCCAGTAACCTTAATTCGTTTGTGAGCGACGACTAACGTCTTCATGATGCCAACCGCCTCGCCTTCAAATGGGCTTCAACTTTAGTTTCCTTTACTTGGTATTGTTACTTTTGTTTTTTTACTCTTTGTTTTTGTTACTTTTAGAGAGATGTTTGTCGTACTACTGTCGGTAAGATTAGCGTATTACCTTACGTGGGCCAAAATATACGGTTTGATATACTCCTAGAGTATAGTAAAGACTGAAGTCAAAGATTTTTGAAAAATCTAGTGAAAAACTTTGATTTTATAAATTTTCTCAGTACAAAGCCAAGTATTTACTTGACAGCTCAACTATGTAAAAATGACTTTAATGCACATAAATACATCATTAATTATTATTTTGATGAGAGAAGCGAAACCAACGCTGGTCCTATGTAATATTAAACCCTTGTTTAATACTTTGCTGCTGAATATATCTGGCATAATTAATAATTAACGAGGACGTACTCGTAACGTGGAGATAATGGTGAAATGATTGGCACATTAATAACTTAGAAGTGGACGGAGGCTCTGACCATAACAATCGGAGGACTATTTTTGAATATATACCTCCTGAATTTAATAAGTAATTAATACTTACTGCTTTGTGCAGTTAACGTGGATATCGGATTATGTGGATGAGTAAGTAATAACGATGTGTAAAACTTGTGTTAGATAACAATGGAGCCTTTGTGTTACGAAAGTCATGAATAGTGAATTGTTGATTGTAACACCATCGATCTAATTATGAAAATTATGACTCTGATACAGTACAGTCATGATCCGAAAATGAAGGATCGTAAACAAAAGCGATATAAAAATTGGGTTAATACGTTATTATAATAATACAAATATTGCTCAGCTAACCGAGCTCAGCTAGCCCAAAGCTCGATAGCGCGTGTTTTGTTTGCGTTGCCCCATTTTTATTGCCCGACCGCCTTTAGTGGCTTCCCTTTCCTCCCAGAAAGGAAATATTCTCAATTATTCCATAAGGATTTTATCTCTATAAAATGAGAACGATTTCATTGAATTTTGCTGAAGATAATCTCTTCTACAGATCTTACATAAGCGTAATTTTGACCAACGTTGTGCGGTATTGCGGAGATAACTACTAGAAATATTTTATCTAGTACATTTAACATTGAATTGTTTGGTTTTGTTAATCAATATAATATAGGTGATGCATATTGTGATGTGGACTTAGGTTTAGGCATGTGAGTATTGTTAGTAATTGGATAATCCATGAGAAAATACGCTTTTCGTAAAACAGAATGAAATAATAAAACGTTCGCTTACAAGAGGCTTCTTTTAACTGTGACAATGATTGAGACATTTTAACATTCTATTTATGTATCGCTGTAACACATTGTACGAGACATCGGTACGAAAATAGAACGACATTCAGTATGAACCAGGCCTCATCTTAAAAAGACCGGCCAAGTGCGTGTCGGACCACGCAAAATGAAGGGTTCCGTAGTTGGGATGAATAAAATATATCCCAAGAGCAAACTTAACATTGTAGTTGAAAAACATGTTCGCCCAGACATTCCAACTGCAAATGTAAGTTTGTACGCACAATATTGAGTGATTTACCAAGTTATATTAAGACCATAGACTTCTTATAGGTTTTTCTGTAATCTATAAGCATAGAACTATTATCTGTATTTTTTTCAACATTTTAGGATCTGTAGTTTCGGATGGTCAATTTTCATAAATTTTCTTAAAAGTATTTATTTAAAAATGATTAAAAAAATATATTTGAGATCCTCGCAATAAGCCCTTCCATTTGATATGTCACACGGTACAGATCTCAATTTTTTTTTTTAATTTTCTTATTTGCACCCGAAAAGTGACCCCCATATTCAAAATTAATTTATTTATGTCCGTGTTTGGGTCACAGAAATACATAATATATATGTACCAAATTTCAACTTAATCGGTCAATTAGATTGGGAGCAAATTGGCTGTGACAGACGGACAAACAGACAGACAGACACACGAGTGATCCTACAAGGGTTCCGTTTTTTCCTTTTGAGGTACGGAACCCTAAAAAGATATAAAATATAGTACTTCCGAAGTTATTCTTCCGATGTTAGTTACTGGTAGTACCAACAATAAGTTAATAAGTTTTTAATTAGTGTTTTAAAAATGAGCGTTATGCTTTTCAGTGGAAAAGTGTTTGATTTCTTTCCTAAGACTAATAATACTTTTACAAGTCCACACCCGAATTACGGTACAAATTTTGAAAAATCCGTCTGCTCGACAACGTAAATCGAGGTATGCCACTCAGAGCACTGATTTCAACGACACTTGACCGAATGGCACCTAAGCTGTACTACTCACCGCACTGAAACTTTTATAATAATTCTCTCATCTTTTATTATAAGTCCCGGTCCCGTGGGAAAATGTATTAATATTATTTTAAATTCACAAAAGCACCTACGTTAAAGAATTTTTTGTGATTTTTTGTTCAGAGCATTATCAAATAAAACACATCGATATGTCGTGGGAAGATTTGATTATAAGAAATTTTTGCGAAAACCCTAGGGATACCCATTTTTTTTTTTTTTTTTAAAACGTTGGCCCACACTAAGAATTTCTTCCTGTATCGTGGGTGCGTTTACAAACATAACAACTCACATACACTAACACCCAGACCCGGAACAACTACTTGCAGATCATACAAATATTTGTTCCGTGCGGGGATCGAACCCGCGACACGTTGCGCAGCAGTCGATCGCTCAGCCACTGCGCCAACAATATTGATTATTAAAACACGGATAATTAGACAATGGTGAAAACATTTCTGAGAGCAACTTGGAAGTAGCGCTCGCCGGCCGCTGCCACGGCACCGCTCACTTCGCTCGCTCGGCTCTCGCGCGGTTTGTCACAGTTCTAATCTAACCTATTTCACCCAATTCAAAATGACGAATCATACAATCTGCCTGCGACGAGATAATTAGACAATGGTGAAAACAAACAAATCATCAGAAGAAGTTAAGTCATGTGCTAGATTATTCCACCTTGTTCACCTGTTGAATTGTTAAAATATAAGGTATTACCATTGTAAGTGAGTTATGCAATCACCCCGCAGGTGTATCTGTGGTATACCGTCATTCGTATTGTTTACGTCTCCACCTCAGAGCAAACGATAAAGTACATACGTAGCAACAATTATTTGATCACCTGTAAAACTTTACACCCTGTAAGATTTAACTACTCCTTCTCGGAGCGTTGCCATGCGCGCGCCTAATGTTGCCATCAAGTGTAATTCCCTTTAATTACACTTCCTACAGGTATTACGAGTATTACCGGTATTACAGGATCATGTTGTGTTACCGGTACTGTACATGTTGTGTGTGATTAATACTGTTATGACTAGTAGTTCTGCGAACAGTAGACTTCGCGAGCACAAACTAAAGTTATTTAAAACGGGATATTTACCATGTTTTTTAGTTTTTAATAACATGGTAAATATCCCGTTTTAAATAACTTTAGTTGTGAAAATAACCATGTCAGTTTAAATCTTAAAATGAATATACCTAACCAACTTAAAGAAAAACCCGACTGCGGCTATAGGTTACTAAAAAGGATAACATAAGCTCAGGTAAGTAGTACTAAGTCTAGCGGGAGGGACGGAGTTGGTTGAGAGGGTAACAGCAACCACCTTTTTATGAATTCCAGGGGTTAAAGGAGATAATTATTTTTTTCGGCGATTAGGCCCACCAAAAATTGTGGCGTCTAAGGGTTAATAAAACTCATGTTGATCTGTTCCTTATGTTCTCTAGATTACAATGGTAGTAATAATTATACGAGTACTTCATCTAACGCGAATACTGAGAAATACGATCATCACCTAAAACGTACTAAAATATATATTGTTTAGTGACTAGGTTGGCCTCATCTCTATTATATTTAATTGTGTGAAATACTGCACTGATCATGCACCTGAAAAAAATAGAAGATTTGTGTTGTGAAATTAGCGTATTCTAACTAATTATTGTTCTCTTTGGTGTGCCGGAATCCACTAAAACATGTTCTTTTCCGCAGAGTCAACAGGCACAGTATGCGTTTGTTGTGCAGATTGACATGGAAGGATTAATCCCTAATGCCATGGAACCACGGGTAATTAAAATTACCCATGGACCCGGGACCACGGGTAAAGAGTGGAATTTAAATATTCCTGGTATCAAAATCTTCATAATGAATAAACAGTTTCAATACTTTCTTGCGTCATCAATACGCACTTTCCTCAAATTGCATCTAGATGGTTTGACTGAAACTAGCGAAAAATCTATGCATTCACAAGTTACCAGACATCTGCACCAGTCTCGGACAATGCCTTTGCACAAGCGTTGAAATCTTACTGAACAATTAAGAAAACATCCTTCTTGAGTAGGTAAATGCTGTACCTTCTTGAATATGCTATATTCATTAAAATCCTTCAATTGAACACAGGAAAAACTGAAATATCAATTTCATGCAATTCAAAAGAAAAGGAAAGAAGAAATAAAATGAATGTTGTTGTCACTTGACACTTGCCTTTCTAACAGTGACAGATATAAGTGATGCTGCTCGATTTTAACTCGATACTCGAATAAATAAATTAACTCATTTTATAATTAATATGTAAGTTGGTAATAAACGGCGGCGGAATAAATCTATTCCGTATATTATACTGTCAAAATATTGAGACAGAGTCCGGCCTTTTAATTGACACAATACAAATGAGCAATAAAAAAAACCGGCCAAGTGCGAGTCGGAGTCGCGCACGGAGAGTTCCGTACTAAAAATATTTTTATTATATGATGTAACTAAAAATTTATGCTTTTCGCAATTTTTCCTTTATCTCTGCTATAAAAGGTTGCTTCGTACCAAATCTGAGTTCACGGGAAGTACCCTGTAGGTTTTGATTCCCTTGCGAGTGTCGAAAATTTGCAGCATAAACGGCTGTAACTACCGCCAATAATACCGCCTCGTCTATAATGACCAACACAGCACACTCGTATCATAATGTACGAATAAAGGCGATACTTATGTCCAACACGCACTTTTATTTTATTTTTATATTTGAGTTGATTGAATGAAAGGTAAATTGCGGTTTACGATTTAAGACTTATTAAAAAAAAAACTACTTACTAGATCTCGTTCAAACCAATTTTCGGTGGAAGTTTACATGATAATGTACATCATTTATTTGCTCATTTTTTACACACATTTTACCACTTTGGAAGTGTCTCTCGCGCAAACTATTCAGTTTCGAAAAAATCTGTTATTAGAAACCTCAATATCATTTTTGAAGACCTATCCATAGATAGGGTATAGATACACGTATGGGTTTGATGAAAAAAAAAATTGAGTTTCAGTTCTAAGTATGGGGAAGCGCCAAATTGTTTTGTTTTTTTTTCTATTTTTGTGTGGGATATCTTAATGCGGTTCACAGAATACATGTAATTACCAAGTTTCAACAGTATAATTATTATAGTTTCGGAAAAAAGTGTCTGTGACATACGGACGGATAGACAGACAGACAGACATGACGAATCCATAAGACGGAAAAAACGGAACCCGTTTTTTGCCATTTGGCTACGGCACCCAAAAAGAAAACAAAATAATGTTCTGTGGGTTTTGTTAACTTAGAAATAAAATACATTTATTACCTATAATTTTTTTAAGTTCTGGTTAATGCAGCACCGTCATTGTCTAGTGCTGTCAGTTGATAACGTGTAATCTTTTAAGTCAGTAGAATCATCACCGCATCATCATTGATTATCAGATTGACCCTCCAATCAAAAACCCCGACGACAAAATAAAAACAATAATAAAAAAAAACCTTTATAGGTTTTACGACTTTATTGTTTTTATTTTCTAAACTAGTCTACTTCTAAATCGGTTAATACGACCTGTAGCGGAGCACGTACAACGTGTAACGACACACGAAAGCAAATTTTGCCAGACTTGAAGCTTGAAGCTTCGCTCGCTTTGCTCGCCCGTTCAATAAGACTCATTTATTTATTTATTTAAACTTTTCACACTCAAAAAAGTACAAAGGCGGACTTAATCCCTTAGGCATTCTCTACCAGTCACCTAAGGGTGGTGAAGAGATTAGATGTCAGGTGCTCTATATGAGAGGAACAAAGATAAATTAAAAAAAAGTATTCTAATACATTATAACTAAAATTCATTCATCTCATCTCATTAATAATTTGCTTTAGAAATAATGGTGGCATTTTATTTGCTTTTGAGTAATAGCATCATTTAGTAGCATGTTAGTTGCTACGCAGCAATGCAAGTTTTTCAAAGCTGCTAAAATAGGTGTAATCAGATGATACGCCACGCCAAACGCCACCATTTTCTCGAAAACATATCTTCTTCTTCATCTGCTGATATCTGGAAATTCCATGGGGCTCTTGGTATCGGTAGACTGCGTCATGTGGATTTTCTTAAATTCAAATTCAAATTCATTTATTCACGTATAAATAGAGTAAATACAATCGGTGGTTTCCATGTTACATTATTTGGTCTTATAATTCTATTTAGCCTGTGGTATGGCATGTGAATCGTTTTCTTAAAAGTAAAAAGGAATAAAGAAATATAAATAATGGTTAGTCTTAGCCCGTGGTCTTAGCCAATACGTGTCTCCGAAATTCATAGTCTTATATAATGTCAATAAAATAATTATGTGCCTGGTAAAATACATTGTCAAATGCCAATAAAACTCAGTCATTTCTACGTTGAATTAATAATACACAACGCACATTATTTAAAATATTTATGTATAGAATATTTTCCTTATTCCTGTAGCCATTCATTTACCGAGTAAATCATTTTTTTAAGCAGTAGCTCTTTAAGCTTTTTCTTAAATTTTGAAATTGAATTTGATTTTTTTTAATACGATTGGTCTTGATGATATCAACCGTCACTTCACAACCACTTCCCATTTGGATGCCCAAATTTGTCCCAGACGGTCGGTTTCATTACTGGCCTAGCTAGTCCCATCCATCATAGAGCCACTTTTTACTTCTCTCCGGTAACCTTGGACGAAATTAAAAAAGGTCATCCTATCCATAAAATCCAAGGCTGAGGGCTATGACGGCATCAGTCGTAGCATGGTCGTTTGAATCTTCGATATCCTTCTCCCTCCGATTAGCCACATCAACAACCTTTATTTCTTGATTCGGGACAATTCCCTTCCCTGTGGCGTATAGCCTATGTCCGCCCACTCCCTAAAATTTCAAATCCCTTCCTTTCCAGCCACCTTCGCCCTATTTCCATTCTCCCATTCCTGTTTTAAGTGCGTGAGGCCTGCGTACACAAGCAGTTTACGGGGTTTGTTCACCGGAACAACCTTGTTAGCTCTTTTTAGTCTGGATTCAGGCCTGGGCACAGTACAGCCTCCGTTCTCCTTAAAGTGACTGGCGACATTAGAGAAGCGATGGAGGATACCAAGGTTACCGTTTAGTATCTTATCTTCGGGGACGTCGACAGCCGGTTCGCGTTTTTGAGAGCTCGACGAGTTGGCGTGATCTGGATGCTGGCGTTCCACAAGGCGGTATTCTTTCTCCATGTATTCTCTATCTTCATTAATTTTATAACTCACTGTCTTCGGTTTTCCAACATCTTTATGCTGATGATCTTCAGCTGAGCGGGTAGAAGATTTATCGGACGCTATAGCAGATGTAAACCGGGACTTAGATTCCATCAAAAAGTGGTCTGATAGTTTTGGGATGTCAGTAAACCCCTCAAAGTGTCAGGCCATTGTAATTGTAAGGTCGCGCATGATGGGTAGGGTGGCACTTAGCTGTTTTTCGTCTCTTATTTTTAATGGTACCGTCATACCCATTACCCCTACGGTGAAAGATCTCGGTTTGGATTTTAACTCGACACTAGGCTGGCAACGCCAGGTTTCTAATGTCAGTCAAAGGGTCAACGCTAGTTCTCAATGCTAAGAAAACGAAATGTGTTAAGTTCGCCCTACCTAATGTTAGAAATCTAGGTCCCAACATCGTCTTAGATAAAGAGGTGCTTGAATCCGTAAACTCGGCAGTTTTTCTGGGCATAACAGTAGATGCCAAACTTCAGTGGGGCCCACATATATCGAGCCTAGCGGGAAGGCTCAGTTCGGCCGCCTACGCCGTCAGGAAAGTAAGACAATATACTGACGTCGATACAGCTCGCTTAGTCTATTTTAGTTATTTTCATAGCCTTATGTCCTACGGTCTTCTGCTGTGGAGCAAAGCTGCTGATATTCAAAATATATCCTTTGTCCTTCAAAAAAGGAGCTGTTCGAGCTATTTACCAGCTAGGTGACAGAGTTTCTTTGAGAGATTTTTTCAAAGATATTGGTATCCTCACGGTGGCATCTCAATTCATCTTCGCCAATATCTTATACATATATTAGGCAAAACATACACTTATACACTAAAAACAGTGATTTTCACAATGTTAATACTAGAAATAAGGACAAACTACGAGCTCCCTTTCACCGGCTTCATAAGGTTCATAACTCATTTGTTGGGCTTGGTATAACTTTTTATAACAAGCTACCCTCTTCTCTGGTAGATTTGCCTTTTAATGCGTTTAAAACGAAAGTAAAATCCAAGCTTTGTTCAAAGGCATACTATTCTATCAACGACTACTTAAATGATAAGAATAGTTGTTCGCTGTAATTAACTCAAGACAATGTTTATGTTCTTTCTCCAGCTTACCTACTGACAAGTTATATAAGTTTATATAATTGTTTATTTTATTTGACTTTATAAGTCAAGTTATTTAAATTTAATTTATTGTTGACATAATCTACTCATCACAATATTTTATTTTTATGAGTTGTATTGCAATATGTGGTTAGCTAGTGACCTCGACAATTGATCATATTATTTATTGTTATTAGTAATTAACTGTTTGTTTATTTATTTTACCTCGATGGTCTTAGTTTATCATTTATAACTTCCAGTTACAACTATATGTAAGCGGGCACGCCCTTTATGCCTGGGTAATTTGTGGTGGTAATTTTTTTATTTCTGCCTGAGCGTAGCTGTTCTCGATGATTTTGTCTGGTATATTGGCGTGTGCTAGGAAGTGTGTGTGCTAGGAAGTTTAAAAGTTGCGCCAGTGACAGAAAAGTTGAAAGGAAATCGTTTGGCCTGGTATGGGCATGTGATGAGGAGAGAGAATATAAATGCTGATGGATGGAACGGGAGAGGAAGGCCTAAGAAAAAGTGGATGGAGTGTGTAAGGAATGATATGAAAAAGAAGGAAGTGAATGATAGCATGACAATTGATAAGGGAGAATGGAAAAAGAAAACGTGTTGCGCCGACCCCAAGTAACATGGGACAAGGGCAGGAAAATGATATTGGCGTGTGCTAGCTAACATATGGCTAATAATTTAAATGATGTTTTGTGTTGCGTAATGTAAATTATTTTGAATATATATAGAATCTCTTTTTTGTTGTTCTTCTAACTGAACAGACAGCTGTGCTGCTGGGGAGTTTGTTGCGCCACTTCTTCTTCCCAGCTAATGCACTAGCAAGTGGTGAAGGGTAGGCGTTTTGGGGGACTGTCTTATGTAATTGACGTTCGAAAAGTGCTGATTCTCAGCCTAGTTTGAATAAGTGATGACTTTTGAATTTTGAATTTTGGTACTCTGCGATCCCTGTATCGTCTGAGAAACTTTTTGCCCGCTAAAACCAAAAGTGTCGAGTTATATTACTCGTTATTTCATGAATGTATGCAAACCTGCTCTTTGGAAAATATACCGTTTTATGGAAAAAATTAAGCTTTACAAAAAGCATGAGTTTAAACACGTAATTATTTTAATTAAAGCACGTTTTGGTGAAACAATTTGTGACCTACATAACCAAAAATGTTTAATTAAGCACGTTATAAGGCGGCCTTACTTTTTAAAAACTAAATTAAACATATTTTTTTGTTTTTATCGGGCGGTAAAAAACCAACTGGTTTTATTTTTTAATTAATTAAATAGCGGTGGCGGTACCATGGCGGAAAAACATTATGAATGTTTTATTAAGCAGTTAGGTTAGAAGTACATACATACAGGCTAATGCCTAGTTTGGGGGTCACCGTCCAATCACTGTTTCTGTTTGTACAATCTGATTATCTGTATATATAATATATAAAAATTAAATACTGTTCATTGGTAAGCGCATCACTTGAGAATGGCTAAACCTATTTGGCATTTTTTTCTATTAAAATTTTCGTAAATAGTCTGAATTAGGTTTATAAAAAAAACTAAACTTGGAAATGTTTCCCGGAAAATGTTCGCATCCGGGAAAAACTGAACGTCCTTTTCGCTATAAAGAATTGTTTGGACAGGACAACGTCCGTCGGGTGATAGTTAATCATTTCTGAATTTGAATTTCCCTTACTCATTTTCAAAAAAGCTTTAAAAAGCAGTTAAGAGCAGTTTAGACTATCTTTAGATTGTATAAATTCAGTCTTTTAGTATTATATAATTGCATAGCACATGTGTGAGCACTTTGTACCTACTTTAAAGCTACTATTTACTGGGTACGTCTTTCATTGACTTGAATGTGCCCTTGCGGCTGAGAGTATGTCATGCTCACTCAAATTTCTCGCTGGTGGTGGCGTGTGTGTTGGATCATTGAGTTCCCTTCAAAATGGTTGAGTCAAATGGTGCTGATCCATGCGTCATGTTCGTGAACGGGTGCCGTCAGTGGGGACTGGTCATTTCTTAGCTGCCAAGGCTTATTTGAATTTATTTTAATTTTTGAATTGTTTTTGCTTTATTACGGACGCTTTTAACGTGCACGTCTTTCTACATTGTTCTCACATGTATAATTACAACATGAATGATGTAACCAATATTTTGTAACAATATTCTGATTTAAAAGAGTGTCCGTGGAGTTTCTTGCCCGTTCTTCTCCATAGGAACCCCACTACGCGTTGGAAAAAAACTAGCTTCATATTTCTGACTGACCGACCCCTTGACAATTCAAAAGTGCCTGCAATTGGTTTATTTGAAATAAATGCTTTCAGTTTGAGTTAGAGTTTAATTTGCTAAAATAATAATATCATCAAAACATTAAGTACTATTTTGGATCTTGTACAAAACTCGCATCGCAGCCTAGTTTGAATTTCATTAGCGGTCTCCCGAAGGACTTCGTCGTATTTATTGCATGACACTATTTTTACGAAGTGACATGTAATCAACTTAATTTTAAAAAAAGCGGCCAAGTGCGAGTCGGACTCACCCATGAAGGGTTCCGTAGCAGCAAGTTATGAAATTAAATGTTTTTTTTATTTATTTATATTTGAGTTGATTAAATGAAAGGTAAATTGCGGTTTACGATTTATGACGTTTTAAAAAAAAAAACTACTTTTTAGATCTCATTCAAACTAACTTTCAGTGGAAGTGTACATGGTAATGTACATCATATATTTTTTTTAGTTTTATCATTCTCTTATTTTAGAAGTTACGGGGGGGGGGGGCACATTTTACCTCTTTGGAAGTGTCTCTCGCGCAAACTGTTCAGTTTAGAAAAAAAAATATTAGTAAAAATTTACCTCAATATCATTTTTGAAGACCTATCCATAGATATCCCACATGTATGGGTTAAATGAAAAAAAAAAAATATTTTCAGTTCTAAGTATGGGGAACCCCCGAAATTTATTGTTTTTTTTTTCTATTTTTGTGTAAAAATCTTAATGCGGTTCACAGAATACATCTACTTACCAAGTTTCAACAGTATAGTTCTTATAGTTTCGGAAAAAGTGGCTGTGACATATGGACGGACAGACAGACAGTCATGACGAATCCATAAGGGTTCCCTTTTTTTTTTATTTGGCTACGGTACCCTAAAAATGGACCTACGCTATCTGGTTTTAATGTATTAATTTGCATGCCATACTTAATTTGTAATAACTAACTATGATATTATTTGTTTACCTATTCAACATCGCTTACGTACCTGAAAATTATGTTGTTATTTTTTTTTTTCCTATTAGTTTCTCTAGAGCCAAAGATTTCTGTAAAACTATGCTTATTTCAAATAACTAATATCATAAGCTATTTAAAATAATGTTGTTATTAGTAATGTTAACGGTACTAATGTTGGCACCCCCCCCAATGATTGGCACTTTGCTAATTTATTTAGCGTGCTACGAATGTTTTGTTTTATTATGTTATAAGCAACTCAATTATTGGTAGAATATACAATTTCTTTTATTGGCAACGTTTATTTATGCCTCAAACATCAACCATCTTTCTTAACCTGCTCTTTTAGAAATGTGATTGGTCGAATCAGAAAAAAATAAAAGAAAGTGTAGGTTTGGTGGCTAGATTTCGAAGTAAAAAAGTGGTTTTGAGGTAAGTTTTACATGCAAGTTTCTTTCTATTTATATTCATTCACTTAATTAAAGCGTATTAAACGATGTTTTAGCGCTGTGAAAGAGATTCATCGGCTTTTGTACTGGTGCCAATGACTATATTTATTTTGTTTGACAAAATAATCATTGGCACGTATGCCAATCACTACACTTTCTGACGCATGGACGTTTCGTGTCAAATTTTTAAGCAAACAATATTTTTATCGATTTTAAACTTTATCTTTTAGCAATTCAAAATTTATTTTATCAAAGATCTATTATTAGCACTGCCAGTCAATATATATTTTAATGATGCCAATGACTATACCTTACATATTTCTTGTTGTAGATTAATGAAAGATGCCGAAAGTTCAGAGTAGTAGGAAATATTCGAAAGGATATTCAGATGCAGACCTGGAAAAAGCTTTGGTGGCTATAAAAAATGGTATGGCATAAAAACTGCCGCGCAAACATTCTACGTGCAAGTTCATCTTTCTTCAAATGTTTTATTTCGGAAAGTTTTTACGGAATTACCGAAGAAGAAAAATCTGAAGTGACTATAGATAACCAAGCGATTGCGGTCTTCATCCACAAAATATCAAGAGAACAGGAAATATTTGATTGAAACGAAGAATTAATAGAGAAAATAGATTACCATTAAGAAACAAAGAAAGCCGAAACAAAGGTATTTTTCTACAAATATCAATAAAACTAGAAAGGTTTTCCAAAAAAAGTCACATCAAAAAATGTATCCCAAGAAAGAAAGACACCAACTGGTGGACCAACTAAACCTCTAACAGATGAAGGTCTAGTAAAAATTTTAGAAGGTCCTTAAAAATACATTGACTAATAACAATGGGAAGCAGTTTTGATCTGGGTACTTAAGGACCGCCAATAGTGCCAATGATTATACATAATTTATAGTGCCATTCACTATGCTTAAGTGCCAATGATTGTAACAATCCGTTGAAATAAGTTAAATTTAAATTTTAAGTTTATTAAACATTTATTTTTAAACTTAATGCGTCATTTTATTTTTGCCTCTGTAAACGAGAACCCGACAAAACAATTAAATATATTACCAACTTTGTTCATTTACGTGAACTGATCAATTATTTGTAGAAGTCGGCTTAGAGTGCCAATTAATATACCGCTTACTACGCTGTACGCTAGGTGCCGATATCTCTAAGTATATAAGAGTACCAGCACATCTATCTATGTAAGTGTTTAAATAACTTTTACAAAACATTATGATGTCCAACTATCAACTCAATATATATAAGACGAAATAATATATCGTACGATACAATGTGTATGTTTCAGTCTTTCATGACTTGAAATATTGATACAACACTCGTGAGATGAGCGGTCAGCGGTCATCAAAAATATATCAAAGTAATGCCATCTACTATTACGATTATTGACATAATCTACTCATAAAAATGTTGTTATTTTATGTGTTGTATTGCAATTTATGGTAATGTAACTTATTTTTGCATAAGAATCAGAATCAGAATCAGAATCAGAATTATTTATTTGTTAAACATAGGTGAAGAACATATATACATTAATCATACATGTCAAGGTCTTAAATAGATAAGTGTTGCACTATGCTTTGTCACTAAAGTACTATTACATATAATCAAGTTTTTCCAACTGAACAGCAGCTATGCTACTGGGGAGTTTGTTGCGCCACTTGTTCTTCCCAGCTAATGCACTAGGAAGTGGTGAAGGGTGGGCGTTTTGGGGGACTGTCTTATGTTATTTTGACGTTCGAAAAGTGCTGATTCTCAGCCTAGTTTGAATAAATGACGTTTGAATTTAGAATTTTTGAATTATAAAACCTATAGGTAATTAAAAATATTAATACAGATTATAGTACGCCATCTTAATTTTGTCATCAAAGACAAAGAGTTAGGTAAGTAACTCTATTTTAGCTTTATATATTAATTTAAGATATAGTTGTTTTATTACAAAATCAAAATGCTAAATTGGAGAAAAGCTGATACTTATTATCTACTTTAAAAAATAAAAAATAAAGTACCGAAAAAAAAAATGGTTTAAAAATATATTAAAATGTGTAAGTAGTTAACTAAGTAGTAATAGACACACATAGCATTAAAGTAACTAGAGAAGTTAATATCGCTCAGTTAGTTACCGACCGACTGTCACACCGGACGTGATACTACGAAGTTCAAACAACCCCTTTATGAACCAAACACAGCCCCTGCGAAGAAACCGCAAAAAAATTAAATGTAGCACATTCATAGCCCGAGCTATCTGCTTTGAAAAACAAAAATACTCATTATTGCCTCCGGTGTGTTTGTAGCCTCCCTTGTATCCAGCCCCGACCAAATACTGTCGGAATTTCCGGTCGGTAATTAGACTGTGGTCTCATTGTCAGCGATTAGCGGTCGACTTTCAATTCAACTTCTAGTTTATTAGAAAAGGTTAATTTTCTGTCGTTATTACTTTAGGCATATCCTAAAAAGTCTATGAATGGTCTTTGAGTAGAAACTTAGCTTTATGAGGACGAGTTCTTGCTATAAACATCAAGTTGCTCACGACAATAGTAACTCCTGTTCATCGTTGTGTAACTCGCGGTCAGTGTGACGGCAGCTCAAGCCTGTACGTAAGCATGTACTACGTGTGACGATGTCCGTGTATTTGTTCCCGCAGTAATTACAGTGTGCGACCACCGTGTGTTGGGATTCAGATGTATTGACCACACACCACACCACCCAAATGACCCACCACGGGGTAGTCACTTGGACAATCGCTGACATATGGCGGCTTGTGGTGTGTAAGAGATTGGAGGAATGAGGGTATATAAACTGTTTTGAAATTTTTCCCGTCAACGATAGAGAGCATCCTAAACGGCTGAATTCACTTAGTTAGTGTTATAATTTGTACCCTCAACACAAATGGTGACGGCTAACAATGACGCAAACAGTTTTTGCGTTGTTAAAGATCCTCGATAGAGCACGCATTCCCTCAATATTAGCGTGAACGAAGAGAAAAAAAGTGTGCCACGTCAGCAATTCGTCTTTCTACAACTACGTAGTGCCAACATTAGAGTCAGCCGAGCAAAGAGGGTCTAAAACGCCGGAACGTATCTCTCTTTTATTAGAGATCTTTAAATCTCACAGTTTATCGTTGCAGGCGGCTCAATTGCTATATGAATACTGTACGAATAGCTACTGCTTGAAACTTTCATTCCCTACCCAACATTGAAACGGAAAAAAGAAAATGGGACAGCTATGAGAAATCAGGGTTACTAAGAAAATATACGACAATAAAGTCAGATCGCTCGTTAAAGTGATTTTAATTGAAGTTCCCAGATATTCTTAAACTGTGGACCGTCCGACACAATTGAAACATTATTAACGAACAGCAATCAAACCCGCGTCTGGAAATAGAAACTTCAACAAAAACATGCGCCCGTTGTGAAATAAAACAATGGACCTCTGGTGGCAGACCATACGTAGTTGTGCAAATATCCTATAGGATTTTTTTTGAGTACGTTGGCAAAAAAGGGATCGGTATAACAATGAAATGAAGCAGCAAAAAAGTAATGCGTGGAAAATTGTAGCAGAAATAATATATTGTATCGATATTTAGGTACCATACGTATTATGTAGAGTGAAAAGGGTGAGCCTTTTCTTAAGATAATGTTCGGGTGGTATAATATGAGTAGTTATAGTGTGCATCCCCGAGGCGCTCGGCTCATCGTGCAGATAATACGATCATCTCATCGCGTGCTGCATTATTTTATTATGCTGGCATTACTGCCAAGATGGCGGCGATGAGGAACAGTTCATTATAAAGAGATAAATTGGTTTATTAGATGAGCATGTGTTTGATCGTTTTCTCTTGTGTATTATTGTGTGATGCGTTTTCCCAAACATTCACAATTTTTATAATTAAAAATTCATTTAGTCTTAAATGTCTCGCTAAAAATATTCTTGCTCGTCCACATCTCAAGATAAACTATAAAAAGTACTTACTGGAAACATACTTTCATGCTTCCCAAAAAAAAAAAACTGGTATACATTTATCAGTGCCAGTGATAAATAACAGTGTTCAGAAGCAGTGATAAATACCAGTATCATATGGTTTTTATTTTTGAACCCAAACATTCAAACAATACAGTTACGCCCAAGGGTTCATTGCTCCAAATAATGTAATATTTCATTGTTATGCCATTAAGCTTACCCGTCCCGTTCGTGTGTATATAGCTTTCATTTTTATTGTTTTACTAGCTTTTGCCTGCAGCTTCACCCGCGTGGATATCAGAAATAAATAATAAACCAGCGATGCAAAACTGCATAACAAAAGGTATCAAGAAGTCTAGCAAAACTAAATGTCATTTACATCTAAAATAAAAAAAATAGTAGCATAAATAAAAAAACAAAATGAAATAAGCTATAGAATCTATAACCATATATTTAAGTGATGTGCACAGAAAGCACATAAACTTATTAATACAAGGCGTATACAAAAGGATGAGAATAAATGTAAAGCTACTTGGAATGCAATCTCCTCAACTATATCTAATAATAGTCTCTATAAAAATGACATTGACGAAATAAGTCTTAATAATGTGACATATAATGACCCCTTAGACATATGCAATATATTTAATGACTTCTTTATTAATTTGACATCTAATCAGCCCATAAATTCCAATAATATTAAATTATTAATTAAATTAATTTAAACTTAATCAAAAAAACAAAAATCTAAATACAATTTTCCTAAATCCTGTTGGTGCATTAGAAGTGTATAAAATCATAATGTCTCTAAATAATAGTAAAACCAGTGGTCAAGATGAAATCACCACACAAACTTTGAAAGCTTGCGCTATTTGGATATGTCATCCACTGGCGCATGTTATAAATTTATCATTCGCAAAAGGTGTATTCCCCGAACAGCTAAAAATATCTACTGTGAAACCACTTTTCAAAAAGGGAAATAAATCAGACCCTAACAACTATCGGCCTATCACTATTGTTCCAATGTTATCGAAAGTTTTTGAAAAGGCAATTCTTATTAGGTTAAGCAACTTTCTCTCTACACATGAGATATTATGCAAAGAGCAATTTGGCTTCCGCAAGGGAAGTTCAACTACTCTTGCAATCTTTAATTTAACAAAAATTGTAACAGAAAGTATAAATAATGGCAATCCAGTGGTATCCCTATTTCTAGATATGAGTAAGGCTTTTGACTTTGTAAATCACTGAAAACTTTTACACAAGTTAGCCTTTTATGGCATAAGAGGAAAAGCATTTGAATCGATATCTAGCTATCTACATAACAGGAAACAGTGTACAGAGATATCCAAAGTTGTAAAAAAAGGCAGCAGAATATATTTTAAAGAAAAATTTCAATCAATGGCAATAATAAATAAAAATGGAGTGCCTCAGGGTAGCATTGTCTGCGGAGGAGGCCCGAGTCTCCAGGCCCACTAAGTGCGCTGACATGCGCATCCTGGGCCTGGACGACTGCGTGACGGCGGAAGACGTTGTGGCCGCCGTGGCTAGGACTGGAGGGTGCTCTGCCGAGCAGGTGAGGGCTGGCACCATCCGTCCTGACACAACGGGCATGCAAACCGTTACGGTGAGCTGCCCCGTGTCGGCGGCCCAAAAAATAGCCGGGGAGGGCCAAAGGCTCCGGGTGGGCTGGGTGTCCGCGCAGGTGAAGCTGCTGGAACCCAGACCACTGAGGTGCTTCCGCTGCCGGGTGGGGCACCACGTGGGAGCACAGTGCACCTCGGAGGTGGATCGCAGCGAGGAGTGCTTCCGCTGTGGTCGGCCCGGTCACAAGGCCGGCTCGTGCAATGCCACGCCGCACTGTTATGCATGTGCGGCGGCTGGCAAGCCGGCCGATCACCGGGCTGGGAGCAAGGCTTGTGCTCCACCCGCCAAATCCAGGGGCAGGGGCAAGCCTTCCACCACCGTCGTCACCGCCGCAGCCGCCACCATTGCCGTTGCCGTTGCCGCCTCTAAAGGCGTTGTTGTCGCCGCTAGCACCGCGGCAGGGCCATCACAGGGGGCCCGGGAGGAGGCTAAAATGGATTGTCATTAATGGCCCCATTACGCCTCCTCCAGGCGAACATCGACCACTGCGCCGCTGCTCAGGATCTGTTGCTCCAGAGCATGGCGCAGTGGTCGATTAACATCGCCGTGGTCACTGAGCCGTACTTTGTCCCGCCCAGGGATGACTGGGTGGAGGACCTGAGCGGCTCAGTGACCATAATTTCGTCGGCCGCCGCCGGTACCCCGTCCCTCGAGGCCGTCAAGAGGGGACCGGGTTGCGTGGCAGCACGGTTCGGGGAGATTGTCGTGGTAGGAGCGTACTTCTCCCCGAACCGAACTCTCGCCGAGTTCCACAACTCCCTTGGGGAGTTGAGAGTCGTCGTCGTCGGGTACCATCCCCTCCCCGTGATCGTCCTCGGGGACTTCAATGCCAAGAACGTGGCTTGGGGTTCCCGGTTAACGGACACACGGGGCAGGATGGTGGAGGACTGGGCTCTGGAGTCGGGCCTGGTCGTCCTAAGCCGGGGTTCTGTCCCCACGTGCGTGCGGATGCGGGGCGAGTCAGTGGTGGACATTTCGTTCGCCAGCCCCGCTCTGTCGCCGCGTGTCATTGACTGGCGCGTCATGGAGGGGGTGGAGACCTATTCCGATCACCGGTACATCCGGTTTGAAGTCTCCGCCCAGACCTCGGGCACGCCGGTCAGACAGACCCCGAGTGGTCCGCGGTGGGCGCTGAAGCAGCTGGACCGGGAGCTCATCCTGGAAGCCTCGATCGTGCAGGCCTGGGTGACATCACCGGACAGGCCTGCCAACATAAACGACGAGGCGGAGTGGTTCCGGGAGGCCATGTCCGAAATTTGTGACGTGGCAATGCCCCGGGTCCAGCCCGGACGTGCTCAGCGCCAGATGTACTGGTGGTCGCGTGAGCTGACCGCTTTACGCGCGGCGTGCGTTGCAGCGCGCCACCTGTACGCCAGGCACCGCAGGCTCCGTATCCGCCCTCCGGATACGGAAGCCATTGAGGCGGAGCTGTACGACGGGTACAGAGCGGCGAAGACCGCCCTCCGAGCGGAGATCGAGCGGGCCAGAGGAGTGGCCCGCGAGGAGTCGCTGGAGACTCTGAACAGAGATCCGTGGGGACGCCCATACAAATGGGTGAGAGATCAACTCCGCCCATGGGCTCCCCCGCTGACGCAGAGTCTCCGGCCCCAGCTCGTGGAGGACGTGGTGAGCGCTCTGTTCCCTTCGCGAGGGGAACATACTCCCCCGCCCATGGCTCCGCCTCCTGCGGTGCCCGATGCGGACCACACCATTGACGACGACGACGAATCTCCGGAGGTGACCGAGGTAGATTTAAGAGTGGCGGTACGTAGGCTGAGTGCCAAAAATACCGCCCCAGGACCCGACGGCTTACCTGGAAAAGCCTGGGTTCTGGCCTTAGAGGCTCTCGGGCCTCGACTTCGGGGGCTCCTAAGCGCATGCTTGGAGAGGGGCCGGTTCCCACTTCGTTGGAAGACGGGGAAACTGGTCCTCATCAAGAAGCCGGGGCGCCCGGCGGACTCTCCGTCCGCTTACCGGCCCATCGTGCTGCTCGATGAGGTGGGCAAGCTCTTTGAAAGAGTAATTGCAGACCGCCTTGTCGGGCAGCTGGTGCGAGTGGGGCCGGATTTGGCGGAGAGCCAGTATGGTTTCCGCAAGGGGCACTCTACGGTGGATGCCATCATGCGCGTTCGAGCCCTCACGACGGGGGATGCTGTTGCCCGGGGTGGGGTAGTCTTGGCGGTGTCTCTTGACATCGCCAATGCCTTCAATACCCTGCCCTGGAGTTGCATTAGGGAGGCACTCCGGTATCACCGGATGCCGACCTACCTCTGTCGAGTGGTCGAGGCCTATTTGACGGACAGGGCCGTCATCTACCCCGGTCACCACGGTGAGTGGAACCGGCGAGAGATGTCGTGCGGTGTCCCACAGGGATCGGTCCTGGGGCCGCATCTGTGGGACATCGGCTACGACTGGGTGCTGCGCGCCGACCTCCCTAGCGGCGTCAGCGTGGTTTGCTACGCTGACGACACGCTGGTCCTGGTGCAGGGGAGGTCGCATGAGGCGGCGGCCGAATTAGCGACACGTTGGGTTGCGACAATCGTCGAAAGGATCCGGCAACTGGGACTCGAGGTGGCCTTGCACAAGTCCGAGGCCATGTGTTTCTATGGTCCTCGGAACGCGCCACTGTCGGGTTCCCAGATTACGGCGGGAGGGGTTCACATCGGTGTCGAGTCGACGATGAAGTGCCTGGGACTCGTCCTCGACAGCCGGTGGAACTTCGTGGAGCACTTCCGACGTTTGGCTCCCAAACTGGATAGGGCTGGGGCTGCTTTGAAGCGGCTCCTGCCCAACCTGGGGGGTCCAAACGACTCCTGCCGGAGGCTTTACGCGGGGGTCGTGCGGTCCATGGCGCTTTACGGGGCACCGGTGTGGGCGCGTTCATTGAGGCTGCGACCGGCCCGGCGGTTGAACGCGTCCCAAAGGGTCATGGCCATCAGGCTGGTCCGGGGATACCGCACGGTCTCCCGTGAGGCGGCGAGCCTCCTTGCCGGACTACCGCCATGGGATCTGGAGGCGAAAGTCCTCGCGCACATGTGGGAGTTGCGCGAGGAGGCGAAACGCCGGGGTGTAACTCCGCTGCCGCGAGAAATCACGGCACAGCGGACAGAGCTCCGGCGGGATCTCATGGCGGCATGGAGTGTACGATTGTCGCAACCCAGCGCTGGGCACGCCACAATTGCGGCGATAAGTCCCCTCTTTGAGGAGTGGCTTGAGAGGCGCCATGGCGTCCTCACCTTCCGCCTGACGCAGGTCCTCACCGGACACGGTTGTTTCGGGAGGTTCCTGTTCCGCGTAAGGCGGGAGGAAACGCCCGGGTGTCACCACTGTGTGGATCGCCCGGAGGACACGGTGGAGCATACGGTGGAGGTCTGCCCAGCTTGGGCGGAGCACCGCCGTGTCCTCACGGAGGCGATCGGCGGCGGCGATCTCTCACGTCCGGCCCTGGTTCAGGCCATGGTTCGCAGCGAGAGTGCATGGGAGGCCGTCACCTCCTTCTGCGAAGCAGTTATGCTCGCGAAGGAGGAGGCGGAGCGCGCGAGGGAGATGCAAGCTGCACGCCCTCGCGGCCCTAGTCGCCGCAGGAGACGCCCCGGGTGTCGGGAGTCCAGAGCCGACTTCCGGCCACCGTAGGCGCGGGCTTGCGGACGGTGAGCAATGGGCAGCTCGCCGTCCGATAAGGACCAGGCCCGTGTTGACGGCGCGTTGTGTTCCACGCGCGCCTCAAAGAGATGTCAGCACCAACCGACGGGGTCGAAAGACCAATGCCTGCTGGGGTTGCGGGTTTGTCCGAAAGGGATAACGCGGCCCCGGCACACAGGCAACGGAAGGAACACGGGTGGGTTTTAGTCAGTAAAAGTCTGACACACCCTCTCGCTATGCCCAGAGCGGGAGAAGTCATTTGATGATTTACCACCCTCAAAAAAAAAAAAAAAAAAAAGGGTAGCATTGTCGGCCCTTTACTATTCTTGCTCTATATAAACGATCTTCCGGAAGCCACTTTGCAGAATTATATTCTTTTTGCAGATGACACTACAATTATTATAAAATGTCAGAATAAAAACGCTTATAAATCGGTTACCGAAAAGGCCCTATCAGATATAGTAAGCTGGATGGAAAATAAAAATTTGAACATAAACATTAGCAAAACAAAATTAATCGAATTTACGTCTTACAATACAAAACAATTAACTTTAGATATTATTTTTAAAGATAAAAAACTAGAAAAAGTAGACGACTTAAAATTTCTAGGAATTAGTGTAGATAACCATCTAAATTGGAAAAGTTATATTGAGTCAATTTGTCAGAAACTTGATAGGTTTGTGTTTGCGTTAAAAAAATTAAGAAGAAATGCTTGTAGAAGCTGCCCTATCAGCTTACCATGGTTATGTGTCATCTGTACTGAGCTATGGATTAATAATGTCACTGGTCAACTCGACCGATACCTACAGAGTTTTTAAAATTCAAATTCGATGCATCCGGGTTATCAACAAGGCTTGGTTCCTAGATAGTTGTCAACCATTATTTCAAAAATGTAAACATTTTCCAATACCTTGTACGTACGAGTATATAAAAGATATCTTTATCTTCACAAAAAAACACATGCACTACTTTAAACAACGTGGTGAGGTCCTAACTAGACAAAAAAGGGCAAAATTTCACAACTTACTGTATCAGCCACCCTGTCATAAGGATATCTATAAGAAAAATGTGTTTAATGTGTGTTTTAATTTATAATAACTTACCAAATGATTTAAAATTATTGCAGGGTAACGTGTTCAAGACAAAATTAACAGAATGGCTTTTAGAGTGTTGTTTTTAAAGGTTTTAAGGAATTTATGGAACATATAATTGAAAATGAATACCTATAATTATAAGAATATTGACAATATAAATAAAATAGTGAATAAATGCATCGTAATAGTATTTAATAATAATAGTAATAAAATAAGAATACATGAGAACTTAATAAAACATTTGCACGCTTGCTTGTAGGCAGAATACAGTGACACTTAGGTTATAAGATCTGACCTGTACCAAAACAATGTATTTCTAGCAAATAAAGAATTGATTTGATTTGATTTGATTTGAAAAATAATATCCCACGGGAAGGTACTACCGGGATTACATACCTAATAATCGAGGAAAAGGTCATTGACTCCTACCGCTGTGCCTGCGTTGCCGTCGTCCAGAATTATTTTGTTACGCGTTATTTTGAATCTGTGATATCTTTTAAACTATTAATTTCAATGAGATTATGTCATGGCATATTTTAATCTAAATTCAATGCCCAATTTAAATAATTATAAAACCACTATAGTAAACTTTCGTTATAGTATAAAACCACCTACGGCAGACTTTTTATGTGCCGGACAAGATGTAAGAACTATCGAAACTGTATGACTACTGACTCTTTTGATAGCTCCCCAAGTAATATAATATGTTACTTGACAAATGGACGAAGTGATTTCTAATATTATTCCAAATAAAATATATAAAAACTGAGCTTTATACTTTAACGAATTTGAGTGCATTTTATACATCTTTGCTACCTGTTACCTGCCAAAGGCATCACCATGATCCAAACTTCATAGCCGGCGATCGTTCTTAACTGTATTGGGGACATACACAGAGAAAGTTTCAGCTTTTGGTCTGATCGTCGCGGGCTCTTCGCTCTCGGTCCATAACGACATTGTGTTTGTTTAGGTTTCTAATAATTATTAATTAAACATATTATTAGGTATTAGTTAGTCATTATCGCTCCACTAAACCAGCAAATCTGTATTAACTGATAAACGTCCTACAAATTACTTAACTCAAACGCCAATAATGATAATATTTATTTGATTCAAACTAAAACTCAAACTCAAAGCATTTATTTGTAATAAACCAGTTACAGGCACTTTAGAATTGTCAAAGGGTCGGTCAGTCAGAGAGATGAAGCTAGATGCCCATCCCAAAGCATAGTAGGTACCTATGGAGAAGAACGGGCAAGAAACTCCACGGACAGTCTTTTAAATCATGATATGGTTACAAAATATTGGTTACATCATTCATGTTGAAGTTATACATGTGAGAACGATGCAAAACGTTAAAAGCGTCCGTAAAAGAAATAAAAAAAAACAATTAATAAAATAAATTAAATTAAAATAAGCCGTGGCAGCTGAGAGATGACCAGTCCCTACTGACGGCGCCCGTTCACTAACATGACGCATGGATTAGCACCATTCAGCTCAACCATTTTGACATACTCTCAGCCGCCAGGGCAAAAAGGCAATGAAAGACATACCCAGTACCTAAATGGTAGCTTTATAGTCGGTACATAGTACTCACACATGATAACAGTAATTACTAAAACTGTATCTAAGCACTACACAAACATCATAATTTCAGCCAAAACGACGTCCACTGCTGAACATAGGCCTCCCCTAAGCACCGCATACACAAACATACCGACATCTTATCATGCCATGGAAGGTGTCGCTAACCACTACTACACTAGGCATAGCAACTGGGGGATTTATCAGTTTCTGTGCCTACCGCAAATGGAAAAAACCGTGAACACCGCACTAATTACAGTATACACAGTAGTTTACCCATTCAGAGAGCGCACTCTAATGTACAGAGTGCACCTTCTGATTGATTAGATTGTTGACAAATGAACAACGGTTTCTTAATTTTGGTAAATTAGGTGCTTGCTGTAAAGGATTTGAATATAGATACAGCCTAACTTTACCTTCGTATAACTGTGTGGGTTTCATAAAATTAATCGTTTTCTACTAGACATCGTTTTTTCTGGAGAAGAGATATAGTCTATTGTGTACCGTTTATCTACAGCTCTCAAGGCTTGTCTTTATTTGTTGTGTTTTCTTGGAACTTTACTTTCTTGGACTTCCACTTGTTTTGAGGTCAGTTGCTATTGTTGGTACAGCGCTTGATTTTCTGCTTGCACTTCTTAACGTGTCGAAGGCAATCTAAATTGATTCGTCCTAGAATTTGGCTACTAGTTTGGTGCCTTCATTAGCGTCCATCAGTTCGTATATCGAGCAGACAACAGGACACACTGGGTACTAAGTATCCCGTTGCTTGTGAATCTCCACCTGAACAGGTTTTCCTTGCTACAGCCTACCTGGACCCAGAGTCTGTTTAAAGATTCAAAGGCAACTCATTTATTTTAAAAAGGCACATAAAACACACTTTTGAACACCAAGATTTACATAAATATTGTGTTGATTCTAGTCGCCCCTTCCAAAAGATAGCTTTCGTATGGAGAAGATTGGACAAGAAACTGCACCGTTACTCTTTTATAATGTTTTCCAATATTTTGTATATATTAATTATAAGTGAAGACGATGAAATAAAACCTAGAATAAAATTACTCTACCACAATAGGTAAAAAGAATTAAAAATGAAGCAACGACACATAAATTTATTATGTGATAGATACATAGTACTCACATATTTACAAACATTGTAAAAATATATACAAGTAATAAGTCAGTGTGTGAGTTCAAGTAATCACATAATGTAAATGAATAAATTGTACAGTTAAATTAGCAACCAGTTTGATTTTGTCTGGTGAGGATTTCTGCTTTTGATTTTTTTGTGTGATTTCTGTCGGTCCTTTCGACAAAAAAATGTGTGTTAACCTTTTTGTCAGTGGGTCTTCAGAGTCTCATATTGCGCGTAAGTACAGGCATGCCACAGGCGTGATTGGATCTGTCGTGCAATTAGAGAGGGTCGCCCTCTGCTTCGCATGTTTGTACGTGAGTCACACGTGCTGGCAATCACGCGGGAATATCCTTTGTTTGAGGCGCGCCCTTCGTCACTGACATGGTATCGATACGTTGGTTTGTTTTTGTGCCTGTAAGTAGAGTCCGACTGAAAACAAAAAAGCCGAATAAGAAAAATATTTATTTTATTTTTATTAGGTTTTGCTTTGGTAAAAGCATGAGGAATGCAGTGTTTATCTTTATATCATTATATCTAACCGTTTAAACTTACATCACAGAAACTTTAACTATACTTTTCTCATAAAAGTACATATAATATTAATAAGCAAATATCCTGATGATATATGCCATAAAAAGCATTTTGTTTTACATTTTCACAGTGATTTTGTTAGTTGTAACTAACGCTTTTCTACGAATACCTAAATCAATTGAAAGTATTTATTTGCGACTTATTTTGTTTTCTGCAACTAAAATTGCCGAAAATTGATATTTTGAAAATATCCATTTTCGGCACCGAATTTCGATTTCGCTTTCGCGTATAAGTATAAGGTACGTACGGAGATCAGATATTGTGAGATGGTGAAAAAGTACCAAGAGGTATATTTATAATTTGCAATTAAATTACCTATTAGACTGGACCAACTACAACATACTTAGTAGGGGAAGACAAATTTTATCTTATTATATACTTTGTACTATGTAGGTTATTTATTATATTAAAATATTTGCTAGAGTTGAGGCCTTTGACCACACACTGTACCTCTTCTCTCTTTTCATCTAGTTCTACGCTGTTTTCTTCTTTAATAAGATATTCTACACACAGAAGACTATTATTTTATTGTTAAACAATAATTTAAGTATGTGGCTGACTCGTTATTTGCAGGGAGCCACACTTACTAGGTCAATACTTTTTGATTTCAGACTCCATCAATATTTATAATGACTTCATCAGAAAACGTTGACATGTTATTGATGGATAACGATAAACTGAGTGACGGGTATAAATTAACAGGAACCTACCGACAACATAATATTCCGTATGGAGGTTTCAATCAATTTTGTTAATTTGATATGGGAACCGACACCCTACTACATCATATTACATAAAATGACAGTAATAATATAACAGTTCTGTTATATCGACCAATATTTTACATATGTAGCTCCGTTCCGTTAATACCGATATGAAAGAGTTCTTTCATCGTTGAGAGTGCTATCAAAAGTGTTGAGAGCATTATTTTTATCGTTTAAGGATCGTTTCGATATCGCAGTTATTGCCAGTTGCCACCCGGTGCTGTGCGAGTTAACAGCACTCTCTCCATCTCCGGACAGATCAGAAACAATTGTTTGGGTATATGTATAGAAATAGGTTAAAGATTTAATACCTACTTGACATATAGGTATACTGGATTTTCTACTTATTATTAAGTGCAAGGTAATACTATCACTGTGGTGATACAGTAACTGCGGTTAACAAATGGATCGCTAATCGAAATTTGTGTGAGAATCCTGTTTTATGTAAGTAGGAACTGTAATGTATGTGTTACATACTTAATAGTTACGTCTTATTGTTAGAACGCATCAAATGGTGATCAAAATATTATACTTATTTTATAAGCAAGGCACACCAACGACATAATAATTTACAAGGATAGTAACAACAGATCACAACACATCACGAGTCTTCAACACTGTGTAAATACATTACATAAAGGCATGCACAACATTCATAATAAAAAGTAAACAATTATTCAATAAAATTCAATCATTATATTATTAGCAATAACATTAATTTAAAACATAATTTAATCATCAAATAAGATTAGGTTATAAAATAAAAAATAATAAAAAACATAATAATAATAAACATAGACCTAGTCAACATTTTTAACGATACTGTCAATACCAATATACAAGTCGGACTCCAGACGGAAGATTCATATATTCTACAAGGATATTATAGAGTACTTTCAGTGCCAAGGTTCCCTTAAATTATTTGCCAATTCTGTTGATGAACCCAATCGTTTTTATTGCTATTTTATATTTGATATTATTGATGTATGTGATAAATGAGAGATCGCTGCAAAGCCCTACACCTAGATCCCGTATATTTTTGACTTGTTGCAGTAGTGACCCGTTGATGGAGTTAGTTGTTGGTATGGGATGCTTTTTCCGTGTCCATGTCAAGTTCAGCAGTAGGATTTTATAATCGACCTTATGAAAAGCGCTGCTGAAATCGCCGATCAGTGTCGATCTGTTGACCAGAGTCAATGCTCATACAGATTTCCTCAAGGTATGATACCAAATTGGTGACGGTGGATTTGTTGCTACAGAAGCCATGCTGTTGAAGGAAGAGTTGTGTTTTAACATAATATAGGGCAAATCGTTGATACAAAAAGTTTTGAAAATATGGACAAGATGAGATTTGCTGATTTTTTTAGCATCTGCGCATTCACCTTTTTTAGCGTTCAGTTAAATTGTTCGGTGGGTTTGAAAATCGGAACCATGTTAGCTTTTTTCCTTTATATGGGAAATGAAGATGTTTCGAGCGATTATATTAGTGACAGCTGTCATTGCTGTCAATGTCACACTTCTGTTGTGACAACAGAACAAAAAAGACGCTCGCGGTATCCTCGCTCCGCTCGGTATCCTACGCTTAATTTTGTCTGTCGCCCTACCTCATTGTTCCAGACGGCTCCCGTAAACACCTTAGGGACATTATCCTTTAGCGTCGTAGCACTTTTTTATTCTGTAGAATAGTTGCCCGACACCCACTGCGTAGTATTATATTATTAGTGCCCACGGTAAGACAAAGATTCCTAGATATTTGTTATTGAAAAATAAGAAAGAAGTCTCTCTCATTTTAATAACTAAATTATTGTACCAAGAGAAGAACATTAATAAAAACAAACTACTTAACAAACACAATTCCCCGAACCTCTCAGCCCTAGCGGTGCGGACGGTGGGTCTGTCTGACCCTTCGGAGAAACAATGCAAGTAATACTTGTTATAGCTGTTGGTTCTCCTATCAATAAATAAATAAATAATATTTAATATACTTGACATAAAACTAGTGATTCTAACCGAGAATTAAATAAAGTTGCTCGGCCGTCTGAATGCCCACAAGTACTGCTGAGCAACTCGGTGCGCTCTAGTCCTGACTCGAGCCCGTCGGTGCTGCGAAGTTCAGTGAATCCCTTCTCATTTTACTTAGTTTGTTGAAGGTGCTTCAAGAAACATCAATGGATTACTAGAATTTTATTATAACCTTGAAGGAAGAGTTACCGGTGTAGTTGTTTTTCTTTGTATAACTTCAGTCAGGCAGTCTACCTAACTAGCAAGGACGAGTTTGTTTACAGATTTATTGTGTAGGTACTAAAACGGTACATGCCTGTGCCTACTCTTGTTTAATCATACACGGAATTCGACAAACTTAACATTGTAGTTGAAAAACATGTTCTCCGATGCGGAATGTATGGGAGTACATGTTTTTTCCACTGCAAGTGTAAGTTGGTCGATCATTACTCGTTAACTTGTAGAGCCTACTTAGCTGTGATAGTTTTCCTTTTCATTTCGTTTTATATTCTACCGCTGTGAATTTTTCCTCATATCCGAACCAACCATTTAGCTGGCAGGGGGAGGGGCACTTGACTCTCAAAAATTATCACTTTAAAGCTTAATATTGCGCAAATGGATTCCTGATTCCAAAAATGGTCTTCACAAACTCGCGAGATTTTTAAACGACCTTTCCAGCCACACCCCACACCATGGGATAGACGAGGAAAACAAAACAGCCCCACTTTGCGTACCGTTTCTACCCATGCTAGCTTTCTAGTACTAACAGTCTCTGAGCTAAGCCGCGGACAGATAGACAGGATATGGCGAAACTATAAATAAGGGTTTCTTGTTGACTACGAAACCCTAAAAAGGTATTTGGAAAGTTTTCAAGTACTTTTTTACATTAAAACTAAATATTCGGTGTTAGGATATTAATTATTGCATTTATAATCAATATTTTAGGTCACTAGTTAGCCATATTTCATTCTTCCATTCAGTAAAATTGCCCAATTAATCAAAACAGCGAAATATTTGACATCTATTTGCGACGTTGCCTACTTTCAGAATGCACGCTCTAATTTTTTTTATTTTTTCAGCAAAACAACAAACGCTACGTGCATAATTTTGTAAGTTGTATAATACTCTCGTGTGTAACATAACAGCTGTTATCTCAGACAATATACTGAGAAAGATCCAACTTACTTACTTTACAATTACAATCTCATGTAAACATAACCAAACTCTCAAGCGGGTCTTCTGCAATGAAAACTTGCAATTATATTCTGAGCCTTGATTTGCAACTAGGAAATGGTTATAGTGTGCGTGCACATTAATTTGATTTATACTTTTACAAAACTCTTACCGCACGTTTTAAAAATAAAGGTAGGAATATTTTAATCACTTTGTGTATAAAATATTCAAACTTTATTAGAATTCTAATTAAATTTAATTTTATAATTCATAGCAGTATATAACATGTTAGAGCCCATGTGTGTTAAGTATTCAATACATGATACCTACGATTCCTACTCAGAAGTTATAACAATTCCATCTAAAACGTCTGTTAATCGTCCTTTGAGTTGGTGAAATATATTTTACTTAGCTAGAGCCTTCGCCAACTTTTTCCATTTTTTTCCTAAAAGAACCCGTTCACACCAATAACATCATCATGCGGAATTCATTTTAAAAAAAATACTCAATAATATCCGAATTTAGCACCAACAAACAAACGACTGTAAGTAAGTAAAATTCATTTTAAAACATATTTTATCTGTGTGTCAATAGTCTCGTAGATAAACGTTTACAAAAGTGTGATCTGTCCCAAAACATTATCAGTAACGAGCGCGAAATGGAAAGCATTATCACAAGTTGCTTTTTAATTACACACTGATAACATTATCTCTCGCTCGATAACCGGCTTTCCTAACAGAGGCGCGATGTCGCGATGTCGCGAATATGTGTGCGATATATACCCCACAGTCGCGACAAGTGTCACACTTATCTGAGATAGTCACAGTAGTGTGACTCGCAAGTAACTGTGGAAAAGCTCAGGCTCTGATGCGTTTCATGGTGGCTGGAGCTGGTGGGTGGAGTTAGATTCACAATGAATAATTTGCAAACTCTATTAGAACTGGTAAAAGTTTCTCTCTAAAAAGTTTACATCCTAAAATATTGTTTTGATTTAGACAACATATTCAGAAGTACCATAATTATCTGTAATTTCTTATTGATACATTAAATTAGTCACTAAATACTTACTTGAAAGTTTTTCTAAGTTCAAAACTGTAGACTAACAACACTAGAAATGTTTTAAAGTTTAGTTTTTAACGTTTAAAATCCACAAACTTATTTAACGTTCACAGTAGATAAATAATCACACACGCGAGAGATGATTCGTATGTTCGGTCGAGTAAAGTTTCGCTGCAGCGCTGCGAGGGTGGAACACGAGCGACTGAGGCGAGCGCGACGCGCCAACTGACGTCGCCAACAGACTCCGCTCCACAACATGAATGACTCGTAGCGCGTAGCGCGGGGCTCGTAGACCGCGGCTACGAAGTCCCGTAGAACGCCTACGGATTGTCAGCCCTGATTTCTGCCTTCTGGACAGTAAAATGTTAATAGTAATCCCCCTCCTATTATCCTCTCTCCCCTCTCCTACTTCGAGGCATGCAAAAAGTTCTAATGGAATTAATTTAATTAAGAAAATTTTCATGAGTCTACGACGACTAGATAAGCGCTTAACAACTTTGGATTTAATTGCTCAAAAATCCTTAAATCTTTAGATTAAACGTTCGCTAATTCGCAAAAAATCTTTAAGTACAAAAAGTCTTTAAGTATTATCTACACAGCCTTCTTTTTTACAGTTTAGCGGATCGAGATAAGGTCGTAATTTTCTGTAGGACAAAAACACACTATACATCTCACGGTTTGTCAGTACTTACCTAAATGCCTTTATGCTAATTAATTGGATTCGACAACTTGGCCGAGTTTAAAACGATGATGAACATTTTCAAAATATAACTACAGATAAATACCGAGACTGTGTGTTGGAGTCTCATTGAGTCTAACATACAGTCTCGGTATTTATCTGCGCATGTTTGGTTTTGTTGACGGAAGTCGTAACTACTCAGTCTCGATTCTTCTTCTTCAGACTGTTCAAGCTGAGACTTTGTACGCTAATTTAATTGTATAATTCATTATTTTTATGACATTTATTTTACATTCTGTGATTACCTTAAACATACACTGACTTATTACAGGAAAATCATATACTTTTACAATGTTTGTAAATATGTGAGCACCATGTATCTATCACATAATTAATTTATCTGTAATTGCTTCATTACCGACTGCGGCGAAGCCAAAAAAGGAGAGGTATGTGGTTTTTTTTCATCTTTTTACCTATTGTGGTATAGCAATTTTATTCTAGGTGTATCATCCTCATATTTAATTACATAATTAGTATATACAAAATATTATAAAATATTAATGAAAAAAATTAAGGTATTTATAATTATTATACTGACAACAATCGTGTTTTCCGGCTAGGATTTTCAAGATGCTGTTGGAGCTAGCCCGCGTTTAAAGATGCGGTTCTATTTCCTTATTAAATAATGTCATAGGTCTATAGGTAATATAGGGACCCCTCAAGTATTAGAATATACATACATAAAATCGAAACATCGAAAGTACCAAAACTTAAAGATCATACTACCACATCACTAAACAATTCATAGCGGCCATTGTTGTTTGGCAAATTTTGAAACGCGACATGGCAGTATGGAATTAGTAAGTACTACCATGCCAGCATGGAATTTGTATATAGAACTGACTGACTGACTTAAAATACATGGAACTAGTATGTACTATCCTATACCATTAAATGAGCATCAAAGAGACTTCTTGCCTTCTATGTTCTATGTTATGGGGTTTGGTTTCCACACTTAGTCCTTCAGGTGGACCATTGTGCATGAGTACTTCATGCCTTTTTTATGCCTACTGTGTAAATAAATAAAATATGATAAACTAACATTATATTTCATCAAATTATATATTTTTCACTACATGTTAATCTTATTTTGCATATTAAAATTATTATTTTTTGTTTATTATATTTTTTATAATAAACAAAAAGCGCTGTTAAGCGGTTTTGCCAATACCTTTATTTAATTCTGCGCGCGCATCACTAGCGGAAAAAACAAAATCAGGGCGCCATTTTCCATAAATATTTGTTATCGTTTTCATTTTGTTATTATAAAAAATATGAAATCTAACCAGTAATCTATCTAGTATTGTCACCAACCGACGTACAAACGTTTTTAAAAGAAGCTCCGGATTGTCAGTACCTGGCAACAAAGGTCAGTTGAACTTTATAAATTTTATTTATTTATTTATAAAAACTTCATGCACAAGTAAAAAATACTGTACAAAGGCGGACTTAATGCCTGAGGCATTTTCTACCAGTCAACCTTAGGGTGATGCAGAGACAAAACATGGTAGGTGCAACATAAGGGATAGATAACTTGAAAATTAATACATACTCATACATAGATACATACATACATATAAACCGAATAAACTTTATCAGGACAAATAACGATAGGTAGAGGAGAAAACAAATCCAGCAAATCAGCACTGCAATGATTCTGCCAACTTTTTACGAATATGTTCACGTGGCTTCCCTTTGAAAGATAACCGACTGGTTGTCATCCTGATGTTCAGAGGGAGCGCATTCCAAAGAAAAACCGCCGGGATAAAGAAAGAAGAGTGAATAAAACCAGAACGGTGAGAAGGACATTGTAGAAGACGATTGTTGGTAGAACGAAGATTTTTACTATGGGCAGAGCATAGGTATTGAACATGAGAAGTCAGGTAAGAAGGAGAAGTGGGATTGTCCAGTATAGAATACAGCATAGACATAGCCCTCATCTCTCTGCGCTGACGTATGGGTAACCATTTTAAAAGCAATCGGTGCGCAGACACATGATCATACTTACGAAGATTGAAAACGAATCGAATGCAGTTATTAGAAGGCGGTCAAGTTTATTGAGGAGATCTGTATTCAGGTCATAGTAACACACATCACCATAGTCTATTATGGGAAAGATTAGGAACTGTACAAGCATTGCCTTTATGTGTGATGGGAGAAGGTTTTTCAACCGATAGAGCGACCGCAACGTTCCGGTGACTTTTTTGCTTACAGTTGTGACTTGCTTTCGCCAGTCAAGACATGTGTCAACATGCAGGCCAAGATCCTTAACGTCGGAGCTAAACGGGATGACCGAGTTGTCAAACACGACAGGTGGCACAGTTAAGCCATTTAGCTTCCTCATACTGTGGGTGCTCCCTACAATGATAGCCTGAAACTTGGTAGGATTAACCGCCAACCCAAAACGGTCAGACCAGTAAATCTAAATAAATAAAAATAAAAAACTAAATTTATCATCTCTATAGTTACGTTATTCTAGCATAAGTTCTTACAACAAGTCTGTTTTTTTCCTCGCAAGTGTGTTGAAAAACGTCGTTTGAAACGCATGTGCATTGATTATTACACACTGGGCTACCTTATCGTCAAATAAGACCTTATGTGTAATGACCAACACAGCACACTTGTATCATAATGTACTATTAAAAGAGTATTGGTGGAGTTTCTTTCCCATAAATACAAAACTACCATTTGCAACGGGCGACTAGAATCAATTCAATGTAAAAAAAGGTTAATTTTGGTGTTGTAAAGTGCCTTCCAAGTACCTATTTGAAATATATTATCTGACTTTGACTTCAAGGTTCACCTACTTTTATGATGCCATGAAAATCGTATTTAAACGTGTTGTAAATTTGAAAAAAAACGTGAAATAAATGCTTTGAGTTTGAGTTTGAGTTTCAGACTGGTTGCCAGACTTTTTGGCTTCTGACTACCCGTAACGACTGTCAAAAATCTACGAATGACAGCCGGTACCAATGGGTTAACGTGCTACTGAGGCACGGAGGCGTCGCGATATGTAATGGTTGGTCACGCATCCAAGAACGGACCGCGGCAAGCATAGTTTAACCTACGATCGACCCGTGCGGCTATTATCGTTTATCCACGAGCCCTTCAAACACTGTCCACATCATTTTTTTTAACTATAATAAGTTGAAAGCCAACTAATTTTATAGTTAGGTTGGATCCTGAATCTTCTTATAACATTCAATATATCGTCAGAACTCAGTAGGTACTAAGTGTCGTAATCTATCGTGCTCTGATTTATTCAAGTGACAACACTCATTACACTAATATCAACGAGTCATGCAAATGTATGAATAGTTAGATTATTTCGTATGCAGCCGACGAATGTTTTAATTCTTCATCATGGCGCTAATGGCATCGTGTTTTGTTAAAAGGCATCAAAGTACGCGTGTTTATTATTTATTCAATATCGGGATATATTTCGGGATATTTTTGCGGTTATTAATGTTGCGAAATAACTCTCACGGAGCTATTAGCAGCCATGTTGATGGAAAAATTCAGGCCTTGTGTTGAAATTAGAAGTTCACTTTATTGTTAACTGACTGAAGTAGAACTTTTGTGAAAGCTTGTGGTTAGATAACATTTTATTCTTTCATCAAATAAGTACCTACTTACAGCTATAAAAATATCTTTGTTCCATTATTCTACTACATAAGTAAGTAGGTACTCTTAAGAAACTAGTAAGTAACTCTGGAATATTCAGGCGGTTATTGCAAAAGTAGAATGTCACGTTACTTAAAAACCCCTACAGGGAAAGGGCCCCTAGTTTACATTTCTATGCCTAAACAGTATGTACAGACGTAACATTTCAACCAACCCTATCTGAGCTCGAACATAAACAAAGAGCATTGTGCCGACAAACCGCGAGAAAAAACTAATATCTCAGTTGGGAGTTGTCGTTAGTGCGGTACTAACTCGTGCGTGGCGAAGCAGCGACGGCGGCGGCGCGGCGCGGCGGCGGCGGCCGGAACTCACAAATGATCCCACTTTGTCAACAATACAGACCTTACTACACTTTGTAACGGAATAAAGAAGGTTCACAGCAAAGTATAAAAAATATGAAGGAGGCGAAACGAATAAGAGGAGTAGAACAGTAGATACCACCTAAATAAAAAATCGTATGAATAATGCTATCCTAATAATATATAATATAATATATAATAATATTATAAATATGAAAGTTTGTATATATGGATCTTCTTCTTTTTTTCGTGTGGTTTGTGACTAGCCTGGTGTCAGAGTTTTAAAGCCGCTCATGGGTCACTGACTTGGCTTCACATGCCGTCCAGAAATAAATAAATAAAATATAATAATAAAATAAATAAATAATACGTTTATTGTACAAAGAGAAAGACATAAAGTTGAGAGAAATAAAGAGAGAAATATATCAGGCATGCCGGTTTCCTCACGATGTTTTCCTTCACCGTTTTTGAAGCAAGTTATAATTATACAATACGCACATGAATCCGAAAATTCTGAGGTGCGTGTCTTGAGTTCAAACTCGAGACCTATGACTTGGCAATCCGATGGTCACATCACTGGGCTATCACTTTTGGATGTTTGTTACTCAATCACACAAAAACGGCTGAACTGATTGGTATGAAATCTGGCAAACAAATAGTTTACAAACTGGATTCATGCAAAGGATACTTTATATCCCGGATGAACGTTCCCGTGGGATAATTTCCGACATCCACGCGGGCCAAGCCACGGGCAAAAGCTAGAAGAAGATGTAGATCTTTTGTTGAAAGTCAGACTCAGTACAAAAGTACTGAGTCGCTGCTGCGTAATTAAATATAAATTTAGGAAACGGCTGATAAACAAGATCCACATCATCCAGATATACAAACACAGTAGAGTCAAGTGAATTTATTTTATTTTATTTTTTTATAGGTACTCCAACGACTTATTTACTAATAACATACTACATGAAAGAACTCTAATATCTGTTAGTATAGTGAACTTGTCACTTAAAGAAGTACACAGCTTAGACCTAGATAGAATAGTAAAGTCATACCACTATTTAAATCAGGTAATAAAAACGACGTTGGCAATTTCAGGCCTATTTCTATCTTACCAGCATTTAGCAAAATATTTGAAAAGTTAATACTCAAGCAGTTACTTAGACATTTTAATTTAAATAGCCTCCTTCATAATGAACAATATGGCTTTACAAAAGGTCGTTCGACTACAGATGCGGGTGTTGCTCTGCTGAAACACATATTTAACGCATGGGAGAACTCGCAAAATGCTATTGGGGTTTTCTGTGACCTCTCCAAAGCCTTTGATTGCGTGCACCATGACACGCTTTTGCGTAAGCTGCGTCATTACGGTGTTCAAAACGAAGCTCTCAACGTTATAAATTCTTATTTACACAATAGGTCCCAATGTGTAGATGTTAATGGTGTGAAATCTTCCGGTCTACCAGTTCAGTTAGGTGTACCTCAAGGCTCAATACTAGGTCCATTCTTGTTCTTAGTGTATATCAATGACTTACCATTCTATTTAAAGGGTATCTGTGAAGTTGTACTGTTTGCAGATGATACCTCTCTTATTTTTAAAGTAGACAGGAATAGACAAGATTTTGACGATGTAAACAGTGCTCTCTCAATGGTTACGGATTGGTTTACGACAAATAACCTAGTTCTCAATGCCAAGAAAACGAAATGTGTAAAGTTCGCCCTACCAAATGTTAGAAATCTAGGACCCAACATCGTCTTAGATAAAGAGGTGCTTGAGTCTGTAAACTCGGCAGTTTTTCTGGGCATAACAGTAGATGCCAAACTTCAGTGGGGCCCACATATATCGAGCCTAGCGGGAAGGCTCAGTTCGGCCGCCTACGCCGTCAGGAAAGTAAGACAATACACTGACGTCGATACAGCTCGGTTAGTCTATTTTAGTTATTTTCATAGCGTTATGTCCTACGGTCTTCTGCTGTGGGGCAAAGCTGCTGATATTCAAAATATATTTGTCCTTCAAAAACGAGCTGTTCGAGCTATTTACCAGCTAGGTGCCAGAGTTTCTCTGAGAGATTTTTTCAAAGATATTGGTATCCTCACGGTGGCGTCCCAATTCATCTTCGCCAACATCTTATATATTAGGCAAAATATACACTTATACACTAAAAACAGTGATTTTCACAATGTTAACACTAGAAATAAGGACAAACTACGAGCTCCCTTTCACCGGCTTCATAAGGTTCATAACTCATTTGTTGGGCTTGGTATAACCTTTTATAACAAGCTACCCTCTTCTTTGCTAGATTTGCCTTTTGATGCGTTTAAAACGAAAGTAAAATCCAAGCTTTGTTCAAAGGCATACTATTCTATAAACGACTACTTAAATGATAAGAATAGTTGGTCGCTGTGATTAACTCAAGACAATGTTTATGTTCTTTCTCCAGATTACCTACTGACAAGTTATATGAGTTTATATAATTGTATTTTTTTTATTTTTTTATTCGACTTTATAAGTCAAGCTATTTTTAATTTTATTTCAATTTATTGTTGACATAATCTACTCATTACAATGTTTTTTCTAATGAGTTGTATTGCAATATGTGGTTAGCTAGTGACCTCGACAATTGATCATATTAGTTATTGTTATTAGTAATTAACTGTTTGTTTTATTTATTTTATCTCGATGGTCCTAGTTTATCATTTATAACTTCCAGTTACAACTATATGTAAGCGGGCACGCACGCCCTTTATGCCTGGAGGCTTTTATTTAGATAAGTTCTGTTTACGTTTAGTTTTTATTTCTGCCTGAGTATAGTTCTCGATGATGTTGTGTGGTATATTGGCGTGTGCTAGCTAACATATGGCTAATAATTTAAATTATGTTTTGTGTTGCGTAATCTAAATTATCTAAATTATTTTGAATACTATTATATAGAATCTTATTTTTTTGTTCTTCTAACTGAACAGACAGCTGTGCTGCTGGGGAGTTTGTTGCGCCACTTCTTCTTCCCAGCTAATGCACTAGGAAGTGGTGAAGGGTGGGCGTTTTGGGGGACTGTCTTATGTAATTTTGACGTTCGAAAAGTGCTGATTCTCAGCCTAGTTTGAATAAATGACTTTTGAATTTTGAATTTGAATTTTGATAAAACGTACATACCAATTAAGAAGATTAATTTAAATTGTTTAAAATGAACTTACTTATTTTTCGTTATAATGAAGATAAATAAGAGCTACTTTACCATAGGAAGACAATTTAATGAATTGTTACCGAAAACCAAATATATGTTTGTACCTGCTCTGTTTAACAAATAAATGTTTTCACTCATTCCTACAAGATATGCATGATAATTACTATAGAAATGGAAAAACTTCACCGCTTGTGTCAGCTGTGTGCGACGGTTTGATTTTAAAGTAACTTAGAACTTCTGTAGCTAGCTGTTGTACGTTAGACCCTACACTAAACAGTGCAACGTGTAACATCCCACTAAACTTAAATACGAGTACCACCGAGTTTTAACAAAAAGACGCAAACAAGAACATACCTATCTTATATCCATTTTTCAAGAAAACTTTACAAATTACAAAAAGTAAATTCGTTTTCGATCTCTTCAATACCGCGATCCCGCACTTTTATGATTTTGAGATAAATTCACTGAATTATAGTAATTTCATTAGTGTAGAGTGGTTCGCGAGCCTCCATTAAAAGCAATGAGAAAAAGAAAAGAAATCTTGCCGCGATATTGTGTGCTACCAAAGATCCGCACTAATCGAATAACTCGCCTTTCTTCAAAATGCTGTAGGATTGACCTACTGAGTATTTAGAAGACATCATATTTTGTAAAGTATTCCACGTGACGTAGTCGGCATATTTCTTTACAGAATCCCTCAATTTGGTAAACACATTTTTCGCATGTTTATTTAATATTTTTCACTACTTTCAACATATGCAGTCATATCTAAATACCTATATTTATGTTTGTGAGGTGAATACGGTGTCGTGTGTCATATATTTGGAAACTGACGATCTGAAGGCGCTTGTTAGATAGAAACAATAACTATTGTGTGCATAGGTTTGGAAAATAATGAGACTTTTCACTGTACGGTTACGGGTTGTCCAGTATCTAACAATAGGCATTTAAGGGCTGAAATGATTACTATTTAAGTACGTTGTATAAAAGTATAGTAAGCCGTATTCTTAAGTGGTTTATTTATATTTAGTAGCATTCTCCTCATTTTAGTCATTTTATCAAACCATTTAAATACATCACTTGAGACGACTTGAAAGTTCCAGAGTGCAGAAACTATGCAACTTAAGTCCCTCGCCACTTGAGACGTACGTCTCAACATCGGGCCGTTTATAACTATGAGAGAGTTCACTAATGAAGTTACCTTCTAGTTATGTCGGCCCGATGTTCGAACTACATTGCTGAGATACCTGGGCCAATCATGTGCCGCCGAATGTTCCCGACATAACTATTTTCTCTCTATAAATACTAACATGAGATTTGGTTATTTTCTAGTTTGGTGCTTTCTCCGTGTGATAGTTAATCATTGATTGCGTGTTATCATTTTAACAGATTGGCATTAAGCATCTGCAGACCGGCGCGACACGACAACGAGACGCTACTCTAACAAAGCAATTTCTAGGAAAACTTCACGGTAGAACAATAACCGGTGTCGCGTCGCGCTAGTCTGCACGAAGCTTTAGATAAGATAAGATATATTTATGCGTCAAAAACACGTGTAGGTTTACAATCAGTTGGAAAGATTACACAAAAAAAAAGAAGTCCAAAAGTCATAAAGTTACATTAAATTTAATAAAAATGTCTAAAGTACATCATTTAAATAGTCGTCAACATTATAATAACATTTATTTAGTAAAAGTTTCTTCATGCTTTTATTAAAATTATTAAAATTCAAATCTTTGTATGCCTTTGATAACTTGTTGTATAATTTTGGGGCCATACAGAATACACTCTTACGCATGAGAGCTGTTTTAGCCCGAGGTATACGAAGTCTCCGATTATCACGTTGACTTCTTTCGGAACCATCAGAAGACTTCGGAAACAGTTGGGGATTCTTTTTAACAAATAATACCGCTTCTAATATATACAGGGAAGGAAGTGAGAGAATTGGATGTTCAATAAAATATGGTTTGCAACTGTCTGTAATTTTAAGACCAAGCATAGCTCGTATGCATCGTTTTTGCATTCTAAATATACCATCTTTATGTGTAGAGTTACCCCAGAAAATAATGCCCTATCTAAGGTTCGATGCAACAAGTCCATGATAGGCAGTAAGCAATTGCGCCCCTAGGCGCCGCAGGAGACGCCCCGGGCGTCGGGAGTCGCGCGCCGACTTCCGGCCACCGTAGGAGCGGGCTTGCGGACGGTGAGCAATGAGCAGCTCGCCGTCCGATAAGGACCAGGCCCGGGTCGACGACGGCGCGTTGTGTTCCACGCGCGCCTCAAAGGGATGTCAGCACCAACTGACGGGGTCCGTAAGAACCAACGCCTGCTGGGGTTGCGGGTTTGTCCGAAAGGGATATCGCGGCCCCGGCACACAGGCAACGGAAGGAACACGGGTAGGTTTTAGTCAGTAAAAGTCTGACACACCCTCTCGCTTCACCCAAAGCGGGAGAAGTCATTTTGATGATTTACCATCCTCAAAAAAACCGTAAATACGGTTACATTGCTTACAGCCTTTAAAAAAATAAAATTGAAAAAACAAACAGTGTATCCATATTTACGGTTGGGGCCAGTTTATGCAATGCGTAGGAAGAACTACAAATCTTACTAATTTGTTCAATGTGTTTTTTGTCAATGGTTAGTCCAAGGAATTTGGCATTACCAACTCTGCTTACGGTCTTATCTTTATAGTTTAAGTTAATAACACTTCTAACTGGTATTCTTTGACTGAAATGCAGGATTTGTGTTTTATTTAAATTTATTTTTAGATTATTATTTTCTAACCAATAAATTATAGAAGCTAAAGCATTATTAATGTCAAGTTCATAGGTGTCAGTTTTCTTACATGCTATTACGACTGTGCTATCATCTCCAAAAAGAGTTGAGTGCTCAATAGATTTCGGTAAATCATTTATGATGATATACAATAATGGTCCCAGAACGCTTCCCTGGGGTACACCGAATTTCCTTATACGTTCTTGAGACAAATACGTAGTCACTTTTTTGGTACGATCTATTCTTGAGATTACTGTGATTTGCCTTCTATTGGACATATAAGATTTAATTAAGTCAAGAACATTGCCTATAACGCCGTTATGAGTCAAGTTTATTAATTAAAATAGTGTGGTCAACGTAGTCGAATGCTTGTATCATATCGCATAGCACAGCGCAAATGGGTGTCTTTTTATCCATCCGTATTATAAAAAGTGTGTAGAAAATCATAGACCGCCATATTGATTGTCTTATTTTGTCTGAAACCTCTTTGCTCACTACAGAGTTTTTTTTTTTCCGTTTACGTATATAATTGTTTGCAAATGTACTTTCAAAAATCTTCGAGATAATTGGTATCAGCGCTATTGGTCTATAATTTTCGATTAGGTCTCTGTTTCCTTTCTTAAATAGTGGTTTTACTATTGATGTTTTCATGCCATCAGGAAAGGTATCCGCACTGATACATAGATTCACGATGTGACTTAAGTGGCCGCATATTATATCACCGACAGATATAATTATTTTGGTAGAGACGCCGTCATAACCCACGATGTTAGTGTTTTTAAGTTGTTTTATAATGTTTAAGATATCACAGGGAAAACTTGAGGCCATGAACATTGATTTTTGTCTGTTCGAGATGCCTGTTATGACATTTTTTATCGTCTCTTGTATAGGGACAACTCTGTCAATGAAATAATTATTGAATTGATTCACCATTGATTCCGGATTTGTAATTATATTATTGTCAACATTAATTTTATGTAAATAATCCCGAGGTTCATTTAATTTATTATCATTTAGTATTTGCCATGTCGATTTAGTTTTATTCTCAGACGTTTTGAATTTATAATTATTTTGAGCCCTTTGGGTAAAGTCGTATATTTTTTGTAAATAATTTATTGTATTTAAAAAAGTGAAATTTATTGGTTTCAGATGGTTTAAGTCTATATTTCCATAAGAGATGCCTCTTTTTCTTACTACAAATTTTAACACCACGTGAGATCCACTTAGCCTTTCTGCCTATTTTAATAGTAATAAGTTTACATGGAAAGCAAAGTTTATAAAATAATGTAAACTCCTCCATAAATGAGTTATATGCGATGTTAGGGTCATCTGTATTGAGGAAACGCCCGGGTGTCACTACTGTGTGGATCGCCCGGAGGACACGGTGGAGCATACGGTGGAGGTCTGCCCGGCTTGGGCCAGGAGGACTGCCATGTCCTCACGGAGGCTAACGGCGGCGGCGTTCTCTCGCGTCCGGCCCTGGTTCAGGCCATGGTTCGGAGCGAGAGTGCATGGGAGGCCGTCACCTCCTTCTGCGAAGCAGTTATGTTCGCGAAGGAGGAGGCGGAGCGCGCGAGGGAGATGCAAGCTGCACGCCCTCGCGGCCCTAGTCGCCGCAGGAGACGCCCCGGGCGTCGGGAGTTGAGAGCCGACTTCCGGCCACCGTAGGCGCGGGCTTGCGGACGGTGAGCAATGGGCAGCTCGCCGTCCGATAAGGACCAGGCCCGTGTCGACGGCGCGTTATGTTCCACGGGTCGAAAGACAAATGCCTGGGGTTGCGGGTTTGTCCGAAAGGAATATCGCGGCCCCGGCACACAGGCAACGGAAGGAACATGGGTGGGTTTTAGTCAGTAAAAGTCTGACACACCCTCTCGCTCTGCGCAGAGCGGGAGAAGTCATTTGATGATTTCCCACCCTCAAAAATAAAATAAAATAAAAAGGGTCATCTCTATTATAAACATCAGCAAATGTCAGACTTTTTAGACAAGATCTGAGCTTCAATATATTTTCTTTTGCATAATCTCTCTGTGTTTTTTTCCAGTATTTACTAATATATGTATTTTTTACAGGAAATTTTACGAGTTGCGCCATATGGTCAGATAATGCAAATTCTATCACTTCAGTCCCACATCGACTTTGCAAATTATGTGCAAAATTGTCGATGCAAGTCTGGCTTTCAAACGAGTGGGTTCATTGATGGCTTGTTGTAACGTTTAAACGTTAACGTTCAGATTGTAATTTATGAACAAACAAGTAAAATCAAGGCATACACTATTTTTTTTCATGATGTCAATATTGAAGTCACCAGTTATTATAATGTTGCTATATTTTTTTTAACTTATATTTGTTAATAACTGTTCATATTTTTTTTAATACACTCAAATTTGTAGCTTTTGGTACACGATAAATACACACAATTAAAATGTTATACTTTGTCAGTTCTATTCCACAACATTCGAATGTATTTGCTGTTGACAAATTTCTTAACCTCTGGTACTTCTTTCCAAAAAATGAGAATTTCTGACTAAAATACACGAACCACTTCTTTTACTATTAGTTCAGCTAAAACATGAAGCTAAACTATAGTTTGGGATCAGTAGATGTGTTTCATCGCCCTCTGACATAAAATGTTCCGTTATGCACAATATATCAACTTTTAATTCTCTATCTATAAGTTCTTCTAAGCAAATTGTAAGCATGTCTGATTTGTTGATCAATCCTGCAATATTCTGATGTATTATTGTTAATTTCTCATTAGGCAAGAAAAAAATTTGCTTCTTCTAAGTTGGTCTGTAATTCGTTGTTGTTGTACTCTTGTAAATCCTGAATATAGTCGTTAAGGTCTCTGAAGATGGCGCGAATGCCTTTGTCATTAATTATTCCAGTCTTTGTATTATACAGTGAATAGTCATAATATATATTTTTATTGGAATCTAAAAGATATGCATGCTCATGTGTTATTATGTCCAAGTATAAAAGGTTGTTGAAGTTTTCAACCCTGCAGTCATGCATGTTTACGTAATCTTTACATTTATAGGTAGGCAAACAGATGATTACATTTGTATGTGTTATATTTCGCAGTGCCTCACGAATAAAAATAATCTGGTCAAAGTAATTTTCAGTCACTATAAAGTCTTCTTCACCCATAAGTAAGATACAATAATCTTGTTTTGTGAAACTGGATAATTTTTCGTTTATTACTGTAAATAGTTGTTTGTTACCTGCATGTAACGGTGATATGTAGCGGCATAATTCAAAGTTGCTCTGATTGTGGCTTCAGCAATCGTTAAAATCCTATTTTTGTTATTGGTACTTAATAGACATATTTTATTTTTGGTTGTTTCAGTTTAGAACCGAGTCCCAAAAGGAGGAGGTTATCAATTAGATTGTTCATATTTTTTTTTTTTAATGTATGTTCGGGCATAACTCCGTCATTTATAGACGGATTTGCAAAATTCTTTTTTGTTTGAAAGGGTATACTTTCGATATGGTCCCATTGTCATTAGGTCAGGATCTGATGATGAGATCCTCATAAGTCATAAGTCATAAGTCATTTATTCATTTGTTTAACATAGGTACAATAATAATGGTATAAAGATAATAACGAGTTCGCTATGTTATGCCAGAGAGCGTACAAATGTTTGAAAAGTACATATTCAAGCCAGACAAGTCTCAATAATTAATTAAAATAAGCTTGGATAGTAAAAAGACAATTATAAAAAATCACTTATTTCATAATACAAATTAATAAATACTAAATGTCAATAGAAACCAATGTCAATAAAAAAGAGAAAAATAATAATAATTTAAATCTAAAATAAAAATCTAAAATGTCAATACACTGACTGAAAACAAATGATATGACTATTTCAATAAACAATACTAACGTCAATAAACAATACTGGTGTCAATATGCAAAAATTATGTCAAGTACAACAATACATATATATTTTACTAGCATGTCAACATTCTGTCATTAGATTTTTGTCTGATAAAAATTCCGAAATACTGTAATATGCTTTGTTCACCAGTAAGGATTTTAGCCGTTTCTTAAATAAGCTCACGTTCAATTCTTTGATTGACCGTGGTATCTGGTTAAATATGACTGGCGCCATGCAAAATACACTTTTATACATTAATGCTGTGTGGGACCTTCTTACGCATAAGCTATTGTTATTCCGTCGACTTCGGTTATTAATGTCTGACATTTTTTTAAATAATTTTGGATTGGTCTTAACAAATACAGCAACTTCAAAAATGTATAAGGATGGAAGAGTCAATATTTTAAATTTAATAAATAATGGTTTACATGTATCTATGACCTGCAATCCAAACATTGTCCTGATACACTTCTTCTGTGCTTTAAAGACTATTTCCCTATTGGTTGAATTCCCCCAAAAAATAACACCATATCTCAGAACTGAACCTACCAAGCCATGATATGCTGTGACTAAGGCATCCACACTCATTACTGCGGTAAATTTATAGAGAGCATAAGCAGACTTACTAATTCGTTTGGTTAGCTCCTCTGTGTGTGTTTTCCAATCAAATTTTTTGTCAATTGTTAAACCTAAGAATTTAGATGTGTTTACTTGTGTTATGCATTGGCTGTCATAGTATATACTCATATTTGTGTTTGAACGTTGGCTAAACATCGTTAATTTCGTCTTTTCAATATTAATTTTTAGATTATTATTATCTAACCATCGTATTATGGAGGTTATTGTCTTAGTAATTTCTTCGTTATAGTTTTGAGTGTGTGTGTTATTAATGGTCACAGTGCTGTCATCGGCGAATAGTGACATTGGGTGAATTGTAACTTTTGGCATATCATTTATATAGATTATAAATAGAGGAGGCCCTAAAACACTGCCCTGGGGTACGCCATATGAAAATGTTCGAAGATCAGACTTGTAAATTCGTTGACATTTATTTTTTAAATCTATTTCAGATACTTCAACGTACTGTTTCCTGTTCTTTAAATAAGATTCTATTAAATTCAAGACATTACCTCTAATGCCGTAGGCGTTCAGTTTACTTAACAAAATGTTATGGTCCACATAGTCAAAGGCTTGAGTCATGTCACAATATATTGAGCACACAGGTATTCTATTGTCAACATTCATATATACATTATTCAAAAAGTCGTAGATAGCCATATTAATAGTTTTACTTTTCCGAAATCCTTTTTGTTCCTCAGTCAAAATGTTTTGTTTATCCAGGTATTTATAAATATGTTCATAAATGTATTTTTCAAATACCTTTGATACTATTGGAACAAGCGCAATGGGCCTATAAGACTCCATGCATTCTTTGTTATTTTTTTTTATAATGGTTTTACCACAGTTGTTTTTAGGTTAGTTGGATATGTACCTTGTGTTATGCACAGATTGAGAATATATCTCAAATGTCTACTAATGTAGTCTGAGACGTATTTAATAACTTTTGTAGAAATTCCATCATTACCTACACTACCGGTATTTTTCAAAGATTTAATTATGGCTTTGATGTCATTTTCATTACTTGGTGCCATAAACATAGAATTGCTTGATTTTGAGATATTTGATGTCACCTGTACGCCTTTATTACTGATTGGTATAATCTTGTCGACAAAAAAGTTGTTAAAGGCTTTCGCTATCTCGTACGGATGTGTTACTATTTTATTTCCAATTTTAATGTTTCCAATTGAGTTTTTATAAGGCGTATTTATCTTAGTTCGATTAATGATTTCCCATGTTGCTTTCGACTTGTTAGATGATGATTTGATTTTATAGCTGTTCTGAGCACGTTGTGTTAATTTAATCATTCTTTTATATATTGCTGTATATTTTTTAAATTCTTGTTTGTTTTGTTCATTCCGTTCCAGTCGGTAACGCCACAGAAGTGTTCTTTTATTTTTACTGCACGTTTTAATTCCCCGCGATACCCACTGTGGTCTCTTGTGTATGCTTAATTTGATACGTTTTAATGGAAAACATAAATTATACAGTAGGGTAAATGTCTCCAGAAATAGATTATAAGCTGAATTCGGATCATCAAGTATATATATTTCCGATAGAGAAACATTTTTTAAACATTCCCTAGACTTATTCATATTTTCTATATTGTAGTCGCGGCGTTCAATGTACCAATGCTTTAAAACAAATATTCTTTTCACCGGACACTTGAGAATTTGACAGGTGTGGTCGGATAAGGCAAAATCCGTTATGTCATATTTACATTTTTTACCTAGATTATGCGCAAAATTGTCTATGCATGTTTTACTAGATAGTCTGGTTGGCTGATTAATTACTAATTTAAAATTGAAATTCAGCAAAAGACATTCTAAATCTAGTGTTGTGTTATTACGCTTCAAAGTATCAATGTTAAAGTCACCACATATTACAATATTTCATTTATTTTTCTTTGTTATAAACTGGCATAATTTATACAGACGCTCAAAAAAAGTTGTTAAGTTATTTGCATTTGGGACTCTATAAATGCAGATTACAATGGTGTCAATATGGATTAGTTCAATAGCACAACATTCAAATGTGCTACTTATTGCTAAATTCGTAACTTCAGTAATTTCCTTCCAATGATGTCCTTTTTTTATCAAGATACATGCTCCACCTCTTTTTATGTCTGTTCTACTGAAACATGTAGCTAGATCGTAGTTAGAGATTGACAGATACTGTTCATATCCAGCCATCATGAAATGCTCAGTTATGCAAATTACGTCAATGTTAATATTCTTCACCATGAGCTCATCTAGGAATACGGAAAGTGCGTCAGATTTATTTAGCAATCCTGCAATGTTTTGGTGTAGTATATTTATATAGTTATCATAGAAAAAACTGAGTGTCCAATTGTTCGTCATTAGGTGTTGTATCGGTGTCTATTGTCAATAAGTCGTATTTTTTAACACCACTGATAAATTCGTCAATATCTTTGAAGATTGTCTGCATGCCAAAATTGTTTAGTAGTCCTGTTTGTTTGGTAAACATTGTATAATCATTTGCCAGATTCTTGTTCGAGTCCAAGAGATACGCATGCTGATGAGACATTATATCAAGATATAGTAAATTATTGAAGTGTTCTATTCTCCAATTATACATAATTTTCTGGTAATTATACTTGTATAACGGAGTGCAAACTATTATGTTCGTGTGGTTTACTTTTTGTAAGGTTGTTCTAATGTTGAGTGTCAATTGAATGTAGTCGTTCGTAGTTTTAAAGTCTTCCTCTCCTATTAGTATTATACAGAAGTCATTCATTGTAAATGTTTTTAATTTCGTTTCTATATCGCACACTAGTTGTTCTGTTTTACAGTTTGTCCGTATATAATGGCATATGGTTTTTTGAATGTTTGTGAAGAGTATTTTCGGCAATATTTCCGATGTCATTTTTGTTGTTAGTACTCAGAATACATATTTTACCCTCTTTTTTATGTTTTTGAATTTGTCCTGGAATTGTCTTATCACTATTCGTTTTGTTTTTTAAGTCATTGGGTGTTACCGTAACTGCATTCTGGTATGATATAAATGAAGACTCGGTTTGTGTTTGTTTGCTGTTTTTCGGACATTTCTTAATTGGAGTTGACTTTTTGTGTTTTTTAATAGGGCTATGTGTAATTTCTTTAAGGCGGTTGTTTTTGCTTTGTAAATCAATATTCATTTGCTTAAGCTCATTATTCTCCAAAGACAGTGACTCGATTTCCTGATGTGCACTGTTTAATTCTAACACAAGCCTGTCAATTCGTTCTTTTAACTTAGTTAGTTGTTGTTGGGAATCATTATTATCATCATTTGATAAATCGGGTAGACTATTTACGGTATCTTCGAATGTGTCATTTTGTGATTGGTTGATGACGGTATTTGAATCTGATTTAGTACGCGTACGACGCATAGTAATGTTTTCGAAGAAATTATTCATTTTTGGAATATATTGGTATCGTGTCTGGCCAAGCAAATTCGATGGAATAATGTTGAAGAGAATTAATCAATTTACAAAAAGACTACGTCGTCGGCGACATTTGAACCAGCGTCCAAAGAGATAGGAGACTGGATGTCTTCCTTTAGAGCCATTTAGCATCTATACTAACGTGTCAAAATTATGTATCCCTTTCTTGTGGTATGGATTTGATAAAAGTTCGTTATGATGACTTGTGAGATTGAATCATTCAAAAATTTGACAGATTGTTTTATTTATTTTTCACTTTTTGTTTTAAGTTTTTTTGTTAAAAATGTTTTGATTCACTTAATTATTTATGTATCCACTGTATTATTATTGATCTTTAATGAGTTTTTAGATCACTAAACACTGAATTAGCGTAGTTTTGACAGGGTTCAATGTTCAATTCATTATAGCACTAAAACATTGTTATTTATGAGAATTTTTATGAGATAACACTTTCACTTATTATTTACACTGTCTTTTTCAATATTTACACGAATACACTATGAAATAATTTTATTTAATATTTTTCATCAAGATTAGTGACGGAGCACAATGTTCACTCGCAACGCTCACTACATATCCTTCAGTTCGAGGTTAGGTCCTTCGGGTTAGGTTGCTTTTAACACTGCAGACAGAAATAGGAGCGCCGCGAAGCATCGACTACGCCGTAGATCGATTTCCTCGAGAAATCGAGGGAACTCTTCAAATATTACAGGCACACCTATAGCGATTAGGATATTTTTTTATAATAACACGTGCAGTTGCTTTTGGAAAGCACCATTTGGTGAAGTGGAACTGATGATGAAGACCTCAGATGGCCACCGGAACTACTCAATAATAAGTATTTCACGGGTTGCGATTCGATTTCATAAATATGAATACCAAGCAATTTATGCTCATCACAATTTATATGGACAAGTGGAGCTGATGGTGAAGAACCAGGAGAACTCCTCAACGATTAACGTCCCTGCTTCGGGAAAAGCAATATTTTGTAAAAGGTGATGAGTAGTCAACATTAGGCTATTGTAACTTAGATAAATAACAAACTGACCCACTAAAAAGCGAAAAATAAAAACTTTTTTACAAAAAAAAACAAAAAAAAACACTGCATAGTGAAAAATAACTTAAATTTGAAGTCGGTGGCAAATAACGAAAATACAAAATCAAAGACACCGACTTCCGAAATTTAAGTTATTTTTCAAGCAGTGAGCAGCGTTGTGAGGGATCTCAGGTGCAAGTAGTCAAGTGATAAAATATCACAATTAGTAAGTTCCTAGTCACATCACTAAAAACGGGGAACTACACTGTCCTTCCGGAGACGCCTGTCATTTCGTTACCGCTTGCAAGGCTGACAACAGTTGTTCCCTGACCCTCAGAATTCTTTGTGCCCCGACCTAGGGTGAGTTGCACATTAGCTTGGTAATTATACCAGATCCTCTGCGCTGGATAGTCTACATTGATTTTGTAACCTATAAAGTATCTAATTTCATGTGTCAGTGTCGGACACGTGGCTACGATTCATCCAGCGCACAGGAGAATGTAATATGTATGTATTGCTACTGCATCGAGATGGTGTAGAGCCTCACTGTGTTATTCTTAGTGATTAGTGAGCCATCTACAATGGTCACGTTTATTTTGTGTTTATGCTCGCGTGTTCACATACTTAGCCTAAGTTAGCATCCGCCATTGTGGCACGCTATGTTGCAAACTCTCTTGCCTGTAAACCGCTGCGATTTGCTGAGCTTTCACCTACAATGCTTCCCACACCGTTCTTTGGCTTAAAATTGGAAGGATGTTGGCATATCGCATGCGGCTTGCTGCTATTTGCACCGCATCTAACATGCGCTCCCTAACGCGCATTCCAGGGTTCTTCGTACGGGCTGAGGGTAGGTGCCTACTACTATTGATACCGCTGATGGTAATGGTGCTGCACATTGCTTGCGCACGCTGCCAAGGTCTTGAAGGCCTAACAACCTGCGGCCTACCGCCGCAGCTACCTGCGCGAGCCTGTGCCTACCGCACAGTGCTTGCGCACGCTGCCCAGGTCTCGAAGGCCTGACAACCCGCGGCCTACCCCGCGAGCATGTGCTGACGGGCGTCCACGCGCTACCGACAAGACGCTGTCGGTCTCACTAGGGCCGTCCGGCCTGCCGCCGGGCCTGCGCTGAGTAGGTCCCCCCACGTCTGCCACGTGTTGCCAAGGGCGGTACCCTTCCTTTACTTTTTGTGATAGGGCTCGGAACAGAACATGTGACTCAGTGACTTACCCGCGATCTAGTAAATAAACGCTCACTATTTTTAATATTATTTGCGGTTAAATATTAACCGCAAATAATATTAAAAATAGTGAGCGTTTATTTACTTTAGTAAATGTCACGTCCACACACAGATTTTAAAATCGCTAGGACAAATCTGTAGCAATTTCCTATTGCTTAGCAAGTTAACCTTTTTTTAGTGAATTAAATATCAATTAAATTACTAACATATACAAATTAGTATTACAAAAAGTAAAAAAAATACCAATAGCTGATGTAAAAAAAAAAAAAACATAAAAAATACCAATCGTTGGGAATCGATTTTACAACCACTGTTCAATCAATCAATCAATCAATCAATCAATCTTTATTCGTGAACACAGGTATTACAATAAAGGTCTTATGTATACATTTTAGTCGAGCTCTATTTCCTACCAATTAAACTGGTGTACAAATATATTAGGTTTTAGTAATAAGCAGTGATCGGAGTAGGTAGATTGATTTTTAGTACTTGTATCATAAATGCACACAGAAAGAATAACATGGATAAGCCATTTTTCCGGAAAGTAATTCCGGTATTTCCGGATTCAATTAAATATTGTTAATGTCGGTAGTGATATTATTACTACTCAATTCAAAATTTAAAGGAAGGTATCAAAACTAAATTAATTCATTATTTATCTGTTGAATAATAAAAAAAAATAAAGAATAAAATTGCTCATTTTATTACAATTCCTACCTTTTTTTTGAGGATGGCAAATCAAATGACTCCTTCCACTCTGGCAGAATACAATTCCTACATAAGTTCCGGTTTTTTTTTAATAATCCACCAATTCCGGAGGAATGTCCATAGTAATATATACGTTTCGGACAATGACCCCAGTTCAATCTACCTACTCCGATCACTGGTAATAAGTCTGAATCTATACAATACAAAGTCACGAATGATCGAGTAAATAATGTCAATTAATCAGTTATAATTTTATTATTACATATATTAAAGGGCTAGTAATGTCATATTTCATCATGTTATAGGTAATGTCAATTATATGTATTATTATCAATAAATAATTAGTCAATAATATTTTTTTTTACATGCATGTCAATGGTAAATAATATTAAAGGGCTGGTAATGTCATATTTTATCATTTAAAAATTCTTCGATAGAGTAATACGTCTTATCTATTAGAAATAAATACAATTTACTTTTGAATTTGTGGACATGCATTTTAAACACATGACATTGCATTTGCGGACATGCTGCTTTGGAAAGAAGTCGTGCATCCGTTTAGTTATTTGCTGTTATTGAAAGTTAGCTGAAATAGTCGTTCTTATATTTCATGATTGACTGGTCCATAAAGGTATAGCGTGGTGATAATCATTTAAAATGTTAAATCGGTAACTACCTGCAATATCCTAACATTTTGGCGCGTCCTTTTACAATTTGCGGAGAAGAATACGAACATAATCTAATATTCTCTCAGTAATATTCTAATATTACTCATCCCCAATAGCAAATAGCGTGATATTTTATACCTATAGTTTGACCAGACTTATAGGGAATAAAAATATTTAAAAATGTATTTAATAAGTTTATAGATGCATAAACGAAATAATTATAATGACGAGAACCTCGTGAAAGCTGAGAAAGAGAAACAAATAAAATATATCTCTCGACAATATCTCGACTTACACGAGGATGTCGAGATGTGGAATGTGTGCTCGGCTATCATTCTGCCGATTGTCGTAACGGCCAATGGCCTGATGGCCGAAAGCCTCCAACATCTATCGAGACTCTCGTGAGGCGGTAGGATCAAGGGCCTGATTCAGAAGGCAGTACCGTACTCCTCAATACGGCTCGTATTGTGAGGAGGTTCCTGTATCTGCAGTCCTAACCACCGCTAGATTGGACCCTGCTCCCGACACCGGCGAAACACTTTTTTTTATATTTTTTAATGTTTTTTAAATCATTTAAATTTTTATTTTATTTTATAGGTTAAAAAGCTTAATATAAGAAATAATAATAATAATAAGTTTACTTAAATAGGTAAATGTTTACAATGATACACATATGTCTAAAGGCTATATTTTCTAGTTACAAATTAATTAGACATCTTTAGCCGAACTAGGCGAAAGCCTGTATTTCAGCTATCAGTGCCAAATAGTTATGTTCATACGTAAAACTTAACCTGCTGGTTAAAAAACTCATTTGGTAATCATTCACGACACCACTAAGATGAAAGAACATGTGACCGCCATTTGTGTTCAGGGCCAAGGCTCCCATAAATAAACACCGTCAAACACTCTCATCAATCGAAATTTATCTTTAAAAAAAAAACCATTAATACTAAAGCCCCATTTACACGGCGGAAGTTTTTGGAACGTTCAAGAGAAATAATCGCATACCATAAACCACATTCAATTATTGCCATTCAAGAATTGAACGCAAGTTTTGCCATCAAATAATTGCACGTGACTTCTGTTTACACCAAAGCAATTATTGCAAGGGATTTTATTTTATGATGCTTTCTCATGTTTTCTTGCCTCAAAATAGCAGCAACGATTAACACACCTTCACTCACCGCACTCATGTTTGAATGATAGAAAATTTTCATGCCGGGATTTTATTGTATGTTCTGTTTACCGTTTTTGAACGGCAGCTAACTTGCCCGTATTGTGCAATAATTGTTGGTTTTGTTTAGACGGTGCCAGTCAATTGTTGTGTCACGATATGCCGCAGGCAATAAAAGTGCACCGTGTAAATGGAGCCTTAAAATGATCATGATCATAAAAATATCGTCAAAATATAACAGTAGACCAATGTGACGCATCTGCTTATAATTGATGTGGTCCCCGTCGGTCTCGGCTATTCTGTGGCCCTGAGGTATAGACTAAACATTTTTTCGCGCCATATTTACGTCAGCGGCGGTTGGCGGCAAAACTGACGGAAACTATAAATTTGTTTTATTTGTTTCAGTCGCGTTCGATAACTCCCCAGTTATTACAGCGGTGCGCCATTTTAGTGGTCGTATTATGAGAAAGCGAAGAATCGTTATATTATTTATTCGTAAAAATGTTAACATTATAATTAAATTTACACCTTTTGAAGTTTTACAAGCAATTTAATGTTTTATTTCTAATTTAACATCACGCTTAGCACAAAAGTCCCGACTTCCTGATTACATGCAATAAACTGTTGGAAATATGTTTCTCCGCAGTACTTATAAACGACGACCATATAATCATGGTATTGATGGTATATACAGGTACCGAAACGTGTAGCTATGATATAAATAGACTCATCAACATCCACAGCTTTCAACCCAATCCTGTGCCTTAACCAAACAATTAACTCGTACCATGCAAAATGGTTAAACACTCCTTCGAACTAAATGAATTTAAGAGTGCGCCGAACAAATGGTACTCAATTAGATAGAATTGTTTCACGGAGCTCACGGGGCTGTAGGTGGTCGCGGGACTCGTGGGGCTCGCAGGGCCAACAGCTGAATTGGACCGTTCTTACTTTAAGAAAACTTTCTTGATGTATGATAATATGTTTCAAGATTTATTTGTCTAGGGCTCCCCTCGATTTGTAAAAAGATATTGTCTGTACTATACTATACCCGTTATTCCCCCATTCTGCCGTGCCACTAATACAATGTATTGCCAGACGCGTGACAACAAAACATAATAAAGTAGGTAATTTAATAAATGTTCCTTTAATTTGACTTTATTATTTTTGCAAGACTAATCTGTCTTCTTACTTTCTTTTTAACAAAACAACTCAAGCTTTCTTCATACAAGATTGGTTTTTAAACTTTGTTGAATGTCAATACAGGCCAACAGTTGCGTGATATTAGAATGTAACTACGGTGAAAATGATACCAAAATTACCAACCTCATTAGTATTGGACGTGTGATGTATCGAGAGTGTTACAGCATGGTCCATGATCGTCACTCTAGCGCCAGCGTGTGCCACAGTGGTCCAACTCGCATGAGTTAGTGCCGACCAACTTGCCTAATCTATCAATGGAGGCAAACTCGAGTCGCGTTATACGTATGCACCGACACGAGCCGACACATCACAGATAAGGCGCAAAAGATCCATTTGAAAAGGCCAAAGGCGCATCAAATTCTTATGGGAAACTATCGTCGACCCACGGGTTCGGGTGCCATAACTCGGCGTAGCTGGGTAACATAATCGTATAGATATTTTTTCGCCCGGCAGTGCCAAATCGTGCCGATCTGAAGTAACAGCACGCCTCACAATTACTATCGACAAGAGTGCAGAAATAAACATAATCGTTCACTTAGCCAGTATCATATTCGCAGTCCACTGCTAAAGAAACGTGAAGACAAAAGGCCTTATTAGTTACGTGCTGTCTACAAGTTTACATCCAAGACTATTTCGAGGACCCTTTAGGACGTTGTTAAAAGCGTACCTTCTGTTTCTTCTTACGATGAGCCGAGTGCGGGGGCGTGTTCCCAACAGTGCGGGGACGACACACGCGGAGATTGAAGACGCGTCACGTGGAGCGATAAGTACTTGCTGAACTGCCGCTCGATGTGATGAGCTTCAATGAACTTAGCTGTTACGTCAGGCTGTGATACACATGGTAGGTTATGAAACGCAAGCAATTTAGCAAGGATTAAGAATGGTAAGAGCAGAATATAGGGCATCTTGAAAACAATCGTAAACCTGTCATCATCATCTTCTTTCAATGTGGTTTCCACAACCAATGGATTACTGCTCCAGGTGTTCACCTTGTGGGCCACCCCCGCTGTGCCACCCGGTATTACCTTATCCTCTATACAAAAGCTTTTCTTTTCCAGCAACACAAAAGTGGATGGATTATGTTATTGCCCTGTTGACTGCACTATCAACGTAAAGTTGGTCATGCTCGATTCATCAAAGGCATAATAATTGCCAATGTGCTTACAAATTGCTACAAGAATAAAAACATGGACGCGGAAAATCCGCGTTAAAGTAGATTGTAATAATTTTCAGCAACACTTTTTGCGAGCTTTATTGAGTAACTGCGAGCTAATGGCAGCAGTGGTCGTGTTTATTACAGTATGCCATGTTACAGGCACACGCGATGTAATTAAAGCCAGACACGCTTTTACCTAGTACTACTAGTGACAATACCTATGTGTTGTCTATTAATAGATACCTACCTAATAATTAAGCAGCGTTTATGCGCAGTAATCACAAAGATTTTACCGTAAATAAAAGATATTATTATACCAGTGTGAGGCAGTTTAGGAAATCAGTACACAGAATAAAAAAATTATGGACTGATCTGACGCATCTTAAAGCGACCTAACAATAAATGCGTACATTACCTATATTATTTTCTAATTCAATAATTATTCTCACCCACAGGCTAACCCAGGACTGATGGAATGTCGGTTCCGACAGCGACCTCCTTCATCCCATTCCAGATGATACAGTTCTAATGGTTATGTATAAGACATATTGTAGGATATCGACGTGTCAACTAATGTCATGGCCGCTTCCATGTAAGCATCGAGTAAGCAACTAAACGAATATCCCTGCAACCCATTATCAAGTCTGGATAGGATGAACTTCGACCTTTTGATCTATCGAAAGGTAAAATCTTTTGATAAAATTCAAAATTCAAAATTCAAAAGTCATTTATTCAAACTAGGCTGAGAATCAGCACTTTTCGAACGTCAATTACATAAAACAGTCCCCCAAAACGCCCACCCTTCACCACTTCCTAGTGCATTAGCTGGCAAGAAGAAGTGGCGCAACAAACTCCCCAGCAGCACAGCTGTCTGTTCAGTTAGAAGAACAAATAAAAAAGATTATATATAATAGTATTCAAAATAATTTACATTACGCAATACAAAACATAATTTAAATTATTAGCCATATGTTAGCTAGCACACGTCAATATACCAGACAAAATCATCGAGAACAGCTATACTCAGGCAGAAATAAAAAATTAAACGTAAACAGAACTTAATATCTAAATAAAACCCTCCAGACATAAAGGGCGTGCCCGCTTATATATAGTTGTAACTGGAAGTTATAAATGATAAACTAGGACCATCGAGGTAAAATAAATAAACAAAACAGTTAATTACTAATAACAATAAATAATATGATCAATTGTCGAGGTCACTAGCTAACCACATAATGCAATACAACTCATAAATAAAACATTGTGATGAGTAGATTACGTCAACAATAAATTAAATTTAAATAAGTTGACTTATAAAGTCAAATAAAATAAACAATTATATAAACTCATATAACTTGTCAGTAGGTAAGTTGGAGAAAGAACATAAACATTGTCTAGAGTTAATCACAGCAACCAACTATTCTTATCATTTAAGTAATCGTTGATAGACTAATATGCCTTTGAACAAAGCTTGGATTTTACTTTCGTTTTAAACGCATTAAAAGGCAAATATACCAAAGAAGAGGGTAGTTTGTTATAAAAGGTTATACCAAGCCCAACAAATGAGTTGAACCTTATGAAGCCGGTGAAAGGGAGCTCGTAGTTTATCCTGATAGAAGGGTAAGTGAATAGACGCTATTCAATCAGGTATGCTATGGTCGTTATACAAGGCTTAACACATAAAATGGCAGGCAATCATGTAAATCTAGTATTTAAAGAAACAGGACAATAAGAATATATCTTCATCTCAACAGAGCCTCCTCAACTTGACCATCACACTATTCGCGCACGTGTTTGTGTTCTTTTATATAAATTTACTCTGGTTTGCTTGGGGCTACCTAAATATTAAATCAGATTTGTGAACAGTGTAAAAAACTGGCCTTGAGCTTATGAGTTCGTATCCTAGAAGGCACTAGTAGTTTTCAACTAGAATTATAAAATATAGAGGTGTTTCACTCGAAATTCAATATACGTCTGTGCATTTAACCTAACGTAAAACAAAGGAACGCGGCAAAGTCTCATTAACGTCAATTTGTTCAGACGACAAATTGTACCAACTCTCAGACGGACACCGAAGGAAATTCCTCATAATATTATTTGTGTAAATACAAACTTAGTCAAAACAAAGCACAAATCTTCCTACACACAGTACATCTAGACAATTTAAAAACAAAAGCTTCCAGAAGGGGAGGGACGGAGTTTATATCCTCCGACTGTAGCGAGTAAATAACAACAAATCTTAACAAACTTCTAAACAACTACAAACAATGTTTGTAAAAAACTTAAGTGGCGGCCCTAACATAGTTTATGTTCAGTGTGAAGCAAGTCTAGCGGTGAGAATGTACGGAATGTCAAGCTTAGAGCGGGCACGCTGAACGCCAGCACAACGTTGAAACCATCTTTATATGTAGGTACCTCATTGTACATTTAGCCCAAAATTTTTAGGTTTAAGACATGAAATGTTGGATAACCGACTACAAATTTGCATACGCATTTAGAATAGTATCTAGAATAACGTGCCAAAACACCCCGCGTCTCCACCGCTTGTGACTCGAGATGTAGCCCCCCACCACCCCGACCTGAAGGTTTGAGGTGAGTCCAACATTTTGTTTGCGAGCACGCGCATTCAGTCGGCTGTTGGCAGTGTTTTGGTAATGTCGTGCGATAGTCGGCTGTTGGCAGTGTTTTGTTAATATTAGACATGGGCGTTTTGAATTTTTACGCAAACGGTTAAATAACCGACTTCAGATTTTGAAAACGTTTTCGAAATCCGTTTTTAGAAATTATATCAGGAGCGGCTCTGGCTCCCAGTTTCAGTCGTCTCTAGTAATATTATTCGGTTGTTAGTGCATCGATCAAAACTATCCAAATATAAACAAATACTTGCTTACGCACATCTATGTGTATATGTTGGAGATATGGCCGTGTGCCGGATGATTGGTGCAAGGCTGTAATCGTACCTCTATATAAGGGGAAAGGCTCTCAGCAGGAGTGTAAAAGTTACCACCGCATTAGTCTTTTAAGTGTCGTCGGCCAACTGTATGCAAAGGTTATATAGGCAGGATTTAGAGAGGAAATAGGCTGTATGGATCAGATTTTCTCCCTAAGGTGAATAACCGAAAAACATCTGGCAAAGCACAAGAAAGTCGACTGTGTTCTCGTTGACTTAGAGAAGGCCCATGACAGTTTGTGGAGGGAAGAACTGTGGTTGACACTATTCATGTAAGGTGTGGACTGGCACTTGGTACGGGCACTGAAATATTTATACAAGGATTCCAGTGCTTCCGTTAGGAAAAATGGGGCATACAGGAACTGGTTCTGCATCCCGAGGGGTGTTAGACAAGGTTGTGTAGCGTCACCGTGGCTGTTCATCTTGTATATGGATAGTTGTAGGACAGATTTGACAGAGGGTGACGGTGATTGAGGATGAATGAGTTAACTGTCAAATATCTTCTCTACGCAGATGATTAAGTTATACTTGCAACATCAGCAGAACAGTTGCAAGACATCGTGTATTTGATGGATGAAGCATATAAGATGAAAGGGATGAATATAAATGTGAATAAAACGAAGGGTACAGTGTTTTAAGGAGAAGAGGATGTATCGTTGTGTGATGTGAAAATAAATGATAATAGTGTGGAGCAAGTAAATGAGCTTGTTTGTATATTTGGGTAGTCTGTTCCCAAGGGATAGAAAGATTGATGAAGATGTGGAAAGGAGAGTAAATACGGGAAATAAAGTAAATGGTGCTATACATGCGATTATGATCAACCAGTTGATGGTCAAAAACGGTCAACTGGCTGTCCACAATGGTGTGCTGGTGCCTACGCTTATGATGGAAGTGAGTGCTTATGAGTGAGTGAAAAGGAGTATGTAACGATCGTAGCAGGTGGCGTTCTGTAGTTTCTGCCTGCCCCCATGGGGATAAGGCGAGACTTTATCTATGTATGTATAATTATATATGACGCATGTCTACCATATAAACAACGCCCCTCCCCCGCAGACCGTTACTTGCATATACCGAATGCAGTGTGACTATGTGGGATATGAGTTTTACGATTGCTTGCTTGCTTGTTTTGCGATGTCGTAAGTAATAATGGATGAATGTTTATTGTGTAATCTTCGGTACGCCACCGCGCCGTACGGTGGTCACCACTTCAGAACTTTTCAGTCGCATCGGGCATCCCTTTTGCGAGTAATTTGGGCTATGTCGTTACCTTGATTCTCCTGCGGATCTCATGATTTCTGATTTGATCACGCAGGGAAACTCCAAGCTGGGCACGCCACAATTGTGGCGATAAGTACCCTCTTTGAAGAGTGGCTAGAGAGGCGCCACGGCGTCCTCACCTTCCGCCTGACGCAGGTCCTCACCGGACATGGTTGTTTTGGGAGGTTCCTGTTCAGGATAAACCGAGAGGAAACGTCCAGGTGTCACTACTGTGTGGATCGCCCGGAGGACACGGTGGAGCATACGGTGGAGGTCTGCCCGGCTTGGGCAGAGCACCGCCGTGTCCTCACGGAGGCGTTTGGCGGCGGCGATCTCTCGCGTCCGGCCCTGGTTCAGGCAATGGTTCGGAGCGAGAGTGCATGGGAGGCCGTCACTTCTTTCTGCGAAACAGTAATACTCGCGAAAGAGAAGGCGGAACGCGTGAGGGAGAGTCAAGATTCGCAGCCTCGCGCCCCTAGTTGCCGCAGGACACGCCCTGGGCGTCGGGAGTCGCAAGCCGATTTCCGGACATCGTAGGCGCGGGCTTGCGGACGGTGAGCGATGGGTAGCTCACCGTCCGATAAGGACCAGTCGGTCGATTCTGTAAAAATATTAACGTGAAGCTTAGGTGGAGTGAGCGTGAAGTGAGCTGTCACTGCCACAGAATCGATCGGTAGAATGCTAGGGATTAACACTATTGACAGCTCACTTCACGCTCACTTCACCTACATTTCACGGTGATATTTTTACAGAATCGAACGGCAGGCCCGGGGCGACGTTCCACGCGCGCCTCAAAGAGATGTCAGCACCAACTGACGGGGTCTTTTAGGGCCAATTCCTGACAGGGTAGCGAGTTTTATCTGAAAGGGATATCGCGGCCCCGGCACACAGGCAACGGAAGGAACACGGCTGGGTTTTAGTCAGTAAAAGTCCGACACGCCCTCCCGCTCCGCGCAGAGCGGGAGAAGTTATTTGATAATTACCCACCCAAAAAAAAAGGAAGACTCCAAGCATAGCCCTCTTCACTGCCTTTTGGGTGACTTTCAGCCTTCTGATGAGCCCCATTATGAGAGACTACCAGTGCCATAAATCATCACTGGCAACGCTCACTGGTCAAAGACTTTCGTCTTGAGACACTGCCGTTTGTAAGATGAGGAGATATTTCTTAGCTTCCCAAACGCTGCCCAGCCGAGTCAGTTTCAATGATTAACCTCTTTCTCGAAGTTGGACATACCTAACTGGTCTATGTCTCCAATGTTTATGAAAGTGGTCGTCACATCGGCATTTGAAATGTCATTGTTTTGTCCACATTCATTTTGAGACCCACTCTTTCGGAAAGTCTACTCTGCTCTACTGAGGCCATCGAGCATTGTACTGAGGTCCACCATAGTCTCAGCCATGACTACTATATCGTCTGTAAACCGAAGGTGAGTGATGTACTCGCCATTGAAATTGATGCCTAGCCCTTTCCAGTTTAAAACCTTACAAGACATCCTCCAGTGCAGCGGTGAACTGTTTCAGACAGATAACGTCTCCTCTCCGTACACCTCCCTTCCGAAGGATAGGTGACTTAAGCTACTTAGTTTATGTTGTTTTTAAGCTGCTTCAGAGTCATCCTAATCTCGTTCTGGCTGATATCCAGGATGTCTACGGTATAGTGTCGAGTCAATCTAGCACATGGGTTGGTTCAGACTCGCAACGGAGTAACTGGTTGACGCGTACAACAGTCCATAGAACCTTTCGATCTCCCTCAAAATATTAGGTTTGGAGGATACGATTCTGCCATCATCGTTCGTTAGGTGTCTGCCCAATAGACAGATCTCTTGCAATTACTCTGAAGCCCTTGTTCCTGTGTATCGCGTTCTTAATACGGTAAGTATTAAAGCGGCGAAGGTAATTTTTCAAGGACTTAGCCGTTGAGCTGGTCGTTAGCTGGTCGCTGGTATGTTAGCTAGCACACGCCAATATACCACACAAAATCATCGAGAACTATACTCAGGCAGAAATAAAAACTAAACGTAAACAGAACTTAATATCTAAATAAAAGCCTCCAGGCATAAAGGGCGTGCCCGCTTACATATAGTTGTAACTGGAAGTTATAAATGATAAACTAGGACCATCGAGATAAAATAAATAAAACAAACAGTTAATTACTAATAACAATAAATAATATGATAAATTGTCGAGGTCACTAGCTAACCACATATTGCAATACAATTCATTAAAAAAAACATTGTAATGAGTAGATTATGTCAACAATAAATTGAAATAAAATTAAAAATAGCTTGATTTATAAAGTCAAATAAAAAAATACAATTATATAAACTCATATAACTTGCCAGTAGGTAATCTGGAGAAAGAACATAAACATTGTCTTGAGTTAATCACAGCGACCAACTATTCTTATCATTTAAGTAGTCGTTTAAAGAATAGTATGCTTTTGAACAAAGCTTGGATTTTACTTTCGTTTTAAACGCATTAAAAGGCAAATCTAGCAAAGAAGAGGATAGCTTGTTATAAAAGGTTATACCAAGCCCAACAGATGAGTTATGAAACTTATGAAGCCGGTGCAAGGGAGCTCGTAGTTTGTCCTTATTTCTAGTGTTAACATTGTGAAAATCACTGTTTTTAGTGTATAAGTGTATATTTTGCCTAATATATAACAGATATACATGAGCTTAAGAGTAGAATCGGAGAGCTTATTATTTATATTTCTACGGCGAATCTGGAAGATCTTAGACCCGACTGAATGGACAGTTTCCACGAACTCATCGCTGGTCTGATCAATTATGTAGGTTATCATAATAATAAATATTTTTATAATTTGATTTCTTGTTTTTTCACTGTTGTCGTTGAAAGATAGAAGTTTAAATATAAATTTTGATCAGAATACACCTTAATATCGAAAACCACCCCAACACTCTTTATATCTCAGGTTGTATGCAGACGTGGCTCTGGGAATTCTAGGTGATGATTCAATACAAAATTTTGTGTCTTTGGCCATATTTTGTCTAATAATCTTGGGATAATTGCTATAACCTCCTAAATGGTACCTACAGAAGTGTTACTTAGCTGGATTTTACATAATAATATTCATAAACTTATCATAATAATTGGTTTTGATATCATCAAAGATGGCGTTCGTGAAATACCTATGCAAATGCATAAAATATTCAAAGTGCATAGTAACTGCAGAACACTTTTTACATCTTTGAATTAAGTAGGAATCCGATCGTTTATGCAATTAAGATGTAAACCTTAATTTATTTTTAAACAAAGATGACTTGAAATGTTTTCATCCACGTTTATAAAATCCAAACGCGTGTCATTGGTAACTTCTGTCAAAAGGTTTTCACTTTATTGTGTTGACATTATCGGCTGTTGTCAATTTATAAAGTTTTTACTCTTTAATAGCTTTACGATAGTCGGAACTAAATAGCACTAACTAATTATGTTATTACTAAATAGATTAGACTTACATTAACAATAAAAGCGTTTCTTATAAAATTGCTCGCTCCACTCCATGTACTAGGGGATTATAGGATGAGAGAAGCAATGCAATTAAAATCTCAAGTAATTTTCTAGTAGAAATAGAGCTTTAGATAATTGATAGTAATTTGTACAGACAAGAACTAAGCAGACTAGCTAATTTTATTGTGGTTGTAAATTGTCTAGCTTTAAATTGATTAAGTTAAAGTTGGGCTATCAACTGGGCTTGTTGTAGGACATTGATTATCAGGAACCTTTATAAAACATTAATTGTGACGTCGCGACAGATCATGCAGTTTTATGCAAAACGCCACATTTCTAACGTTGTAGTTTCCTATTTATATTATTAATCGACGAGGAGGTTCTCAAGTCGACGCGTATACATTTTTTTTCAACACACTCGCACGTAAAGTGGCTCTTATTGAACCGTGCTTAGGTTCATAATGCAGTGTATTAAAACAACTGTTTTTTACTTTATATTATCGGACTAGTGCGGTAATGTGCACTACAGATAACTAACCTGGATTTGGTTGCGTCTCGCTAAAAACAATAACATTGAACTTGCCTGGGAATTGAACGCGATATCTACGTGTCACTGATTAAATACGCACTAAATCGGATGCACGTACGTATATATTGAAGAAAAAAACAATTTAATGTATTTATAATTATTATATTGACAACAATCGTGTTTTCCGGCTAGGATTTTCAAGATGCTGTTGGAGCTAGCCCGCGTTTAAGTATGCGGTCCTATTTCCTTATTAAATAATGTCATAGGTCTATAGGTAATATGGGGACCCCTCAAGTTTTAGAATATTATACTGCTTTAAGAGTAAAAATAAATTCCTTTTTTTGTGAATTTGTTAAGAATACGTTCAAAAAGAGCACGGGTTGATGACGTATTGCCCGTCATTCAATACCGAATGTCAAAAGGAAGACTGTTTCTGGGAATTGAAACTACAATCATATCCCCTTCAAGTGCTAGAGCAAACCGAATACAATATATCGTCACTGTTCGAAATATTATAAAATGTTTTATCTTTGACATTCAAGATGTCCGACGGACAGAGAGTACAAGTACGAGCAGACAATATGAGCCACAACAGGGATCACCAATTAGTTTTATTTAGGGTCCATATAAAAAAAATTATATGACTCGCGGTCCCTTTGGAAGAAGGTACCTTCTAGCAATCAAGATTAAAAGATGTTCAAGGACCATGCGTATTTTTGTGCTTTTTTGAAAATCAGTTCACTTTTTTTGGACTGGCAACACTGGTAGCCGGTCGTCATAAAAACGACCCCTAGGTTAAGTAATTTAGAAAATTAGTAAATAGTGGTATAATTACGAGTATGTTAAATTAGTGTATTGTGTGTATATTAATTAGTGTCATCAGTGATTATACAGTGTTTTTTGTAGCGTGAAATTCGTACAAAAACGATAAACCGGCTGTCAACTCAACCAACCGAACTGTGATGGATTTAAAAATTTCGTCAATCCCGGGGAGTATTTTGTTTTATGTTATTCTTCTTATTATTTACATAACGCAGAACATCACAAAATACTGCTCAGGTTTCTGAGCGACGTCCATCACACACTGGCACGGTTTATGACTCCTTTTGCTTGACAACTAGTGGAAGCAAAATCGAAGACGACAACATTCGCCCAGACAGTAAACACTACATAATTTACTACACAAAAATAGGCCCATTAGGCCTTATTGTTTATTATACTATTTAAACCTGTAAAGTGTCCTATACTTGTATTGTCAATCAAGTTGCTTTAATAAAAGCAGTGTAGGTACTTATTCTTTGTAACTTCACTTTTGTGTACCATTAGACATCACTGCACATTATTACTACACATACAATACCTCTGTTATGTTAAATTACTGAATTTGTGCTAATTCTTGTAATTAATGTTAAATACTGAATTGACAATCACTTAAAAATAGTAGGTAGTGCCTACCCCCAACCTTTTTGCAAACAAAATTTTATTGTTTTTTCCCTTTTATTTTTAATAATCAATATTAATATCTCAAATAAGACATACCTGTGAATAATTAAATCACTATCCCGTGATTGACAGTACACACTCTTCATAACTTTTATTCCTTTGTTTCGCTTCTTAAAAAATTCAAAATAATATATAATTTTAGACTCCCAATAGTCCCTTCATCTTAGTACTTACTATCCACATCTTATCTCTCTCTCTCTTACTCCTTTTACTCACTTAGCTTTCTCTTGTCGCATTCCAGGGTGCCCCTAGGATTGGCTTGTCAATATGTTGACCGGTAGAGCTGCATCCTTGGAGGAAAAACTGAAGGCTTCATTGAAAGAGTTAGAATATAGCAAAAACCAGAGCGATCAGCTGCTACAGGAAAGGAAAGACAACGAGGTGGAAGTGCAATATATTAATAAAAAGAACACTGAGCTTAAGAACCAGTTGGCCGAACTACATACTCAGCATATGGACATACTTGACCAGCATCAACACCTCCGTCAACTTGTGTCAAATTTCCAGCAATGTAGTGACACCCACGAACTGGCTTTGAGACGGATATCTGAATTAGAACTGGAGTTAAGCAGGGCCCACAACACAATAACCCGCTTGGAATCTCTCATAGCCAGGGAAGAGTCTGCGATCACCTGCAGTCTTTATGATGAGTTGGTTGGTAGCGGGTCTGGACCCACACGTGTTGAGCCAATTGTAACAATAGACTTAACTAATGATACTATCACTAAGTACAATCTGTTTACTAGCCATAATAAGTTAAAACAGTATATTAAAATTAATAGATTGATCAGAAAAATTAAAAAATCATTAAAATGTTTACGTAACGTTTTAATGATTTTTTAAATACAAAACTTAGGCAAAAAATCTAAATTTAATTCAAGAATTAAAGAAATGTAATAGTGAATTACAATTATGTAATACTATGTATGATACTGACACACAGCACCCACCTGAATTGTTTGTTAGGGAATATGCTCTAAAGGATATCTTTAGTAAATATGAGGCTTCTCAACAAGACCTGAGTAAGCGCTTGCAGGAGGCTAATGAGTTGGCAGACCTGGTCAAGTACAATGCGGAGAGGTATGAGTCTCTGACAAATAACCTCTCTTTTAGCTGTGCCTGCTCCCATGAGCCCCAACCTCAACTGGTTCCACCTACACCATCTGTGGCTCAGCCTGTACGTAGCTGTTTGGATGACAATAGAATTCATAATTTTACTAACACAACTTATGTATTCTTTGACAAATTTGGTCAAGGTTTTGGTAGTATATTTAATCAGTATTCGCAACAATATGTAATTAATAATTGTTCCGGTGCCAGTATTAGCCAATACGGGGATAGTTTAACTGTCAGAAAAAAGGACATAATTGAATGTGTCCATTTGATGTTACATCTCAATGAGACCAATAGTTGTAAATTTATTTTCTGTGCCTTGCCTTATTCTAAATATTTGTCTAATGAGAAAAATAGGCACATTTATAAATTAAATATGTTAATTTATAATAGGACTTGTCGTCACAATGAAGCTATTTTATACTTTGATTGTAATCAATTTATTGCTGACTACTAACTGACAAATTATACTATGTATTTGCCACCTAGTTGTAGGAGACAAATTGCTAATCTTTTAGCATACAATATACACAATGACACCACTCACTTGTACTTGTCACTTGTAGTGTACCATCAATTACTGTTAGTAGTGGTACTAACACTACTTTTGATACGCCTTTTTTTTTTTTTGAGGATGGGAAATCATCAAATGACTTCTCCCGCTCTGGGCAGAGCGAGAGGGTGTGTCAAACTTTTACTGACTAAAACCCACCCGTGTTCCTTCCGTTGCCTGTGTGCCGGGGCCGCGTTATCCCTTTCGGACAAACCCGCAACCCCAGCAGGCATTGGTCTTTCGACCCCGTCGGTTGGTGCTGACATCTCTTTGAGGCGCGCGTGGAACACAACGCGCCGTCGACACGGGCCTGGTCCTTATCGAACGGCGAGCTGCCCATTGCTCACCGTCCGCAAGCCCGCGCCTACGGTGGCCGGAAGTCGGCTTTCGACTCCCGACGCCCGGGGCGTCTCCTGCGGCGACTAGGGCCGCGAGGGCGTGCAGCTTGCATCTCCCTCGCGCGCTCCGCCTCCTCCTTCGCGAACATAACTGCTTCGCAGAAGGAGGTGACGACCTCCCGTGCACTCTCGCTCCAAACCATGGCCTGAACCAGGGCCGGACGCGAGAGATCGCCGCCGCCGATCGCCTCCGTGAGGACACGGCGGTGCTCCGCCCAAGCCGGGCAGACCTCCACCGTATGCTCCACCGTGTCCTCCGGGCGATCTACACCGTGGTGACACCCGGGCGTTTCCTCCCGCCTTACGCGGAACAGAAACCTCCCGAAACAACCGTGTCCGGTGAGGACCTGCGTCAGGCGGAAGGTGAGGACGCCATGGCGCCTCTCAAGCCACTCCTCAAAAAGGGGACTTATCGTATCGTTGCGACAATCGCACACTCCAGGCCGCCATAAGATCCCGTCGGAGCTCTGTCCGCTATGCCGTGATTTCTCGCGGCAGCGGAGTTACACCCTGGCGTTTCGCCTCCTCGCGCAACTCCCACATGTGCGCGAGGACTTTCGCCTCCAGTCGGTCGATTCTGTAAAAATATTAACGTGAAGCTTAGGTGAAGTGAGCGTGAAGTGAGCTGTCACTGCCACAGAATCGACCGGCAGGATGCTAGGGATTAACACTATTGACAGCTCACTTCACGCTCACTTCACCTAAGTTTCACGGTGATATTTTTACAGAATCGAACGGCAGATCCCATGGCGGTAGTCCGGCAAGGAGGCTCGCCGCTTCACGGGAGACCGTGCGGTATCCCCGGACCAGCCTGATGGCCATGACCCTTTGGGAGGCGTTCAACCGCCGGGCCGGTCGCAGCCTCAATGAACGCGCCCACACCGGTGCCCCGTAAAGGGCCATGGACCGCACGACCCCCGCGTAAAGCCTCCGGCAGGAGGCGTTTGGACCCCCCAGGTTGGGCAGGAGCCGCTTCAAAGCAGCCCCAGCCCTATCCAGTTTGGGAGCCAAACGTCGGAAGTGCTCCACGAAGTTCCACCGGCTGTCGAGGACGAGTCCCAGGTACTTCATCGTCGACTCGACACCGATGTGAACCCCTCCCGCCGTAATCTGGGAACCCGACAGTGGCGCGTTCCGAGGACCATAGAAACACATGGCCTTGGACTTGTGCAAGGCCACCTCGAGTCCCAGTTGCCGGATCTTTTCGACGATTGTCGCAACCCAACGTGTCGCTAGTTCGGCCGCCGCCTCATGCGACCTCCCCTGCACCAGGACCAGCGTGTCGTCAGCGTAGCAAACCACGCTGACGCCGCTAGGGAGGTCGGCGCGCAGCACCCAGTCGTAGCCGATGTCCCACAGATGCGGCCCCAGGACCGATCCCTGTGGGACACCGCACGACATCTCTCGCCGGTTCCACTCTCCGTGGTCTCGTCGGTTCCACTCTCCGTGGTCGCCGGTTCCACTCTCCGTGGACTTTTGATACGCCTTGTAGTTTAAACTATTAGGTACGACAACGGATAAGCCGCATATGTTCAACGTTGTACATCAAAATATGCAGGGTCTGTCCGGCAAAGAACTAGAGTTAAGTTTATTTATGGAAAACTATGATGTTCAGGTGTTATGTTTGACTGAACACTGGTTGAAAGAACATGAAGTAGTGTTTATCAATGATGATTTGTTTACTTTACAAAATGCATTTGTATGAAAAAATGCTATTCGCGGTGGGTCTTTAGTTCTTGTTTCAAACAAGTTGAAGTGTAAACAACGTTTAGATTTAGTTAATATTTCTATTGAGCGCACTATTGACTTGTCTTGTGTTGAACTAGAGCGATACGTTATGATTTGCGCGTATCGACCCCCCTCTGGGGATTTTATTCGTTTCGAATCGGTAATGGAGGATTCACTCAAAAGGCTAAAATCAAGTAATAAAAGCATAATTTTATGTGGCGATTTCAACATTAATATTTTAGATGTTACTCCATTGAGTATTAGACTTCTCAATTTGTTCAGGTCTTATAATTTAATTAACTTGTTTTTTGAACCTACCAAAAATAAATTAGTTTTAAGTGATTTAACGTCTGACCACTGCGGTTTATTAGCTAGCTTCCCTATGCCATTAAATAAAAAGCCTCATAAAATAGAATGCAGGCCTTATACAGCTACTCGTTGCATCAAGTTTAAAAACAATATAGCTCATAGAATTACACCATCTATAGTAGAACACGAGAATCCTAATGAAATTTATGGAGCCCTTTTTGATGTTGTGCAAAAAGAGTACCAATCTACTTTTAAGACCAAAACCATTAACATTAATGGCGCCTCCGTGGCTCCGTGGCTTTAATCAATGGGCTACTCCAGGCATTTATAAAAGTAGAGCGACACTATACGAGTTATATGATTTGAAAAAATACAAGTTTGATACTCTTTTCTTAGAGTATGTCAAAAATTATTTAAAATTATTTAAAAATATTTGTGCTTTTGCTAAATCTAAATTTTTAAGCGATAGAATTAAAAAATCTAATAATAAAGTAAAAACCACTTGAAAAATTATTAACAATGAAACAGGTAAGTCGGTTAGACATGAAAAACAACTTGAGATTATGGTAGACGATAAATTAGGTAATACAGCTGCCGACGTAGCCGAGGCATTTAATGAGTTTTTTGCCAACATACCTATAACTACGACTCGCTCCTTGAATTGGAACGGAACAAAGGTCAGTTGAACTTTATAAATCAAAATTTATCATCTCTATAGTTACGTTATTCTAGCATAAGTCTGTTTTTTCTTCGCAAATGTGTTGTAAAACGTCGTATGAAACGCGTGTGCATTGATCATTACACACTCGGCTACCTTATCGTGCTCGCCTGCAGCTCGCGCGAATAAGACCGCCTTATGTGTAATGACCAACACAGCACACTTGTATCATAATGTACTATTATATCTCAAGTTGGGTTGCTTAGTCACTTTTATTACGGGCTTGAACACCAATATATATAATCAAATATATTATGACATAGAGTGCAACAAAAGCATAGTAAACACTGTACCGTGTTATTAGTGAGTCGCAGCTAAAACGACCAATTAAAAGGTCAGTGGCTGGACTGGCTCTGGTGTTAATGAACAACGATATTACACATCACATGAATATGTATGACAACTAATGTGTGCGTAACGACGTGTGAATATATTAAGTTACACATAATACTTGGGGATGTAATCAGAGTGACTACCGTACACTATGTGTACACTTTTTTATCGTAAAAATTTCAGTAAAGTGAAGAGATCTGTAAACAAATTGACCACCGATTTTATTTAAACCTATTCATATATATATATATCTGATATAAATAATATTAAAAATGGAATCCTGCTGTTTTACCGAAAAGATTTTGCCCAAATTTCCAAACCCAAATAAATTTTAGCAACTTTTTTTTATACCAATGCAATGTTTGGAATGATTTTAGTACGCACATTTTCATTTGGTCAAATTTTTACTTGGCAGAATAATATCAAGGATAATGTCATTTAGCCATTTGGTCTTTAGTCAAATGATTTATTACAGCAAACAATCTTTTGTAATAAACGTTTGGTCAGTTAGTTATGGAACTAGTTAGAGGAGGTTAATTATTAAAAAAGGGGTTAGGTTAGGTTAAAACTGTGACCCTACGCACAAGCCGAGTGAGCGAAGCGAGCTGTGCCGCGGTAGCGACCGGCGAGTGCTAGAACGACTAGATTATATAGAAAAAAAAAATGAAAAAAAAACAGGCTACCCGAAACTGAACTAGTTAGACGAGATTAATTATTTAAAAAATGTTACAACTAAAACAAAAATACTACCAGAAGAGTTAATGTTTATATTATTATTAACTGTTTAGAATCTGTTCCAAGTGGAAAAAACACCCTTGTAATAAAACGTCTTTATTTTACGTAGAATGAGTTATTCCAGCTGAAATATTTGACTACATAAAAATTGGTAAAAGTATTAGTTAGTAAACAAGTTATTGTTTAAACGTTCACTTGCAAAACATTAGGTTTGCGTTACAATATTTGTGAAGAGATTTTTTGCTAAGTAATAATTTGGCAAATGAAATTATGCGGAAAATTGTTTGGGAAGTGATAATTTTCTTTTCGATGAAACAAGGGAGACCCATTAATAATAGTTGATAGCCACACTGTCGTAAAAGGTAAATCTGTAAAAATAGTTGTAAGAGGTGAGAATAAATACATTTTCGGGTCGGCATTGTTGTTCAACAAATACTGCCGAACCGAATGTACAATGTGCAATGAAGCAATTACTATACATATTCGGCTCGTGCTGATCGGCAAACTTTGTTCGGCTTCTACCCTCGCTTAACATTTTTGGGTCGGCTAGGCATAATACGAGCTAAGTCGAGCGGCTTTTTCCCGTATTTACATTATATTTGATTTTCCCATCAAGCTTTTCCGAAACATACCGAACACGTGTGTAGCACCCCTAACACCAGGAAGCCACATATAAATCTAAATGACAAATATGTAATTCTTTATTTATAAGGACCTTCCAGATATGGCCTTGTTAAACTCACATAATCACTACATAATTATAAAACGAAGCCCCCCCGCCGCGTTTGCCTGTCTGTCTTAACGTGATAAACTCATAAACTACCGAACAGATTTTCATAGAGTTTTCACCAATAGAGGCAGTGATTCATGAGGAAGGTTTTAGGTGTCTAATTCATTTAGGTTTTGTGTAAATTGACTGAAATATGACGATGATTGTTGAAGATCAGAAAAATCAAGCCGTCTGACTACTGCTGAGCTTTACTGGCGCGCGCCATAGAGTAATATGAAAAAATGTTTTTTTTTTTTTTTCTCTCATACACTAACACCCAGACCCGGAACAATTACTTGCAGATCATACAAATATTTGTTCCGTGCGGGGATCGAACCCGCGACACGTTGCGCAGCAGTCGATCGCTCGGCCACTGCGCCAACCGTGTCGTCAAATATAATAAGTATCTATATATAGCAATATAATAAGTATCTTAATAATATGATGTTTGGACTTTAAAGAGACCATTGAACTTTGAGTTTTATTCGACATTTCTTCTCGCAGAGTTCAGTCAGCTAGGCAATGCCGATACCATCTAATTTTAAAATTATGACCGAAATTTACGTATAAAAGTATATTTTAAAGATCTACTCACAGAAATAAAAATTTAATTTAATTTCATATAAAGATAAAATATTTCAGTAAAGTAACAATCGCAGTAGTTATTATTAAAGCGATTAGTATTCACAGACATAGGCACGCTTTATAAGCGGTAATAGATAGGGTTGCTACTACCCTCCAGGATTTCTCTCAAGGTTGTCCCTGAAATACTTTCACTACACAGTAGATATTCGATTCGCGTATAAATCTAAACGATGTCCACGGGCTCCCAAATATTTATAAGAATTATTTTCCGGAATGTGAATAAATTACCACCGTGATCTTTGAGCTGTGTTCGTGGTCACTAGTTTGAAAAATACACTCTCGGAGAATAAAGGTTTTTTCAAGTTAGAATGGAATAGAATACTCTTTACCATGTACGCCTTATGACTTACAATTAATATAAATGTGACGGACGAATACTTCGACGCCTAAGTGTCCTTTTGTTTTTTGTATCTATTCGTGTAGTTAGTTATTGTATTTCGTACCTAGTGTTAATAGTTTGTAAATAATTTATATAAATGTGGAAATTTTAAATATTGGGTCACACAATGGGCGGTCATATTGCTGAAGCGATATTTTAAAGATAACCTTTGGATGGATTACAGGGAAAAGGAGATACAATACTGCAATTGGTAGTCTATGGTGTACCATTTACATACACAATAAATACATACACAAAGTAAAAACTTCTGAACCGCTAGTACTACGGAATCAGTCAGGTTATAGTGTCGCCGGTCGCCGTAGATAGTGCTACGTGACGGCTACGCAACTACGTTCATCTACAGTTTCGTAGCACCAAACTTTACGCTGTAGCCAATAAACCGATTATAATCAGCTAATAATGTTCCCACTGCTGAGACACAGGCCCCCTCTCTGTGAGAGGGAGTGGGCCGTAATCCACCACGCGGGCCCAGTGCAGGTTGGTAGATGTCACATGTCTTCCAATTTTTGGTTGTAGGATATGCCGGTTTCGCCACGATGTTTTCCTTCACCGTTTTTAGAGCAGTGGTGATGAAATAAATAAATAAATGAAAAGCCTTTTATTTCTTCCAGAAAACACAATTTTACAAGTAAATTGACTTTTGGATATGTTACTATCGTAGTTTTAGTAAATACCTATTTTAATAAAATACAAAATATTTTTTTTTCTGTAAGAACCCCACTGCTGGTAAAGGCCTCCTCCAAATTGAGCCAGTTTTCTCTGGATTGTGCTGTTTGTGTCCAGTTTGGAACCGCTATGCGTTTGATTTCGTCCTCCCATCTGATGGAAGGTCTCCCTTTCTTTCTTTTGCCTTCTGGCCCCCTCCATTCTGTCACTCTTATTGTCCACCTTTGATCTTGCAGGCGAGCTATGTGTCCGGCCCACTTCCATTTTAATGCAAGAGCTTGTGCTAAACCATCTGTTGCTTTTGTGATGTTGCGTATTTTTGTATGCCTTATTTTATTTATTCTTTTTAAGTTTAGCATTCTCCGCTCCATTCGCTGGCACGTTATAATTTTATTTTTAATATTTTTGAAAAAACTTCCATGACTGACAAGCATGGGTCAGGCATGGTATAAGGCAAGAATTCATAACCTTTGTCTTCAGTTTGATTGGCATGTTGCTCATAAATATTTCTTTAAGGCTCCAGTACTTATTCCATGTTAACTGGGCTCTGCGCTCTATCTCTTGGTAGTTGTTTAATCTGTCGAAGCTTATTTGCTTGCCTAGGTAAATATATTTGTCAGTGTATTGGAGAGGTTCATTGTCAACGTATATGTGTACCTTGGTGTTGTTGGTCATTACTATAGTTTTAGAGAGGTTCATCTCTAGCCCAGCGAGCTTGCTACCTTTGTTTAGTGATTCTACCATGTGCTGTAGTTCTTTTCCTTTCTCTGATATCAGCACCAAGTCGTCGGCAAAACGTAGGTGGTTTAAATACTTATTTTTTACTTTTATTCCGCATTCATTCCAGTCAAGCTTGCTTATTATCTATGATATGACTCTAATGTGGCTATGAATAGTATAGGTGAAAGCGGGTCCCCCTGTCTTACGCCTCTCTTTATAGGGCACCAGGGACCGACTGTTTCCAGTTTAACTCTACTTTTGTTCCTCCTGTATATGCTTTTGATTACTCTTAAGTATTCATTTTCCACATCTTGTGTTGTTAGAGTGATGAAATAATTGATACAAAGTAGAGCGCCAGCCAGGGTTCGAACCTACGACCTCAACTAGTAAGTCGCGGCCTATTGGCCAGCAGCAGTGGTAGTCCCGTGGTATTTCAATGGGCCACCACTGCTCGTATATAATAAATCGATTGCTGACTTGCTTTTTCTAATCTTTATTTATTTAAAAGGGGGTTTTATCACGCATTGATAATGTCACCCCAAAATGAAGATAAAAGTAAGATATTGTGGTGACTGTGACAATGACTGTAAACACGTAATAATTTACTATTTCCAAACTAGCCTATAATGGAGGCGCAGGCGGGAAATAAGAAAAACATTGATTAAATATTTTATAGGAAAAACAATCTTGCTTTCCCACTCAATTTGCACATCACCTGCCTGCAAAACGCTAATTAAAATACTGTGATACTATGAAATTAGTCCAGTTGCGGTCGCGTCGCCATTCGCTAAATTAATTTGTTCTCAACATTATTAATTCCTGTCCGCAAGTAAATTAACTCTATTTTATTTTCAAATTAAAACATTAGTTAGCTAGAGTGTCTTTAGCTTCCAAGCGTTTAATAGTATATTCCTAGAAATATCAGTGTGAAGATAATTATTTATTTACCTTATTACAATTAAACTATAATATTATTTCCCGCGATAATACTAATATCCTAACAAAACTACCACACGTTACGTATTCGTCATTTATGCACCTCAGAGCGTTGTTATTATATTGTAAGGTGAAGAGGAATATTGAGGCTCAGTCGTGCGACCGCCGTCAGTGCTTCCTCATGACTTCGCGTCCTCTTCACAAGGTACTGTAGAGGGTCTAACCTAAGGGGCGCTCTAATACGACCTCTGCGAATGCTTGGCATATACTAAGAGATAAATATATTTTTAGAAGAATATAAAAAAAGAGCAGGGACTCGGCTTGGAGAGCTGACGGCCTCCGTCATCATTGAAAAAATAAGTCGTTTCAATTCGAGGAATAGTTACGAGATATTATTACTACATACTTTTATTTATTGGTCCCGAAACTGTATGACCGCGAAGCTCTTACGGTCCAACTCTTACGCTACGGGTATTGTAACCTGACTTCTTCGTAGTTTACAGTTTATTGCAAACATGAAATGTTTTCAATTCAAAATATTTAATTTCACATAAACGTACATGGGCACTTATGAAACATCAGAAGTTAGGTGCACGGTTCCAATTGGTCGTTTCCTATGGAGAAGAGCCAGCAAGAAACTCCACGGTTACTCTTTTAAAAGTAAATGGTTTTTACAATGTTTTCAAATTACACTGTTAAAAGGTATGAGAGGACAGTGTAGGCCTATCAACAAGTACCGGGTATTTAGAAAAATATAAAATGGTCCACAGATCTATATAGTCTGTTAAGCCTACAACGTTCTCACATTCACAAAATCTAAAAGAAAAGAATCTATATAAAACTAGCTGCCCGCCCCGGCTTCACACGGGTAGCACTAAGTATTTATCTACGGCGTACCTACCTACCTACCCTACCTAACTACCTAACTTCCTACCCTACCTACCTACATACATACATACCTACCTACCTACCTACCCTACCTACGTATATACTTACCTACCTACCTACGTACATACTTACCTACCTACCTTCCCTACCTACATACGTACCTACCTCCTACCTACCCACACTACCTATCTACGTACCTACCTACATACCTACCTACCTACCTACGTACCTACCCACCTACATACCTACCTACCTATCTACCTACGTTCCTACCTACATACACATACTACATACTTACCTATCTACCTACCTACAAATCCTACCTGCATCTACCTACCAACCTACATACCTACCTACCCTACCCAAGGGTTGTATGTATTTTTTTATGCCGACTCATAAAAATAAAAAATAAATATTTTGGTGTGGACCACCCTTAACACTTAGGGGTATGAAAAATACCTACTGAAATGAAATGAAATGAAATGAAATTGTTTATTCTGTAAATAGGATATAGGAATCACTTTTACACGTCATATTAAAAATATATTAAATTTTGCTAGATGAGTTCGGCGTTTCCTATCCGACTACTCTGAGAAGAAAGGCCGAAACAAACTCAGAGGTCACAGTCTCTTTTAAAGTCCAGACATAATCTTGGTCAAGCCATATGAGGACCATGTAGATTCATGTCTGAAATGGTCTTTTGAGAAAAGAACCACACAGATTTGAGTGGCCCTGTCCAGTCAGTGCAAGCATTTGTCAGTAATCGTGGAGCTCAACTCAGAACAAAAGGAGCTCAACTCGACGAACAATACCAAAGAAAGGACATTTGGGTAGGCCGCATAAACTACTCAAACTGCCAGACCATCATTAAAACTAACTGAGAGAGGATAAAAAAGGAGTAATGAGAAAAAAAAAAGAAAAATTTTAAAAAAATATCCACATAGTCCTCCCATTCACAATAGGTAATTAAAATAATATTATACTTTACAAAGTAATCATGTCATTTTGTTTTAATGTTTAAATAAAACTGGTATATTTTAATGATTTTACTAAATAATTCTAATGTCAAGTTTTATGGTTTTATCACAAGGTTTAGCAGAGCGAGCAGCTCAATCCCAAGCTTTTTTATCTTCTAAATAATCTGAAATTTTATAGTACCCTTTTTTACAAAGTTTGGTTTTAATACAAATTTTAAATCGTTTAATGGGTAAGTTTCGAATGTCAATGGGAAGTTTGTTGTAAAAGCGTATACATTGACCCATGAACGAGTTGCCTACTCTGTGGAGACGAGTGCGATGTACAGCAAGGTTGTGTTTATTCCTGGTATTTAAACTATGAATATCAGACATTTTCTTAAAATTTGTTATATTTTTGTGTACATACATTAGGTTTTCAAAAATATATTGTGAGGCTAGAGTTAGAATATTTACTTCTTTGAATTTTCCTCGAAGGGAATCTCTCGGACCTAGGTTGTAAATGGCTCGAACAGCCCTTTTCTGTAGAACAAAGATAGTATTAATGTCCGCACAGGTTCCCCAGAGAAGAATCCCATATGACATAAGACTATGAAAATAACTAAAATAAACAATTCTGGCTGTATCTACGTCAGTTATCTGTCTAATTTTTTTAACAGTATAGGCGGCCGAACTAAGCTTTCCTGATAATTTTTCTATGTGTGGGCCCCATTGTAATTTACTATCAATAGTGATTCCAAGAAAAACTGTCGACTCAACAGGGTCCAGTTCTATTCCATTAACTTGAACATTGGTAGTTAGCTGCCTGACATTTGGCGTTGAAAATTTTATGAGTTTAGTCTTGTTTTCGTTCAGAAGAAGATTATTTACATTAAACCAATGCACAACTTTAGAGAGTGCATCGTTAATTTGTTCAAAGTTAACTAACTGACGTTTGATTTTAAAAATAAGGGAAGTGTCATCTGCGAATAATACGATCTTGTGATTATCCCTTATGTGGTAAGGTAAGTCATTTATATAAATTAAAAATAAGAAAGGACCTAGAATTGAACCCTGCGGAACGCCCATGGTGACTGCAGATCCTGCAGATCTCTTGCCATTAACATCGACCCTCTGAATTCTGTTGTTCAGATAAGAAGTCAGAAGGTCGAGAGCCTTGTTCCTCATACCATAGTGGTACAGTTTCTTGATGAGTCTGACTGAAGAGATCCTTTTCTCAGACCTACTGAATATACACACAAAATTTTATAAGAATCGGTCAAGCCGTTTTGGAGGAGTTTTGTTACAAACACTGTGACACGAGAATTTTATATATTATAAAGAAGAAGAAGATATAAATATAAAAATAAAAATAAAGACCTATTTAAACCAAATGACATGATTGCCACTACAGCTGTTAACTGTTTATTACTTCCAACCGTGCTAAAGTAAATGTATAGGGTAAATCTTGTTAAGGAAAGAACCAATTAAACAAATACCTCATTACACATTACAAAGTTTATTGTAAATAATAATAAAATGTGGCGAGCCACTAAATATAGAACCTTCCCAATCTTTTAACCACTGTATTTTCTCTAACACACATAGTGTCCGTAACAAGGTGTGTTAGGGGAAATACCAGTATGAGACCAAAGATATATCAAGCTCGTTCGTTCGTTCGTGAGATGAACGCTTAATAACTTTTAACTCAATCGAATAAGAACTGATCTATTATGGTTGTGCTCATAAAAGGAATATAAAGTTTGGGTAAAGCACCTAGAGACACAACCAAACACATTAAATCTATAACAATTGGTCTTATTACCTCTACAAAAGGTGAAACTCACTCTGAAATGACCTTATCAAAACGTTCAATAGAACTACGCTCACTTGGGTATCAATCTCTCATAGGATATACAACACTTAACTTAGTAATCACTCAGTTGGTCTCAGTTGGCGGAAGCAAGTCCCTTGGCATGGATCTCAAGGAAAACCCTGGGTTCCCACTATCAAACGCGACCTACGGGAAAAGTCCGTAAGAGAACGATGACGATATCATTACCTGGAGCGACGACACTTCCTCGCACGAGGATTCGGATAAGTAAGCCTTCCTTCATATACCAAGGGATGGCCACACTGCCTGTACTTGTCGGATCCACCTCCAATCTGCCAACACCGGGACGCTGCCCGCACACTCATCGGGACTAACTTCTATTGCGCCATGGGATGACACCAGGGCGTCACGTCTTTACACGTTCGTATTAATTCAGGCTAGCTAAAATAGCCAGACAGGTTCAGCTTCAACTGAAAAACAACATGACTTATATAAAATCCACTGGGTTATTCGGACACAGTCTGATCATCACAGAACTGGTGCCTCTCAAATAGTATACCTGTTAAATCTCCATCACCACGTCTGGATCTGTAAAATCTCTCATCAAAGACTTAACCTCTCCGTTGACCTTGGAGAAAGATCTAACCACAAACAAAACAGAATTCTCAAGTGACAGTCCACTTCTGAAATTCTATGATAATATTTCATTTTAAACTATAAGACATTGTATAACTATAAAATGTGGGAAAATAAATCTGTCTAATTACTTCTCAATAGCTGGTCTATAAGATAGCGACAGCTGCAGGGGAGCAAATTCACTATCTACTGAAAAGCATATTCTGCATAGCCGCGCAAGTTTATAACAAAATTCTAAAATCAATTAAAGAGCTAAATTTAAATGGATTTAAAAAGAAACTGAAAGACTTGCTATATATTAAATGTTATTATAATTTAAACGACTCAATACTCAATATATTTATTGTTTCCACGTGTGAACTTAGGTGGTAGGTTTAACAAAATAATATGATCATTGTGGACCCTGTCGGGCACAGCAAAAGTAGTAGAGAGGAAGAGGGCTTTTCATTTTGTTTACTTAGTTAGTACCTATTTATTGTAATTATTTTATAAAACTAGTAAATTAAAATTTGTCATTTAAATAATCATTGATATCATAATAGCATTTAGATAATAGGAATAGTTTTAAATTGTTTATAATTGTATTCAATTTTTGTTAATTTTTTATTAATTCTGGTAATTTATTATATATTTTAATTGACATGACTAGTGTACTGGTTGAGTGCATTTTTAACTTAGAACCAGGTAAGTTAAGTTATTTTTATGGCGTAATGTATATTTAGACTGTATGTTTTCTCTTGTCGTGTAAAAGTGCTTTCGAGTAATTTCGAACGAATATGCATATTTCTAGAATGTATAGGCAAGGGAGGGTAAGTATTTTATGTTCTTGGTAATGAGGTTTGCAACTGTCGGTGTCTTCTATATTTACAAGGATTCTTTTAATCTTTTTTTGCAATGTGAAAAGTGTCGATGCATCTGTGTTGTTTTCCCACAATATTACGCCGTAGCTGAGCCATGCATGTGCATAGGCATAGTATGTAACAAGTGCAGTTTTAAGGTTAGTGGTCTTTTTGACTTCACGAAGGGCGTATGCAAAATTTGATAGTTTAGATTTTATCTTTTTGATGTCTGATTTCCAATCAATGAATCCAAAAAATGTTTGTGTCTATATCCAGGCCAAGTAAAGTAAATTCATGAACGACTTCTATTGTTTTTCCGTTGTAAGTGAAATTTATGTCGAGTGGGGTTTTTTGTCGGGGGTGGAAGAGAATTATTTTAGATATAGAGAAATTAATTTCGGGGTTATGGTCGTTCATCCAAGTTATCGATTTATTTAGTATAGTGCTTAGGTCCTCGCTCAAACCTACATTGTTCCGGCAAGAAGTTAGAACCGAAATATCGTCAGGCGCTTAACTTAACTTGATAAATAATTAATTTCCTTGACAGTACCTGGGATGTGATACTCCAGCCCTTTTCCTACTATTGTCGGTTCGACAAATTCCGTTGTCAATGCTGTTCGCAAAACACACCCCTGCCTAACCCAGTGGAAATACCCGTAATAACCCGGAGTTAGGGTCAAATAAATGTATTGTCACATACTGTACATAGTTTTTCAATGGTTCCATGGCACATGTCGCGTCACGACACCTTGAGGGAATCCAAGGGGGTCAACTATAACAACCGCTTTGACATCGAATATTTGCAACCAATACTAGACTTTGACAGTTTTGACACGTAAAAAGGTTCAGTCCAAACGACCCCTATAAACGGTAGACAATATTTACCCAAAATACATAGTTAACCCACCAACAAATACACAAGTTTTTATTAGTTTTAATTTGAAACGTAGAAATAGTTAAGTTTTATTGAGTAGATCATCTTTTTACAATATTGATTTCGATGATCTAATGTAGGTAATGATGATGAGTGTATCAATACAGGGTGTCTCCCTTAATAGTTTGTTTAGGAAAGGAATACCTTCGTTTATAAACAATTCCTAAACCAACGTTATCTTTATGTTAGTCATTTCGGAAAGTCCACAACGTTCCGTTGGTAGGTACTCGATATATCAACTTTACTCCGGCTGAAAGGAAAATTTGTGTGGTGTATTTGATCAATATACAAGCAAGTTGAAGCGAACACTTCACATCACTCTCTTTAATACGTCCCGGAGTGTGCGCGTTTGACTTTGTACAACCAATATTGTATGTAGGTTATATTATGACCATCACGACTAGGTTCTTGGAGGGTCAAAAAAAACAGTTGTGTCATTTAAAACCGTTTTTTTTTTTTTGTTATTATGTACCTGCTAGTTACAGATTGGTCTCATATAAATTTGGTCAAGTTCTGAGGTTTTTGAGTTAGCTTCAATAATACTTATTTTTTACACAGGCCCTAAGATCAAAACCAATTTAAAGTATGGTTAACGGAATTTACGATCAAATATAATCGATGGTTTATTCTACTGTCCTAAGATCTAAAGGAAAATATCGGCAACAAATAGATCCATTTGACATTGACACTGCCATTTTGACGTCTGTGAGTCTGTGACGTTTTATTATTTTCTGTTTTTTTGTTGTTCTTCTAACTGAACAGACAGCTGTGCAGCTGGGGAGTTTGTTGCGCCACTTCTTCTTCCCAGCTAATGCACTAGGAAGTGGTGAAGGGTGGGCGTTTTGGGGGACTGTCTTATGTAGTTGACGTTCGAAAAGTGCTGATTCTCAGCCTAGTTTGAATAAATGACTTTTGTTTTTTTTTTTTTTTTTTTTTTCGACATGAAAATAATAAGACGTTCATGTGTTAAATAATTTCTCCTAAAATTATAATTGCTTGTAGGAATCATCCCATTGATTCCAATGATTGTATCTTGATCTAACGACATACGGTCTACTATAAGAACTATTTATATCGTTCAACTTGTGTATTATTTTGACATCCGAATCCAAACCACTGTTATAATTTTCCGTTTTATAACTACATAAAAAAGTAATTTAAAAAAATTTAACCGACTTCGAAAGAAATTAACTCAAAATTATGAAATAATATTACATTATTATTATATCATTAAGAAAAGCACCTACTTACCTATATAAGGAGAAACTCACTGACTGACTTATATCGACGTAAGGCAAAAGTACTGGGCAAAACAATTTTTTTTTAATTACTTTTATATTTCGTAATTTTTGGTTTTACGTAAACAATGGAGTATTTGTTTGTAATAATTAGTTTATATTTTTTTTTGTAAATATTTAAAGACATGATAGATTTTTTAAGTGAAAAAAATTTGTATAATTTGTTTTAAATATGCTTGCCCAATGTGACAAACGGGTCTATATGTTTAAGTAAGGCTACAGACGAGTCAAGAGAAGCAGCTACTTATGGCAAAACGCCACCAGAAAACGTAATTTCAAACGACTCAAAGAAATGTGTTGGACTTTTAACTCAATTTCAAGTGGCAGTGGGATCAAAAGTTCAAAAGTGATGCTGAGAAGAAATGTTTCGGTGTCTGACGGCTTGGTTAATGGCAGCATGGGTGTTGTAAAAGCATTCCGATGGCCTGCACTAAGGCGTGATCAACTAGAAGAAGGAGAGTTGCCTGATGCAGTGCTAATTCTATTCGATGACGCTTCAATTGGTGAGAAATCTAAAGATGCAGATAGTTATGTGCCAATATCTCCAATCACGGTAACATTTCAAGCTAAACGTAGTTAAGGTGACGTGGAACGACGCATTTTACCGCTGATACAAGTAGTTCGGCTGTAACTGTATATAAGTTACAAGGCACAACACTTGAAACTGCAGTCGTAAATTTAGGGAAAAGGTTATTTGCAAAGGGTCAAGCTTATGTTGCTTTGAGTAGGGTTTAATTCGCTTGATGGCCTTGCTATAGATGAATTAGATCCCAACAAACTTTTGAAATAACCAAATTTTTTGCGATTACAAACTTACATTTGCAGTTGGAGAATTGACCGTGACGTATATCAATGTATCGCAACGAAAGGGAGAACATGTTTCGCAACTACTAAGTTAAGTTTAAATAAATTCATCCCAACTAAGGAACCCTTCATTGCGTGGTCCGACACGCACTTGGCCGGTTTAATTTTTTCTAACACGCGCTAGAATTTCACCATGGTTTTGAGATGTTTCCCTACGACACCACATCCGTAGCTCGTATCAATAAGCCAGGCCGTCGCACTTACACGTATTAGTTAGTCCATATCTTAAAAAACGACTGAACCGATTTTGATGAAACTTGCACTGTGCCCTAAGTTGAAGTAAATGTAAGCCAATAAAAAAACAATGGTCACAATCCGATTAATAGTTTCGGATATATGCGTGGACAAACATACATACAAACATACAAACAAACATACATACACCTAAAAAAAATTGTGTGTTTGTTTAAAAACCCTAACAGATTATCATATGTGCATATCTTGCAGTTCCAATAATATTACATACATGTCGATTTGATAACCTTCCTTTTTTTGAAGTCGGTAAAAACACCCCACACGATGGGATAGACGAGAAAAAAAAACAGCCTCACATAAATGTAGGGGAGGTTCCCTTAAAATATATTTATATCTTTCTAGATTTTATTTTACCACTTTGTCGGCGTAATTAATATGTATACCCATGTCACATTTCAGCTTTCTAGTACTAGCCGTCTCTGAGCTAAGCCGCGGACAGACCGACAGATGGACATGGCGAAACTATAAGGGGTGATCGACTCCTCTCAGAGGGAAGAAGTTCCAAAAAGGCGATCCTCACAAATCCGTCGCTACAGCTCGCAGCCACGTCCAGCAATAAAGGACCTAGCTTACTGATCACTGCACATTCATTGCAAGTATCATTACTCATTTAAACATCAATAAACCATTGTATTTATGTCACCACAGCTATTGCCCGTGACTAGCTTCGCTTCTGGAGTCTATCCCAAAGGAACTGTGCATTTTCTGAAATAAACATAGTTTATATGACGTTCCGCAGTCCATAAGCTATTTAGGGAAAAATAACGTCAATCCGTTGAGAATATATCATCAACAAACACACTTTAGAATTATAATATTAGCAGGGATACAACACAAACAGGTAACGTTACGCCATGAAAACTTTCCGTCATTCGATCATAAGCTGCGTATAAGAATTTTAAATACCTTTGGAGGGCTTCATCCGGCGCGGCCGACGCCAACCCGGCCGTATGTAGGTCAATGTTACCAAGTAACTAGACGCCGAAAACTAAAGTTTAGGTAATGAGGCGCTGGATACTTGTTGTATTCGACAAATTCCTTTCCGCTAGTTGTTAACTAGAACAATTTCAACCATCGATCTCTTTCCTATGACATAGACCTCCCCAGAAACATGTCTCCGGCACGGCAACAGTTAATGGTTAACAGTTTCACCTTGAAAGCGTCTTTAGCAGTATTCTCTGACGTGTGGTTGACCTTATCAGTTGGATGACTATCCTGTCATCTTACTTGTATTTTTGTATTCGTATCTTATCGTATTTTGTTGCCAACATTTCAGAAAAGCAAAGGTACTTCTGTAGTCAATTTTCTTGTGTGTCGCGACCTGACCAGCTCTAGGGAAGAGTTACTGATTGGGATATTTTCTCAACGGCCTGCACTAACCCAAACATCATAATAAATTGTGTTACCCTCCCTCCCGCTCGTCCCTCCGGCCTGGGAGAACACGGAGCCTTCATAATAATACTGATACCATGTAAGAATACATTATGTATTCAGCAGTTCTATTTATTGCTGCTTGTTAAAATGTACATAGAATAGTTTTGCTTCATTTATTACGATTTCGGAAGGTTACCATTATTTTGTTTCAATATAGTAATAATAATAATAGTTTATTGTTACAAAGAAACATACATTAGTATACACTGATTAACAAGATGCTAACTACGCGGCATAAGTCTGTATACAGATATTGTGAGCCCTGCCTCTTAAACTAGGATAACCTGTATCTTAAGAGACAGTGTTCAGCTGTGAGGTTACTCAAAAATAGGGATTATACAACTGCGGCCAACCTATTGTTAGTGTAAACAGTTAGATATTTTACTTTTAACTTTTAAACATTATTATATTCTAAGACAAAGGATTGATTTTTATTTTTATAAAATAACAATTAAATACCTATGTAATATGAATGGGTGAATGTATGTGGGGATGTATTTATGATGTGTCGTGAGTTTTTGTATGAGAGTAGTGAGTACGAGGTGTTTGTCATACGTGAAGAAATATAAGTGCAAAATAATGCAATATAAGGCAATGTATTTGAGTAGTGATTCAGTTTGTGCATTGTGCCATTCCATAACTTTAGATTTTAATTCAAATTTATTGCAATCGAGTATATTTAGTTCCTTATGATTTTTTTTGTAGATAGTGTAAAGTATTGGTGTTTGGCAAAAGCTGTTTTGTGTCGTGTACCTGGGGGAATATTGGTTCGCTTGTTGGGATCAGACGGAGGGACACTGGAGTGTCTTCTGAGAACGGATTGCAACACGAAGAGCTGACGAACTGTAAGTACCTTACAATCTGAGTAAAGTTGAGTTGTTGGATAGCGATAAGGTTTTCGTAGCATCTCTTTCAGTACTGCTCTCTGGGCTCTCTCCACCCTAAGAAAAGTAGTTTTAGCTGCACCGCCCCATACATTGATGCAGTACCCAAGAACGGACTTAAACAGAGCATAGAACACCATTTTTAGAGAATTAGGGTTTGCAGAAACTCTAAGTGACTTGAAGGTATATATTAGTCTCAGTGTTCTCGAGGTTAGGGCATCAACGTGTTTATTCCAGCGTAACCCGGCATCTATTTGAACACCAAGGTATTTGACGTGATCGGTACGCGTGAGTGTTGGACATTGGCACGAGGATGACAATTGTGAACAAGTGTACGCTATTATAGAAAGCGTGTGGTCTGGTGCAGAGCTCTGACGGATGGCGAATGGAATATATGATGTCTTGTTACAGTTGAGTGTAAGTAGGTTTAAATTGAGCCATTTTATTATTTCACGTAGTGCCAATTCCGCACTACTTTCAACATTTTCCCATGTTGACCCGTCAATTATAACCACGTTGTCATCGGCATATACAAAGATGCTTGAGTTGGGACATTCTGCATAAGTCATTAATGTACGGTGTAAGTGCATGGTTTTGAAATATGTATTTTTGATGCAATAATTTAGTTAGTAGGTTCGCGTATTTGCACTTTGATCGCGACCTACATTCGGAAGTGCATTAACATACGGCGGAGCCTAGATGATGCATTTTTGTACATAATTTAATTAGTGTTCAATTAGACGTGATTTGAGTCGGACAACTTGCATTTTCATTTAGATGAATTCCCGTTGAGACATTTTCTGCATACTTGCATTTGCATTGACGTTAGTGTTTAGCTAGTACAACGAACATATTATTTTTTTTGGTCCTTCGAAACCTTTGCAAGTACCGTACAGTCCGAAACATCGGTCAGTAATACGTCGCGTGTGAGCTGTGTCGTGCCGCGTCATACCGTGCCACGTGTGTTGCCGTACAGGAGCATTCGGGAAGGCAGCAGCGAGCCAGGTTCCAGAGCGACGCTTGGCATTACGGAAGAAGGCAGAGTTCCTGAAGTTCAAAAAAAAAAAAAAGATCGTTAATTTTTTACTTACCACTTTAGCAATGGAAGCTTTAATCGCGCGTCAAGCTGAGGTTCTCGAGGAGGTGAAGAGAATTCATTCTAATTTTAAGAAAGATTCATCGAGTAGGAAGACCCCCGATTACACTCGGCAAAGGCTTGAGCGATTAGATCAGTTGTGGGCGGAATTTGAAGAGAAGAACCAGGAGCTGAGCACAGTAGATGATAAAAATGATCAATATTTCACGAATAACATTTATGAGGTAATCAAAGTTGGTACCAAGGAGCTCGTCAGGAGGTGGCAGCATACGAGATCAAGCCTCAGAGCGGACCTACCAACGCCAGCCAGAGTAAGTTAAGCGTTGAGTTTGACAAGCCCCTTTTCGATAAATTCACAAAAGCGGAGGAGAAGCTACTCGATTTACAGCAGTTGCAACAAGCTAATTTCCGCGCTTTTAATAGGTTATTCGCCAGTAGGAACGTTGACGACGTTAAGGAAAAATGGGAGATTGAGGATATGTTAAAGACCTTAGAGTCTCGGTGGGCTACAATTGACAAGGTACATTTACAGATTAATGGTATATTAGAAGGCATACCCAACGAGTATTATGACGATTTTTGTCGTCATGAAATGGCATTTTCAAAAGTAAAACGGGCGTTAAATATGAACCTAAACGCCTCTGTACATCAACAACAAACTTTACCTAAAATTGACATACCAAGTTTTAACGGAAATTATACATCATGGCCTACTTTTATGGATCTGTACGTAGAAGCGATCCATAATAACCCCGCTATTGCAAAAACCCAAAAAATGCAAGTTACATCTTAAAGGAAGGTTGCGCGGTGAAGCGGAAAAGCTCGTACAGCATTTACACATTGCACCTGAAAATTACAACACGTGCTGGGAAATATTGACCCATAGATACAATAACAAATTTCTGCTATTCACCAAGAATTTTCAAGTATGTATGCGTCAACCTAATTTACAAAACCAATCTGCACATGACTTTAAGCGGTTATATGACACTAGCAATGAAACCATAAACGCCATACATAACTTGGGCGTGGATACAAGCTCTTGGGATCCTGTATTGGTTTACGTCTTATGCGAAAAACTGGACGCCGAAACTTATTCGGAATACATGCAGTCCAGGTCAGATCCGCGAGAGATACCTACATTCAATCATTTTATGGACTTCGTTGAAAACAAATTTATGGCATTAGAACCTTTGCATAGGAAAAAGCCAGAAAACAAAATAAACCTGCACAAAAACCACAATTCAACAATACGCCATATCCATTTAACAGAAATCATAAGCCAACATATTCGCAACCTAATAAAAGTTCATCAATCCGGTCTCGTAACTTCCATGCATACAACGCTGGGAAATTTAACAAAATTATTTGCTCTTTGTGCAATACCAATCACGCATTATTCCAATGTTCAAAATTCATGGACATGGCGGGTTCGGAAAAGTTACAATTTATTGAGGACAACCATATTTGCAAGAATTGTCTGTTTGTGCACACTAAGGGTTACTGTGCGTCACAAAAAAGATGCAGAGAGTGCAATGAATCACACAACACATTACTCAGCAACACACACAGTGCCTAAATCGTCGTCATCAACGACAACCAGGTCAACAAAAACTGTGCAAAATAACTTCGCCTCGAATAATGATGACGAGATATTATTGGCAACTGCATTAATACAGGTAGCGACAGCTAGTGGAGACTATATTACACTACGGGCATTAGTTGATCAAGGTTCACAAATAACCCTGATCACCGAGAATGCAACTCAACGACTGGGGATACAGCGTCAGCAGTTAAACGCAAGCATAAGTGGTATCGGCACTTTATCCAATAGGAGTAAAGGAAAGGTCCAGTCATTCTGCAAGTCGGTACACAGCGATTTCCAGTTTACAACGGAAGCATTAGTCATGACAAGGGTGGTAAATAATGTGCCTAACGTTACATTCGCAAAGAAACCTTGGGCTCACGTGACAGACATTACACTAGCCGATCCAGACTACAACATAGCTAGGCCCATTGACATACTCCTAGACGCACACGTATTTTCTGAAATCCTAATGAATGGTTTGGCTAAGGGAGAGGTTAACGAACCTATGGCTCAACAGACACATTTAGGGTGGATTCTGTCAGGCAACGTCAACAAGACATTAAACTGCAACGTCGTCATAAATCAAGTTGATGATTTGACAAAGTATTGGGAAGTGGAAGACATCAACGGAGATACATGCAATTCAATGACGACATAAGAGAGATATTGCGAGGAGTTTTATATTGCAACAACAAAGCGCTTACGAAATGGCAAATATGCAGTTCGTTTGCCGATGAAGCCTAATTTTAATCAGTTGTTGGGCAAATCAAAACCACGTGCAATAGCACAGTTCATGGAATTAGAAAGGAGATTGACCAGGGATGACAAATTATCCGAAAGCTACGTTAATTTCATGCAAGAATATTTGGAGATGGGACATATGAAAGAGAGTAAGAATGACAACAACCCAACATGCTACTTACCTCATCATGCAGTCCTTAAACAGGACTCAGTGACAACGATACTCAGAGTGGTTTTCAACGCCTCGCAGAAGACTGACAGCGGTTACAGCTTAAACGACTTGATGGAGTGTAGTCCTAAGCTTCATCAAGACTTATTGACACTACTACTGGGATGACGGCTATACAAGTATGTGTTTACAGCAGACTGTGAGAAGATGTATCGTATGATCTTAGTACAAGAAGAAGATCAACATTTGCAGAAGATATTGTGGAGAGAACCAAACCAAGGTTCATTAAAGGAGTACCAATTATGCACAGTGACTTATGGTACTAAGGCGGCACCATTTCTAGTACTTCGAACACTAAAGCAGCTAGCTAATGATGACGCAGGGAAATATCCGCTAGCAGCAGATGTCGTTACAAACAAGATGTATGTTGATGACGTACTAAGTGGTAGCAATTCTATCGAGCGAGCTCAAGAAATCCAAAAACCACTCATCAACATGCTAAAAGGAGCTGGTTTAACGTTGCGGAAATGGTCAAGCAACGACCCGACCTTGATCGAAAGTTTATCATCATCAGACCTTAATCAGACTACCATGCACTTTACAAACGACGGAACTACAAAAACCCTGGGTGTACAATGGAATCCTACAACTGACACATTTACATTCACTAACAAAATAAAATCGGACAATAATAAACAACTGACAAAAAGAAAGCAACTGTCCGAAATATCTAAAATCTTCGACCCGCTTGGCTGGCTTACACCACTGACAGTAAAAGCAAAACTGATGTTTCAAGACGTTTGGCTATCAGGATGTGATTGAGATGAAACCTTACCTATCAGCGTACAAGAAGAATGGAAGAAACTGACAAGTGACTTGCATAACATAACCAAAATCCCTTCCAAGTCCATGGGTTCTGCGACGCGTCAGAAAAGGCCTACGTGGGCTCTATTTACCTACTGACATTAGATGACAAAAACGAGCCCGTGAGTAGACTTATAGCTGCAAAGTCCAGGCTATCACCAATCAATAAAAAATTAACATTACCACGGCTTGAACTATGTGGAGCTGTACTACTTTCACGTCTGATGGAAAAGATCGTAAAATCTTTCAAATGGGAAAATGTTGCCAAAAATACATACGCTCGGACGGATTCGATGATTGTATTAGGCTGGCTGCATGGTGACGTGGTTGACGACAAAATGGAAATCATTTGTGAGTAACAGAGTACAGCAAGTGCTTGAAGTTATACCAGAACAACGCTGGAGTTACGTCAAATCTGAGAACAACGCTGCAGACTGTGCATCACGTGGCATTAGTTGTTCCCAATTGTAACAACATCCGTTGTGGTGGCAAGGGCCAGAATGGGTGAAAAATTATAATGAAAAAACAGCTGACAAAGTTGCAATCACACCGACAACATGCGAATCAAAACAAAACCAAATGAAAGTGTGTGTTGTAAAATGTGAAGCTTCCTCGATTGTAATTGACTTATTAGACAGGCACAGCAATATGACTCGCATTACAAGGGTCATAGCGTGGATAAAACGTTTTATTAACAACTGCCCAATTAACAAAACAAATACAACTACTTATTTGACATCAACAGAAACCGCGCCGAAAACCTCATACTGAAAGAAATTCAACTGCATGCCTTCAAGGACGAGATTATGAGATTGAAGGAAAATAAAGGCGTGAGCACCAAAGTAACCTCCTGAGTTTAAACCCATTTCTTGACAAGCGTGACATTCTACGAGTGGGGGGAAGGTTACATAACTTGAATTTAAATGGTAACATCAAACATCCAATGTTGCTACCACATGACCACAAATTGACAGAATTACTGATTTGGCAAGCGCACAAAAGGACATTACATGGAGGTCCCAAGCTAACCATGACATATTTACGACAAAGACTGTGGATTGTGGGAGGACATCGCGCAGTTAAAAAGATTCTACATAAATGCGTAACATGTCGGCGATTTTGTGCAAAAACTCCTAATCAGATTATAGCAGATCTGCCAGAGCTTAGAGTGACAGTATCTCGGCCGTCCACACATACAGGGGTCGATTTCACTGGTCACGTCGAGATCAAGGCTAATAAGGGCCGGGGAATAAAAATATTGCTGGCTTACATTGCCGTATTCGTCTGTCTAGCAACAAAAGCTATACATTTGAAGCTGGTCACAGAGTTGACGAGCACAGCGTTTTTATCGGCTTTCAAACGCTTTTGTGCGCGTCCAGGCACGCCACGGGATATGTACAGCGACAACGGCATGAATTTTGTGGGAGCAAATCGGATCCTATTGCAACAATATAAATGCATTGTAGAAACTATTGACAACTTCTTCTTGGACAAGGTATCAGAGATGGGAGTTAAGTGGCATTTCAATGCTCCTGTTTGGCCGAGCGCAGGCGGACTGTGGGAAGCTGCCGTAAAAAGTATGAAGTACCACTTAAAACGTGTCATTGGAGAACAGCGCCTAACTTACGAAGAATTCACCACGCTGTTATGCCAGATCGAAGCATGCTTGAATTCACGACCAATATGCACTGTAACAGAGAACGTGGACGATATCAACTGCTTGACACCTGGACATTTTCTAACTGGCACATCGCTCATGACAATTCCAGAACCAGACATTGACAACACTTACTACTTAAGCAAGATGGCAAATTGTGCAGAAGCTTAGCAAGGATTTCTGGAAAAAATGGTCGCAAGAATACCTGCAACAACTACAAGCCAGATTAAAGTGGAAACGACAGAATACCGACCCACGAGAAAATGACATTGTATGCCTCAAAGATGAGAAATTACCTGCAGGAAAATGGGCACTGGGACGTGTAGCGAAGTCACACCCTGGAAAGGACGGCCACACTAGAGTTGTCACAGTACAAAATGCAAAAGGAGAAACGAAACGACCGATTACAAAATTAGTACCAATAGTCGAGGCTGAAGAAAAACGCACTGACAATGACAAACTAATGAAAAACAGGCGCAACAGATCTAAAAACCTTACCTGGAATAGTTTGGTTTGTTACACATTGATGCTAATTATGACATTAATAACACCCACTATCCAACAAGATATAAAACTTACCCCACTGACAAAAAATCAAACAATGTACTTTGACAAGATAGCGGACCTGCAAGAAGTTAGAGATGAATGGAAATTAGTGTTTTACTATAATATGACGAATTACTGGCGAAACGTCGATACACTACAACAATTCGTGTCACACATAAAACGATTTCGTTGCGATGAGTGGTTGATGCAATTTCATGTCTTAATCAACCAACTTGACCAAACCACAAATGAACTAAACTACTACAATGGGATACTGAAATCCCAGCGATTAATTCAACACAGGTTTAAAAGGGGATTAATCGACGGAGTGGGATATGTTGCAAACTCGTTATTTGGCGTACTAGATCAGCGTTTTGCAGACAAATACGAACTCGACATTAATACAATTAAGCACAACGAGAAACACTTGATACAGTTACTTCAAAACCAGACTAGTATTCTAGAAACCGAGCATAACATTGTAAAGCGCAACGAAGCAACAATGATAAAGCAGTTTACTCTGATAAACGAGCATCTTAATACTTTAGAAAATAGTTCCTTTAAAGATAAAGCTGACACCGCAAACGCTTTCTACATAATAACATCGGCAATGGCTGCCGAAAAAATGGCTCAAAATCTAAAGGACATCCAACAAACCACATTGACAAATATGTACCAGGGACACATGGACGTACACTTATTATCACCAAACCAATTGCAAAGTGAATTAGATAAAATAGCTCGACAACTACCTCGCGACTCTGCACTACCTGAAGTACAGAATGACGTAAGAGATATCTACAGGCTGTTCAGAATACATATAAAAATACCGATCTTAAGTGATGCATTATACGAGCTAAATAAACTAATCAGCATACCTCAACGTATTGACGCTACTCGTGTGATGTACGTTATGCCCAATTCTGAATTAATTGCATTTAACGCTAACCAATACTCGTTTATACCCCTAGAACAATCCGATATTCAAGAATGCCAAAAGATCCATGATACAACCCTGATGTGCAAAATAAATCATTCTATATACAGCACTGGCGTACAGCTGATTCGAGACAACGAAGAACATAGTGCATATTGTCATATGAAATAAAAATATGCGCTGACAAGTGGGTAAAATTACATAAGCAAAACACATGGTTTTATTATTGTTGTGACACGTGCGAAGTGCAACTAGTGTGCGGAGCTCAAATGACATTGGAGACGCTACGTCACTCGGGTCTGATAACACTCAAACGAGGTTGTAACCTGCAAGGTGATTCATTCATTCTTCACGCATATATGGAACACACAAGCGACATTTTTGTTAATGAACCATATGCCATGATAATACCCACGATTTCACCCATTAATAATATCATCAACACCTCTGTTCGTAACTTGTCTTTACACATTGAAACGCACGAAGAGTCTTTCAAGAAGATTGATACTGAACTGCGCTCGATTAAAGAACAATCGAAGTTAGAAACCCTATCTCCCCATGACGTTCATCACTACATCGCGATCTATGTGGTCATTATTATTAGCATTGCACTGTTTGTAACATCGGTGTATTATTGGCGAAAGATGACAACCAAAAGACAGGGGGAGGGTCCTCAAGATGTGAGAAGCAGAGGAAGACGAGAACACATACATACATAGTAATAATTATCCAAACTAACATTATAAATGAGAAAGTAAATCCGTCTGTATGTCTGCCGGTCTGTCTGTCTGTTACATCTGGTATATTTTCACGCCTCAACGGCTGAACAGATCACAATGGAGTGCACAGGTACACCATAGCCTGGGTTAGGACATAGGATACTTTTTATCCTGGTAGTAGATACCTACGTTCCAGTGAGATAATTTCCGACCTCAACGCGGGCGTAACCGCGAGCAAAGTTACCTTGTTTTATACAGCGTGTAACAAAAACCCTATTTGTGAGCGTGTTGTTAAGAATCATACTGAGGGCCTATTTATGTGGTAATTTTCGGAGTGGAAAAAAACCGCGGCATTTTTTTTCAATGGGGCATTTTACCGGATTGTTACATGGGGCGCAGGTGGCTGTCGTTTAGCGGGTATCTGCTAATTTATAATGAAATTGGGGTAATTTTGTGACTAAAAACGTTAATTTGAAAAAGCAAAAAGCAATGCTTTTTTTTTTCATTACTTTTTTTGTAATCTTATTGCGGTTCCTATACGTCTTCTTTCGGATCGGACAGGGTTTTTGTTACATGCTGTAAAGAGGTCCGGACTGAAATACTATTGTTTCCAAAACACAATGAGTGAAGCTGGTATATAGAAATCACTAGTTAGAATGCAAGGCGCAACACGTCAATATACAAACCACTAGTTAGAATGCAAGCCGCTACACGTCAATGTACAAGTCACTAGTTAGAATGCAAGCCACTACACGTCAATGTACAAGTCACTAGTTAGAATGCAAGCCACTACACGTCAATGTACAAGTCACTAGTTAGAATGCAAGCCACTACACGTCAATGTACAAGTCACTAGTTAGAATGCAAGCCACTACACGTCAATTTGTTATAGTCATGCAAGTTTCACCGAAAACTGTTGTTGGCTTGCATCCACTATTTTAATTGCTGTACTATTAAGACATCAACTTCGGTTTTCTGTAAACAATCGCTTCTACCTCGCTTTATGAGTAACAATCTGAGAATAACACATGAATATAATGTGCAGATATGTTTTACAGTTTTTTTGTGACTTGTTTGAACCTCAGATAGGCAGATCTATCAAAACGTCGAGAATAGCAGAGCTTCGGGGAAAATTACATTAAATAACGCACAATATACGAGAAACAGTACAGAGCGCGTTCTCACATGGTGCCGAAATCATAAACATGGTACATACGGAAGATCCAGTGGAAACAATACGTAAACTTTGCCCATGTGCATAAAGACAAGAAAAATCAAGCATAGAATAAAAGCGACTGACACGCGTATAGTCAGGGACTGCTTTAAAAAAAAACCATAAAGGTATACTACATATTTTTAGTAACGAGTCTTAGTTTCTCACAACGCGTTGTTTATTGTTCACCAACTTTTAAGCAAGAGGATTAGGTACTATTATTAAAATATACTAAATACAGCTGATTATTAAAAAAATATTGAAACAACTGTTTTCATATTTCACCGATTGATTTAATGTTGGTGAACACGGGCCTTCTGTCTTTTTCTTTGATATCCCGCGTTATTGGCGTGCGGTGTGGCGCATGATGTTCAGCCATAAACAACGGCCGCTTGATTGATCTCCTAATGAAAATTTTAGTATTGTTAGTTCCAAGCGCCACCGTAAATCAAAAATGTGTTGTACTTTATACATTACCTACCTGTTCACAGAAATGAAACAATGCTTGCGGTTTTATTACAGAAACATTATGATTTTGTGAAGAATTAGGTGGACGATTAATTTATGGAGGTGAAATTAACCAGTAGTTAAGACATTAATTTAAGCTATATTGCAATGTAAATCTATTAGCAACTGTACTAATTTTTATTACTGTCCTTTCAATCAGGGCCATAAATTATGGTTGCTCCCATAAAAATGCATGGTTATAACTATTGCGTACACTAATCATATCCAAACACCACAAAGTCTCATGATATCGTGTTCCATACCCTTTAATAAACAGTCTTCCCTCTGTTCAGATGCACGTCATACAAATTCCACACAACACAGTGCCAGTCAATGCAACAATTTGTTCCGTTTTTTTTTGTGTTGTTTCTGCATCACTCGACAAGAGTGGTCTGAACCTTGGACTTACCTCTCCGTCCATATGGGGCCGGCAGGAGCTATTTGATGTGCCTCTCTGGTAAACAATCTCTTTTTGATTGACTGTGTGGTAAAATGGACCTTGGTTGCGACACCAGATGGTAAAAATAGATGCACGCCTTTGCTTACTAAACAATTTGACTATTGGGTTCTTCTCCGTGCTACAGAACATATCTCGTAGATAATGTTCCATGAATCATGATATCTGTACATCTAAACATAATTATATGTAAATCGTAGTGTAGTCAAACTGTACATTGAATATTTTTGAAAAAACTTATTGCTACGAGGTCCGGGAAAGATTCTAATAACGAAAATAATAGCCTATGTTGCATAGATATGCCTTAAAAGTCTGGTCAGTCTATATGCTATAAATTATCACGATATTTGCTATGGGGGATTATATTTCATTATGTTCGTATTCTTCTATAGTTTACCGCAAATTTGAAAAAGACTAGCGAAACGGTTAGAATATTGCAGATTTAACCTTTTATTTAATTATCATCACGCTTTATCTAGAAGCTTACAAGTCAATAATATTCAATATAATATTTATTTTTTATTTTCTCTCACGTTGGTATTGTAGCACTTAGCAGTTTTGACGAATATGAATTAACATTGTGAGAGCTGGTGCCTGATGTAGGTTTAGGAAAACCCGTAGAGCTCTGCTAAACCTTGTGATAAAACCATAAAACTTGACATTAGTATTATTTAGTAAAATCATCAAAATATACCAGTTTTATTTAAACATTGACATTATTGAATATTACATTCAAAATAACATGATTACTTTGTAAAGTATTATATTATTTTAATTACCTATTGTGAATGTGAGGACTATGTGGATATTTTTTTTCTTTTCTCTTTACTCATATGTTTTTCCTTTCTCAGTTAGTTTTAATGATGGAGGTGGTTTTAGTTTGAGTAGTTTATGCGGCCTACCCAAATGTCCTTTCTTTGGTATTGTTCGTCGAGTTGAGATCCTTATGTTCTGAGTTGAGCTCCACGATTACTGACAAATGCTTGCACTTACTAGACAGGTCCACTCAAATCTGTGTGGTTCTTTTCTCAAAAGTCCATTTCAGACACTAATCTACATGGTCCTCATAATGCTTGACCAAGTTTATGTCTGGACTTTAAAAGAGACTGTGAACTCTAAGTTTGTTTCGGTCTTTCTTATCAGAGTAGTCGGATAGGAAACGCCGAACTCATCTACGAGTAGCAAATTTTAATATTTTTTTAATTTGATTTGTAAAAGTGATTCCTATATCCTATTTACAGAATAAACAATTTCATTTCATTTCATTTGTGTTACAGGTCACCAGGCCCCACTTAGCAGCCTCTTACAAATTAATAAACAGGTAACATGTATTTCTACTAAACAAAAGAAAAAGAAAAATAAAAGTAACAACAAAAGCAGTCAAAGGGTGTATGGTGAATGGTGGTGAATGTGTAGGTGAATTGTGGTGAAGTGTAGGTGAATGGTGGTGAATGTGTATATGAATTGTGGTGAAGTATAGGTGGTGAATGTGTAGGTGAATGGTGGTGACCGTGAAGGTTAATGTGATGCTAATTATTTGAATGCTAGTGTCTGTGTGAACATTGGAAATTGGAATTATGGAGCCATAAGAACATACAATATCGAAATTCGTAAGAAAGATGTGGAAGGGAATGGGATTTATTTAATTGTGTAGATCAGTTCCTCTGTGTCATCATAGCAAAGGGTTTTCAAGTATTCCGTAACTTTTTGCTTACAACTGGGTTTATGGTAAGGATAAAAATCACTGGCAGTTTGTTACTCACCCTATTATCAGCTCTAACTTGCTGTTTCCGGTCAGATAGCTAGTCCTGAAATAATTTTAGGGGAAGACCTCCCATTTTTTCCAGTTTGCCCAATAAGTGTGGGACAGAAACTATGTCGAAGACCTTTGCCAAGTTCAGGAACACCGTGAGACATTTTATTTTTTTATCCAAGGTGGTTATGACCGAGCTAACCAATTCGTGAACCACTTCATTGGATTTACCTTTCCGGAACCCAAACTGGGAAGATGAAAAAAACTGAAGGTTGTTAGTTTTGAGGAACCTACTCAACCGCTTATGCATTAGGCGCTCTAGGGCCTTTGAGAGCGTTGGAAGAATAGACATCGGTCTAAAGTTTTTGACACAGTCCCTGTCACCTTTATGTATGGGTTTTATGACTGTGAATTTAAACGCCTGAGGGAATATCCCTGTTGATATGGCGAGGTTACAGATGTGGGTCACAGCGGGGGAGAAAACGTGAGCTATTCCCTTCAGTAACCGGCCCGGGATCTGGCCAATTCCGACAGTATAATTATCCCTTAATCCTTTAATGAGTTGTAGGACCTCGGAGTCGTCCGTAGGAAGCATGACCAAGGAATGAAGAGGAGCGGTGTCCGCGAGGTTATCAGATTGATTTCTGAGAGGGAATGAATGAGAAGTGATTTGGTCGGCCAGGTTACGTCCAACGTTTGCAAAGAAACTATTGACCTCATTGATGTTCTAGTCCGGGTTCACATTTGAGATGAGGCAGGAGGAGTGATCTGATACCCTGTTGGAGCCGCTAATCCGATTGATGACATCCCACAGCTTCTTTTTGTTGCCACTCGCGTTCTCAATCTCTTGTTTATCATGGTTTCTTTTAGCTTTCTTTAGAAGCGAAGAACGGAAGTTTCTCTAACGCTTGTATGATGCCTAGAGTATATCATTATGTGGGTCCCTTTTCAACTTTTTATATCGATTGTCCCTGTTGCGCATGCATTTTAAAAGCCTTTTTGTGATCCATGGCTTACTAATCACTTTCCTTCCAGGTATTTTTATTACTTTGGAGTTATCTTTTATAGCACTTGACAGACAGCTTACTAGCAAGTCCGTTGCTTTATTTACATCGCTAGAATTTAACATAGTTTGAAAGTCTGTCTTACGCAGAGCTACGCCTAGGTTATCATAATCAATACGGTGACCCATTTTGTTTGAGTATTCTAGCTGAGATTTGTTGTGCAAGATCAAGGCTAATGGCCACTCTCGTGATCCGTAATTGATGATTCGACCACAATGCAGGTAGCCTTCAGTCTGGTCCTAACCATAATGTGATCCAGGCACGTTTTTCCGTGTGTTGTAAGAATATGAACTGGAAGCAGACAGTGACCAGCCAGCACATTAAGGTATTTGTGAGAGCGTTTATCTGGGCGGTTCACTACTATAGCTATGTTTGTGTCACCGCAAAGTATTATATTTTTGTACCTACTTAAGGAAGAGAGGAGTCCATCGATTGAGTTAGTAAAATTTCCAATGTTATGATGGCCTGGAGGACGGTAGATCCCAATGATACAGGTATCTGAATTTAATTTCAGTAATATACAGTTTGCGTCAATAATTTGTGGTTCTTCAAATGACACTTTGAGTTGCTTTTTATATAAAATAACGACTCCTTCGTTTTGTGTCCTATACAAACTAGTTGAAGCATAGTTATAACCATCAAGGATGGATATATTCTTGGCTGAGCGAAGCCAGCATGAATAAAAATAAATCTCTAGCATATTAAAATAAAAGAATTTATATAAATGTCGTAATGTGTATAGTCAAAAATCTTAATTTAAAAAAGCTTAATGTCAAAATATTCCAAAACATTACCAACAATCACAATTAAAAGAGAATATAGATAAAGTCATAATGTGTTGGTAATGTCAATATCTGTAATGTCAAATTATGTCGACATAGTTATTAGGGTGGGCCACTTTTGTATGGAGGTTTTTTTTATTTTTGTTATTTGATTGGGGCTAGTTATGATTCGGTGCTATGGCACATTATAACTTTATGTACAAAAAACTGTTATGATTAGATGTCATCTTTAGCCTCCGGATACACTTTGAAATTTCATAAAATCGAGAAAAAAATAATTTTGTCAAAACATTATTAGGAGTACTGAATGTTGTTTAAAGTGTTATTGGTAGTATTAAAACACAAGTATATAGAACAGACCTACTTATATATTGATAAAAAATACTCGAATCAAAACAAAAATATATTTAATTGTTGTATTATACAAAAATACTTTTTACTCTCGAATTTATGCATATCTTTGCGAGACTCTATCTGAGCCTTTATAAAGCCTTCTTTTGATATTTTGCTGCACAAGATATGTGATGCTTCGGTGACTGTTTTGACAGCTCTTCCGATAGCTTGTGTATGACATGGTAGGAGAAGCAGATGTAATTCACCTTTACCTTTTTGGGCAACAAACAATTTTCTTCAACAACAAGAAATTCCTCGTCACTTACACCTTTGAGAATTGGGGGTTTGGGGATATTTTGCTGCCAATCCACGAGATCGATGTAAGAGGTTGCATCCAGGTTTAGGTCAGGAACCTAAAATAGTCCGACTTTGGTCTGTTTAGTGCTTCAAGCTTCCAAAATACGACGCGTCGCTAGCTCACGAATATGATTTTGTGGATCAGTCAGCATTGCAAGTAGTAATTTCTCGGGGTAAGCAAAATAACAGATTCTTCTGATGACGGGATCGAATTTAGCTTTTACATCGACTGATAGAGATAGAGACTGACAAAACACTGATAGATGCAGAGATCAGTGACCACAAGTGTTTTGTTCCATCCTTGCAAGTAGGATGGATTTTTAAAGCAAATTAAGTAGGAGCGTAAACTTTTACTATATATGTGGTCAAAATCTAAAGTTTTTCAGAAGGATCTTTCGTTGATACGTACAGACGAAGAACACGATTAGCTCGGGTTAACCATTTTTCGCTTTTATTTCAAGCTATTCCAAGTGCAAAGCGTATGATACAACGAAAGAATAAAGGAAAAACTGCACGAGATGTAGAAGATATCATAGATCTTTTCAAGTCTACAGATCCAGAAATAATACCAATATTCGTTGCCCGTGAGATACAAAAATTACCACCAATTACCTTCGACCACATAGACGTAACTAGGTTGTTAAAGGATTTGTTGATACTTCGTCGTGAATTAGATACTGTCAAGAACACACACACACACACTCACACACACACACACACACACACTTTTTTATTTTATGTAGTAAAATTTTACATGTATAATATTTTTGATGAATAATTTTTAAATTGACTAATGTATAATAACTTTAAATAATGTATAATTTTGACTAATTCGAATTAATTTTTACAATAATTTATTAAGTTCCTAAGTAAGAATTAAATTTATAAATATTGTACACCTTATAGGTATGTTACATTGTTACTACAATTATAACCATAACATCTCTATTGACATGTAACAAACAATAAATGGTTTGAATTTGAATTTGAATTTGAATTTGAATTTGAACAATTATACGACAAAAGAAGACCTTGAGAGTTTGAAGGTAGAATTGTGTACTAATTGTAATTTTACTAGAACACCATCTTGTTTGGATACAAATTACAAGAATACAAATGACGGTGATTGTATATTGGAAAGTTATTTATGTGATAGTATTTCCACGGTTTCGAGTAAAGAGTTTGTAAACAATAATACAAATCAGCTGATCGTCGAGCCACCTGTGCCGGTAGAAAAAATTGTTGCAAAACCAGTCAAGGTCTCTCAAGGTCAGGTGCATCTACCCGTCGCGCACCAGCTAGGCGATAACGTTGCAAGCCCTCTCGCTCGCGCAGGATCCGAGCGAAGAGAGAATACCAGCGATCTCGTTCTAACGAAGCATGTAGGCGAGGAGGGATGCAGTACAAAACTTGATAACAAACCGGTTTTATTAGCGAGTGCGCCGTCGTTGTCACAAACTGTGGAACATAATAATACTGGAGATAATTCTAAAACGTACGCGAATGTAATTAGGTCTATTAGTAATGAGTCTAATAAACAGGAATCTGATGGCTGGATTACGGCGACTCGTCATAAGAGTAAAAGTAAAAATCGTTTTATAGGAAATATGGGCAAGGGATTGTCTACTACTGGAAGTTTTAAGGCAGCAGAAATGTTGATACCTTTCTATATTTATAAGGTGGACAGGGGTGCCTCGATGGATGACATTGTTAAGTACATATCTGAGAAAACTAGCGTATCGGTTGAGTTAGCCAAGATTAGGATGAAAGAGCCTAAACAGTATGTGGCTTATAAATTTGATATTCCTGTAAGTAAATTATCATTATTTATGGATGAAAACATTTGGCCAGAGGGGGTAGCATTCAGGCGATATGTACATTTTAGTAATAAAGATAAATACTCTGTCCAGACATTGGTAAAAGGGAATAACACGAATAAAAATGGATAATGAAGACTGTAATTTAACACTAATAAGTTTTAATTGCAAAGGCATCAAGAGGTCGTGTGAGTGCATAAAATCTTTATGTGAATCAGCAGATATTGTAGCTATACAGGAAACCTGGCTATTACAGTCTGACATACCAATCCTTGCGGAGATACATCGTGACTTCATGTACACGGGTAAGTCGGCCGTTGACTTATCAGCTGGTGTATTGAGAGGTAGGCCCTATGGCGGAGTAGCTTTGCTGTGGCGTAAAAATGCTTTCACCACAGTATCTGTTGTACCGTGCAAAAGTGATCGCATTATTGCTATAAGAGCCACTATTGCGAATAGAGAGGTGTGGTGTTTTAGTGTGTATATGCCTACTGACTGTCTAGAGAACATTTCAGAATTTGATGAGTGTTTGAGCGAGATTGTAGCTACGATTGAAGCATGTGATATTGAGTCTGTGTTCATGTTAGGTGACTTTAATGCTCACCCCGGTGAATTATTTGGCAAAGATTTGCAAAATTTTTGTTTAGAACAGGAATGGGTATGCGCTGATGTAGCTACGCTTGGTCAAGGCAGTGACAGCTATACATTTATAAGCGATGCACATGGTTCGAGGCGCTGGCTGGATCATTGCTTAGTTACTGAAGCTGCGTGGCAGTCGGTTAGTGATGTCACGATTTGTCATGATGTGTACTGGTCCGACCACTTTCCTTTGAAAATAAAGTGTAACCTTAAGGTAACTAGAGTGAAGTCTGTTTTATGTTATACGGCCTCTAATAATACCGAGATACACTGGGGAGAGCGAAATAATAAACAAATTAATACCTACCAATACTTATGTAATACAGTTTTAAGAAGCATAGACTTTCCATCCGAACTCAGTGAATGCTGTGATAACATGTGTACTGATGTAAGGCATAGGTTGGTAATCGACGAGCTATACCAAAAAACTGTCAGAACACTACAGGAAGCCGCTGTGCAAAGTTATGAGTCTGGAGGGGTTGGGAAGGGCAAGCATGTAATAGGGTGGAATAAGTACGTTAAAAGCGCTCACACTGAGGCCCGTGTGAAGTTTCAATTATGGAAATCCTGTGGAATGCCTTCAGATGGCCCCATTTGTATTGCAATGAAACAGAGTAGGAATCATTTCAAGAAACAGTTAAAATATTGTCAAAATAATAAATCGCAAATACGTATCGATTTGATAGTTAAGAGCCACGAACAAAAGGATTTTAAGAGTTTCTGGAAACAAACTGGTAGGATGAATCCTAGAACGGGCCTACCCGTGAGTGTTGATGGTGAGACGGATGCGAGACGCATAGCTAGCATTTTTAAAGAACACTTTGTGGTATCTTCCTCGTTGACAGATGCTAGGTGTACGGATGAAGCTAGAGTGCCAGCGGTGTTTCCTCTTAGGTTTACTGCTAAGGAGGTGAAGAAAGTGGTAGTAAGTTTGTCGAGAGGGAAGTCGCCGGGTCACGATGGGCTTGGTGTTGAGCATCTGTTACATGCGGGACCTCACATTTACCGGGTTCTAGCAATGTTGTATGCATTTTGTATCCGTCATACCTATCTACCAATAGAGCTTATGGAAAGCGTGGTGGTGCCTGTTGTTAAAAATAAAACAGGCGACATAGCGGATAAAACCAACTACAGGCCCATCTCTTTGGCCGCTATGGTTGGAAAGGTATTTGATGGTCTGCTTGAGCGCCGGCTTGGTGAGTATTTAAAGTTGAGTGATGCTCAGTTTGGTTTTAGGAAGGCGCTATCAACTGAGACCGCTATTCTGGCGCTTAAGCAGACGGTCAAGTACTACACAGATAGGGAAACGCCAGTATATGCTGCTTTCCTCGACCTCTCCAAGGCTTTTGACATGGTTTGTTATACCAAACTTTGGTCGAAGCTTAAACTTCTAGAGGTACCTGAGGAGCTTATTAATGTACTAAAGTTTTGGTATAGCTCGCAGATTAACAGTGTTAGATGGGCGGGTGCTCACTCTGACAATTATGTCCTGAAGTGTGGTGTTAGACAGGGTGGACTAACGTCCCCGACCCTGTTTAATGTATATATGGACCAGTTGATTGGTGAGCTCACCGAGACCAACGTCGGTTGCTCGATCGATGGTACTATGGTGAATAATCTCAGCTACGCAGACGACATGGTCTTGCTGAGTACATCAATCAGCGCGCTCAGGAAGTTGTTGGGTGTTTGTGAGTCATATGCTGCATCACATGGACTCACATATAATGTAAAAAAAAGTGAGCTTTTGATTTTCACATCAAAGGCAAGCTCGTTGGATAATGTTCCTCCAGTGACGTTAAGCGGTAAGACACTACAGAGAGTCAAACAGCTTAAGTACCTAGGGCATGTAGTCACGGAGGACTTATCTGACGATGCTGATATAGAGAGGGAGCGCAGGGCGTTGGCGGTTCGATGTAATATGGTAGCCCGCAGGTTTGCGCGTTGTAGTGGGGATGTTAAAGTCTCGCTTTTCAAGGCATACTGCCAAACCTTCTACACGTGCAGCTTGTGGGTGAAATATACACAGAGAGCCTACAACGTCCTGCGCGTACAGTATAATAATGGGTTCAGGATGTTGATGGGGCTTCCGCGCTTCTGCAGTGCTTCGCAGATGTTCGCGGAAGCCCGTGTTGACGATTTTCATGCCATTATAAGAAAGAGAACAGCGTCAATAATGGGTAGGTTGCGCGGAAGCTCCAACAGCATCCTGAAAACATTATTAGACAAAGTAGACAGTCCCTTTATAAGGCACTGGGTACAGAGGCATGTGCCAACGTGTGTTGGGCCACGTCAATTTTAATTGTTTTTAGTTTTGTAAAAGTTTACTAACATAGTTTTTTTAAGTCATTGTTACTAATACCATATGGATTGTGTGTACTTGTATGTGTAGTCCGAATTAAAGAATATATTATTATATTATTATTATATATATGGTTTGAACTTGAGTAGATTTTTGCAATTTCGGTGATAGGCTTTTAACATATCGTTCTTTCTTTTATGTGAAATAATGGGTAGTGATGCATTTGTCCATATTTCTTCGATTTTGCCTTTCACTATAACAGCACCAAAAATGACGCGCTAAGTGCAATCGGCACCACCCCACCCCCTCACCTCACGCCGTAAATTATCAAAACAAATAATGTTTTTTGGTTTGTTCTAACTAATAAGTCATGTTTGCTTCCGAAAAGTGTAGAAAATATGAACTAAATTAATAATTATTCGCACTCAAAATTACCTCTAAAATATGCTTTTTTTCTGATATTACAAAGTGAATCTGGAGGCTGTTAATAATAATAGAATCGATTTATATTTTACACATAATATTTTGCCTATATGTAGCACCTTTTTATTGCTAGCCAATAAAAAGAATGCAAAAAAAAATATTTCGGCCCACCCTAATAGTTATTCTCATTTAACAACAATCATAAAAAAATTGGTTGCCTGTAAAGTCGGTATACGGGCGAAAGTTTTACGTGACAACGACTTTGAGTGGTAAAATAATTTTAATGTGAATATTCATTCGTATAGTAGGAAGAAGGATGAAATAATTCTGTCTCTCTCGCTCTTAGGCGGGCTAACTGTGCTCGAGTGGAAGGGACGCGTGCCTTTCACTTTTTATGTCTGTCTCTCTCGCTCTTAGGCGGGCTAACCATGCCCGAGTGGAAGGGACGCGTGCCTCTCACTCGCTCTCATTGTGAGCGCATAACGTGAGCGGAGCGTAACGCAGTTTCTTGAAGTGTCACCCGGCAAACCAATTTATAAGACGTTGTCACGTCAAAATTCACTAATAGGTAGTTATGGAACCAAAGCCCTTACAGATTTTGCGTGTATAAGCACTTTTGCCCAGCACGATCTGTGTGGTCGCTGAGCATATTGCATATTTGATAGATTATGATTGTTTAGTCTAAGTTTTAGGTAGTTCCTTAGTTCGTGACTTACATCCAAATCTGTAACACGTCTCAATATAGTGTTAATTAATTAATTAAATACTTTTATTTTTTTAAAGTCCTTTAAGGCGCTCCCAAACCTGACTAGGTATAACAATGTCAATAAAATAATCATAAACATTCGAAATTGCAAAGATAACGTACTTTTTTTTTACGACCAACATCGTTCTAATAGAGTTTTGTAATTTAAAAAAGCTTATTATTTTCCGAGTGACTAATAACTTAAAAGTCGACTAAATGTTTGCAACAAATAAAATAACTTGCCAGCGATTAAATATTTTCGCGACTATTATATTATGTAAGGTTCAAAATTAAAGGTGTTATAAAAACTAAAAACTAGCAGCTGCGTTTAGGTAGCAAATAAACTATACCAGTCAAATAAAATATTATGCGAGGAGCTATAAATAATGACTTGGCGACTAATAATGTTAGTAGGGTGGCTTTTGGGTTAGGTTAGGTTAGAACAGTGACCATTAACGCGTGAAGGCGAGCGAACGGAGCGAGCGTGCCGCGGCAGCGGCCGCCGAGCGCCAGATACCCTCTATTGTGGGTGAATCATTTGGATTAGGTTAGGTGAGAACAGTGGCCATTAACGCGCCAAGGCGAGCGGGTAGTAGGTAGAGATCTTGGCACGTGGTAATCAGTTACTAGGTATATCTACTCAACTATGAAAGAAATTACGAAAAGAACCGGCCAAGTGCGTGTCGGACCACGCATAATGAAGGGTTCCGTAGTTGGGATGAATTTATCCCAAGAACGAACTTATCATTATGATTGAAAAACGAAGTTTATATTTATTCTTCATACAAACAATTTTAAATAGAATCTGATTTATATTATTTATGAATGCCCATTTTCTATTTTGTTTTCGCCATTAAGTTTCCGCTTAGATATTAATTCTGTTCCCAAAAGAAAAACTTGATGCTAGTTTAAATTAAAACGGAGCTTATTACTGATATATTAATATGCTACCTATTACTTATTACGATACTCCTTATTAGCTGCCAACCCATTATATATGGTACCCACTCTATTTTTTTTTTTTAAACCTGTATTCATTTTACTTAGTTGCCGCATTAAATACATGCCATTTAAAAAGTCTTTAATTGTGTAATACCATTTCTCCAGCAATAGTTTTATTAACTGTTTTTTAAAGATTTTTGTGGGTAGGTCTTTTAAATTTCCAGGTAAATTATTATACATGAGCAATCCCATGGAAAGGATGTTATTTTTGAATAAGGCTGTTTTATGACCACGTGGGTACAATTGGTTATTATACTGGGACCATAATGGTAAAGTGCGTTGTCTTATGTCAACCATTGCGGTAAATAAGCGTTTGTTTAATATAACGAATAGGGCCACTTCTAGTATATACAAACCAGGTAATGTCAGAATTTTCAGGGATTTAAATACAGGTGACAACTTTCAGTAGACTTAAGACCTGGCATTGATCTAAGGCATCGTTTTTGGGCCCTAAATATTATTTTTCTCCCACTGCAGTTGCCTCAAAATACGACACCGTATCTTACAAATAAAGCAACTTGTCCATGATAGGCTATCACTAATGTATCCATATTTACTTTATTTGAGAGATATAGAGTACATAATTACGATGATTTACTTAGTTTTTGGCACAAAGACAAAGACAAAGACAAAGACATTTATTCGTCGGATATGGTACGTACAAGTTGGTTAGGTATAATATGTTCAAGACACATCCGCCGCTAAAAGCGGCATACGAATATTTACATTTACATGGTCATAAAAACCTTACTTATTACTACATAAACTCTATTAACAATACGAAAAACTAAGACTATAGATATAAAGATACATTTATACTCTATTAAAATAAAACACAACAGCAACAATATTTGTAGGTATTATAAAACTAAATAAATCTATAATTTATTACCCTTATATTCAAAAAATTCTTTCAGTGTATAAAAATTATTTTGGAGAAGCCATGTTTTTAGATGTCTTTTGTAGTAATTAAATGGTAGTTCTCTTATTACTTTTGGAATATGGTTGTAAATTTTTATGGACATAAGGTAGCTATTTCTGTAGTGCAGAGCGCTGTTACAAAATTGGTTTTTTAGCTTAGTGGGGTCCTTTTTGTAAATCTATTGTTTTCGGTTACTGTGGAGAAGAAGTGTGAATTTTTCCTAACAAATATGGCTATTTCTAAAATATAAATAGAAGCTAGCGTTAAAACCTTCAACTTTTGAAAAATTTGTCTACAACTCTCATATGGAGGCGCCCCAGTTATTGCTCTCAAGCATTTTTTTTGCGCTATGAATGCTCTTTGGATATGTGACGAGTTACCCCATAGGAGTAAGCCGTACCTCAATACAGACGCTACGTAGCCGTGATAGGCGTTGAGTGCAGCTTCTTCATTCGCTGTTTTACGTAGTTCTCTTAGTGCATATACAAATCTGTTAATTTTTTTACATAGGTTTTCAATATGTATTCCCCAATTACAATTTTCATCTAATGTTAGACCTAAAAATTTTATACTATTTTCTTTGTTGATAATTTCGTTATTGTGGTTTAAATTAATTTTGGGGGGGTTTTGTTTATAGTTTGCAAATTGAATGTATTTTGTTTTAGATAAATTTACTTTTAAGTTGTTTTCAAATAGCCAATTTATTATATTGTTGATAGTTTGATTTACTTCTTGTTGATGTAATGTTTTATTATTTTCCGGTATTATTACTGACACATCATCTGCAAATAGTACGCATTTATGGCTTGTTATATTTGGTAAGTCATTTATATATAAAAGGAAGAGAAGAGGCCCAAGGATGCTTCCTTGGGGTACTCCAGACCCATTGTGTTTAAATGAGGATTTGTATGCCATCGCAACGAGTTTATCATTCATATGGGATATTTCCACACACTGTTGTCTTTTGCGTAGATAACTTTTTAGCCATTCTAACGCTGGACCCCTGATGCCGTACCGCTCACATTTATCTAGTAGTGTGTAGTGGTTAACGAGATCAAAGGCTTTGCTCATATCTAGAAAGATTACTGAAACAGAGCGTTTTTTGTCTATATTGTCTGTTATGGACCTGACTAGAGAGAATGCTGCCAAAGTTGTTGACTTACCTTTTTGAAACCCATTTTGTTCTTCTTTAATAATTTTATGTTTATTTATAAATTGAATTAAACGGCTATGCATTATTTTCTCGTAAATCTTTGAAAATATTGGAATAAGGGTGATAGGTCTATAATTAGTTTTATCTAATGTACTCTTGCTTTTATGAAGGGGCTTAACTATTGAAACTTTTAATTTTTCCGGGAAGATTCCATCAAATAGAGATAAATTGATTGTGTGGCACAGTATTGGTGTTATGATTTCTGCACATAATTTGAGTATGTGCGTAGAGATCTCGTCATACCCTACCGATCTTTTATTATTTAGAGATATTATTATACGAAACACTTCGATATCAGAACATGGGTTCAAAAATATGCTGCTACACATTTTCAGCATGAGACTTCCATGTCAATTTGTTGTCAATATGCACTTTTGAGATTATTCAAAGAGAATATCTAATTGTATTGATCACAATATGGATTGTTTACAATAATATATCACAGTGTGAACGTCAGCTGTCAGAATTATATATGACATTGACGTATAGAAACGTTCCATTTCAAAAAAAAAAAAATATACGTAAATTAATGTTTAGTGAATTTAAAGTATTTGATTTGCATTTCTATATTTGATATTTTATAGACAGATGTAGTATATAAATAGTTTTGACTGATGTGACTCAAAAGGCTGTTTCATAAACAACGTTTCTGGAGTTTTCGGACAAGTCATGATTTGTGGTTTTATGAAGATCAAAATAAATGTTTATTATCTTAACAGTACAATAAATAATTAATATTGAATAAGTAATAATTAATATGATACTAATAATATTTATCACGATTTTATAATGCAATTTTAAAGTAACATGGTGTTACAAACGATTTTTGGAACACCCAGTTGATGTCATTATACGAGTATTATGACATTTTACATAAAGATTACAAATAAATACATAATATATTGCTAAATAATGTTATTCAGTTTTAAGATAGTTCTACTACATAAGATTTGTTAATTATTAGTTTGGTTAGAAGTTATTTAACATTTATGTATGGCCATCTATGATTCGTCTAAAATGGCGGGAGAATGGGCGGCAATGTTTGAGGTACTGGTAGGATTGATTTGCTAATAGAAGGTGTGACCGCCAATCTTAAAAAGGAATTTGAGTTAAATTGTTGGACGATACAGGACCTCCGACTTCTATAGAACAGACCCTGAGTGGTGTCCATGTCCGTAATATAAAGTGGCTAAAAGACAATGTAAGAATAAATCATGTTGAATTTAAATTTAAATCATAAAAAGGATTGATGATCAGATCACTTCTTGTGAAAGATCGACAGACTACAATGTTCATGTAAGTTAATTGATAATTATTATATGTTGATATTTGCTGATAACTATGTCGTTCTGTATGCGTTTTAATATGCCTAATATTGCTAGCTTGGAGAAATGGTCCAAGAGATTAATGTGATATTATAATGATTTATGCTAATGTAACAATGTGTTGATTAAATAATATAAAAGAAGCTGCCACGGAGTTTCTTGTCCTTCTTCTCCGTGATGACCTAGATTAGGAACGGACAACTAGCTTTCTCATGAACGATACCTATGTATTGACAAGCCTAATTAAAATAAATGCCTGGTCTTGTCTTTCTGTGCTTTTCTTCATAAAATAATTTCCCTACACACCTTATTCATAGAAAGTACCTACATAAAAAGTAAATAACTAGTAGGTACTTAACCATCCTGACACTCAAAACTTGATAATTAATTGGATATCTATACCTATAAATGTAGTTTTAATCCACTTTCTAACACACTCCTAAGAATTTTGTCATTGAAGTTGTGTCTACGATTTGGCCATTATATTTGGTAATTACTTTTTTTGGCAGTAACCTCTGGTGAAAATGCATGACTTTAGTTTTTTTGTAAATTTTGACTAGATTATTTTTATTAAGCCAATCAATTATTGTTTTAAGTGTGCTATTTATTTCATCTTCGTAGTTCGTCTCATTCATACATTCGACTATAGCAGTGCTGTCATCAGCAAATAATATCATTGGTTGACGAATTTGATGGGGTAGGTCATTAATGTAAAGAAGAAATAGTAATGGAACGAGTACACTGCCCTGTGGAACTCTGAATTCTGTTACTCTACAACTGGATAGATATTTCAGTTCACGCTTGGTCTTAGTACAGATCCTCGATATTTCTGTGTATTGTTTTCTTTCCGTGAGATATGACTTAATTAGGTTTAATAATAAATAAATAAAATAAAAAAGCCATTTGTTCTACTACCCAATTACACTTATTTACAAAATGTTTGTAGCATGCGTTACATATCTGAATACCATTTATTATTTTTAACATGCAAATTAGTTTTGATTCGGTGCGTTTTTAAATTATTCGCGATTTTTATATTTTAATTGTATGATAGTTAATGTATAATTGAATTGTAATTGTATTAATTCTATTTTATAATAATTAATTTATAATAAATATTAGTTAATAAAATTTGTAGTAGTCGCCTCCTTGGCGTAGGCCTCCCCCATTTTTTTCCAGTAGTGTCTGTCTCTGGCTTTGGTCATCCAGTTCGGCCCTAGTCTTTGTATAAACAGGTCTGCCCATCTTTTCCTTTGGCGTCCCCTAGACCTTGTTCCTTCTCTTGGGATCCATTCTATAATCCTTTTGGTCCATCTGTTATTAGCCATCCGACATATATGACCTGTCCAGTTCCATTTTAGTGTCCTCACTCTCTGAACAATATCAGTCACTTTTGTCATTTTTCTAATTTCTTGGTTTTAAATTTTGTCTGATAGTCTGATTCCCAACATGCTTCTTTCCATTTTGCGTTGACATATTGCTAGCTTGTCTTCCTCATATTTTCTTAGCGACCAACTTTGACAACCGTACGTCAGACACGGTAAGATTGCTATTTCAAAGAGCTTTCTCTTAATACTATTATGTATTGATTTATTTTTCATTATTTCTTTCAATCCCCAGTATTTTTTCCATCCTATAGCGATTCTTCTCTGCACTTCATTTTCAGTGAGGATATCAAATGAAACTGATTGACCCAAGTAAATATATTCTTTAACAAATTCTACATTCTGAATACAGGATAATTTTCTTTATTGTTTGTGATTATTTTTGTTTTTGTAATGTTGATCGATAGGCCCACTTTTCTACTCTCTTCTGTCAAGTCGTTTACCATGGGTGCCAAATCTGTCATATTTCTGCGAAGATGACTATGTCGTCTGCGAAGCGAAGGTGGCTGAAGTATTCTCCGTTGACTCTCAATCCTTTTCCTGTCCAATGAAGTTTCCTGAAGATATTTTCTAAAACTGCTGTAAATATCTTAGGCGATATTGGGTCACCTTGCCGAACGCCCCTTCTTATAGGGAACTTTTCACCATCCCGTTCTAGCCAGATTTTTGCACAGTCAAACTTGTAAACTTCTTGTAGCACAGTTACGTATTTTGCGTCGACACCTTGCTGTTGAAGGGTTCTCCATATTGAGCTGTGATTCAATGAATCAAACGCTTTTTTGTAGTCTACGAAACACATAAAAAGTGACTTATTATATTCTCTAGCTTTTTCTATGGCTAGTTACCACTTGTATATGGTCCGTTGTTGAAAAATTCTTCCGAAAACCTGCCTGTTCGCTTGGCTGATTTTCATCCAAAGCCTTTGTAATTCTATTGAGAACTAATTTTGAAAACACCTTGTACACGCTTGACTTCAGTCTGATAGGTCTATAATTGTTAAGGTCACTACGGTCGCCTTTTTTGTGTCAGCAGTGCAGTGGTCGAGTTCGACCACTGCTCTGGAGTAGATCCACTTCTCAATATATTGTCAAATAGTGCTTGGAGAACGCTTTGCAATGGTTCCGTGAGGGATTTCAGAAGCTCGTTTGAGATATTATCTTCACTTGGTGTTTTGTTGTTTTTTTGTGAATCTATAGCATATCTGATCTCATCTTGTAGCACATTAAGATGCGTGATTGAGTCGTGCTCAGTGCGATATATAGGTTGTAGTCTTGCTGGTGACGGTTCGTTGGATTCATAGAGAGTGCTGTAGAAGTCGGTTGCTACTTTCAATATTTCCGGTCTTTTTGTTACTTGTTTCCCAGCTTTGTTTTTCATGTTTGGTACCTATTCTGATTTGTTTCTTAATTCCTTAAAGGCTTTCTTAATGGCCCCGGTTTTTTGTATGCAGGTTTCAAAAATAAACTGTCTATGTTTTCTATCATCTTCCTGTAGGTTTCGATTTATTTCCTTGCTAATTTGAATAATGTTGGTTCGCACTTCTTTCGTTCTTTTGAAACGGTATAGTTCTTTACGTTCTTCTAATAATGCATGAGTTTTTGTGCTAACTTTTTTTGTAGTGTTTGGTTTTGGTAATTTTTGAATCAGGGCTTTTACTTCCGACACGAAAGCATTGTACTGGCATTGGTTGTCTGGTGATTTGTTTATTGCCTGCATCAGTTTATTTTCCCAGAAATGTCCAGTCTCACCTGTGATAGTTGGCAATTTATTTGTATATTGGCTGTTCGGTTTGATAAACTTCCTTTTCTTTTTAATGCTTAAGTTTAGTGCACATCTTAACATACGATGGTCTGTTTCTAAGTTAAGGTTATTTATTATATCGAAGTTGTGCGTTTATTTTGGCTGGCTCGTTAGTATGTAGTCTATTTTATTGTGATATTGATTATTAGGTGACCGCCATGTCCATTTTTTATGAGGCTTTCTATGGAACATACTATTTACTATCTTTAAGTTATTTTTTAGTGCGTATTCTACCAACCGTTGGCCACGTTCGTTTCTCTTGCCAGATGAATGTTTCCCAAAGATCCCTTCTTCACCCTGTTGGAGTGTTCCTATTTTGGCGTTGAAATCTCCCATCAAAATAATGTGTCTTGAATTAGCCGACTGGACCGCCTCGTCTACAGTCCGCTAAAAATGAATTTATTTCTTCGTCGTTATAACACTCTGTACACTGTGTCTGTGTGCATATACTTGAATGATTACCCAATCATTGAATTTTTATCCTTTTTTAAATCTATTTCAAGGGCCACAACCCTTTCTGAATAGCATTTCAGACTTAAAATGTGGTTTTTCAATGTTTTTTTAATAAAAAAGTCACACATTTCTACTGTTGCTACTCGGTGAGTGGTACAAAATAAATTGATTCTGTTCTTCTATTAATTCAGTCTTTCTTCTAACCTTACTTAGACCAATAATGTCCCGTTTAATTCCATTTAGAGCGTTACTTAGTTCTGTGAGTCTGTCAAACTCAAACTCAAAGCATTTATTTCAATTAAACCATTTACAGGCACTTTTGAATTGTCAAAAAGTCGCGTCAGTTAGTCAGAAAGTTGAAGCTAGTTGCCCATTCCAAAACGTACATCTTATGGAGAAGAACGGGCAAGAAACTCCAAGGACACTCTTTTAAATATAGAAAATTACAAAATCCTGGGTACATTATTCTTGTTGTTATATGTGAGAACAATGTACAAAAAAAATAATCAAAACAATTCAAAATATAAGATTAAAAATAAGCCATGGCAGATAAGAGATGACCAGTCACAACTGACGGCGCCCTTTCACAAACATGACGCGTGGATCAGCACCATTCAGCTCAACCATTTTGTAGGGAACCGAATGATCCAAAACACTCGCCACCATCAGCGAGACATTTAAGTGAGCATGACATACTCTCAGTTACCATGATCTTTCAAGTCAACATACATATTAATACATTAAAAAAAACAAAAAAAAAGTGTTGTCTTGAAGTAAGGTTCTGACATTTAGGCTCGCAATGTATAGAAAATGGTTTTTTCGCTTTTTGTTTTCGGAAGTGTGACTGCAGTCAGTGCTTGCCGTGTATTTTTCTGGGGGGTTTTGGTCTGCATCCTCCACGGGGAGCGGCCGGATTAGAGGAGGTGGAGGGACTATCTCTAATCGTTTTTTGGGGTTATATTTACGTCCACGGAAGTTGAATCAGACGTCTTTGGGGACGTAGGTGGAAGGTATTCCACCTGTCTCCTTTTATGCGTATTGTACGTGAAGTTTTAATCGTGGACGCAAGTGAAACTCCAACTTGTAGTTCATGTATATGTATATATAATCATACACTTATCCTAGTTTAAAACTAAGCACAATAGTACATATATAACTAATTAAACTAGTAGGGATAAAATAAACTAATGATCTAAAATCTAGTCTGTGTCCCGCTACGGTTGGCAAGCCAAGCTAGCGACGCACGGTGGATCGAAAATCGGCTGTAGAAGACATAGGATCTCGATGTCTTAAATGTTATTTTTTTGCTGGAAATGACTTCTGCCGCTCATTACTGTTCTATAAAATGTCATATGAAGTAATTGTGTGCACAAATGGAAGAGTTATAATTTTTATAAGAAAAAAATGTATGGAGCTGACATGAAAAATGAGGATATCTCTGGAATCGCTAAGATAACCATTATATCCTTGCACACTGTTATAGTACTATTTATTTGTGAATTTTTGACATACTTAATGTTGCGGCATCTCTTGTGATTTTTTTTTTAAAAATCGTCAAAATTAAATAATAAAAAATGTTTATGATATGTACATTTTAATGCTTAAATATGGCTATACCAAGTGTAACTTACAATATTTTTTATGCTTAGACCAAAACATTCTAAGAAATCACAAAGTCGTATTACCTACTTATTTGAAATGACATGGTAATTATGAATTACATAATATGTAATCTTGTCTAACGCCTCAAGTCCACATTAGCTAATGATTAATAAAACTTAATACCTATATACCTGTTAAAAGGATATGTACCATAATGAGGGTAATTAGATAAACGGTGATCATCAGTCAATAACAATAAATGGTAAACTATTGTATGATTAAAAATAAAAGCAAATTATTTAAAAAAAAAAAATAACTTAACCTAACCTAACATAAACAATAAAAGTTAACTTATTTTATACTTCGTCACCATCAGAATCCACTTCAGAATCAGGCTCTACAATAGATATAACTTCTAAGAACTCTGTCGGAGCTTCCTGATCCTGAAGTTTCAGTAGTTCTACTGTTTCCTTAAAGTATGTCTGCCTCTTGTGGGCATTTAATTTTGGTCTTGTGGAAGAAATTAGAGGATCAGAAGAGACGATAAGCATATTGAGGATATCCTCGTTTGATGCTTGTCTACTCTTTTTCCTAGAATGGTGTTCTCTGAACCTCTTAAAGTCTTTGTTTCGGGCCTCTGAAGCTTCTTCCGAAAGACTTCCAATTGGTACAATAGCATTTTCTGCAATTATGTCCCCTCCGTGAATCAACAATTTGTGGACGGTTGATGACATGTAGTACCAATCGTACAGTTCCACGTATTTTTCAGCGGTTGTTCTAGCGTATTCTTTAAATTTCGGCACGTCTACAATCTCTCCAGATGTGATAGCTTGCAGAATCACAGCAAATCTGCGTATTAGGTCTTCATCTAATTCAGTGATCGCTGCAGTTTTATCAGGAAATTCAAAAAACCGCCTTGCTGTGTTCCCGTCGTTAGTTGTGCCTGATCCTTGCTTAACGATGTCAATCAAAAGGTTGAGATCATCTTTGAATCGAACTTGAATGAGTTTTTTTCGTGAATGCAATAACTCTTGATGACCTTCTCCTCTTGCAGACCACTTTTTGAAGTCGAGACGATACGCTATGTGTAGAAGACATTCCATCACATTAATGCGGGCATGAAGTGATGATAATCCGAACTCATACACGGAAGAAATGGTTTTTGACGCAATGACATCTAACTTATTCATTTCTGTAGGCTTAGCCAAACACAGGTAGCAGGCCGCATTTGACTTAGCTTCAGACAGATATGTACAAATTTTGCCGTCAATTATCGTCATCATTAATTTGTGACTAATTTCATGTCCTTGACATTTTGAGGGAACGAGAGCTTCAATTTCGTTATTCATTGCAGTTTTTTCATTTATGACAACGTCTTTGGTTTCTTTCACAAAACTAAACTGGACTGGATGGCAATACCTAGGTGAGCAGGGTTTTGGATTCACCCATACGGTATCACCGTCAGCTGTCAACTTTAATGGAACCAAAGAGGTCATAAATATGCTGGAATCATCTTGACCACTCTCTATGTTTTGCTTATATCTACTTTGGCTAGATGCACCGTCAAATCCCCACTTTGATATTAATATCAATTGTTTATCTTGTATCGCATCAGGACTACGAATAGTTTCAAAAATTCTGTTCACTGTTAAATCTAGTAACGCTTGTAGTGCAATCTTAGCAGATGAATCCGTTACAGTCACAAATGTCTTCGGAGGGTAGCACTGTAGCTTAGCTTTTTGCACTTTATAGTAAGACGGATATATCTCCTTTGAACCTTCTCGAATAGTCGTTTCCCTTAATGTGATATATTGCCATTTCGATAGTTTTAATGAAAGTAGCAAACCCAGTGCTTTTTCTGGTGAAAATATTGTTGAAGGAGCTGGTTTGTTCAACATTTCCTTGATTTTTTCTGCTGCTTCTGGATTTTGGAGCATATGTTCAATAACAGATGCAATATCCTCACGACCATCTCCTTTCAAAAGTGCTGCAGCTGAATAAGCTACTTCATTAGGGTCATCGCCTATATGTTCATCAGATCGTCTCTTCTTCTGCTTGTTACTTAGATCTTCAAACGGTTTTCGAGATCTTTTTGTCATCGTTGAAGTTGATTTCATTGTTGAAGTTGATGGTACAGGTTCAGGTACAGGTTCAGTAGAAATATTTTCACTTGTTGATTCTTGAATGAGCAAATTGGTTTGCACGCAGTTTGGCCAGTCAATATTTGCCTCAAGCCAATTACTGTAATCACGTCTAAAAACTTCACTTTTCCTGTGGGATCGTAACCATCTCTTTTGAACTGCCCGTGTAAATCTTCGACAAAATTCTTTCACGGTAACACTGTCTTCATCTGAAAGGCTAGAGCCCAGTCGAATAACAAGTGTGTTGAACAATAGTTCATGATCGAAAGACGAAGCATCCTGATTGCTCAGAATAACAAACAAATCCAAATTTGTAATAATGCTTTCCATTATTCACGATCACTGAGTAAAAAGACACGGTAGGATAGATGTTAGTATTAGAAATGCTCTAAATGAACTGAAGTTGTGAATCCAATGTTTGACTATTTATTGTTATTGACTAATGATGGTATCACATTTATCTAATTACTTTCATTAAGTTAATCCTGCACTAATTGCTAAATTAGCGAGTACCCCAAATTATTTTGGTACGTATCCTTTTAACTAGGTATATAGGTATTAAGTTTTATTAATCATTAGCTAATGTGGACTTGAGACATTAGACAAGATTACGTATTACGTAATTCATAATTACCATGTCATTTCAAATGAAAATCACAAAGTAGGTAATACGACTTTGTGATTTCTTAGAACGTTTTGGTCTAAGCATAAAAAATATTGTAAATTACACTTGGTATAGCCATATTTAAGCATTAAAATGTACATATCATAAACATTTTTTATTATTTAATTTTGACGATTTTTAAAAAAAAAATCACAAGAGATGCCGCAACATTAAGTATGTCAAAAATTTACAAATAAATTTTACTATAACATTGTGCAAGGATATAATGGCTATCTTAGCGATTCCAGAGATATCCTCATTTTTCATGTCAGCTCCATACATTTTTTTCTTATAAAAATTATAACTCTTCCATTTGTGCACACAATTACTTCATATGACATTTTATAGAACAGTAATGAGCGGCAGAAGTCATTTCCAGCAAAAAAAATAACATTTAAGACATCGAGATCCTATGTCTTCTACAGCCGATTTTCGATCCACCGTGCGACGCTCTACTTAGGGACGCTCCGCTATGGGTAACGCCCCGTATCGTGGCTTAGTGTTGCCACTTAACAAGGTGCGTTCCTTACTAACATATAAATACTTATCTAACTAATACAGGTGACGCCACGTATACTAATGTGCGTTCACATATGCACAGTACGTGACGCCACACCACCCCCACCCAGAAAGATGAACCGATTTAACAGAAATCTGAGAAATCCTTAAATTTGACTCGTCTGCCAGAACGAGTGGTGTATGGTAGTTTTGTAGTTGTTTGTTCGTTTGGAGATGGATCGGGCTGTTTAAGTTTTGATGTGGATGGATGAGTGGGTTTTGTTGGTCTCGCCGGAGAATCAAGGGTTGTACAACTGGCGTGTTCCATGTAAGCCGGCTTGACACGATCAATGCTTACAGCGACGTTTTTACTCTTAATGCCCAAAGTCATTATTTTGCCATCACTGGCGCGATCAACGACTTGGTATGGACCTGTCTACGGTGGTTGTAAGAGGCGTCTGACTGTATCGTCACGAAGAAAAACGTGAGTTGCTGACGAGAGATCTTTGAAGATAAAAGAAGATGGTCTATCGTGGCGAGATGCAGGCACTGGTCGTACCGTCGACATTTTACGTCGAAGTTATATAATAAAGTCTGCAGGATCGTTCGTGGTGTCAGTTTCGGAAACTGGAACGAGCAATTCGCCGGGCAACCAAAGTGTTTCTCCGTAAACCAATTCAGCAGCTGTACCTTTCAGGTCTTCTTTGAAAGCGGATCGCATGCCAAGAAGGACGAAAGGCAGTGCACGTACCCAAGAATCTTGGTGGCACATGAGAGCAGCCTTGAGTTGGCGATGAACACGCTCAATCATGCCGTTGGCGCACGGATGGTATGCCGTTGTTTTAATTTGCTTAGTGGCGAAGTCTGTCATAATGACTGACGGTACACCGAAACGGGCAACCCATTCTCGTGTAAAGGTTTATGCCACCTCTTCCGCAGTGATAGTCCGCATTGGCCAGACCTCAGGCCATCTAGTCGTTCTATCAATAGCTGTCAAACAATATCGGTAGTCACTACAAATCGGCAGGGGGCCGATGATGTCAATATGGATATGTTTGAAGCAACCAGATGGTAAATCGAAATTACCGATAGGGGAAAAATTATGACACGATACTTTGGCGCGTTGACACGCCTCGCAAGTTCGTGCCCAGTCTTTGCAATTCCTGTTGACGGAGGGCCAAACGTACCGTTCAGTCACTAAGTGGGTGCTAGCTCGTGCACCGGGATGACTGAAGTTGTGGACCTTGTTAAAAGCTTCTCTTCGAAAGGGACGAGGCTTGCCCGTGGACACGACACAAGTGACAGAGTTGTTAGTTCCTGGAATATTAACATCGTTCAATTGCAAACTTGACCCTTGAGTACGCAGGAAAGATAGCTCTGAGTCTGATTTTTGTGATTCGGCGAGGGCTTCGTAGTCCTGGTCAAATGCGATAGCGTCGGCGACCACATTGTCCTCTCCTCTGATGTATTTTATGTCAGTCGTAAGCTGACTGATAAAAGACAGTTTGTTTAACTGAGCAGGGGGGAGTTTTTCACGGCGCTGAATAAAAGCGTAGAGAAGCGGGTTATGGTCCGTGAAAATGGTCACTTGTTGGACCTCAAGAATGTGGCGAAAATGTTGTACGCTTTCGTACACCGCCAGTAACTCACGATAATAAGCCGGCCACTGCGTTTGCTAATCTGTCAGTTTCTTGCTGAAGAAGGCAAGAGGGACCCATTTGTCGTTAACGACTTGTTGTAGACAGGACTCAATGTGGACGTTGGATGCGTCAGTAAACAGACCGAGGGACGCGCCGTTGATCGGATATTGCAGAAGAGTGGCATTAGCTAGACTCTCTTTGCAGGCTTTAAATTGCTCTAATAGTAAAGGTGTCCATATAAATGGTTTGGCACCCTTGCCTTTAAGTTTGCCTATAAGTGGTGCCTGGAACAGTGCAGCGCGGGGCACGAATCGACGATAATAGTTTTGTAGCGGCATCTACATCGCTACATGCGAACTACGCATCAAAGACCTGACGTCACTCAACATCCTGACGTCACACAAATCCTGCATCGCGCAATTAGAGTTTACCGCGCGTTGGACATATATACAAGCTTCCCGATTTCAACCACTGGGCAGTTGCCCGCCAGACACGACACCCGTCTGGTCGGAGGATCCTCCCTTTTCTATGGTGGATGAGTGAACTTTACACCCTGTTCCTCATGTCCCTAAAGTTTAACATGCCGAGAAAACGACGCACACCTTGAACTGTTTTAGGAGGGGGAAGTCTAGGATAGTTTGGACACGATCTTGAGGAGGACGGGTTCCCTCGGGATTTATGTGGTAGCCTAAAAATTTCACTTCTTGTCCACCAAGGACACACTTGGAGGGGTTGATAACGACTCCATAGTCTCGCAGGTGTCCGAAGAGAATACGGAGATGCTCGCAGCGAAGAGCCTCATCAGCCGACTGGACGAGGATGTTATCCACATACGGAAAACAGAAATCGAGACCCCGTGTGACCTCGTCGATAAACCGCTGGAATGTTTGACGAGCATTGCGGAGACCGAAGGTCATGAAAGGAAATTCGAAAAAGCCAAACGGAGTAACGATGGCTGTCTTCGGGAGGTCCTCTGCAAATATAGGTATTTGATGGTATGCTTTTACAAAGTCGACGGTGCTGAACATTTCTGAACCAGTGAGGTTGTGGGCAAAATCATTGATGTGCCGGACAGGGTATCTTTCCTGCACAGTTCGCCTTCGTTCGGGTCGCCAAGTGTTGTCTTTTTTTAAGGCCATGTGCAACGGAGACGACCAGGCGCTCTTGGAAGGTCGTGCTGTGCCTGAATGAACCAACTCCTTTTTGGCAGATGTTAATTTTTGAGGGGCCAGACGGCGGGGACGGCAAGAAATAGAAGGCCCATCCGTTGTTTTAATAAAATGTACCGTGTCATGTTTGATTATTCTGGGTAAGCCAGGAGGACGAGCGATTTCTGGGAACTCTAAGAGCCCTTGTGTAGAGGCAGAATTCGACGGGGCCACGGCCTTGACAGTCGGTTGGTCTGATGTAGCGGTGGAGCCAACGGTTGATAGGTTCGTTATGCCGTTGATCAAACGCTTGGTACGGCAGTCTGACAGCAAATGGTAGTATGCTAAAAAATCCGCACCAATGATGGCACTGTTGACTTCCGCAACGACGAAAGTCCAGACGAATTGGTGACGGAGTCGGAAGTTGAGCGTCAAGGTCACCGTGCCGTATGTTTGAATTCTACTACCGTTAGCGGCGCAGAGTTCGTAATCGCAGGACTTTCTTCGATCTGTAAGCCAGCGATGAGGGTAGCAACATATCATATCCGATCCAGTGTCAATAAAAAATTGACGTTTGCTTTCCTGATCACTTACGAAAAGACGGCGGCTGAGAGGTTGTGAGTTGTCGCAATTAGTTGCCGCCACTACTGACTGCTTGTCGGGTTTTCCGACTTCCAGTTACACGGAGAAATGCACTTTTTAGCCTTAGGACCGTACATTTTCTGGTACTAGCAGTATTTAGCAGCCAGGCCATCGTTGGTTCTGCACCTATTTGTGCTTCGTGATCTAGAGTTGTTACGAAACTGGGATCGCCTGGACGTTAATAGTTCTATTTTCCGGCTCAGCTCCTCAATTCGTGCTACCATTTGGTCAGACGAAGGTGTAGCTGCTGATGCGTAGATATTTGCAGGTAATGGCTGAGCCTCAACAATTTTGTCGGTGATGTCCGCTATTCTGTCAAGGTCGAGATCAGCCTGGGCCGCAAGGATGCCTTGCACATGCTGAGGCAAGCGGCGAAGCCATAGCTGACGCAAGATGTTGTCATCAGTCAGTGTATTGCCTGCGAGTGACCGTAGGTGACGGAGGAACTGTGACGGTTTTCTGTCTCCAAGTTGTTCGTCACTAAGAAGTCGTTTAACTCGCTACTCTTCACAAATTGAAAAGCGATTAATTTCACCGGCTGTTTTATGATCGATTTGGCTGGGGATATGACTAAATTTTGTGGCATCCGCTGAAATGCCAGCGAGAAGAAATTATTCTTCAGTTTGAGCAAACCATACTGCTATCCTATCAGTCCACAAGGGTGGCAGCTTGACAGAAACTGCCGCAGCAGTAGCGAAATGAGGCTTAGACTGTTCTTGTAGGGCGCGTAGAGCTACCGTTTCAGCTTCAAGCGCTCCTAAGTCAAAGTCAAAGTCAAACAATTTATTTCAATTAGGCACATAAAAGGCACTTATGAACGTCAAGTTTACAAAAAATAGAATTGATTCTAGTCGCCCCTTCCAAAAGGTAGTTTTCGTATGGAGAAGAATGGGCAAGAAACTCCACCGTTACTCTTTTAAAATGTTTTTACAATATTTTTTATACATTAATTATGTAATTATATGTGAAGACGATGCATCTAGAATAAGATTACTATACCGCGATAGGTAAAAAAGAATGAAAAATAAAGCAATTACAGATAAATAAAATATGTGATAGATACATGGTGCTCACATATTTACAAACATTGTAAAATTATACGATATTCCTAACATTTTAACAAGTAATACTAATAAGTCAGTGTGTGAGTTCAAGAAATCACAGAATGTAAAATCAGTGTTATAAAAAATAACAAATACATACTTAAATAAGCAACCAGTTTGATTTTGTCTAGACTCTAAATTGTCCTATGGAGCAGGACCAGCATGTTTCCAAGCATTCTTATATTGGATATAATCCTCTAATTTTTAATATGCTTGTTTACAGAGTCTACTTTTAATATGAGTTTTAAATTTTCTTTCATTTAATTGTAATATATCACAAGGTATTTTATTGTAACATTTAACACAGTACCCCATAAAAGATGTATGTACTTTAGATAATCTGAAAAATGGTTGATCTATTTTATCTTTATTTCTAGTATTAAAATTATGTCTATCACTTATTTTATTAAAGATATGTAGATTTTTTCTTACATACATAATATTTTCATAAATGAATTGGCAAGGTACCGTCATAATATTAATCTTTTTAAATAGTTCCCTGAGAGATTCGCGACGATGTAGATTATAAATGGCTCTGACAGCTCTCTTTCTACATTCGTACACATTGTCTACATTTATATCTGTATTTTTTATGGTGTACATAATAAAGAATATTCTATTCTATTCTATTCACTTTTGTAAAATAAAGATGGATTCAATGTCAGCAGCCCGACCCTACAGTAAAATACCATACGACATAATACTGTGGAAGTAGACAACCAAAAAAAAAAATACAACATAAAAATAGACCAAACGCGCGGTTTCTACATCTGTTAACCGTCGTATCTTTCTAACAGCATAAGCGGCCGAGCTTAGCCGCCCCGCATGAAATTAACATGATTATATGAGGTCCCCATTGTAATTTCTCGCCTAGCGTGATTCCTAGGAAAACCGTTTGATTAATAAATTCTATACTCAATACTCAATACTCAATACTTTATTGCATTCCATAATGTGAGATAAAACAGTTGGTATGTTAGACATTGTATCAATCATGGACCCTGTCGGGCACAGCAAAGTTAATTAAATGATAGTTTCTCTCCATTCAATATGATGTCACGTGTGTCACATTCGCTACTTCTAACATTAGGTAATTTAAATCTAATGCGTTTGGTTTTTTTTTTAATTTATGATAGGGTGCGATTGCTATCGAAAAAATATACGTATTGATTATTTTTATGTCTAAACATAGTGGGTTATTAAATAACTCGACTTTATAATTGTGGATTAGAGCATCTGTTTTCGGTCGGAGTTTAAGTCGGAGCGCAGATAATGAGGTTTGTGTGGTTGACATTTTTTATCGAGTTTTTTTAAGTTTCAAGTATATTCAAATAGTCTCCATTGTTCAGATTATTTTCTCCGATGAAAAACAGGCAGTAATCGTTCATCGTGAAGTCTTTTAATTTATATTCAATAGATTTCATGAAACCTGTTGTGGTAACTTCTGGCAGTAAATGATGACAAAAATTAAAATATTTTGAGAAGATTTCTTCGATTAGGGGCAGCGTTCACTTTGTGCAATCGCTGCTTATTACGGATAATCTGTTTTTATGTTTTGGTATATACATAGCTCCCACTGTGTTTTTGCAGGCAATATTACACACTTGTGAAGTTGTAAATTTTTGTTTAGTTTGCGTCCATTTGTCGTTAGTTAAATCGGATGTTTGGGTTTCTATAATAAGTATTTTAGATTTTTTGCAAGGAGTGTATCTAATCTTGGACGCATTATTTGAGATAATCGGTGAAAAGTTTTGAGGCTTAGAGTTTTTTTTGCGAGCTGATGGTGGTGGGCCATTTTTCCTATCAGGCGTTAAGCACATCTTTTTACAGGTTTCGATGGTCTTCAAAGATTTTTAGAGATCTGTTTGTAAACGGAAATTCTCGTTATTTAAGTCGTCTATTTCTTGATGAGCACTTGCACGTGATTTGATTTGTTTGTTTTAAGTCGATAACTATGTCATTGTCACTATAGTTATGTAGACTGTCTGGTATGCTCATCATTGTGGTGTCAAATATTGTTTTTTCGTCGTCATTTGTTATATGAGACAAGTTACCTAAAGATCCCGTTTTGTGCGGTTTCCGATTTGTTACGTTTTTATATGTATTATATATATATCATACCAGCGCCCTCTGTTAGCACTAACACGTATTTAACTGTAGATAACTAGTGATACAACATTCATTAAAAGAGATAGGTAGGGTCCCGAGATCCGGGGCGTAACTCCGCTGCCGCAAGAAATCACGGCACAGCGGACAGAGCTCCGGCGGGACCTCATGGCGGCCGGCATGGAGAGTGCGATTGTCGCAACCCAGCGCTGGGCACGCCACAATTGTGGCGATAAGTCCCCTCTTTGAGGAGTGGCTAGAGAGGCGCCACGACGTCCTCACCTTCCGCCTGACGCAGGTCCTCACCTGACACGGCTGTTTCGGGAGGTTCCTGTACCGTATAAGGCGGGAGGAAACGCCCGGGTGTCACCACTGTGTGGATCGCCTGGAGGACACGGTGGAGCATACGGTGGAGGTCTGCCCTGCTTGGGCGGAGCACCGCCGTGTCCTCACGGAGGCGATCGGCGGCGACGATCTCTCGTGTCCAGCCCTGGTTCAGGCCATGGTCCGAAGCGAGAGTGCATGGGAGGCCGTCACTTCCTTTTGCGAAGCAATAATGAGATGTCAGCACCAACTGACGGGGTCCAAAAGGGCCAATGCCTGCCGGGGTTGCGAGTTTGTCCGAAAGGGATATCGCGGCCCCGGCACACAGGTAACGGAAGTAACACGGGTGGGTTCTAGTCAGTAAAAGTCTGACACACCCTCCCGCTCCGGCCAGAGCGGGAGAAGTTATCTGATAATTTCCCACCCTTAAAAAAAAAAAAGGGTCCCGAAATTCGAACCTGGTGCTCGAGTGCGCATTTACACATGTAGCTATCACAGCCCCTGTGCCATGAGGTATTTAGTAGATTAAATTGAAATGAATTAGTGCTTGTCAAGGGTTAAGAAATTTGGTTTTTGGAGCCATTGATTGTTTCCATTTAACGTGGGTACAATTTTGTTTAAAACACAGATTTTTAAAGCACTTTCTTCAATAGAGTTGGAACAATGTCTGTTGGGTTGGTTTTATTGATTTTACTATTTATTTGTCGTTTTAGATTGTAATGGTTTGTTTTTATGTTCTTGTTTGCTATGATCACTACACACTATAATTTGAACATTATTGTTTTTTTTTTATTATTGTCACTTTGATATTCACACCGATAAATAAGACCTTTATACACAGTTTTTTAATATGAGAAACACATAAATACGATTATTAATATTTTTAATTAACTTATAAACACGGAGCTCTTTTACTCAGATGGCAAGCGAACAGCGCTACCCGCGCAACATTTCGTGTCTGTACTGTTGAGCGTTGAGGAGTTCCCTTGTCTGGTGCTAATCCTTGGTTCAGCAGCCAGGTTATGGTGGACTTTAGAACGGACTATCATAATTAAATTGCGTATATAAAATTTCGTTTCTGTACTGTTAACCGCTGAGAAGTTACCTCGACAGTAGCCAATCCTGGGTGCAGCAGCCAGGTTATGATGGCCTTTACAACGGACTATCATAATTGAATGCGTATATAAAATTGTATGTCTCTGCAGATCATGGTGAAATTTACAACGGACTATCATAATTAAATGCGTATATAGCATTTCGAGTCTGCACTGTTGACCACTGGGGAGTTTCCTCATCTGTAGCCAATGCTTGGTGCAGCAGCCAGGTTATGGTGAACTTTACAACGGATTATCATAATTAAATGCGTATATAGCATTTCGAGTCTGTACTGTTGACCACTGGGGAGTTTCCTCATCTGTAGCCAATGCTTGGTGCAGCAGCCAGGTTATGGTGAACTTTACAACGGACTATCATAATTAAATGCGTATATAGCATTTCGAGTCTGCACTGTTGACCACTGGGGAGTTTCCTCATCTGTAGCCAATGCTTGGTGCAGCAGCCAGGTTATGGTGAACTTTACAACGGATTATCATAATTTAATGCGTATATAAAATTTCGTGTCTGTACTGTTGACCGTTGAGGAGTTCCCTCGTCTGGCGTCAATCCTGTGTGCACCAGCCAGATCATACTAGACTTAAGAACGCCTAAGAAAGCGCCTGTTAATGCGTGTTTCCTAGACCTTTCCAAAGCGTTTGATCTGGTGTCGTACGAATTGCTGTGGCAGAAACGATTGAATGATACTTCAGTGGATAGAGAAGTTACATCAATTCTACGGTTTTGGTATAGCAATCAGACAATTGTGTATTTGATATGTGTGCGGAGTGAGGCAGGGCGGCCTGACCTCCCCTGTAATGATAGATGTAAGTTGGAAATAAATAAATAAATAAATGTAGATTAAATTTTCATTTTACAAAAGAGGGCAATTCGCGCGAACTTTAAAATGGGTCCTCGTGAGTCCCTTAGAAATAAATTCAAAGAAATTGATATACTTACTCAGCCTTCTCTTTATATCTTAGCAAGTATTTTGTATGTTCGCAAAAACTTTGGATTTTTCAAAATAAGACGCGATTTCCATAATATAAAAATACACGTAGTAAACATGAAATTGTGATACCCAAATTTTGGTAAGTCATTTGTATAAACATATAAACAGTATTCGCTTTTACAACAAGTTGCCAAAGTCAGTTACAGAACTTAGCGATGGAAAGTTTAAAACCCACATCAAACGTGTCCTTACCAAAAAAGCATATTATAAGATTAAAGACTACCTACGTTGAAGACAAGGAAGTTTGGCAATAATTCCTTCTGCACATGTGGCTTCCGTGGTACCTCATTAACGGCATAACTATGTAAATGTCTATTAACTGCTCCCAAATTACGATAATTATTTTATTTTAACTTTATTTTTTTACATACTTCCTTGACATAATCTTTTTATTATTTGACATTATATACTTACAATATTCTAAGTATTTTTTTTTAATTAAATTTGGTTTGTGACAGCTGTGGTGGCAATCATGTCATTTGGTTTAAATAGGTCTGAGGTGATTGTGAAAACGTTGTAGGCTTAACAGACTGTAGATCTGTGGACCATTTTATACTTTGCTAAGTACCTGGTATTTGTTTATAGGCCTATACTGTCCTCTCATACCTTTTAATACTGTTTTGAAAACATTGTAAAAACCATTTACTTTTAAAAGAGTAATCATGGAGTTTCTTGCCGGCTCTTTTCTATAGGAAACGACCAATTGGAACCGTGAACCTAGATTCTGACGTTTCATAAGTGCACTTGTAGGTTTATGTGAAATAAAATATTTTGAATTTGAAACTAAAATAAGGCGTCGAAAATTATTGTTTGCTAGTTAATTTAATATTACAAGGTTATCCTGTGTATATAATTACAGTGGCGTAACTATAGGGTGGCAGGGCTGGCAAAATGCCACGGGCCACCGACCCAAGGGGGCCCCGGCCCAAGAAGGCCCAGGCCCAAGAGGTCACGAGCTCAGAAATAACCTAAAATTAAATTCAAACGTGACTATTTTTACTGGGACGCTGGAGGGCCCCATTAAAAAAAATTGCCAGGGGCCTCAGATGGTATAGTTACGCCACTGATAATTACCTTATTGTAATTATTATACATGAGCCGGTAGTTCCAGAATAACGAAGATCTCCGATACATTTTCCTCCATATTACATAAATACAATCAATACGTGTGATTATAGCAGCCATCTTTACCGACGTCTCGCGGAGGATTTCCAATTGACAGCCAATTACGAAACAACCGGAGTTCGGCCGGCAGACGGCACAAGGACGGCAGGGGGACGGCATGAGGGCGGGGTCAACTAAAACCAATTCATAGAGATACTCCAAATATTCGGTCAACTTAAACCAGTTCAGACAGATGCTCCAACTGTTCGGATAGCGTTAAACCTTCTAGTATGCACGTACTTTTATTAACAAGGTATTGCACTTCAGATATAAGTAGGAAAATCATGTTACTGCATCAATATACAGGGTGGCAGGGACATCGACGCGCAGCCGGCTACCATGGATTCAGTACATGATTCTGAATCCCACTGCGTTGAAATTATTCGTCGGTTATTTAAAACAAAATCTGCTGTTTCAAAGAAAAGTGCAATACCTGCGCGGTCAAAATGTATGGAACAGCTGTTTTTTTTTTTAATAACCGACGAAAAATTTCATCGCAGTGGGGTTCAGAATCATGTACTGAATCCGGCTTCGCGTCGATGTCCCTAACACCCCGTATAGTTATCTTTGAGATACCATTCGACTGCTACAGCCAAGCAAAACTATGTACCTAGTAGGTGCGTCGTTAGTTGCATGTTGCACTTTAACAGTAAGTACAAGTAGAACTAAGTGCCATATCAGATCGTGGTGCAATCTTGATGTGCAGTGTTTATGATTTTATTTGCAGAGCATATTCATAGCCTGCCTTGGGCACAATTATACAGTAGACAACCAACAGCGATCTCTTGACTAATTAGTTATGTCTCAATTCGATTACTTTAGAATTTCTCTGAAATTTACAGAATTATGTTTCGATTATTCACTCGTAGTAAGTACAGTACATATTAGTAACTAGGGCAGTAAACTGAATTACCTCAACTTAGCACAGAGGACCTCAAGCTTGTACTACTACGGTTTCCCTTCATTTCTCAGAATTTTGCTGTACTGTGTTTCAATGAACACAATTACTTAGTTAGACGTAGGCGCGATATTCTATAGAAATTAATATGATTTAGTTAGCATTAGCGATGAATATCATCCATTCGCCTATCAAATTGATCCTATAAACTATAGAGCGTAGCGTCAGTTCTTGTAGACAGTTTCAGTTTGCGTCTGACCGGTTAGATGTAACCGCAGGGCAACAACAATCGGCTTAGTTGTCGAAACACAATGCTCTTACCATCCGCGTCACACTACAGGCACGTAGAGATGGTTCGCTTAACGAAGAACTTCTCCATTGAACACAAATGTTAAAATTAAAATGTTAGACTCGCCTAGCCTGATAAAGTACCTACACATCACTTAGTCATGTACAGTCTTATAGTTCTGTGTTTTGTTTACAGCAGGTGACAAATACGACGCTTTTTTTTTCTAAAGCCAAACTGTTACTAAATCCCGATATGTCATATACATATACAAACGTCTAGGTACTATATCAATACCTGCATGCTTTCACGTACTGTCCAGACTAGTATATCTGCGCCTACCTTAGAGTATATAACACTGGAGAAGACTTACGAACACTTCCCTTCTGTAAAAGTACCAGAACAAATGTTCTAGTAAGTTCATAAAAACTACTTTCAAATCGATTCTAACGCACTTCGTAAATCATTTTAAAGTCGCGCGGAGCTCCGTGAAAATGCCTATTTGTGATGATAAATGGTGTAAAAAGCGTTCAAATACGTCAAATTTACATAAAGAACTGAATAACTTTCAATATGTTTTTTTTTTTTTTTTAAGATTTAGTCATGTTTATATTGAAATTTAAAATCCTAACCTCATAGTTAATACAATTCGATTCAACCATGATTCAATATAAAACGTATCATGGATCGAGTATTTCCTCGCGTTACTTCTGCGACGTCACCGAGTCTCACTACATCTCGTTTTTATGTTCGTAAAGATCAAAATACTTTTCTTTTGCATTACGAAAATATACGTCAAATCAGCAAAACTTACACGCACTTGACATGCGATTATGTCCTCTAGTAAAAATGTTAACGAGACTACCGTAGGGTTGAGGTCATGGGGTGCTAGGACAGGAAACCTCCCCGTGTGCCTGGAGGCTGGAGTTCCCTTACGGATGCGTCCGGGGGGAAGGCCAGTCTCCGGGACGGTGCACCCTGGGGTGCGGGCAATGTCTCCCCATTAGGTACTGCGTGCCTAAGGGGTCTCGTTGCCCGTATGCCAATATCCTGTCGGAGGAGTGAACGCTCTAACGTGTACTCGTTAAGAGCACACGTTGAGCAGCGTTCTGGTGGGAGCGGGCTCGGCGTGCACTAACCCTGCCGTCGGGCAGGCAGGAGGAAGTCTTTTCTCTTGCCACCGTTGGTCTCGTAGCCCCGAAGAGTGTCAAGGTCATGTCTCTGGCATTTGACGGGGGTCGAGGGTCTTGGCTTAACCGCCCGAGCCGCGAGGTAGAAAACCTCTATAAAAAATCACCCCAAACCTCCAAGCGGCGGCGCACCGTGAGGGAGGTTGATAGCTAGACTAATGGGTAGCTTAATTAGTCACTAGTGCGAACCACTATTTTTTGGTTGGTTGGTTGGATATATTTTTTTACTCGTGGGATCTAAAATGGAAAAATTTTTGAAAGAAAACCCAAGAATCGAAGTCGTGCCAATTTTATTGGCGGAGGACCCGCTTGCCGGCGACGGCAACAAGAGTCGAGGAGACTCCTGTCCCTCCGGGGACCAAGCTAGGTCCGATCGGGACACTGGACGCGGGCGTTTCTGGGGGAAACGCTCGCGTGACGAGAAGACGGACCGCGCAGGATCGGCGGGACAATCCTCAAGCGAGGAAAGCCTGCCGGTCGCTAAGACGCCTACGGTTAGGAGAGGCCGAGGCAGCGCGGTGACCTCGAAACTGGGGCGTGGCAATCGGGGTCGCATCAAGCGGCCCGATACCCCCCCAGGAATCGGCGGGGATAGCGACCCCGAGGTCTCGTCCGGGGCCTCAACTGAGGAGTCGGTAGGGGTCACCGTCCCAAATAAGGGCACGACGGCACGGGCTGGCGCCGCTGCGAACCGTGCCAAGGGAGGAGTGGTGTCCGACGAAGCCGCCAAAGTCGCCGCTGGGGGCTCCAATTCGGAGCGAGCGGCCAGGTTTGCGCCTCCGTTAGACGGTATGTCGGAAATGCGGGCGGAGGTCGCCCGCATTTCGCCACGGAGCTTCTCCAAAAGGAGAATGAGGAGCTCCGAGCAGACCTGGCCGGGCTCCGTGGAGCCGGCCCCCGCGTCGTTCTACAACGCGGAGCGGTGCAAGGGCAGGGCCCGCCCTTGCCGGCGGAGGACCGGGTTTTGGCCCTGGTGCGGAAGGAGCTGGCTGCTTTCAACAGCCGGTTCTCCGTACTGGAGGCCGTGGTCCTGCGCCCTCCATTAGCGGCGAGCTAGCCGGCCTCGGGCCAGCGGAAGGCGGCATCTTATGCCACCACCGCAGCTGCCGTGGCCAAACTAGGTCCGTCAGGGCAGACCAGGGGTGGGGCTGCTACACAGGCAGCGAGGGCCCCGGCCAAGGCGGTGGGGGCCCCGGCCTCGGCCCTGGCAGCGGGAGCTCCGCCCCAGGTTGCGAAACGGCCGCCTCTGCCTCCTAAATCTCCCCAGGCTGACGCCGAGTGGCAAATAGCCGGGGAGAAGAAGAAGGCGGGCAAGGCCAAAAGGGCGGCCAAAAAGAAGGCGAGGCGGCAGCGGCGCAAGGAGCAAAGCGTCGCGGCTAGGCTCCGCGCCCCGAAGTCCGCAGCTGTAGTGATAACACTACAGCCGGAAGCGGAGAAGAAGGGTGTGTCCTACCACGACGTGCTCTCCAAGATTGGGGCGGCGGTGGACCTTAAAGAGATAGGTGCCGCTCAGGGCATCCGGGTAAGGGTCACCGCGACTGGGGCCCGGATGCTGGAGCTCCCCGGAGCGGCCAGTGGCCCGGCCGCTGACGCCCTAGCTGAAAAGCTTAGGGCGTCCCTAAATGCGGACGAGGCCCGAGTGTCCAGGCTCACGAAGTGCGTAGAAATGCGCATCTCGGGCCTGGACGACTCAGTGGCGGAGGAACAGGTGGTGGCCGCTGTCGTCAGGACTGGGGGGTGCTCTGCCGAGCAGGTTAGGGCAGGCACCATCCGTCCTGGCTTCACGGGGATGCGAGCCGTAACGGTGAGCTGCCCCGTGTCGGCGGCCAGGAAAATCGCCGGGGAGGGCCAAAGGTTATTGGTGGGCTGGGTATCCGCGCAGGTCAAACTGCTCGAACCCAAACCTCTGAGGTGCTTCCGCTGCCATGTGGGCAACCACTTGGGAGCTAAATGCACCTCGGAGGTGGACCGCAGCGATCACTGCTATCGCTGTGGTCAGCCCGGTCACAAGGCCGGCTCTTGCGAAGCCACGCCGCACTGCGCCGTATGTGCGGCGGCTGGCAAGCCGGCCGAGCACCGGATTGGGAGCAAGGCCTGCGTCCAACCCGCCAAAGGCAAAGCCAGGGGCAAGCCCTCCGCCACCGCTGTCACCACCGCGGCCGCCGCTACCGCTACTACTGCCACCACCGCTGCCGCTTCCACCGTCGTCGCCGCCACCGCCGTTGACGCCGTGGCAGGGCCTTCACGCGGGGCTCGGGGGGGGGCTAAAATGGACTGCTAATAGGTCCATTACGCCTCCTCCAGGCGAACATCAACCACTGCGCCGCAGCTCAGGATCTGTTGCTCCAGAGTATGGCGCAGTGGTCGATTAACATCGCCGTGGTCGCTGAGCCGTACTTTGTCCCGCCCAGGGATGACTGGGTGCAGGACCTGAGCGGTTCAGTGACCATAATTTCGTCGGCCGCCGCCGGTACCCCGTCCCTCGAGGCCGTCAAGAGGGGACCGGGTTGCGTGGCAGCACGGTTCGGGGAGATTGTCGTGGTAGGAGCGTATTCTCCCCGAACCGAACTCTCGCCGAGTTCCACAACTCCCTTGGGGAGTTGAGAGTCGTCGTCGTCGGGTACCATCCCCTCCCCATGATCGTCCTCGGGGACTTCAATGCCAAGAACGTGGCTTGGGGTTCCCGGTTAACGGACACACGGGGCAGGATGGTGGAGGACTGGGCTCTGGAGTCGGGCCTGGTCGTCCTAAACCGGGGTTCTGTCCCCACGTGCGTGCGGATGCGGGGCGAGTCAGTGGTGGACATTTCGTTCGCCAGCCCCGCTCTGTCACCGCGTGTCATTGGCTGGCGCGTCATGGAGGGGGTGGAGACCTATTCCGATCACCGGTACATCCGGTTTGACGTCTCCGCCCAGACCTCGGGCACGCCGGTCAGACAGACCCCGAGTGGTCCGCGGTGGGCGCTGAAGCAGCTGGACCGGGAGCTCCTCCTGGAAGCCTCGATCGTGCAGGCCTGGGTGTCATCACCGGACAGGCCTGCCGACATAAACGACGAGGCGGAGTGGTTCCGGGAGGCCATGTCCGAAATTTGTGACGTGGCAATGCCCCGGGTCCAGCCCGGACGTGCTCAGCGCCAGGTGTACTGGTGGTCGCGTGAGCTGACCGCTTTACGCGCGGCGTGCGTTGCTGCGCGCCACCTGTACGCCAGGCACCGCAGGCTCCGTATCCGCCCGCCGGATACGGAAGCCATTGAGGCAGAGCTGTACGCAGGATACAGAGCGGCGAAGACCGCCCTCCAAGCGGGGATCGAGCGGGCCAGAGGACTGGCCCGCGAGGAGTCGCTGGAGACTCTGAACAGAGATCCGTGGGGACGCCCATACAAATGGGTGAGAGATAAGCTCCGCCCATGGGCTCCCCCGCTGACGCAGAGTCTCCGGCCCCAGCTCGTGGAGGACGTGGTGAGCGCTCTGTTCCCCTCGCGAGGGGAACATACTCCCCCGCCCATGGCTCCGCCTCCTGCGGTGCCCGATGCGGACCACACCAGGGACGACGACGACGATACTCCGGAGGTGACCGAGGTAGATCTGAGAGTGGCGGTACGTAGGCTGAGTGCCAAAAATACCGCCCCAGGACCCGACGGCTTACCTGGAAAAGCCTGGGTTCTGGCCTTAGAGGCTCTCGGGCCTCGACTTCGGGGGCTCCTAAGCGCATGCTTGGAGAGGGGCCAGTTCCCACTTCGTTGGAAGACGGGGAAACTGGTCCTCATCAAGAAGCCGGGGCGCCCGGCGGACTCTCCGTCCGCTTACCGGCCCATCGTGCTGCTCGATGAGGTGGGCAAGCTCTTTGAAAGAGTAATTGCAGACCGCCTTGTCGGGCAGCTGGTGCAAGTGGGGCCGGATCTGGAGGCGAAAGTCCTCGCGCACATGTGGGAGTTGCGCGAGGAGGCGAAACGCCGGGGTGTAACTCCGCTGCCGCAAGAAATCACGGCACAGCGGACAGAGCTCCGGTGGGATCTCATGGCGGCATGGAGTGTGCGATTGTCGCAACCCAGCGCTGGGCACGCCACAATTGCGGCGATAAGTCCCCTCTTTGAGGAGTGGCTTCAGAGGCGCCATGGCGTCCTCACCTTCCGCCTGACGCAGGTCCTCACCGGACACGGTTGTTTCGGGAGGTTCCTGTTCCGCGTAAGGCGGGAGGAAACGCCCGGGTGTCACTACTGTGTGGATCGCCCGGAGGACACGGTGGAGCATACGGTGGAGGTCTGCCCGGCTTGGGCGGGGCACCGCCGTGTCCTCACGGAGGCGATCGGCGGCGGCGATCTCTCGCGGCCGGCCCTGGTTCAGGCCATGGTTCGGAGCGAGAGTGCATGGGAGGCCGTCACCTCCTTCTGCGAAGCAGTTATGTTCGCGAAGGAGGAGGCGGAGCGCGCGAGGGAGATGCAAGCTGCACGCCCTCGCGGCCCTAGTCGCCGCAGGAGACGCCCCGGGCGTCGGGAGTCGAGAGCCGACTTCCGGCCACCGTAGGCGCGGGCTTGTGGACGGTGAGCAATGGGCAGCTCGCCGTCCGATAAGGACCAGGCCCGTGTCGACGGCGCGTTGTGTTCCACGCGCGCCTCAAAGAGATGTCAGCACCAACCGACGGGGTCGAAAGACCAATGCCTGCTGGGGTTGCGGGTTTGTCCGAAAGGGATAACGCGGCCCCGGCACACAGGCAACGGAAGGAACACGGGTGGGTTTTAGTCAGTAAAAGTCTGACACACCCTCTCGCTCTGCCCAGAGCGGGAGAAGTCATTTGATGAATTCCCATCTTGAAAAAAAAAAAAAAAAGGGTTGAGGTCATGATTGTTTGAAACCAAAATTGACACGTCGATAATTTCTTAGTAAAAATTACTTAGTAATTTTTTTGTTAATTTTTTTTTTGATTGTTCAATGTTTTATAATTTGTTTATGTCCATTGAAGTGGTTGTATATAATTTTTTTTTTTACCTTGACCTATTTTTTTATTGACGTTACTTACTTATTACAAATTTAATTACTTTTATTTAATTGAAGTTATTTTCTCTTCTTATTAAATACATATACAATATATTTTATGCAACAGCTGTTTTATTTCATGGATTCAAGCAAAATTCCGAATGAATATCGATATCGATAAAATAAAAAATAATGTTACGGACTTCTCTTTCCGCTACCGCGTCACCCGCTAAAAGTGACAGACTGTTTTGTTCGGAATATTGTGCTTATGGCTTCTCCAGTGTTATATACTCTAAGGCGCCTACACATATTGTCCTCGTGTCGGTGTGGGTGACATCAAGTCGTGAACATGATAACATGATAGTTGTTCTTTTTAGGGCTCCGTTCCCTATAGGGTGCCAAACGGAACCCTATTACTAAGCCTCCGCTGTCCGTCTGTCTGTCAGCGGGCTGACATGAATCGTAATAGGTAAAAAGATTTTTCTCTTATTAAGAAATTTTCACAGATTGTGTATTTCTATTGCCGCTTTATCAATAAACTAGTCTCTGCCCGCAAGTTCGTCCGCGTGAAATTTTGCCCCCCGACGCACCGCGTCGCATCCCATCGCCCGCCCGCGCTATTACTTCATTTTCGCTTAGCGTGATGTTACATAGCCTATAACAGTGGTGGCGAACCTTTATGAATCAAGTGTTTTTTTTTTTTAAGAAATGTGTGATGAGCCCATAGAAGTGCTGTCAAATAATTTTCACTAAGTGATTATTGGGAAAATAATAAAACTAAATACATTTTATTAAAGTATTATTTCTATGCTATCAATTCAAACCTCTTCATTTATAACACCGCGCCTGTAATCCTAGAAGGGTTAGGCTGAGGTGTACCTACAGTACACCCTCATTTCGGCAGTTCAGTCGCAACTCTTAATTTACTACCAAAAAAATACATTTTGCTCTGTATTATAGTAATAAATGTTTCAGTTATACGTGTAATTCAAATTAAAGTAACATTAGTGTGACTTCTGCTGTTACAGATTAAATGACAAATAACTTATATTAGGGTTCTAAGATGTTAGTTTTAGCAGAATGCATGCTGAACTGGAGTCATCTGCCAAACTATTTCTAAGCGAGTCTTTGATGTCATGTTCCACAATTTAGTTACTCGCATTTTTAAATATTGCTTGTCAATCTTTCTGTTTCAATGAATTCCAACTCTTGCCTTGTTTCAATCCATATTAAACTAGACTGGAAATCGATCAGCTGCATTTCAAATTCATCAACAAATAAAATGAAAAGCGTTTCGATCGGTGGCGTGCTCAAATTATTTTGAGGTGTGCCATCAATGGCACGCGTGCCTTTGGTTCGCCACCCCTGGCCTATAACCATCCTCAAGATTTGGGCTATCCAATGCAAAAATATTTTTTTCCGACCCGGCGGAGATTACCCCCTACATACAAACTTACAAACAAACATACAAATTTTACCTCTATAATTTTATTATCATAAGTATATAAGTAAGTAACTTCATTTATTTTGTCCTGTAGGGTTATATCTGGTCTGTTGTAGTGAATTGTCCTGTCGGTGAGAATGGCGCGATCGTAGTTTTTTTTTTTTTTTTTCTAGAATAGTTTGTGGTGTTTATGTCTTGTCTGAGTGTGTATTTGACTGTAATTTTTTATGAATTACATGTGCCACCTTATTCTGCCTGTTTACTTTTTGAACAGTTAATAAAGCATTCAAAAGTCTTAACATAAAAAAACTGAAGACTTATGGGGGATTTCCGTGGTTCAGATCAGAGATATCATTGACACAATTGCCCCTGTCCTAACAGGCGTATTTAATCAATGTTTAGACAGCGGTACGTTTCCTGATTTAATGAAACATAGTAAAGTAGTACCAATTTTCAAATCGGGTAGTAAGAGTGATCCCTCTAATTATAGACCTATATCTGTGCTACTAGCATTTTGTAAAATGTATGAAAAAATCATGTTAGACCAAATGTTGTCACATTTTAATTCAAATGGGATTTTACATAGTCACCAGTTTGGTTTCACGAAAGGTAGGTCGACGACTGACGCAGGAGTGAGGAGAGAACTCATTAGTCACATTTTGGAATCCTAGGAAAAGTCCCAGGATTCCCAGTTTTTTTGTGACCTCTCAAAAGCGTTTGACTGCGTTGGCCACAAAACACTGATTTGTAAATTATACCACTACGGAATTCGTGGACAAGCTGCTGATCTTGTTCTTTCCTATCTATCAAACAGGCAGCAAAAAGTAAACCTTAACGGGGCGACGTCCTCGGGGTCTCTAGTTGGGGCGTGCCTCAAGGATCAATTGCCCTTTCCTATTTGTAGTTTATATTAATGACCTTCCTTACATGATGGCCAATTTATCAGATATAATTTTATTCGCTGATAACACTTCTCTTATTTATAAAATAGATAGAAAAGATACGGATGTCCTACATGTCAACAATAGTCTGGCAGTTCTTTCGAAATGGTTCGCAGCTAATAATCTTTTAATTAATGCGAACAAAACTAAATGTCTTATGTTCTCATTACCAAATGTACCTCAAGTAGGTATACATTTTTTTTTTAAATCTTTAATTCAGACCTAAATTAGTCCATAAGATGTTAGTGGTTAGTGACAGACTGTGCTTATATGCTATATTAGTGTTGTTAGTACTTGAATTATTTAGTATAATTTAGCACAAACCTATTGCTATTTTCACCCAGTGCCTTTGGATAGGGCAGTCTGGTCTGCCAGCAATCATTTTCAGGATACTGTTACGAGAGTTACGCAAGTGTTGTAGTAAGGAAGCCGCTTTCTTACGAATGATGGCGTGAAAGCCATCCGTGCGAGCTGCAGCAAACATCCCAGACGCACTACAACGCCGCGGCAACCGCAACAGCATCCTGAAAGCATTGTTGTATTGTACGCGCAGGACGTTGTAGGCTCGGCCCCTATATGACACCCACAGGCCGCTCGAGTAGAAGGACTGACAGAACGCCTTAAATAAACTAACTTTGACGTCTGCCGTGTAGCGAGGGAACCTACGGGCGAGCATATTACTCCTCACCGCTAGCGCCCTGCGCTCGTGCTCTATGTCGCCATCATCCCGTAGGTCACTAGTGACAACATGACCAAGGACCTAGGTACTTAAAACTATTCACTACATTAAGTACTACTCCGTTGAGATATACCAGAGGTACATGACGGGGCTGTAGTTTAGGTACCGTAAACACTAAGACCTCACTCTTTTTTTAGTTATATTTAAGGCCGTGAACGTCGTGCCTCCGCATACGTCTCGCAGATCGCGAGTAGCTGCCTCAGTCGTACTGTCTATATGACAGCCGGCATGTGTGCTGCTCAGTCACTCGATAAGATGATTGACGTATAAATTAAATAACAGGGGTGAGCTTAAGCCCCCCTGCCTTACACCACATTCCATTTGATATTCATCCGACAGAGTACCGACCCACCTTACCCGATTTGTTTGCTGAGCATACCAGTATTAAAACATGTTGGCAAGAAACGAGATGCTATTACGGAAACTGTATTTCTAGGAATTACTTACTACATTCATTCATACATAAGCAACAAGATCAAATCAGCCGATAATAAAATAAAGACGGTTTGGAAAATTATCAATGACGAAACAAACAGGAATAAAATACATAATAATGATTTCACACTAGAAACTTCACGGAGTCTCATAAGCAATAAGCACTAACAAAGAAGTTGCTCAAGAATTTGTAAATTTCTTTACCAGTATCCCACTTAAAACAACTGAAACCTTACATTCCTCGCCCTCGTGTTCTGTTGGAGCAAAAGTTTCATCCTGCCCGATTGAATTTAAATTCAAGCATATAAACCCCATAATAGTAATAAAAGCTTTCAAGCAAATGAAGATCAACAAAAATTTAATATATTTATAAATAAACTAAAACAATACCTAATCCATAAATGCTATTATAATATTAATGAATATTTTAATGAAAAATTAAATCAATAATTAAAAATAAATACCAAAAATAATAAATGAATTAAAGTGGAAGTGAGTAGTGGAAAAACATTTATATTTTACTTTTTTCAAATTAATATAATATTAGCCCTCTTTCTCTATCCTATTTTGCTGTGCCCGACAGGGTCCACAATGATCTAAAATTATGTTTATTTTATAATGTCCCTACCACCTATGTTAACATTGTGGAAATCAATAAATAATATATTGAGTATTGAAATTAACCGAAGATCTATGGGGAATGTCAATCAAAGTTTGTATCTCCATTATTGAGACTATAGCGCCGTACTTAGCCTTAATATTTAATTTGTGCGTGGATCAAGGAGTCTTCCCTGATCTAATGAAATATAGTAAGGTAATACCACTTTTCAAATCCGGTGACAGTAAAGACACCAATAATTATAAACCCGTATCCGTGTTGCTAGTTTTATGCAAGGTGTTTGAAAAGGTAATGCACAATCATTTTAACACCAATAAAATCTTACATGATCATCAGTATGGTTTCACCAAGAGACGTTGTACGACCGACGCCGGTGTCACCTTATTAAAACACATATTTACGGTGTGGGAAGAGGCCCAAGACGCCACAGATTTTTTTTGTGACCTCTCCAAGACATTTGACTGCGTCAACGACGAAACCTTATTCTTGAAATTCGAGCATTACGGGCTTGGAAAACTTGCGGTCAGTTTAGTAAAATCTTATTTAAATGATAGACAACCGCAAGTTCAAATAAATGGTGTCAATTCAATCGGTTTAAAAGTAATAATAGGTGTACAACAAGGATCAATATTGGGTCCTTTTCTCGTTTTAGTTTATATTAATGATCTACCCCATTTGTTAAAAACTCAACCACATGGTGTAATTTGTTGACGATACTTCCTTAATTTTTTAAATTAATAGACGTGCATCAAATCTTGACGACGTAAATAACGCCCTACAGCAGGTCCAAAATTGGTTCACTGCTAATAAATTAGTGTTAAATGGGAAAAAAACTAAGTGCATAAGATTTTCTTTACCAAATGTCAAAAGTAGTAATTGTGAGATATTATTGAATCAAGAGAAACTAGAATTCGTCGATAAAACTGTTTTCCTAGGGATCACGCTCGACTCAAGGCTTCAATTGGGTCCTCATTTAACATCCCTAGTGATTACCTTTAAACCCTCAAACCTAGTCTAATTTCTGATATACCTCCCACACTTAGTCTAATTTCTGATATACCTCCCACACTTAGTCTAATTTCTTTATACAGAATGTTCATAATGGTTTCAACACATCAGTAGGACCAACGGAAATAACATACCCTCGTGGACCTACTGGTAGGACAAAAAAGTAGGTCCACGAGAAAACACCCCCTTTCAGGACGGTTAAGTTCAGCAGCATATGCTGTGAGAAAAATCTGTCAATTTACTGATGTAGGTACCGCGAGGCTAGTCTATTTTAGTTACTTTCATAGTATTATGTCGTACGGTATTCTACTATGGGGACGGGCTGTAGACGTCGAGTATGTTTTATTCTGCAGAAAAGAGCCATCAGAGCGATATATGGCCTCCGCAGGCGCGACTCTTTAAGGGAACTGTTTAAAGATATTAACATCATGACGGTACCTTGTCAATTTATCCATGAAAACATTATGTACGTAAGGAAAAATCTACATCTTTTTAGTAAAAGATATATAGATAGATAGATAAAACATTACATAAAAGAGGTGCAAGACACAATTATATCACTAGGAATAGGGACCAATAAGTTCAACCGGGTTTCAGGCTGGCTGGCTGGGGTTTTAAAATATTACAATAAAATACCGCCGCACATACTACAACTGAATGAAATAAAATTTAAATCTTATATTAAACGCACACTATGCAGCCAAGCATATTTTAAGTTGGGGGATTATATCGCTGATAAAAATGCTTGGCTCAAAGCTGATCTTGCTCCACAAGGGCGCACAAACTAATTGATTAGCATATGAAAATACTGTTGGAGCTGCTGAAGATTTGAAAAACTATCTTTGGATTGTATAAATTCAATCTCTTAGCATTGTATAATTGCATAGCACATGTGTGAGTACTATGTTCCAACTATCATTGAATGTGCCCTGCCGGCTAAGAGTACGTCATGCACACTCTAATGTCTCGCTGACGGGGTGGCGCGTATGTTGGATCACTTAGCTCCCTTCAAAATGGTTGAGCTGAATGGTGCTAATCCATGCGTCATGTTCGTGAACGGGTGCCGTCAGTAGGGACTAGGGACTGGTCATCTCTTAGCTACCACGGCTTATTTTAATTTAATTTAATTTTTGAATTGTTTTTTTTTTATTTCTGTTACGGACGCTTTTAACATTTTGCATCGTTCTCACATGTATAACTTCAACATGAATGATGTAATCCATATTTTGTAACCATATCATTATTTAAAAGAGTGTCCGTGGGGTTTCTTGCCCGTTCTTTTCCATAGGTACCTACTACGCTTTGGAATAGGCATCTAGCTTCATATTTCTGACTGATCGACCCCTTGACAATTCAAAAGTGCCTGTAATTGGTTTATTTGAAACAAATGCTTTGAGTTAGAGTTTGAGTTTGATTCGAGATTGCAATGGGGCGCCCACATTAGAGCTCTTTCAGGTAGATTAAGTTCAGCTGCATATGCATAAAGAAAAATAAGGCAGTTGACTGATATAGTAGTATATGTAGTTTCTTGCCGGTTCTTCTCAATAGGAAACGACCGATTGGAACCGTGCACATAACTTCTGACGTGTCATAAGTGCTCTTGTAGGTTTATGTGAAATAAAATAGGTATTTTGTATTTGAATTTGAATTTAAATCACGCCGACAAAGTGGTAAAATAAATACAAGAGATTTTTTTTTAGGGTCCCCTACGCGTGAAGTGCGGATGTTTTTTTTCCTCATCTACCGCATGGTGTGGGGTATTGTTGGAAAGGTCGTTCAAAAATATTGTGATTTTGAGAAAACCATTTTTGGATTAAGGGATCCATTTGCAAAATATTAAGCTTTTAACTGCAAACTTTTGTTAGAGTCAAGTGTCCTCCTCCTGCCAGCTAAATAGTTGTACTTGGATTTGTGAAAAAAATCACAAAACTTTCACAGCTAAGTAGGTACAATCACAGATAATAACCGACCAACTTAAATTTGCTGTTTGAAAAACATGTTCTCCCATACATTCAGTATAGAAGAACATGTTTTTCAACTACAATGTTAAGTATGTTCTTGGGATAAATTTATCCCAACTACGAAACCCTTCATTGTGCGTGGTTGTGCTATATTGCTTTGCAAAGTAAACATTAATAACAAATTAAGAAAGAGATTTTGAAAACATAATTTTCTAGTCATTCCTACCTTTGAACTCAACGCCATCTGCTTAAGTTTATCTGAAACATCTTCAGAGCGTGTGTCGAGTCGAGAGCGCTCACTAAACAAGAGTGCGAGAAGCATACCAAATATTGTACTTGATTGCACAGCTCACAGATGGCGGTAGTATAGCTGATATTGAAAAAGTTTTATTGCATTGAACAAAACTATAAAATGAAAATGTCATTACTTGTAGACCTTGTATATTGGTGAAAATTCTTATAACCTGACGCATTTTAACGTAAAACTGCCTTATTGATCTAGTCATTACAAACGTGACTGAAGTTTTTTCCCGGGTTGAGGAAAGTATTTAAGTACCACCTTATCTTTGGAACCGTGCTGAATAAACGGCTCACGGCTATTAGGACTCACCATCTGCATCCTCATAATTAACTGCCTGTTTTCACTCACTACTGAACATTATAGGGCTCCTTGATTTTATGCCATGCGTCCCTGGTCTATACAAGTCTCACCCAAGTCTGACCACCGGTCCCTCAACCATCTGGCTGTTAGTCTGACCTGACAACACTTCCATCTTCTCTCGGAAACCACGACTTTTAGGATTTAAAAGTAAACGGTGAAAATTGGAACCTTATTTTATTCATAGGTACTTCTCTAAATTCAGTTGTGTTGTGTATTTTATAAAGTATAATCCACTAACCCGCACTGGGCCCACCTGGTGGATTACGGCCCACTCCCTGTGTATTCCTAACAGTGGGAACATTATAGGCTATGTATAGAGGAGCAGCACCAGCAGTCTTGAACACCTGACCGGTTAACGCCTCAGGACAACCAAGGAAAGAAACGGAGTAGCTATATCAACTATTATAATTGTATCATCGTGATTGTAATGCGGTGACAGTTTCATTAAAGCATTGTCTAAAGGTCATAACCGGTACGACACACATTTTGGTTGAATGTAAATAAGTAAGCAAATCAGGTCGTCCATATTTATTAGGTTGCTCATTATTCAGTACAGTTTGCATTATAAATTAACCTACTAAATGGACGGCGCGCTAACTGCCATTATCTGAAGCCTGATGAGCTTCACTGCGAGTGTCGTTATAGCGTGACTGGTGTCACCACACCTCACAGCTCCGTGCAGAAGGACCACATGCTAAAACGAACTTGAATGCACAATATAACACACAAACATACTACGCTATAGGTAATGCGTAGCAGTCTTGATTTCCTGCGGTAGCGCATCACACGTCGTTCACTATGTTAGTTCTGGTTGTCGTGTTTGCTTGCCGCAGGAAGTGGATCTTCTGTGTCCGTCTGTAGCGTGTGGTGTTGTGTGTTGCGCTATCAGTCCGCGAGATGTCACAGTTCAGGGGCTATCGCACGATTTATTATCTGTGGCGATAGCGCAGCGACACTCTGCAACACTCACACACTCACACATGTACGTGAGTGTTGTCAACCACACTCGTCATTATAGATTGTGTTTTAATATCAAAAACATTTTTTTTAATGAAATATAATACTTTATGATTTTGAGCGCTGCCCCGGCTTCTTCATCTTGCTTAGTACCTACGATAGAGTTACGGTTACTACAAAGCATGTGTGTGAAGTATCATAACTAAGTTTAATGTCGGTAGGTACTTCAATTGGTTCCATCGGGCTTGCCCAACCAACACCACTCTCACTAATTAAATAAATGTAAAGTCTACCTAGAAAATATTATTTCCGAACTAAGCCTTCATTTAAAAACCAAAACTGAAAACGTTTCTTGGTGTGTAATGAATGATGCTCTACATGCGATGATCTCCCTCAATGCGACCCGCATCCTAAATAGCAGCCTCGCTAATGCACGCACATGCATGCATGCGTTCTCGCTCCGGTCGTGGGTAGCCTCGTGAGCTCGTGCCAGAGAGAAGAGATTAACGGGTAACACCTGGTTCCTACTGACAACAAACTGCAATCACCAATCTAGTGATAATTTTGGCAAATCTTCTATAAGGGTTCCGTACCTCATGAGGAAAAAACGGAACCCTTATAGGATCACTCGTGTGTCTGTCTGTCCGTCTGTCACTGCCAATTTTCTCCGAATCTAATGGACCGATTTAGTTGAAATTTAGTAGACATATGTATTCATGTGACCCAAACACGGACGTGTAACGTAAATAAATTAATTTTGAATGTTCGGATTACTTTAGGGGGCAAATAAAAAAATTAAAAAGTTTTGCAAACTGAACCGTGTGACATATCAAATGAAAGGACTTGTTGCGAGGATCAAATTGTTTTTTTAAATAATTTTAAACTTTTAAAGATATTTAAGATAATTTATGAAAATTGACCATTCCCCCCCCCCCCCCCTTTTCTCCGAAACTATTGATCCATAATTTTTGAATAAAATGCAGAGAATGGTTCTTTACTCATAGGTTACAGGAAAACCTATAAGAAGTCTATGGTCTTAAAATAACATAGTGAATCTCTCAATATTGTTGTTGCAATGTTTATTTTGTTCTTGGGATTAATTCATCTCAACTACGGAACCCTTCATTGAGCGTAGTCCGACATGCACTTAGCTAGTTTAAAAAAAATTAAATAGTCTTTGTAAGAACCCAATAGGAACACGGACGTGTTCCACGTGATACAGTAATACCGTCTAACACAATTTCCTAGCTGTGTCAGTATTTAGAACATGTTAGGCTAGCAATGTGCAGTCAGTGTAAGGTAAGACTCGCCAACGACTTTCACTGCACCAGACAGAAACCCACTGCCAGCCTTTTGTGGACAGAAGCCAAACATTAAATGAATACTCCGTTGTATCAAGATCTAAGAAAGGTGGTCTAGCATTTCAAGAGATCATACACCGGTTATTGTTCTACCGTGAAGTTTTCTCAGAAATTGTATTGTTCGAATCGCGTCGCGCTAGTCTGCACCAGGCTTTACTTTAACTCATACTCAACTCGAAAGAATTTATCTAGATGACACTTTCTTGTTTTAAAAATCATTTATTCATAAACTACTCTTCGTAGATGTAACTGCTTGAGCATTTTTTTTTTTGTTAAGCTTCATGCAGACTACCGCGACGCGACTGCGCGACGCGACACCGGTTATTGTTATACCGTGAAGTTTTGTTAGAAATTGTATTGTTCGAGTCACGTCGCGCTGATCTGCACGAGCCTTTAAATTTATAATAATACTATAATATTTTGTAATTTGTTTATTGTAAGGAGCCCAAACTCTAAACGTCAACGAATTATAACGTTGCTAAATTGAAGGGTACAACTGTGACGTAGCATGAAAACTGAAGTAACAGGTTTTACGTTTAGTCGGTTACTTGACAGCTGTCTCGTCACGTGTTTTTTTTGTTTACCTTTATTTAACTACCTAAAATTATGGAGTATAAGTAGCTTTGTCAAGCTACTACCATGTTTTACTTTACCTACTATTAATCCTAAAGTTTATTTGTTGTAACGTTAATGAGAAGGTTCATCAAACCCAAACTCAGACTCAAAGCATTTATTTCAAATAAACCAATTACAGGTACTTTTGAATTGTCAAGGGGTCGGTCAGTCAGAAATATGAAGCTAGTTGCCCATTCCAACGCGTAGTAGGTTTCTATGGAGAAGAACGGGCAAGAAACTCCACGGACACTCTTTTAAACCAAAATATTGGTTACATCATTCATGTTATAATTATACACGTGAGAAAAATGTAGAAAGACGTGCACGTTAAAAGTGTCCGTAATAAAAAACAAAAACAATTCAAAAATTAAAATGAATTCAAATAAGCCGTGGCAGTTAAGAGATGACCAGTCCCCACTGACGGCGCCCATTCACGAACATGACGCATGGATCAGCACCATTTAGCTCAACCATTTTGAAGGGGGCTAAATGGTCCAGCACACGCGCCACCGTCAGCGAGACATTAGAGTGAGCATGACATACTCTCAGCCGCCAGGGCACATTCAAGTCAATAAAAGACATACCCAGTACCTAAATGGTAGCTTTATAGTCGGTACATAGTACTCACACATGTGCTATCCAATTATACAATGCTAAGAGATTGAATTTATACAATCCAAAGATAGTTTTAAAAATCTTCAGCAGCTCCAACAGTAATTTCATATGCTAATCAATTAGTTTATGCGCCCTTATGGAACAGGACCAGCGTTGCGTTGAGCCAAGCATTTTTATCAGCGAAATAATCCCCCAACTTATAACATGCATGGCTGCATAGTGTGCGTTTAATATAAGATTTAAATTTCATTTCATTCAGCTGAAGTATGTGGGGAGGTATTTTATTGTAACATTTTAAACAGTACCCCATGAAAGACGAGTCCACTTTAGCCAGTCTGAAACCCGGTTGAATTAATTGGTCCCTATTCCTAGTGATATAATTGTGTCTTGCACCTCTTTTACTAAAAAGATGTAGATTTTTCCATACGTACATAATATTTTCATAGATATATTGCCAAGGTACCGTCATGATGTAAATATCTTTAAACAGTTCCCTTAGAGAACCGCGTCTGCGGAGGCCATATATTGCTCTGATGGCTCTTTTCTGCAGAATAAAAATAGACTCGATATCTGCAGCCCGTCCCCATAGTAAAATACCGTAAGACATAATACTATGAAAGTAACTGAAATAGACTAGCCTCGCGGTATCTACATCAGTAAATTGACGGATTTTTCTCTCAGCATATGCTACTGAACTTAGGCGTCCTGCAAGAGATGTTAAATGAGGACCCCATTGCAACCTTGAGTCGAGCCTGATCCCCAAGAAAACAGCTTTATCGACGAATTCTAATTTCTCCCTATTCAATACTATGTCACAATCACTACTTTTAACATTCGGTAAAGCAAATCTAATGCATTTCGTTTTTTTCCCATTTAATACAACATTATTAGCAGTGAAACAATTTTGGACCTGCAGTAGGGCGTTATTTATGTCGTCAAGATTTGCACGTCTATTTATTTAAATAAATTGAGAAGTATCGTCAGCAAATGTGGTTGTTTTTTTAATAAATGGGGTAAACTAAAAAGAGGACAGGACCCAATATCGAGCCTTGTGGAACACCCATTTTTACTTTTTTGTTTTTTTTTCACATGTAGGTAAGGGGATTGGCAGTGGGAAGTAACCTTAGCAAAATTTTATAGAATACCTAGATTTGTGAAGATATAGCATCACCATTTGTCACAATAGTTCTTACTCCAAATGTATTGTGTATAGTGTATACAACTGAGCTGAGCACGTCATCATGTCGGAAGCGGTCACTCGATAACAACTTTAGTATATACTTACCTACAGCCACTTCCGATGAGTGGCAGGCAGCCTGGGAAATGTATAGGTACCTACAGCTACTACAGAGAGAACTATTCAGAGAACGACTAAACACACAGAATCATATTTGATGTGATTAATGACTTTGAGAACCCAACTTTACTTAGGTATTTCGAAGATATTTTTATTTTATTTTATTGTACTACACTAGCAACTACAATAAACAAAACCTAGCACTATGTTTCCGAAATCAAGTAAAACAGCATGATATCGAATGCGTCATAAACCCACTAGTTTTTGCAGTACTGGCTGCAGTCAAGTCTTGTTTACGACACGGTATAGGGCAGTGGTGCCATGTACGGACTCCGAGGTAGTTCAGCAGGCTCCTAAAGTATGCAATATTTAACACTTCAATAGTTCTACCCACCATCAATGTGTCGCATAGATACGTCCAAAGCAGATACCACACGACGTGCTATCCACGACGAGGACACAGAGCGACTCCTCATCACTTACAGCCTGTTTATAAGCTTGTATGGAAAACTGATACATAAAAGTCATTTGTTATCAGCCGTAGGTAATGATCGATCCCTTGTTATTCTGCTAACAAGTAGGTTAACCTTTCATTTCTAACAATCATATTATATAGGTACTTATGAAAAAAAATAAAAAAAATATTAAATACAAACTAGCTAATGTATCCATAGAGCTATAGTCTAAACATTTGATGAATGAGTTGTCGACAAAGTACATCGATTCGATATCAATCGTGTTACGACTGTAAACCATGCTGCCGTGAAAGTTACTATCATCTTGCAATTGACGATCCTAATTAATGTTGAACTACCCGTGTGCCGGCGCCGAGCCCTGGGCCGGGGAACCGGGGGCCCGAGGGCCGGTAGGATAATATTGTTGTGTGCCCGAGGGCCGGGGGCCCGGAGCATACCCGCGGCGCAGACGGGCATCGTTCACTTGTTAGCGCCATTCACACGGCGCCGCTCATTACCGCTCGCGACGCGCCGCCCCGAGGTAATCAACACAATAGATACTAATCGCTATTTAATTGATCCTAATGAAATCGGTGATCAATATCGACAGTCAACAGGGATAAGAATGCTTGTGAATGTACCGTCTACCGTGCTACGAATAAGGCGCAAAAAACCTTTACATAATAATTTTGTTTTTATTCAATCTAAAAATATCCAAAAAAAAAAATGGAAGGTAATCTGCATGTTTATACGCTGTTACTTAGATTTGCATAAGCATAACAGTGTAATTACAAGCTAACCACGCACCAACATATTCAAGCGATTTGTTTTACGTATATATTGCTGAGGTCACGACCAAACTATTTGCGGATCATTCCAACTTCATCCGCAGCCAATCGGTCGATTATTTGGATTATCACGTGTTCTTACGTATTGTAAAACCTAGCACTTTCATTATTCTTGATCCTGCTTTTTGCTGGGCATAAACAGCTGAGTATGGTAGTTCAGACTGAACGTAAATTCTGCAATGTGAAGGTTATGATAGCTTAGAAGTGTAGTATCTGGTGTCCGAATGGCCGGCAGACAACAGCTGGGTAGGTCACCATTGACCCAGTCTCAAGTCTCCATCACCGCGCCGGCTGCCGAGCGCCAAACTCGTGATGCTAACTGCGGCTAAGAACTAAATTACCAAAAATAGGTAACTTTGCCCGATGCCTTAAATATCACGAACGCCTGTGAGGAGCCGGCATTAGTAAATTCCCTTGAAACCCTTTGATTTTTTAGGACCTCTGAGAACTGCAATAAAGCAATTCAAAATAATCGATAAAATAAACGGAAATAAAAAATGTCAGCAAATACAAATATTCTTATTCTTACTTTATTGCAATGTTTACTTACCTACAGTGTTTAGGAGAAAAGCCATTGCAGCCATACGTCGGGGTATCGAACTAAATGTTTAATTAATAACTAACTTACTTTACTTACTAACTTACTTTGTTTAATTAAAGAGATCATCGGCGCCGCCCAGTAGCGCGATAGTGCACTCCTTACATAAACACCCGCCCTTTACGTAACAAACTGTATACCGCGCACCTAACGGCGGTTATTATACAGAGTGTTGCCCAAAACAATGCGCGCTGGTGTGGAGCAATCATATCAATGTTAATTGAAACGAGTTTCAATCAGTGAGGCAGCAAGGGGGAGAGGAGGTGGAGGGGCGTCAGCAAGTCCGAAACCTCACATAACAAGTAGCTACATTTAGAAGGCACACTCTATTCAACAGCGTTTGCAAACAGGCTCAAGCTACATAAGTGCGAGTTGGTTGCGCCCTGATTAACTTGTACAGGTGTACCTCGGCCAAGCGACCATGACCCACCTCAAGACTGTTCTGCTGGCTGGTACGAGCATAGGCAGCCGGCCTTATGCCCACTACCTAAATTTGACAACCGTAACGAGTTTGCTACTGGGGCAGTGTGGCCTGCCAGACTGAGTTCACGCCGGAACTGCTAGCTAGGAATATCCAGGTGTTTATTTAACAGACAATAAGCAAGGCCTGTGCGGCTGCTAGTGCGCTCTCTACACGTCGCCTGTCTCGGGGCCGATGCACGCGGCGGCCCTGACCCGCCGCCGAATACTTCGGTTTAGCGTCAGCACCTACTTACCGACCAGCCCGACCGGCTAGCTGATCGAGTTATTCACACACTTTCAAGTCACGGTATTTCATATACCTATCGCTACCTACCTGTTGATTCGCTTCCGTGCTACTGACACTTAAAATACGGAAAGTTCTGTCCATTTCATAAAAAAAAAACATTTTCATTTCAGAAAAAATCGTACAAGTGTTGGAAGTTTCGGCATGGCACCCATATTTCATAATGTGATAAGGATAACTCCATTTTTGCAGATCATTGTTTTTGATTGTGTGTCCGCCTCGGGTAGGTACGAAGCAAGATAAGAAATAACGAGTCTGTTTAGTATGCTATCGACTCCACACGGGCATCTCCAATTCTTCATGTTGTACCCTGGCTTAACATCCAGCAACGCTGTGTAGCGGACACTATGATTACTGTTTGCTTCTCCAATGATCTGTTCTATTTTATTTCGTTGCGAGACACAGACAGTTGAATCATTTCTCTAAGCACTCTTCTCCATTGTAGTTTTTGGCTTACAAGAGTTGCAGTTCTTTGTAAATAGGACGGAGGGCATTTCCAGAAGAAACCTATCCTATGCTGTGCGAGAAGTAGGTCTTCTTATCAGCAATTTCTGAAAAAAAAGATTAAATAATTATGATATTGATTACATAACCGCTCATTATTAACCGTTGGTCAGTGTGCAGCGAGATACTTCACAAACACTAATCTCGGCACATCTCGTGCTCGTGACGTACATCTGTGGATCAGCTAAAATTGTCTGCTCATTGGAAACGGTTAAATATTTTATTTATAGACACGTATTTACATAATTTAACTACTTACAGACTTAAAATAATTATAAAATGGATAATTAATAATATCATTGGAAATCGATTTGCTAGATTATTATAATATAAGTAGCAACGGAAAGATTACCTGCGTATATTTATCATTATCTCTGTATAAATTGCTGCTTCTGAACTAAATTTTAAAAGGATTAGTGTAATGCAGTGTATTAGTTGTATCTGTCAGTGTCTTATCACTTCCTGATAAGATATAGATTAGCAAAACAATTAATTGTTATTGTTATCTGCACGTGGCGACAGAGCAAGGTCTTCTCAACCTTCGCGAGCACCTGCTCAGCAATGAAAGAATAACAAGTACCTAACGCCGCTGCAGGCCCTACACCTAGGCCATGCTATCCGGATATCCAAATTATCCGGATATCATTTGTTTTACTATCCCGATAAAACTACTTAATTATAATTCCTTTAATAATGCGGATAATTCCTTTTGTTCCTGTTTTATACTTTACTACATCAAAACAGTAATAATATAACATTTTACACTGTTTTAATAAAATAGGTATTCGTAATCGTGAAAATTCATGCGATATCTTCAATAATCCATCTAATGACACAATTACAAGATTCATCATAACATTTAAAGATGCTTTTTCCCGTAGCGAGCGAAGCGTCTCTGCATCAAGTGTGTCAGTGTACGTACTCTACAGGTCGTATTTTACAACCAATCTGGACGAATTTTGGCATACAGGTTTTACGAATTTTTGTTTCTTTTTATGGTTTGAGATTATTTTATTGGAGGGTACTTCTTTCAAAATGGGGAAAAAAGGGGGCTAATGGATATCTCCGCCTTATGAGATCTGATTTCGAGGATTCTCTTTTTATTTGAAAAGTAGTAACTCTAAGTTGGTCTCAAAAAAAATTGGTGATAATCTGATGAGGAACTTCGGCTTGATGAACAGAATACCTCCTCAAATGCAGTAAATTGCTCACTATTTATTAAAACCTATTAGTTATTTTTCTGGTTTTTAGGGTTCTGTAATCAACAAGGAACCAATATCGTTTCGCCATGCCCGTTTGCCTGTATGTAAACCTGTGCCTGTGTGTCTGCCTACTAGAAAGCTGTAATTTGGCATGGCCCCATACATATTATTCACGCCGACAAAGTGGTCAGTAAAACAAAAGCATGATATTTTTTTTTTTAGGGTATCTCCCCTCCTTACACGTATTTTTTTTTCGCGTTTGAACCACGTTGGGGGGGTGTCGTGTGGATATATGAAAACTATTTTTCGATTCAGGGATACGTTTGCGAAATATTAAGCTTTAAAGTACTAATTTTTGTTAGACTCAAGTGTCCCTGCCAGCAAAATGGTTGTTATTGGATAATAATAATATGTGAAAAAAACACGGCAGTAGAATATATGTATAACGAAAATAAAACGAAAACTATCACAGCTAAGTACGCTTTACAAGTTAACGAATAATAATCGACCAACTTACATTTGCAGTTGGAATGTATGGGAGAACATGTTTTTCAACGACAATGTTAGTTTGTTCTTGGGATAAATTCATCCCAACTACGGAACTCTTCATTGTGCGTGGTTCAAGCACATGGTCGGTTTTTACAGTTGAATTTAACGTATTGAACGATGTCATGTTTTTCGAGATAGGAAAAAAAGTAGGTCATCGCAGCCAAATCATAGAAGAGCGTTGGTAGCATAAAATATTTTCGAACTCTACAACTACAAGCTATCGTTCATGATTTGTTCCTGCAGGTCTAGTCCCTAAACACGAAATCAAAAGATTCGGCCGAAGTTACGAGCGATTCCTACTACTTATCACCCACGGAGATAAGATTAATTTTGGGGCCCGATCTATGAATTAATGGTATCTATTTGTATAGTTAGTTATTATTTTTAGTACCTAGTGTAAATAGTTATTAATATGATTTAATAATATTTGTATACAGCAGGACTGTATACAAATATTATTAAATCAATAAATATAAATAAAAATACTACTTACAGAATTAATGGTAGTGTTCAGGGTCTGATGATAGAGCCGGAAGGTTGCCAAAGAAACTCCTCAACTAAACAAGTTAGAACCATCGTTTTTGGACTAGACTATGTATTGAAAAGTGCTTTTACACTAGGTGCTGTCCAGGTCCATAAGAACTCCTTAACTAAACAAGATAGCCCGTTGTTTTTGCGGTCGTTGGTTTTGTCTTGCCAAGTACTATAGCCCAAGGTGTAGTCCAGGGCCTCATGGTAGATCTGGAAGGTCACTATACTGATGAGCCCCATTGTGTTTAGGACATACCAATTTGTTTCGACAAGTAGGTACGTTTGACCAATGTTGTAGTCTAGGGTCTGATGATAGTGCCGGAAGGTGGGATAAGTCCCCCTCTTTAAGGAGTGACTAGAGAGGCGCCACGGCGTCCTCACCTTCCGTCTGACGCAGGTCCTCACCGGTCACGGTTGTTTCGGGAGGTTCCTGTTCCGGATAAGGCGGGAGGAAAAGCCCGGGTGTCACCATTGTGTGGATCTCCCGGAGAACACGGTGGAGCATACGGTGGAGGTCTATCCGGGTTGGGCCCCACCGACGTGTCTTTGTGGAGGCGATCGGCGGCAGTGATCTCTCGCGTCCGGCCCTGGTCCAGGCCATGGTACGGAGCGAGAGGGAGTGGGAAGCCGTCATTTCTCATCTAATTCAATAAATTAAATTCATATAACTGGAGACTGTAAACCTAGATTATTTTTTACAAAAGGTGTAAGTATCAGATACATTTTTTTTTAAACAGGTACCCCATAACCTATATTAGAAAACATGTTTAAATTAGTCAATAATGAATGGAAAATCACACATAAATAAATTCTATATAAATTATGTCCTAGGTATTTAAACTAATTCACCTTGTCTAAGGGTACACTATTTAGACGTATGGGTGGTACATAATTGGGGCATATACAGCCTCAAGACAATGTACTGACTTTTCTCAATATTATAAACAAGTCCATGTTTAACAGCGTAATCCTCACTTGTCGCTATCAACCTCCTTAAGCCACAAATCGACGCGCTCAGCAGAACCATGTCGTCTGCATAGCTTAAGGCGGAGATTTCTAGTAAACGGCAAAAAGGTGGTTTTTAAAGCAGTGTATCTCTTAAACCGTAAAAAAAATACCATAAAAAATAACGATTTTCTCAAATCTTTTTTGCATACAGTGATCGAACTCAAAACATAATTAAAAATATTTTAATACATCAAAAAAACTACAAACACACCTCTCGATTATCTTTAAAAGCAGCTTATGTCTTCATTATCAATTATAATTAAAATTTAAACTATACCATAAAACTTTAAATGCCAAACTGCATCCAGGGATGGATCAGTAATTATTAAATAGTTAATATCTAATTTTATACGATTTTATTTGCATTTTTACGATAGTCAAAGTCAAAGTCAAACAATTTATTTCAATTAGGCACATAAAAGGCACTTATGAACGTCAAGTGTACAAAAAATAGAATTGATTCTAGTCGCCCCTTCCAAAAGGTAGTTTTCGTATGGAGAAGAATGGGCAAGAAACTCCACCGTTATTCTTTTAAAATGTTTTTACAATATTTTGTATACATTAATTATATGTGAAGACGATGCATCTAGAATAAGATTACTATACCGCGATAGGTAAAAAAGAATGAAAAATAAAGCAATTACAGATAAATGAAATATGTGATAGATACATGGTGCTCACATATTTACAAACATTGTAAAATTATACGATATTCCTAACATTTGAACAAGTAATACTAATAAGTCAGTGTGTGAGTTCAAGAAATCACAGAATGTAAAATAAGTGTTATAAAAAATAACAAATACATAATTAAATAAGCAACCAGTTTGATTTTGTCTAGACTCTAAATTGTCCTATGTAGCAGGACCAGCATGTTTCCAAGCATTCTTATCTTGGATATAATCCTCTAATTTGTAATATGCTTGTTTACAGAGTGTACTTTTAATATGAGTTTTAAATTTTCTTTCATTTAATTGTAATATATCACAAGGTATTTTATTGTAACATTTAACACAGTACCCCATTTTAGTACATAAAAGATGTATGTACTTTAGATAGTCTGAAAAATGGTTGATCTATTTTATCTTTATTTCTAGTATTAAAATGATGTCTATCACTTATTTTATTAAAGATATGTAGATTTTTTCTTACATACATAATATTTTTATAAATGAATTGGCAAGGTACCGTCATAATATTAATCTTTTTAAATAGTTCTCTGAGAGATTCGCGACGATGTAGATTATAAATGGCTCTGACAGCTCTCTTTTGTAAAATAAAGATGGATTCAATGTCAGCAGCCCGACCCCACAGTAAAATGCCATACGACATAATACTGTGGAAGTAGCTAAAATAGACCAAACGCGCGGTTTCTACATCTGTTAACTGTCGTATCTTTCTAACAGCATAAGCGGCCGAGCTTAGCCGCCCCGCAAGAATTGTTATATGAGGTCCCCATTGTAATTTCTCGTCTAGCGTGATTCCTAGGAAAACGGTTTGATTAATAAATTCTAGTTTTTCTCTATTCAATATGATGTCACATTCGCTACTTCTAACATTAGGTAATTTAAATCTAATGCATTTGGTTTTTATTTTATTTAGTACCAAATTATTTACCGTAAACCAATCTTGGACTTGAAGAATAGAGCTGTTAACGTCGTCAAGATTTTGTGACCATCTATACTATATACGCTTGCTCATTTCCTTACCGCTCGCACCGCGCCAGTGTTCTTCGGAACTTTATTGACAATGGACGTGTCGCCGTAGTGGATGTTTTTATTTTTGTACCGCTAAAATAAAACTACATTTCTCACTTTGTAATATAATATAATAAACAACAGAGTGAAAAATAACTTTAATTTCGGAAGTCGGTGGCAAAAAACTAAAATACAGATCCAAAGACACCGCCTTCCGTAGTGTTTTATTTGAAGTCGGTTGTTTTTTTGCTTTAATAATAATAAAACACAGCTTTATTCAGGCAAGAGTATGATTCTTCACAAAAAAAAATCTGTTACTCTAACTCTTCGACATTAGTTCCCGTTCCCTAGATGGCGCTGTTGGAAAACAAAATTTATAAGATTTCTAAAAATGATTAAAGAAGCTTAAATGGTTAATTATTGTATAAACTTTTACACGGTTGGTTCATGATATTAGTCAGACCTTTTTTGACGTAAAATAAATCAACAATTTCCTAAAAACCAAGTTAAAGTCCAAGTTATAACCAAAAATCCTACATCGCGCAAGCAAAATTTTCTACACAGTAAGTATTGGTTTGATTCCGTTGTAGTTACTTGTAGTGTAATCAGTTTGATGTTACCACTAAATATATATTTCTAGCATTCGATAGAAAATTTTGTAGTACGCGCCTTGCGCTCCTTGCTATAGTACAGCTGACCGTATTGTAGTTACTAGGTACTTTAGTTACTCTGTGGCCTACCGTAAGGTGATGTGATTCGAAATTGGTTCAGAACTTTTTGAAAGAAAAAAAATATCACTACCTACTTGCTATTGCAAAATTTTGGGAAGGGAACCTCTTATATTTTTTTCTTGACAACATTGGCCTACCGTAAGGTGATGTGATTCGAAATTGGTTCAGAACTTTTTGAAAAAAAAAAAAATATCACTACCTACTTGCTATTGCAAAATTTTGGGAAGGGAACCTCTCTTATAATTTTTTCTTGACAACAGCGCCATCTAGGGAACAGTGACTAATGTTGAAGAGTTTGTGTAACAGCAAATTATTTTTGTGAAAATTCATACTCTTGCCTGAATATAGCTGTGTGTTTTAGTAATATTAGAACGAGTTCTTAGTTTGTAAAAAATATTTCTTTATAGACACAATTCGTGGTTCAATAATTTACACAAGTGTTGTATTGGTTTTTTTTATAACATTCAACATTTAACCCAAATATATTCTGAATGAATGGTCTGAAATATGTTACGGGCTACCTATATGCTAGCGTCGCGAGTCATGGCACTATGGCAGCCCTGCAAAAAGAAACTGTGGCCACTGCGCGCGTAATTATAATGAGGGGGTGCGCGGGGCATTCTCAGCGGTAGCGCCCATTTGAGCAAGGTCAACGGCATGATACTAAACCTTAAATTGTTGATATACACGTCGTCAACATGACAGCCGACGTGCTGACTGCTCAGCGCGACAATCAGCGAGTCCATGTAAATGTTGAATAACGAGGGTGAGGCCCGTCCACCCTGCCTTACACCGCATTATAATCGATATGGCCCCGACATTGCCCCCGACCATCTGACGCTGTTGACTTGGTGCGTATACCAATACTTGAAGATGGTGACAAGTTCTGATGGTAGGTTGATACTCTCAAGTTTATCCCACAAGAGATCATACGCCACCAACTTTTTTGGCCCTTGGATAAATTCTTAGAACTGCTAAAGAAACAACACTACAACGCAAAAGGCAACTGCACTGCATGGAGGCAGCATAAATCTAACAGATGTCTGCGATCGCTACAGGCATTTTTTTTTTAATGCTCCATGTGTTTCTGTGACTTTCTGTGGGAAAAGCCTCTTGTAGAGAAGGCAAGATGTCTCGTAAAAGCTCGCTGTATGCTTTCCACACGTTACGAGTTCACTGCAGAAAAAGTGGTCCATACACTGCTTGCATACTCAAGATAACTGCGCACAAGGCATTGTAGAGCAACACCTTGGCCCTGTAGTGTTTAAACCCTCTGGAGTAGCCCTTCAAAAATCCTAGCATTTGGGCGGCCTTTGTCACTACTTTATCAATGTGTGAGGTAAATTTCAGTTTGCTGTCTACGATCACACCCAGATCTCGAATATCATTTACTTTTTTCAGTGTTACGCCACCAACATCATACCGTGTTTGAACTGTTGTCTTTTTCCTTGTGAATCTTATGTGATGACATTTTTCAACTTATACACTCATACTATTTACGTTACATCAATGTAAAATATTGTTCGAATCAGTCTGAATCAAGACAGTAAGGGAGTTTACCGCTTTATATCAGCAGCGCAAAGACTAGTCAGAGACAGACGTGTGTCGCTTATTGCGAATGTTCTCGAGATACCGCCATGTCAAATTTATAAATGTTGTAACCGGCAATTACTAAGGAGAATCTATTTTGTTAGTTAAATATCTATACAATAAAAGGGGTGAGTTGTATTATGTATTAGTAGTTGTATTAATCCATTCGGGAATGTTATTTGAGTTTACATTTTTGTGTCAATTGGCATACCGTCACGCCCTGTGATTGTTGGAGAATTCTTGTGGATGTTTCCCTAAGTGCACATTGGTAAACCGTATGTATAACGTTCTCATTCTTATATTCTATTACCGATATTGTTCATCACTTCAGATTTAGCAATTGTAATAAACCAGTGTTAAAATCATTGAGTAGTTTCTAACCACCCTCAACAATAGCTGGTAACATGGCATGTCAGCAAATAGGGAAATTCTACAATGTCGTAATCAATTATGTCATTGAAGATAAAGAAGAGAATCGGCCCTAAATGGAATCCCTGCGGAAAACCTGAGTCCGCATAATATACCTCAGATCTGAAGCCACCTACTATTACAAATTGTGGTCTTTTTCAAACGATTCCAGCAGTACGCCACCGATACCAAACGATCTCCGTTTTTCAACTAGTAAGAGATGGTTTACTTTATCAAAGGCGCTGTTGAAGTCTGTATATATTGCCTCTATCTGCATTGCCTTATCAACCTCAAATCATATTTCAGAAACAAATGCTACCGAATTTGATACAGTTGAACGCCCACGTCTGAAGCCGTGCTGATAGTCTGAAATATTTACATCCACTATTTGTGAGATAATGGGACACACATTGACTCAAATAGTTTCGAAAAACATGAAAGTATCGATATCGGACGGTAATTAACTGCACTGGCTGGATCGCCCTTTTTTAATATGGGAACAGTACGAGCTTTTCTTGAATGGATGAAATGAATACTGGTGGAACAAGGTCAAAGCCCGCACCTTTTGCTGGATCAATCTTCCTAAAAAACTTCAGATCCGTCAAATATTACGTCCGAGATGAAGTTCGAAGTTCAGATTGTGATTGATGATCAAGTTATTGGACGTAATAAGAAGGTGAATATGTGGACTGCTTGGTAACATTTGCTGTGTACACGGAGGAAAATTGATTAGCAAATAGGTTTGCAATTTCAGGGCCAGTCTTAGGGATTTCTTGACCTCGGTCCGGCAAACCATCTTTGGAAAGGCATCATAGTTTTTTTCACTTTGTAGTGTTTTTTTGTTGGAAGTCGGTTGTTTTTTTTTCTTCTAAAAAGTTGTTTTTATCTTTTTATTGTTGCTAGGTACTTTATTTTATTACTAGCTGCGCCCCGCAGTTTCACCCGCATAAGTCTCGATTCCGTAAGAAAATCGGGTTAAAAAGCAACCAATGTCCTAACCTAGATCATGGTCTACCCATGTGACAAATTTCATCTAAATCCGTTTAGCCGTTTTAGCTTGAAAGCGTAACAAACAAACCAACAAACAAACTCACTTTCGCATTTATACGTAATATTAGTTAGGATTGTTACTAAAGTAAATACTCAAGCAGTTACTTAGACATTTTAATTTAAATAGCCTCCTTCATAATTAACAATATGGCTTTACAAAAGGTCGTTCGACTACAGATGCGGGTGTTGCTCTGCTGAAACACATATTTAACGCATGGGAGAACTCGCAAAATGCTATTGGGGTTTTCTGTGATCTCTCCAAAGCCTTTGATTGCGTGCACCATGACACGCTTTTGCGTAAACTGCGTCATTACGGTGTTAAAAATGAAGCTCTCAACGTTATAAATTCTTATTTACATAATAGGTCCCAATGTAGATGTTAATGGTGTGAAATCTTCCAGTCTACTAGTTCAGTTAGGTGTACCTCAAGGCTCAATACTGGGTCCATTCTTGTTCTTAGTGTATATCAATGACTTACCATTTAAAGAGTATCTGTGAAGTTGTACTGTTTGCAGATGATACCTCTCTTATTTTTAAAGTAGACAGGAATAGACAAGATTTTGACGATGTAAACAGTGCACTCTCAATGGTTACGGATTGGTTTACGACAAATAACCTAGTTCTCAATGCCAAGAAAACGAAATGTGTAAAGTTCGCCCTACCAAATGTTAGAAATCTAGGACCCAACATCGTCTTAGATAAAGAGGTGCTTGAATCTGTAAACTCGGCAGTTTTTCTAGGCATAACAGTAGATGCCAAACTTCAGTGGGGCCCACATATATCGAGCCTAGCGGGAAGGCTCAGTTCGGCCGCCTATGCCATCAGGAAAGTAAGACAATACACTGACGTCGATACAGCTCGGTTAGTCTATTTTAGTTATTTTCATAGCGTTATGTCCTACGGTCTTCTGCTGTGGGGCAAAGCTGCTGATATTCAAAATATATTTGTCCTTCAAAAACGAGCTGTTCGAGCTATTTACCAGCTAGGTGCCAGAGTTTCTCTGAGAGATTCTTTCAAAGATATTGGTTTCCTGACGGTGGCGTCTCAATTCATCTTCGCCAACATCTTATATATTAGGCAAAATATACACTTATACACTAAAAACAGTGATTTTCACAATTTTAACACTAGAAATAAGGACAAATTACGAGCTCCCTTTCACCGGCTTCATAAGTATCATAACTCATTTGTTGGGCTTGGTATAACCTTTTATAACAAGCTACCCTCTTCTTTGCTAGATTTGCCTTTTAATGCGTTTAAAAAGAAAGTAAAATCCAAGCTTCGTTGCTGTGATTAACTCAAGACAATGTTTATGTTCTTTCTCCAGATTACCTACTGACAAGTTATATGAGTTTATATAATTGTATTTTTTTTATTTTTTTTATTTGACTTTATAACTCAAGCAATTTTTAATTTTATTTCAATTTATTGTTGACATAATCTACTCATTACAATGTTTTTTCCTCTTTGACCTCGCCAATTGATCATATTAGTTATTGTTATTAGTAATTAACTGTTTGTTTTATTTATTTCATCTTGATGGTCCTAGTTTATCATTTATAACTTCCAGTTACAACTATATGTAAGCGGGCACGCCCTTTATGCCTGGAGGTTTTTATTTAGATATTAAGTTCTGTTAACGTTTAGTTTTTATTTCTGCCTGAGTATAGTTCTCGATGATTTTGTGTTGTATATTGGCGTGTGCTAGCTATCATATGGCTAATAATTTAAATTATGTTATGTGTTGCGTAATGTAAATAATTTTGAATACTATTATATAGAATCTTTTTTTTTTGTTCTTCTAACTGAACAGACAGCTGTGCTGCTGGGGAGTTTGTTGCGCCACTTCTTCTTCCCAGCTAATGCACAAGGAAGTGGTGAAGGGTGGGCGTTTTGGGAGACTGTCTTATGTAATTTAGACGTTCGAAAAGTGCTGATTCTCAGCCTAGTTTGAATAAATGACTTTTGAATTTTGAATTTTTGCTTTTATCCTGTTATTGCTACTATTTAATTTTGTTATTGTTACTATCTTATTCTACATAATAGTTATTCTGTTCAGTTTAAAAAAGTACTCTTAATCACATAGGTTAAACCAAATGTTTATTTTGTTTAGAATTAGATGATGTTGTGAGCTGGCGGGTAGTGCAGAGATGCAATCGTCGTACCAGCCATTCGTGTAGTATATAAATCACCGATTGATTTTAAAGTGATTACTCATTCGTTAGCGCAGAGAGGTGAGGGCTCTATCTATGTTGTTCTCTATTATATATATCGACAAAACCCACTTCTCCTTCGTACCCGACTTCCCATATTCAATACTTATGCTCTCCCCACAATAAAAATCTTCGTTCCACCAACAACCTTCTTCTACATAAACTTGTTTTTTGTAACAAAAATGATGATTTAAATCTTTATATTAGTTTGATTTACCTTTTTTACAGTGGTATCCAAAATATCCATATCATCCGCATAGTGTTCTGGAATTATCGGATTTATCCGAATAGTAAAATAGGGCGGATAATTGCCTGCCGTAGCCCTACCTACATCACAGCTACCAAGCTGGAATAGACTGGGGTGGTCACGGCAGCTATGGGCAATAACAGCAACGCACCCGTAAGAAAATTAAAGAAATATAATTTTATAGTGTAGATCGTTGACTATTTGTAACTTTTCGGCCCCTGTTTTCGATAGCAACTATTTTGGTACATTTGCGTGCTTATACATAACTACGAGTTGTAGCCTACATACTGAATTGGGACATAACATCACGCCTCGCTGGGGGTTAGGAGGACCTTTACCTATAGTATTGGGACAAAAATAATTAATTCTCCAATCAGTCCCGCCACGAGGGGTGGCGCAACACGGTGCAACACGCTGCAGCACGGGGCACACTTGCACAGCACACGATGGGATCAGCGCGCGCTGTTCGCCGGGACAAACATCGCGATAACCAAGTTTATCGGAGCCCCATAAAAACGTATCGGCACCTTATCTGCTGTCACTACTACAGAAATAGAGCAACGAATATTTATACTTAATCACTATAATCGGAAAATAACGAAGAGACACGCCGATAACACTGCGACCTCTCAATGTGTCCGGCGACCACACAACTTAGAACAGACCTTATGTTTGTCACGTTAAGGTATTCAATTCGTCGTATGGTGCGGGGCTGTGATAAGATGTGCCCCCTGACCCGCGCTTCTCGAAGCGACCGTATCTCAAGAACGTTCTATCGGCGTATCGGGGTCGCACACACTGCTCCCGCATCACATGCCGCATGCTCGCCGGATGACCAGGAAAATTACACTTATTATTATGTAGGTACATCATTTATATGAATTAGCAAACACATCTAGACAGACCCACAGTCGTATTGAGCTAGCGGGCCCCTAAACTATGCTGTAACACAGTAGTCATTCAAGGAGATCTTTTTGTGGGCTGAGTAGACGCAAACCTTACAAGATGCTGCGTCCGATGATAATGTGCCATGGAATCCCCCACCGTCACCTCCGCCACTGTCACTACAACACTAGTCCCGGGCTCCAAGCATGCTATAATTAGCCCAATGAGCCGGCTAGCTAATGCAACGTAAGAACAGTTTTCATGAATTTTCATAAGCTTCGTAAATTAAAAACCTGCAACTTTGCAGTTCGTAGTCACGCGATGCTAACATGTTGTTCGTTTCGCCGACAGATCATTAACCACGTGGCTGCAGGTATTCTCGTATGTACAAAACGACTCTTATGCAACTACACAGCCATAACAATCGGCAGGTATATTGACAATCAGTATAAATACAGAAAAGCAATTTACTTGAACCGTTCAACTTTAATGTGATCATCCAGTAGCTGCCACCTCCCACACCTAAACTACCAAATTTTAGGAAAATGATCAAAAGTTTGCCGTTTCTGAAACACTGACTACGATTTGTTTGAGGGCCTGTCTGTTGGTCTGATGTCAAGTTTCCTGTTCAGTTTCTGTTTCCGACTTCACATACCTACACCTATATTTGTTGATGAAAAAATCAGGAGCTACGACTTGAGACTAAAACATTTTAAAATGTCCTTGTTGTTGGATAGAAGAAAGGTTCTAGATCTCACATTTCTTCACAAACTGTTCAATGGGGTTGTTGACTGTAGCGAGCTTTTTGGAAAGCTGCGATAAGTGCACCATCTCGCTTGCGCGTAAATTAAACTATAAACTTTTCTATGTGCCGGGTTCCAAAACAAACTTCGGATATTTCGCCGTTTTGCCAAGGCTCTGTAGGCAGTATAACGAAGTATCGAAGCTTGATGGACATAACATGCAAAATGTCAAAGTTTAAAAAAGCTTTAAAAGCCATAAATATCCGTATTAGCCTTAATTCAATAATTTTGTCTGTTGTCTTTTATGGTTATTTTTTTTTTTTTTTTTTTTTGTGTTTCATTTTATTTCCATTTCTGATATCATCTTGTATGTTGTGATTTATTCATTATTATATTGTCACTTTGTCAAACTTATTGTTGTTCCTAGATTATAAGAGAATGATGTGGTCTCCTATAATTGGAAGCGCACACTGTATTTGTCCCTATTCTTAGATTGTAAACTTGCATGTAATTGTGTAGCCTCTGTTGGAGATCCAATAAATAAATAAATAAATTATGTCAGAGAGCATGACAATCCTGTCCTAATCATAGTTGCTTATTATATTAAGTATAGTATAATATGTTACATTCCCACACTCAACAAGGAGTGCAGACGTAAGTGTCGTGACCGATATTTATCCATTTCCCAAAAGACCAAAATGTTACAGAAAAACCGGCCAAGTGCATGTCGGACTACGCACAATGAAGGGTTCCGTAGTTGGGATGAATTTATCCCAAGAACAAACTTAACATTGTAGTTAAAAAACTTGTTCTCCCATACGGAATGTATGGAAGATCATGTTTTTCAAACCGCAAATTTAAGTTGGTTGATTATTACTCGGTAGCCTGTACAGCCTACTTAGCTCTCATAGTTTTCCTTTTAATTTCGTTATAAACTCGATCATCGAACTCGAAACGATTGGGACTATTATTTTCAATAAATTACAATTTAAAAAAAACACGAAAAATCTAATTTATTGTTTTTTTTGTGAAATAATGAGAACTTGAGGTAACTGCGATCAATGCATATGTGTGTAAAACGTATCAACACTTGCGAACGGTACCCATTGAAAAATCCATTCATCGATCAGACAGCATAAACACACATACGCAATAGGTAGATAGGTACACAAATAAAAATACGAAAAGCGAATTCAGACTTTATTTCTTAACCGTAAACGGTAACAAATAGAAATTTCACCAAACTAGGTATAAGGTAAGTAGGTACGCAGTTTATTGAACTTATTCTGAGAAGTGTCCGACCAGACCTCACAAGGATGCACAACGGAATTCCGCGGTTAAGTTTATAAAAATAAGGTCTTAATTCGGTCCAATATTTTCATAGAAAAGGGCACTACCAACTTATAATGAACTCTATTCGACAGATAAAACGATTATTTTTTTCTGTTTACATTGCCTGCCTTTGTAGAAGCCGCCGCGCCGCGGCCGCAAGCAAGTATTGTCGCATAAAAATTGGTTTAGGCAGTATTATTTTTATTAATCATAAATATGGTAGGTAGGTATGCTTATTAAGTACCTATTAGCTCGATTGGTCGACACTCGATTCAAGGCCTTAAATACAACTCCCAAGCGTACTCGTCGTGTCTAGTTGAAAAGGTACGAGTAAGTACTAGTGATTTCGTGATCTCGCATCACGAAATCACTAGTACTTACTCGTAGTGAATGAAATTTCAATTAGTTTCTCTCGTTTACGAGGAGATGTGATAGTGGTAAACACCGTGCCGTGCTTCCGATACAAACGAGAGATAACGGAGGTAAATGAACTTACACCAACCTAAATCGTACCAGAAATGAAATACTTACTTGCAGGTAAGCACTTACTTGCAGCCGGTTATTCGTCCGACGTCCGTTGACCCACCGCGAGCGCGCTGTCAACTGACTCGCACACGCACAGCTGTACCGCGCTACGTCATCACCGAGCGGATCGCGTACGATCTTGCTTTTATGAATGAAATAGTGGAAGCGCTACTAAGATTTAACTCGAATGACAGAATAAAAGTGATAAATTTCTAACTTCTATATTAGATGTCTTAAAAAAACAATAACAATGCTAATAGTAACTATTAATCGTCTGGAGTCACTGTGTTTCGGCTCCAGAACGATGTAAAATTAATCGTGTATATACTGCTGCTGTGAATTTTTTCACAAGTCCAAGTAAAACCATTTAGCTAGAAGGGGGGGGGGGGGACACTTGACTCTAACAAAAAAATTCAAATAATAGCTTAATATTTCGCAAACGGATCCCTAAATCCAAAAATGGTTTCGACAAACTCACAATATTTTTTAAAGACCTTTCTAATGATACCCCACAACATAGGGTAGATGAGGAAAAAAAGACACCCCCTCTTTACGTGTAGGGGAGGTACCCTAAAAAAAACCGTCTTTGAGCTAAGCCGCGGACAGACAGACGGACAGACAAACAGACAGACGGACATGGCGAAACTATAAGGGTTCCTTGTTTACTACGGAACCCTAAAAAACAGATTAGTTTATTTACTTTACTTATTTTACTGCAGTGGATTGAATAATGTTTCCGTCTTGCAAAGTTTTTAGCCGACTTCCAAAAAGGAGGAGGTTCTATGTTCGTAGGGTATGATTTTTTTTTATGTATGCCCACCGATTTCTCCGTACTTTGTGGACCGATAAAAAAAAATTGTATGAAAGGGAATGCTCTCAAGTTGGCCCCATATAAATCTTATTAACTTTACTTGGATAGTTTTTGAGTGAGCTTCAATAATACGTATTTTTGCCCACTTAGTATATTTATTTAATACTTGAAGCACACAAATGTACAGAGGCGGACTTAATGCCATAGGCATTTATATATGCCATAGGCATTTATGTATACGTGGATGATATGATGATAACATCCTGTCACTGTTACTTACATAGCAGGTAGTGGTTTTCGAATTTGTATGGGGTAGGTAGGTACCACAACTAAAAACTATTTACTAAAAAAAACAACCGACTTCCGACCGAAAAATTACTTACATTTCGGAAGTCGGTGGCAAAAACGAAAATTCTGAACCAAAGACACCGAGTCACCGACTTCCGAAATTAAAGTTATTTTTCAGTTTTAGTTACAAAATATTGTAAAAAACATTTTAAAAGAGTAACGGTGGAGTTTCTTGCCCATTCTTCTCCATACGAAAACTACCTTTTGGAAGGGGCGACTAGAATCAATTCTATTTTTTGTAACATTGACGTTCATAGCTGCATTTTATGTGTCTAATTGAAATAAATTGTTTGACTTTGACTTTAGTTAGTGTGCAAACAGGCGCGCCCGCCGCGCCGCCCGCCTCAAGCCGGTCTTATCTGCGCACAGCTAAAAACCGGTGCTTACAGTGTGCATACATAAAATAAAACATTGTGCATCGTAATGAATGTAACGTCAAATGTGACGAAAGCACGCAAAAAAATAACAGCACATAGGGCACCGGGCAGTAGGTACCTAACAAGGAACAGTTCAGGTATGGCTTGTTTGCCGATTGTGACCGAAGCCAGTCGGGCAAAAACAGTGGCGAGCCCGATAAATAGAATATTTGCATCGCGCGTTGTTATACATTAGTGGAACATTACAACCAAACATTAATTATTGCCGACTCGAGCTCCCATGTGAAGTTTTGTACTCTGGGTACCACTGATTGCAGTCGTAGGTGGCTAGCTAGAAAAAGTCTCATGTCATTTTTGATTGGATCCCTAGTACTGTAGGCCGCACGTCAGTGGTAACTAAACCAGTATTAACCTGCCTCATATTCTATTGAAACACTGTACTACGCCAGGCCAGTTCAAGGTCAAAGGGTTACCACTGACGTGCTGCTTACTGTACTAGATCGAATAATGATGTCATCTGAATTGAGACCGCAAAATGTCGTGTGTAGAGACTGTAACTACTCGTCTACTACTCCTACTATATATTTTTTATTAGTTTCATTTGTCCTGACAGGGGCCAGGGGGGCAGGGGTCGACACGTGTGCACTTGGCCAAACACGCGGGATGTGTGTCAGAGCTGACATACGCACACACCATTACTCCACTTTGCCGAGCAAACACCGGCTCGCGAAACACGCGGGGATGCGGTGCGAGCTGAGTCGCGTGAACACCAACCAATCGAAGGAATGTCTCTTCAATAGAGGAGGTGACACACACGTGTGACATGCCTTTCAAGTTCGAAGATTCAAAACGTCCAGCAATCTATAGTGTACAATGTATCAAATAATAAGCGATCTCGCAACAACTTCCCCTTCCCCCTGATCCCTTGCTTGTATATTTTAGTTATACTCACAAACCTCATGCAAAATACACGATTTCGAAACACTTGAGGAAAGAAATAAACGGGAAGCTACAAAGCTTAGGACTTACAATATAGGATACAACCACATTTGAAAGTAGTAAGTCATGCCGCAAGCTATCAGTCAATGAAACTGTATATTAAACTGTATGTAGAATTAAAGTCCATTTATAATATAATGTAATATAAATCAGTGTAAAGAACCAGGTAAAGTCATTTCTAATGGAAAAGTGTTGCAAAGTTTCTCAATGATGTGTAGGGACTGTGTCCGGGGAACTGTCAGGATTGTCAACTTTTTTTTTTTACAATGTATGTAATTTTTTTTACATTTGTATCGGTTACCCAAAGGAGAAGTCTCATCTCCCATAGAAAATTACCTCACATCTGACAGCAAAGGGAAGTATCTAAAACAATCACAAAAAAAAAAAAACATATTTCCAGTTATAATCTGCTTAACATACGAAAAAATGCTCCGAATATTCGTTCAGGGTTTAGTATATAATTTAGTAAAATCTGCAGATTATAGTTTTAGAACGACTAGAAATGCAATAAAAACATACTTTCGGTTTTAATACTTACTGTCTATTATACGAAAAAATTGCTCTGATTACTAATTCAGGGGTAATATGTATCCCGTGGGGCGACGAGCCTCCTTGCCGGACTACCGCCGTGGGATCTGGAGGTAAAAGTCCTCGCGCACATATGGGAGTGTCGCGAGGAGGCGAAACGCCGGGGCGTAACTCCGCTGCCGCAAGAAATCACGGCACAGCGGACAGAGCTCCGGCGGGATCTCATGGCGGCATGGAGTGTGCGATTGTCGCAACCCAGCACTGGGCACGCCACAATTGCGGCAATAAGTCCCCTCTTTGAGGAGTGGCTAGAGAGGCGCCACGGCGTCCTCACCTTCCACCTGATGCAGGTCCTCACCGGACACGGTTGTTTCGGGAGGTTCCTGTTCCGCAGTTCTGAAAGGGATATCGCGGCCCCGGCACACGGGCAACGGAAGGAACTCGGGTGGGTTTTAGTCAGTAAGAGTCTGACACGCCCTCTCGCTCCGCCCAGAGCGGAAGAAATCATTTAATGTTTTCCCATCCTCAAAAAAAAAGGGGTAATATTTAATTAAGTAAAATCCGCAGATTTTAGTTTTACATTTCTAGAACTAAAACAAGCTTGTTTTACTTGTAAAAATGTCAGTAAAACACCTGCGGTTCTAAAACTAAAATCTGCCGACTTGACTAAATTATACACTTCCCTTGAATTAATATTCCGAGCATTTTGTTCGTATGTTAGCCAGTAAGGATTGAAACTGAAAATGTGTAACTGAATTTCTATCAAAAAATCTCTACATTTTACTTAATTATATACTACCCCTTTTTTTTTTTTCAGGATGGGAAATCATCAAATGACTTCTCCCGCTCTGGGCAGAGCGAGAGGGTGTGTCAGACTTTTACTGACTAAAACCCACCCGTGTTCCTTCCGTTGCCTGTGTGCCGGGGCCGCAATATCCCTTTCGGACAAACTCGCAACCCCAGCAGGCGTTGGTCTTTCGACCCCGTCGGTTGGTGCTGACATCTCTTTGAGGCGCGCGTGGAACACAACGCGCCGTCGACACGGGCCTGGTCCTTATCGAACGGCGAGCTGCCCATTGCTCACCGTCCGCAGGCCCGCGCCTACGGTGGCCGGAAGTCGGCTCTCGACTCCCGACGCCCGGGGCGTCTCCTGCGGCGACTAGGGCCGCGAGGGCGTGCAGCTTGCATCTCCCTCGCGCGCTTCGCCTCCTCCTTCGCGAACATAACTGTTTCGCAGAAGGAGGTGACGGCCTCCCATGCACTCTCGCTCCGAACCATGGCCTGAACCAGGGCCGGACGCGAGAGATCGCCGCCGCCGATCGCCTCCGTGAGGACACGGCGGTGCTCCGCCCAAGCCGGGCAGACCTCCACCGTATGCTTCACCGTGTCCTCCGGGCGATCCACACAGTGGTGACACCCGGGCGTTTCCTCCCGCCTTATTCGGAACAGGAACCTCCCAAAACAACCGTTTCCGGTGAGGACCTGCGTCAGGTGAAAGGTGAGGACGCCATGGCGCCTCTCTAGCCACTCCTCAAAGAGGGGACTTATCGCCGCAATTGTGGCGTGCCCAACGCTGGGTTGCGACAATCGTACTCTCCATGCCGCCATGAGATCCCACCGGAGCTCTGTCCGCTGTGCCGTGATTTCTCGCGGCAGCGGAGTTACACCCCGGCGTTTCGCCTCCTCGCGCAACTCCCATATGTGCGCGAGGACTTTCGCCTCCAGATCCCATGGCGGTAGTCCGGCAAGGAGGCTAATTATATACTACCCCTGAATTAATATTCGGAGCACGTATGTTAGCCGAAACAATGTATTTTTTGGAGCCTTCTCCTTTAATGAAACGATAATGTACTCGTATATCTATTTGTTTCCTTTTCTTGACATTTTCCGTGTGAATGTACCTAATTTTATTGAATTTTAAATTTGAGAAAACTACAGAAAAATGTCTTTGCAGTTTTGATTAATTTATATGTATTTTTTTTAAATTTGTGTCTTCATGTTGTGTTAGTTTATAGGTACTTTTCGATACAATGTAAAAATTGATAATGAAATAAATAAATAAGTTGAATATACTTAGTTGGATGGCAGCAATGGCACGTTTCCGGATGACAGCGCTGCGGACGAATACTTCGACGCCTAAGTGTTCTTTTGATTTTGTGTATCTATTTCTGTAGTTAGTTATTGTATTTATTACCTAGTGTAAATAGTTATTAATATAATTTAATAGATGATGTAATAATTTTTAATAAACTTAGTTGGAGAATCGTTTCTCTTTTCTGGTGGTCGCCATATTTATTTTGGCTTTCAGGGGCCTACCACGACTTCTAAAGTTGTATGTATTATTTTAGTATAACTTTAGTGTGGGAAAGAGTTGAAGCTCTACAGGACGTATAGCTCTATCTCTTTCCTCCACTGAAGTATGATTAAAATAATAATGCTTTAGAGGTGGCGATAGTATAATAGGCCCCGTGGAGCTGCTGTGGTTGAGAATAGTTGGGAGGGGTTGTCCCAAAGAACAACTAAGTTGACGACAAACTCCTTCATCCAATAGAACTATCGGACAATTTATTGTGTTTTCGTTGTGTGACTGTCTCATAGCATTTTAAATGTTTAATTTCGCTAAAAAGGTGCATATTATGACACATTGCCTTAATTTCAGGCTGTGGACAATCGCGATAAAGATTTAAAATTTCTTTTTTACGCAAAGTAATTGATGATTCCATGGTCACTCTGGCTCTATATGAACATTTGTGGTTAGGTACAGATGATCAATGCTATGCGGAGACACAAAGGTACATGTAGCTCACGTGTCGATTCAAATGAGACAGCTTGGCCGACGCCATTGACTCACAGATGCGTCGAGTCGCCTCCACTCGCGCGTGAGCCCCGAGTGGCCCCGACCGTGGCCGACTTCGACGCAGCGTACTTCTATCCAAACACTACAATATTTGCCGAATGCAAGTCAAAATGTAAGCTATCGTGAATGGCTCACTTTTGGTGTCTGCGCCAAAAAAATGTGAAATGGGTTGGGTCCACTGCTAAAAAAGCACGGTAACCAATGACTACCCGAAACATTAGCAGAGATATTATCGCTTCTAAATAAAAGCAATCATGTCATTTCGTTTAAAATAAGTTTTTATTTTAATTAATTAATTTATATTTTATATAGATTCTTTTCTATTTTGTGAATGTGAGAACGCTGTAGGCTTAGTGGACATTATATTTTGTTGACCATCTTCTATTTTGCTATATACCTGGTACTTGTTGAAGGACCTACACTGTCCTCCCATACCTAATAACACTGTTATTTGAAAATATTGTAGAAGTGAATTATTTTTAAAAGAGTAGGTAACCGTGGAGTTTCTTGCCAGCTCTTCTCCATAGGAAACAACCAATTGGAACCGTGCGCCTAGCTTCTGGCGTTTCATAAGTGCCCATGTAGATTTATGTGAAATAAAATATTTGAATTTGAATTTAAAATACCCCTGTGTGTTGAGTGGGAAATTTTAATGGCATATTGTGAACACAAATCGTAAAATTGAACGAAAGCCCTTGAGCTCATTGTTATCGGCCCCCTTGGACCGGTGACCTGCTCACTGATAAGCCGAGCGTTAGCAACTGTCATAACAATACAACTATACTATCAACTGTCCCACACGATCCAAACTTTAGTACCTAGTGCCCTTGTACCTACCGTGCTTACCCTGCTATAAATAGCTTTACTTCTTCTGCTCGTTGGTCTCATGATCGTAAGTGCGACTGCAGAGCAGGGACTAAGGCCTGTGCCCTGTGCCGGGTTCGATTACTATGTCGAGCAAACAGCTAGTTATTCATTCAACTTTCCATTCAGAACTTATTTTATTTATGTCTCCGAAGCAGCCCCCGGTCTGACCATTGATTACATGGCAACGACAAAAGTTTTTGCGGTATCGTAAACGCGGGATTACCTATGCGGGATTAGCGGGACTGATTCTTGTTTAAAATAATTTCATAAAAATACGGGTAATATCACCCGCTCTACGACCCACCGCCACTGTAACTTCCGGAATCTCAAGTATTCAAGTTCATAGCTGGTCATCAAAAACACCTATAAAAGAAAAACAAATAGAAATTAAACATACGATCTTGTTTGAAGAGCATTGTCCTTTTGCACAAAGTGAAAAAATATTGTGAGCCCAAAATTGGTCTTGGCACATTTACGGTTTCAAATATGTGACACGACCACCAAAACTTGTATTTACACTCGATTTACAGCTATAAAATAAACTTTAAATAAGTCCTACTCCTGCCTTCATCACTAGAAGATGAATTAGAGCGTGAACTTCGTAATAATTGGGCAGGAAATTCTTCAGTCCCAGCTCGGACTTCTCTTGATTTTATCTTAAAACGTGAGATGACCCTTCTTGAATGTAGCGGTACTCGTGGAAAAAACTTACAATCAGTGTACAATTACATTAAATCGATTCCACCTACAAGTGTTGAGTCAGAGCGTGCATTTTCAGCAGCTGGATATTTATGCAGCAAGATACGGTCAAATCTGAACGACGAAACGTTGAATATTTTGTGCTTTCTCTGAAAACGTTTCCAATAATGTTATTTCAAATAAATATGTGATGTAACTCCATGATTTTTATTCGGTTTTATAAACCTACGTATATATACAAAATTGCAAAACTTTATTATTTGTCTCTGGTTCCGCAAGTTGTGCGGATCCGCGCGGGACTGAGAACCTCAGTCCCGCAGGATTGCGGGACTGAGACGTTGGTGTACCTATAGTACACCAACGTTTCGCCAGTTGTGTTTCAGTCCCATGCATAGCGAGCCTATTGCCATCAACCGGGCACAAATCCAGACTCCGGGCTACTACTGACAAATTCCAGAAAACGCTTTGCCCAACCCGGGAATCAAATCCAGGAATTCATGCTCAGCTTAACGGTTCAACTACGCTTGCAACCACAAAAAAAAAAAAAAAAATTGTTATGGAATGTCACTGTAGTGTAGCTAGCTTCTTCAACCTAACACTTCGGGAAATAGGTATGAGCGTGATGTTGTGAACAGCTGTAGTTAGGAGTAAAGCGCTCGTTGCTAGGCGCGGACGCGGCTGTGCTCACAGGAACACATCGCCAACGCCATGAGCGCCAGATGTCTCGCCGTCACAGGAAGTATAGCTTATCGACATCTAGAATCCGACGCATGTACCCCATCTTGAAACCCATATCGACAACATTACAGTAGGTAAGCATCGAGTGTACGTAATAAGAATGAAAAACCCTTTTGCAAAAATGAAGCAGAAAAGTGATATCGAAAAAATTGAAGTCAATTTGCATGTATTAGTGTCAGTCGGCTACCCCATAGTCAAACAACCGCTGTTTGTTGTTCCGCGCCCAGTCGCCCGCTGCCCGCACTGGGCCACACTGGCCCACGCGCCACCACTCACCGTCACTCGGCCGGTTCCCGACGACCGAACTATCGAATTTCAAGTAAAGTAAGTCTAAGGCCTATATTACAGAACCTCACTCAAATCTCAAGCATTACTTAAAACTCGTTTAAAGCCTTTTGATTGGTTGAAACTAGTTTTAAATAATGCTTGAGTCTTGAGTGAGGTTCTGTAATATGGATCTAAGTCTAAGTATAGCTGTAAGAAACTCATAAATGCTCACACGTTGCTATGATATTCCACTGAGTGAGGGTGTCAGTACTGTCAGTCACCGCTCGATATGCTGAACTGAAATAACAAAACCCATAGGAACCTAACAATAACTCGCATGAACTTAGGTACCTACATCATTTAAACTGAAAAGATTGTGAATTTGGTGTCAATATATAATAATATGTGTCACAATATATATAATATATGTCATAAGGTACCAGTCGGTTCCGTTAGGAATAAAACTTGAATGAGACACAGTGCGAAGGTTATCATAAAATTATTAAATATACTTTTAAGCAACATGTCATAATAATAATCAAAAAAAGTGAGCCAATAATCTCCAAGCAGCGCACGTGCTCCGAGACGTAACATGCGCCACACATGTGACACCTTACTCGCTCCTATACTTTGTCTGTTACAAGAGATCATTTAACTATTTTAATAATTTTTCATTATTAGCAGCATGTTCTGCAGTCGCTTTCACTGCGACCTCGCTCGTGTGCGGATTCGGCGAGTTTTTATTTCCTTGGGACGCTCACGGCATGCTCACAAAAACATATCTATCAGGCTTGAGCTGTTTCACAGTGTAAAGATTTTTAAAGCAGTTCACTAGAATTCGCGAGACACGACACGACAGCAAATATACCATCAAATTAATATTCGATCGCCCTCTATCATTTGTGACCTTCGATCATTAAAAAAATACTTATAAAAATATATTTTAGATTTTTATAATCGTAACACTAATCTATTAAATTATATTAAAACTATTTACACTAGGTATTAAATACATTAACTAATTACACAAATAGATACAAAAAACCAAAGGACACTTAGGCGTCGAAGTATTCGTCCGCATCGCTGTCATCCGGAAACGTGCCCAGAAGCCTGGCAGCATTGCCACGATGTATGGCAATGCTAATTCTTATATAGTTCTCAATGCTCAATGCTAAATGTGATAGTTATGGGTAATATGGCTCATGCGCGCACATGATCTTTACATTCTCTACCAAATAAATAGGTGTGTAAGTAAGTGAGTCGGATTTCATTTATGCAGTGAAAACAAATCACAAACCGCCACTTTATCTTATTTCCGTATTTAGTTAACAACACAAATAAAATCGGCCGCAGATCACAATAGTGTTTAACGCTAACACGCGTTGTTAAGTTACCACAGTGCAGATAGGAACGGTAGGTTCCCTGTATACACTGAAGTCGTGAATAGGTGCCAACTTAAACCAAGGTCGCTCTAGTGACAGCAGTGTTTCGAGACGACATGTAGCAGTCAGGTCAGAACTATAACCTTCTTTCTGTGTATCTACTTAATATGCCAAGATATTTCTGAATGTTTCCTAATTGCGCCTGTTGTCGCATAGTGTCCTGTTTCAGTAGACAAGTGGACGCACTTCGCCACTGTAAGTACACCTAACTCATTCTCGATGAGCTCGCAGGTGACTCCACCCGCGCCACGTTTCGGATCCTAGTTTATAATCGTGATAGATGTCGTCGCCTACGAACTATTATTATTCTATTTTGCAAATTAAACTCGTTCTACAACATTATTTAAATAAACAAGCGAGTTTCTTAATACTAATTCTGAGGTACCCCAACAACAAATCCGAAGAAGAAATCGGCCTACAGAACTTACACCTCTAATCTAAAGAGACGTTCTATTTTGGACATTTAACTTCAGAAGACCGATTACTCATAATTGAACTCATATCGTCTGTGTTAATATTTAAAAAATTGAAAGTTTTCAAAGGTTTCAGAAAAAAGAGAAATTTAAGAGAAAGGTTTAAAAAACCAAAGGAATTAAAGTTTAAAGCATCATTAAAAAACAACACTAAAGCGATTCTGACAGCCTCTATTTAAGTAAATGCACATGCAGTGTGCCGAAATCAGTTAACAAACATTTAAGTGTCTATCTATAACTGCGGTCAACTCAAAGCTTATGGTCGTTGTGTCCATTTTGCCTAAGTATTAATGCCCGGCGAAACATTAGTGTTATGTTGGAGTTAAACGCAACAGTGCAAGCTATTCACTTTCGCGGCGGCGGCGGCGCAGGCAATTAATCAAGCGCCGAGCGGCGCGCGCGCAGCTACACTGTGACGTCATCACATCGCTCCTGCACGGAGCAACATACAGAAGAACTACTTATACGACGATTAATTTATTACGGAAGCAGTCAGACAGTGGGTGATTACACAAGAGTTCAGCAATAGGTATTCAACACATTTGTGATAGCCATTAATAGTTTATGATGATTATATTATATACATGCGTCAGCTCAGGCAGGTCAGCTTCAGCTCGCGTACTGCTTTATTTTTGTACTGGCATTGGCATTGTGGTAAAGTAGAGCTGCAGCAGCAGGCTATACTGCAGCAAATGGCATGCAGTCTGGTCGACGTGAATCAGTCGATACTTGGAACTACAACTTGTAACCACTTGACACGTGTCTACGAAGCACCCCGACAATGCAAACCATGATGACATAATGGATTCGTTTCACTCGTAATCATTACATTAAAGTGGGGCTACTGTTCTGTGTTGTCGTGTGCTCTTAACGTACTTCAGTTGCGGGCGTCTGCAGATTTCTTCATCAAACATATTAAATGCCTAAGGCGTGTTATGTAACCAAAATGACTTTGTTTCTCGTTCGGCGATAACTTGACGTACCTAACACTGGGACTCATTGACATTTGCGGATGGTATGCGGAAAATACGTCGCCGCCTACCCCTTCCGGTGCCGCAGACGTGACGAATATAAATATTATTTTAGTTAAGTTTTATCACTCACACTGTTTTCAACTTTTAGTCAATGAACTGAGTGCTGCAAGCCGGATGACAGTCTTAAAATGAATTTGGCGTCGTAAAAGCTACGAATTATACCTACGTCAATTTGTCAGCTTCACAGCTCTTAATACCAACGATAAAGCCGTAACGTCGCCACCTCTTCACCACGTCAGTCAGTCACTGTGTCGCGATATAATTTGGATGACATCATTAGTGAGGGCTGGTCACCAATTATCATAAACGAGTAAGTGAAGGGTCCGAGAGCCGTGCGGATCGCGAGGTGCGCCTGCCAGGGCAAGGCGCTCGATGCGGCCCGGGCCCCACGGGATCCATGGGCCCGCCCCCACCTGTGGCGCGCGGCCAGCGACCTGTGGCGCGCCCTCCTCGTCCATTACATTACAACCCCTTTCGACTTCTTCACACAGTTGACACACGCTTCACAACCTGTATCATTCAAAACACTTGGCTTGAAAACGGAGAGTTGACTTCTGATTCATGTCTTACATTTTGCCATCGAGCTTTTGCTTGAATGTAGAGCTTGAACTACATTTAGTTCACCTAGTCCTACGACATACATAGATATAAAGTTTATTTAACCGACCGCGACCTGGGACTGGATTATTTCTGCCAAGTGTATCGACTATGTACATTACAAGTGTATCGACTATGTACATTATAAGTGTATCGACTATGTACATTATAAGTGTATCGACTATGTACATTATAAGTGTATCGACTATGTACATTATAAGTGTATCGACTATGTACATTATAAGTGTATCGACTATGTACATTACACCGTAAGTTTATTTATATGTAAGATCAAGGGCGTCGCCAGGCGAGGCCTAGAGAGATAAAAAAAGAAGCCAAATGCAGAGCAACCAAATTCCACATTCTTGATCGATCATGTCCGCTGTCGTATTCGTTAGTCTGTCAAAACTAATAAGTACCGGGACATATTGAAATAGGGGGCAGCTGCCTCACCCTAGAGATCCAAAAAAAAATTGTCAAATACAAGGCATTTTAAAGTAAAGAAACTACATAACTATAAAGCCAATTTTATTTATTCGAATGACCCTTATTTGGTTTTTTAAAGTTCCTTATTTCCTAAACGGGATCTAAGCCGGAGTCCAGGGACGTAATTCGTATTTATGTGTTGGTGGTATGTCCAGTCATAATACCTATTAGGTTTCAGCTCTATAGTTCTAAATAGTTTTGGGAAAAACAACCCGAAAGGTCCGTTTCCAATCCATACATTGAAAATGGAAATTATTATTTTTCTCAGTAGTCCTATCGGAAGTACCGAGTTGAAACTGATTTGCCAAAAATCAAATGTCCACCAGCAACGATATTGGCCCCATTGTGCGCCGTAGACGTAAAATTTGCACTACAAGTGTAAAGCTTCATGTGCTCTTGACTGTACCTACAAATCATACTTTTCCCATCCTCCCTATATCAACTTGCCCCCCCCTGGGTCATCGGCTGGCGACGCCGTTGTGTAAGATGTAAGTAGTGTCTACTTATGACAAACAAATGTTTCTGTTATAATGGACACACATTATGGGTAATTAAAATTTCCCATGAAATCTATGTAGGTAGATAGTAACACTACCAATATCTAGTATAATGTAGTCGTATGTCTGCAGAGCGCATACGATGGCATGGCGTCGTGTTACATCACGTGATCCTTTTACGCAGTCAGCGAATCTCCAGTAAGAGGAGCGACCCGCCCCGAGCACTGAGCACCGGTGCCGGCGAGGCTACGCAGGCTTACTATCAACATAATATCGGGTTCAGCTCCTCTAGTAATACTAACCACCGCATACTGCGGTAGCAGGTTCTTTACTAAATATATTCTACCAATAATTGTTAGTAGTAACTACGTGTCCTTATGGCGCTTTCAATTTGGAATTTTGGATGTCTAAATTAAATGCGAAGAATGAATGGAAAAATTAAAGGACCTAACCGGTCTTTGTGAGTGTACAATCTGCTACTTATATCCGGAGCGGGTGCGATAAATAGGAGTACGTGGAGTGGTACCCAATCACATCTGAAAATGCATGAAGAGGTTTCACCTTACTATCGTCACACGTCTGTCGGACACAAACTGCGACGCGATGCTGGCGTAGCTTTGTAAGTGAGGAAAGGGACACACAGTCATAACATTTCGAGAAGCGTCGCTGTTTCCTGTACAGAGAAGCAACATGCATGCATCGCGGTTATTAAAAGTCCCACAGTTGTAGTTATTATAATGATTAGTGTGCGGGGCGCGGCGCACGCGGCGCTAACGAATGGCGCACATTAACCACCCTCTGCCGGCTCGCCCGAGACCCCAGCCCCTGAGTGTTTGGAGGTCAATAGCATCGCACGCGGACACGCGCCCTTTACACCCGTCACATTATGACATTTAGTATATAAATGTAGTTCTGAATTTTGGACAATAATCGTCTTCGTGCGAATTAGGTAGATAACTAGGTTCATTTGCACTCAAACAATCAGTCAGCATAAATTCAGCATTACATTAGAGTCCTTCGGGCTAAAAGTAACAGGCTGTTATCGTATCAGCACAATCTGTATGTTGTTACGTACCTAACGTTCCTATGATAGGTATACTAATTATCCCTCAAAAGCGGAAATATTTCTGAGTTTCTGTCCATTACAATAGTTTTATCCTTCCTTAAGTCTTGATATGTTGCTGTGTCCTACTTACACTAAAGATTGTCGGAAAGTTTATAATAATTAATATAAATTATGTGAATTTATGTGAATTTTACGGTGAATATAGCGTGGTCAAATCAACTTTCTATCAAAACTATAAACTAGGCACTTAAAACGGCTCTCGGTTGAGAGAAATTATACAATTAGATGCGAACTGAAAACTGGTGACATTTAAGTACTACAAAAGTCGTAGCTAGAAAAGAAAGAAAAATATATCTTGAACGTTTACGTCTAGCGCGGGAAGTCAAGTTTAGGTAATTTTTTTGCAAAAATCACTCACACAAAAGCTCGCGTACATTACGTGTTCGTAGAACTGGCGCGTGACGCTCTGTTTATAGTCAGACTAACCCACTTTGATCAACTCAATTTAGAGCAATAATTGTTATAGTCAATATCTAATTGGAATTTAAATCCAACTTCAATATTTATTGTTATACTTATGATTTATAGATATAAAAAAATTAATTAAAAAAATTATTTTATAATATTTAAATATTAATAAATAATAGTTTATTTATTTTACGCTTCTTCTTATGTTTATTTTACATTAGGCATAACAATTTGATGAATCATATTTATTTCTTAATGTTCATCTTATCTTATTATTACTCCGAGCAACAACAAGTGCAACACGTCATACTCATAGCTACATTATGGGTACTGTTAACATAAGCATGTCGGTGACGCGAGCCCATAAAATTTTCCTCTATCAAAAATCACTCAACGCACGGGAGGACAGCAAGATAGTACGGGCTGGATCAAGGATATATCGGGAAATTTAAAGCTACAGGCTCAGCATCGACGCCGGCTGGCGCATCGTCGAGCAAGGGTCGGGGGAGTAACATTTACTCGGGAGGGTCGCGATCGCGGACCTCGGCGGTTAGGTCGGAAAGTGTGTCGGTGTGTGTTTTCTCACTGTACTGGTTTCCCTATTGCTCTCCTGAAGGAGGGTTATGGGGTCGTCAGGATCGGAAAGGATTTGCCTCGGGCGGCGGATCTTACTGATTTGACTTGGGACATAAACGGCGGCCTCGAAAATCAGAGGGTTGCGATGGGTGGCGGTGGAATCAAAGAAACGCTTAGAATTGCGTTTGAGAAACTGGTGGATCGTGGGGAGTCTAAGGTCGAGATGGAGTGTCTCGTTCCTACAGAACCGAGGGAGTCCCGTGGCTTTACAGAGGAATCTGTTTTGGATGACCTGCAATCTATGGATATGTCGGGGTTTTGCTTGTGCAAAGACGGCGTCCGCATAGGTCATGATAGGGCGAATAGACGCTGTGATTCGCAATTTGCACTTGAGTGACAATTTGCTGCGTGCATTCAGAACGGAGTAGAGTCTTCCAAAGAGCGAAAGCGGCCGCGCTCAGCGAAGGTGAGATCTTGGTCGAGGACCACACCTAGATACTTGGTTCGCTTCTCCCAAGAGATCGGCTTGCCGAGCATGGTGATGGGTCGGGGCAGAAGGGGTTTATTACGTCTTCGCGGTTTTGAGAATAAAACTACTTGACTTTTGTCGGGGATCCTCCATTTTCTAAACCAGGCACCGAGCTTGTCGACCGCAGTTTGGAGAATGAGGGCTATCGAATCGGGAATAGCGCCCTTGTAGTAAATGGCCGTATCGTCTGCGAACAGAGCCAACAGCGCCTTTTTACTCTTTGGGATATCGCAGGTGAATAGAGTGAACATGAGGAGAGCGAGCAGAGAGCCCTGAGGGATTCCTGCGCGGATGGGACGGGGAGAGGATATCGCACCTTCGATACGATAGCGGAATGTGTGGTTCAACAAAAAGTCTCGTAAGATGAGCTCGAGACGATCTGGCACACCGAGTTGGTACAGCTTAAATATTAAGCCGTTGTGCCAGACTTTGTCAAACGCTTTTAGCTATATCGAAGAATACTGCACCGGTCAACAAACCGCGTTGGAACCCAGCGCTTTTGTGTTCGATGATCCGGTGGGCCTGATGCACGCGAGAGTGCTGGGTTCGGAACCCAAACTGTTCGTTGGGAATGAGGCCCTTGGTCTCAGCGTAGTCTCTGAAGCGCCCATAAATAAGCCTCTCATAGACCTTGCCGAGGACCTTGAGCAAACTGATGGGGCGGTAACTCATGGGCTCGGACTTGGGCTTGCCAGGCTTAGGGATGCCGATGACAGTGGCTTCTTTCCACACTTGTGGAAAGATGTTGCTGCTTAAGGCACCATTGGAGATGGTAGTCAAAAGCATTATCAGGTGGGCAGGGAAAAGTTGGATCACCCTATTGGTGATTCCATCAGAGCCAGGGGCTTTGCGGGTTTTCAGAACTTTGATAATGTCATGCACTTCATCTGGTGTAACGGGAGGCACTTGACTTTCAAGGTCTTCAACGGGAGGGAGGGATGCTCTACGTTCGACTTCAGCGTCGACCTCTAAGAAGTGAGCTTGGTCTACTGGTAAGGAGCTGGGCGAGCATTAAGCCTCTAAACTATCGGCTAGGCATTCAGCCTTGTTGATGTCGTCGAAGGCTATAGTCTTATCGGGGCGGACTAGGGGTGGTGTGGAAGCGACTTGCTGGGACTTAAGTTTCCTCTGAAGTTCCCAGAAGGCTTGGTGGTTTGGCTCTAGTTCGTTCAGCATCTTGTCCCACCCCGCGTCACGCAGCTCCTGTATGCGTGCCTTTACAGATCTCTGTAAATAGCGCATATGGGCTTTGTTTGCGGCGCAGGGAAAGTTACTGTATGCTCGAACGGCTGCGTTCTTTTCAGTCAATAGGTCACACACTTCGTCAGGTAGTTTCCAGCGGGGGTCTTCCTCCACTGGAACTTCCCTTGAGCAATCGCTCACGACGGATTGTACGTGATCAGTGAGTGAGTCGATCGCAGCCGTTTTTGCAGCGATAGAGTCGAATTGGTCGGGGATGGAGTCCAATTGGGGGGACGTGTTGGATTTCAGCTGAGTGCTTACTTTCCTCCAGTCCGTTACCCTTTTGGTGGTTGGGGGCAATTGGGGTCGGGGATACCTATGCGGGGGTCTAGTTTTATGATTACTGGACGGTGGTCAGAGTGAAGCTCATCCACCGTCTCTATAGCATCTATTCGTAGATTGACGTTCTTAAGGCGCGCCAAGTCTAGTACATCGGGGGTATGGCTAACGGTACGGGGATAGTGAGTGGGGTTTATCGGGGCGATGATGTCAATATAAAGGGTATTTGAGAGGTCAAACGAGTGTCACACTCTCATAGAGGCAATAGTACTATTCCAGGAGGGATGTTTGGCGTCGCCCACTATAATAACGGAGTCACTCAAGCTTAATAGGGATGTGAGATCGTCAGTAAAGGGTTGGAAGTCCTCCGAACCTATCGAGGGAGGGACGTAGGCTGATACTAAAGTGATCGGCTGATGGCCTGTCATACCTAGGCGGCAGGCTGATATTTCTAGTCGTGAAAGGGGAGGAGGGTCCATAGGGATGCAGTACAGAACCTTTTTATTATAAATTAGGGTACCACCCTTTTGACAACGAACCCTGTTATTACGAATTATGCGATAGTTGGCAATGTCAGGGTTACGGTTACAGGGTTTACGGTTAGGAATGACTCATGGATGATAAGGATGTCAATTTGATGGTCGCGGAGGAAAGCCGCGATCTCATCGCGTTGTCCTTGAATGCCATTGGCATTGAAATAACCTAACGTGAGAGGGATCGGGGTTTAAACATAGTATGAGTGGCATTATCACCATGGGTTTTTTTCATAGGGCTTGCGTAATGTCAAGATAGGCATTGTATATGCGACCTAGATCTTCAAGAGATCACCGGTGGACTGAGCGGCAACGATTTCGTTGGCCATTTGGTTAGCGTGAGGGGAGAGGAATGTCAGGTAAGTGGAGGAGATGACGTTAGGTCATGCTGGCGGGTACCATGGGGGGTACGTATTAGAATTCAGGCAGGTTAGTTTCCAGCAAGGCTTATGGAGTCATTTTTGAGCTAATTAAGCCACAAATCTGCGAAGAGAGATGCGTCGACGTATAACTACGTCATTGAAGTTACAGCGAATATACGTAAAGCCCTATTATCCCAAGAAACAAGGCTATTTATAAATTGGACGTCCTGCCCTATCAGGAACTTCACCCTGCTTACCAGATGCTACAAATGCCAACAATATGGTCATGCAGCAAAACATGCAGAGAGCTGAAATCTACGTGTAGTCACTGCGGAGAAGTAGATCACTCGATGTCAGAGTGCGTAACGAAAGCTGACACACCGAAATGTGCAACTTTCTCACGCTTTAAAAAGCCCAAAAACCACAAAACGGGAGACGCAGATAGCTCTGCTATGAAAATAGCGGAGCTGTTCTCAGCTACGTCAATTCACACAAGTACATCAATTCTATCGACTACGAGGGCGCCTAAAGCGACATACTCAAGGCTAGGCTTCCATGTTTAATGCCTGCTGCTGACTCAACAAAACACTGCACTGGCCTACAAATCCTCTTTTTTCTTGATGTCTAAGCACATTAATCGCCCGCAGTCAAATCAAATGTACACATAGCCTCGAACGTTATTTAATTTTGTGCAACGTTGATTTTCGCAAAATCATTCCTTGTGTTTTACTAGGTTATAAAGTGCAAGAAACTATTTTGCGCAAAATAAATAATAAATTACGTATTTAAGACTTTTTGTTATTTTTATCTTAAAGGTAAATAGTATTTAAGTAAACTAGGTATAAAATAATGAATTAGGTAGTAACATTTTTTCATTATTTCAAGACTTCTAATGTTAAATGTTGGTAAGAATTTTATTTTCCTACAAAGAATGATATATTTATTTGCAAGATTATAGGTAGCTAACATAAGTTCTTAAGATCTATGGGTTTCACTATATTCGGTATTTCATTTTATTTTTTTAATATTCAGATTTTACATCTTGGTAATACTTAAAGCATGTAGTAGACGTTTAGTAATTAACAATAACATAAAAAATACTAATAATAATTTCACTATTTAAATTTAGAATACAATGCAATTATTAAAATTAAATACAGTTCTATTCATTTAAAATACTCGTAATAATTACAATTATCATAACGTGTGAGCTCATGCCGCCTGTGATACAAGTTTATCCTAGTACAGACATTATAATACCTTTGTAAATTATTTCTAAGATTTTATGTTAATATTTTACTAATACTGAATAAAATAAATATTTAACTAAGATAATATTTACACAATCTAAAAACATTAAATAATAATTATTACATGTACAAGTATATAAAAAACGAGAGGAAATAATCATAGGACATCAAAAAATTCGTCTGCATCGCTCTCAACAGGAAAAGTGGCCAAAAGGCTAAAGAAAAAAAAAGCTTGGGATTGAGCTGCTCGCTCTGCTTAGCCTTGTGAAAACCATAGAACTTGACATTTTAATTATTTATCACAATAAAACAGTTATAAATAGACATTGACATTGTTGAAAATTATATTCAAAATGCTTATATTCAGATTACTTTGTAAAATATTATATTATTTTAATTATTGTGAATGTGAGGATATTTTTTTATTTATTTTTTCTGTTTTATTTATTTTTTCTTTCTCAGTTAGTTTTAATGATGGTCTGGTAGTTTCAGTAGCTGTTGCAGCCTACCCAAATATATCCTTTCTTTTGGTATTGTTCGTCGAATTGAGCTCCTTAAGTTCTGAGTTGAGCTCCACGATTACTGACAAATAATAATAATAATAAGAATAATAACAAATACACACTAATACAAGACACAAACACTCCGTACTACAATTACACACCACAAACTATCCTAGAAAATGACACACATAAGCTATACTATGATCGCGCCATTCTCACCGACAGAACAATTCACTACAATAGACCAGATATAACCCTACAGGATAAAATAAATAAAGTTACTTACATAATAGATATTGCCGTTCCCAACACACATAGTATTCAGAAAACAATATCTGAAAAAAATTGTAAATACGCAGAACTCAAAGATGAAGTACTTAGAATTTGGCGCCAACAAAAAGTCTACGTGGTCCCTATAGTCCTCTCCACAACAGGCGTCATCCCGAATATTTTTCTCCACAGCCTTAAATTACTAAACCTAAAAGAATCTCGCTATATCACCCTACAAAAAGCTGCAATTTTAAATACATGTCGAATCGTGAGAAAGTTCATGCAAATCGATGAAATCGAAATAGATTCTCATCATAACACACCACACGCTGCATTTACTTAGTTTCGGCCCGTAAATGTTGCAAAAACCAGCTAAAGAGCTGAGAAGAAAAAACACTCTGCAAAAATAATAATAATAAGAATTTATTGCATAAAACAAAGTCACATTGCACTGCATACATTCGGTTGACGTTTTCAATACAACTTTAGCGTAGGAGTACAGTAAATTTCAACTCTATCCCTTAAACTAGGTCAGGCCTGCATCTTAAGAGATAGGGTTCAGCCATTATGTGGACTAAGTTATTATATTTATTAAAAGACAACAACAAGTTAAACCAGTGACGATGTGGTACCTAAAAATGTGCATTAATGAAAAGAATAAAAATAAAAACAATAATAAAACAAAAAAAATAAAAAATAATAATAATAAGGTATGAAGGTATGAATCGGTTGCGTATATTTGGGTAGATGATTGTGTGGTGTTGAGGGTAGTGTATGTGTGTAGTATGATGTGATGGTAGGGGAGATGTTAGGTATGTTTGAGTTTAAGAGATGTATGTCAGTAGATTTTCAGTTGTGATGTAGTCCTGTTGAAGTAGCCACTGTGTGATCTTGTGTTTTAGCGCGTATCTGTTAGAATCCAGTAAGTTAAGTTTACGGTGTAGTTGTTTTTATAAATTTGTACCTATAACGTAGTGTTGGTGCCTTGCAAAGGATGTTTTATGTCCTACCCCGGAGGGGATGTTTTTGCGCTTTTCTGGGTTGGACTTGGGCATAGTTCTATGGGTTCTGAGGACCGCTTGCAGGATAAAGAGCTGCCTAACCGTTAAGACCTTGCATACCTCATATAAATGCACTGTGGGAAATCTATATGGTTTACGAGTCATTGTTTTGAGGACTGCTCTTTGAGCTCTCTCTACCTTCAAGAAATTTGTTTTCATTGCACCACCCCAAGCAGTTATACAGTAGCCGATGATCGACTGGAATAGCGCATAGTAGACCATTTTTAATATATTGACGGCAGCAGAATCTCTTAGGGATTTGATGATGTAGACGAGACGCATTGTTCGGCTTGTTACTGCTTCGAGTTGCCTGTCCCACCGTAACCCAGTATCAATTTGAAGACCCAGGTATTTCACACAGTCGACTCTTGTCAACGAGGGACAGGAGCACGAGGTTGGGTTCCGACAGGAATGAGCGGATATTGCAAAATTAGACGACGGCCTTGTATTGCGCTTAATTGCGAAAGGAATGTAACTGGATTTATCGAGATTCAGTGTAAGTAAATTCTTGTTGAACCAGTTCATAAGACTTTTCAAGGCAGCTTCCGCCCTATCTTTGACCACGTCCCAAGTTGACACGTTAAGTTGTTGAAATGCTTGTACTGACTGGACAGGTCCACTCAAATCTCTGTGGTTCTTTCCTCAAATGACTATTTCAGACACTAATCGAGTAGTCAGATAGGAAACACCGCCCTAATCTAGTTTATTTTTTATATTTTTTATATGACGTGTAAAAGTGATTCCGATATCCTATTTAGAGAATAAACAATTTCATTTCATTTCAAAGAATCAGTATTGCCACATTGTATGGCAATGCTTATTCTTAGGACAAAAAATAGGCCAGTCCTTGGTCACGTAAAGAGTCGACCAACCGCGTGGCGATGTTTCGGAAAACTAAGTGGGCACTTGGACCCCATGGCCGTAGTGTTTCAACCCCAAACGGCTCAAACATATAGGTAATATAATAAGTCCCAACAAGATTGCAGTATTTGCGCCGTTTGAGGTTTTCTGCACCTGCAGCATCCGCCTCAGCACAGCCTGTCGTGCTAGGAAGATGGATGGCGCAAGGATGTCGACACGTCATTGCATCCCACACCAAAGGCTATTCTACCTTCCAAGGCATTATGGTAATTCCTTTTGGTCTCTTCCAAAATAAGTATTCTTATCACAAGATTTTTATTTAGGTACCTACTTATGTGCCTAAATAAAAATCTCATGCCCGCATGATGTGCCCGGCGTGAAGCTTGCCCCGGACGAGCCCGCATGATGTGCCCGGCGTGAAGCTTGCCCCGGACGAGCCCGCATGATGTGCCCGGCGTGAAGCTTGCCCCGGACGAGCCCACATGATGTGCCCGGCGTGAAGCTTGCCCCGGACGAGCCCGCATGATGTGCCCGGCGTGAAGCTTGCCCCGGACGAGCCCGCATGATGTGCCCGGCGTGAAGCTTGCCCCGGACGAGCCCGCATGATGTGCCCGGCGTGAAGCTTGCCCCGGACGAGCCCGCATGATGTGCCCAGCGTGAAGCTTGCCCCGGACGAGCTCGCATGATGTGCCCGGCGTGAAGCTTGCCCCGGACGAGCCCGCATGATGTGCGCGGCGTGAAGCTTGCCCCAGACGAGTCCGCATGATGTGCCCGGCGTGAAGCTTGCCCCGGACGAGCCCGCATGATGCGCCCGGCGTGAAGCTTGCCCCGCACGAGCCCGCATTGATCACTTTGTTCTACTATACGTATATATTTCCAATTCTGGTTTATACACTATGAATGGCCCTATTTTAAAACATTGGTCTGTTTCGTAGCAACAGCGTGCCTATGTAAATTATAAAGTAATATTAACCTTTTTGGACGATATCTCTATGTATAAGACTTAGAATAATATATTTAAAATAAACAGACATGTTTTGTGAAGTCGGCAAGTTCACGGACGAACTAGATCATAAATATTTCCACTGTTGATGTGGAATAAGAACCACTACTACTTTATAATGCCAGCACCAATACCATTTTAATCAATACAAATAAGTAGAAGATACGTTTTTAAGCATTGATATTTCTAGTCATTTCAAGCTTGTGCACTTACTGATCCTTTGCTTGTGCACTTACTGATCCTTTGGCCATCAATATCGATAGTTCAAATCAAGTGATGAGCTCACCAATTCACAGCATCAGGCTGTACAATAGTTTTATCTTATGTTCTTGATTCTTTGAGGATTCACTAGTTCTGGCTACCCTAAGTTTTTACTGTTTTCGGGTCTTCAGCAGTTCTTGAATACCCGAAAACAGTAAGCTACTTATAGAAATATTCTAAAGAAACAGTGAGAGACATGCGTTTGCTAATGTCATAAACTCACCTTCACCAATTAAACAGGAACACTCGGCCAGCGTGACGTCATCCGCGAATGTCACCGCGTCACACCCCTGTGGCACACATCGACCACCCCCTGTATGTGTGGACGTATATTACTCCCTACGTACAGTTATACAGTAGTATTATTTATAGGAACGACCTCATTTTTTCACTAACCGTCTGCTGACATAACTTCCGTTGCTTTGCGCTAACTCAACAATACAAAGAATGTGAACAACAAAGATCACTCGGTATTTTTCAAAGCACGCTCGATGCGCTAATTCTGTTTGTGTGTTGTCAAACAAAATCAGCCCGCGAATCGAAATGACGTAACTCACGTAACTAGTAAGATAATAAAATCATGTGAACAAAACTGATGCTGAAAACATTGTGCAAGCTTGAACTGTGTATTAATAGGATACTGTGACAGTTTGAGATCTGGCGACTATAATCTAAAAAGGACAATGTATGGATGAGTTTTATGTAACTAGAGGTTGGTAACTTCTTATTTGCGGCGCAGTGAATCATAGGGAAAAATAGAGTAACAAAGAGGGATATATCATTTTGATTATCGACGGCTCTCGTAGACGTCAACCTGCTCCATTCAATTTTCCGAGTAGCACGAGCTAGATGGTGAGTGATCCTGAGTGACAGCACGTCAGTACACACGTGCTGGCCCCAGAGGGGCCAAAAGGCCCAAAGTCACTGCCACTATGCACAAAATGTACAAAGTTCTAACTCAACTTCTAAAATGACATTAAAGGCATCGCAAAATGGTACCCGGCGATATTATCGCCACGTAACACCGTTCACACCGGTCATAATATACTTACTCGGTAGAATCATCAAAAAACTTCATTTTAAACCTCGTGCAGACTGGCGCGACGCGACTCTAACAAAACAATTTCTAAGAAAACTTCACGGTAGAATAATTACTGGTGTCTGCATGAGCCTTTTTCCTGCATGCAGCCCACCTCAACTGGAATTATCAAATAATCGATAAATTCGTAATGGAAGCGGAATGTGATTGTGAGTAAGTTACGCAATTGTGATGCAGGTCTCATTCCAGAACAATCAATTGTGGTGAGAGGCGGGTAGTAGTGGCCGTGGTGGCTGGTGGCTGGAGGCTGGGGCTGATGACTGTGACGTCACGGCGGGTGGCTGACGTCAGACCTCGGGGGCTCGTGACAGCCGCACTCATCTAATTGTGTGATAGCGGGAGACGCCGCTAATTCATTTGCGCGCTCCGTTAATTAGGCGGCCGGGCCCGCGGTCACACCCCGGCGCACGGCTCACTAACATAACTTCTAACATTCAGTAAAGCACTGAACATATATTATTTAATGGTTCGTTTTTAATTGAAAAAACCTTAATACCAATTTTTTTTCTTCCTTATATCTATGGTAACACTTTACATCCGCTATAAGCCGGGCGGCTTATATGATGGATTTTTTGTAAAGTCATAGCCTATATCCGCGGAACAATATATTACACTTCCATGGAAGCGAAGAATTTCATAATACATATTCATAATACAACGAGTAGTTTAGGAGTTATGAGGGAGCAGATGAACCTACATACATATCTATTAGTATTGCATAGGAGGGTTATGATTTTATCAGGCCATGTTCTTTGGCTTTGCATCAGTTGTGTAAAAATACGTTTTTTTTTAAGCAAACTCAAAATCTACTGATCAGAATTTGGCGCCACATCTTAGGTAACAAAAAGAATCATCGGAATCGGTAATAATTTTAACGAATCCGACGTATTGAGAGCCTCAACCTTTTTTAAAAGTCGGCTATAATTAAGTATTGGTTTTATACATTCTGTCAACGTAACAGTATAACGAATTCAGAAGAACAGTGGCGGACAACGGCGGCAGCACGCGCAGCATGAGCGCAGCGGCGGCAGCACGCGCAGCATGAGCACAGCGGCGGCAGCACGCGCAGCATGAGCGCAGCGGCGGCAGCACGCGCAGCATGAGCGCAGCGGCGGCAGCACGCGCAGCATGAGCACAGCGGCGGCAGCACGCGCAGCATGAGCGCAGCGGCGGCAGCACGCGCAGCATGAGCACAGCGGCGGCAGCACGCGCAGCATGAGCACAGCGGCGGCAGCACGCGCAGCATGAGCGGATTTTTTGTCGACGGAAGAGTAGACAGTTCCGTGTAGACAGTACGGCGGCAGCAAACTAGAAAGAGTCAACTGCACTTTTTACGAAATTCACTCTTTGACATAATTCGACTCAGAATTCTTTGTTTTGTCATAGGACTTTTTTTCTATTTGATTCTCTATTTTTACTGATATTAAGTCACGTATTTAAAGACAACTACAACATTTATTCTTAAAATGACGAAGTACTGTGTTTTGGAAAAAAAAATATTACAGTAATATTGGCCTTAGCCATTTCCTTGACCATTATGCCCTATTAACTAAATGATGTAAAATAGAAGATAGCTTTGTTCTTCTATTAATTATCACAATTTTGCATTCAAAACGTTCTTCTGTAAAATCATGATTTTGTAGATAACCGTATATAGTTTGTGGCCGTCGAGTAGAAAGTTTTCTACTGTCTTTAGCATGGCGATTACAAAATCAAATTGTCTTTACTACCTTAGACAACAGTCAGTTGTCAGTGTGATTTTGACAGTTTGGGATAGAAAACTTTCTTCTGAAAGAGTCTACATACAAAAGGACTTAGACAAAGATTGTTAGAAACGTAAGACAAAATGACAGATTGTAGAAAGATTTATACGGTGCGATGTCAAAAATGGAGAAACGAAATGTCAGTTTGTATAGAAAGAGCATTGTCTACTCTTCGTAGAAATAGAAAGCGTCATGCTACACGTGCTGACCTCACACACCATTCTCACAGACAGTGCGGTACCTCGAGCGGGCAGCTCGACACCCGCAGGGTACATACACAAGTACAACTTCTTCTTCTTTTCGAGTTGATGGCAGTACAACACAATGTATATACCTATTGTTGTTTTTTATTGGAGTAGACGTCAGGGTAACACCTCTGTTACCGAGCGGAGTAGATCACAGCACCGCACAGCGCGGCGCCGCGTGTGGACGTACGAGTATGTGCGATAGTACCCGATTATTGTTGTAGCAGTTAAGCCGATATATTTAGTTCTAATCAATCGTTATCACCGGTCAATGTTACGCCCGCCGTATCGCAGTATGTAGATCGCACATAATTTGATTGTGTTATAATGTGTAGAGCGGTGTGGAGTGTGGAGCTACACTTTCCCTCCCGCGGCGCGGGCGCAGCGACGCTGATATGAAATTCGAATTAGTGAAAATACAGTTAGAGGCGCCAAGTATGCAGCCGCCGTCCGCGCCGCGCCGTGTCGCGATATGCGCTGCCACTGCCACGCTGAAACGCTCATTCATAAAATATCACATTGTTTTCCTTGAACATTATTTATAGAATTATTTGCGCACCGTTATCGAGCTCATATTTAAAATAATGTGAGCAAGTGTGTCCTTAACTCGTAGTGCGAAGTGCGACCGGAGTCCGGCCCACCGCCCACGTGTCGCAGCGATGTAGTGTCGCCAAAGAGAATTAAACCATAGTCATTGAGTGTCGCGCACGTGTGACGCGGCGAGCGTGCGGTGTTATGTCGTTGTGTGTCCACACTAACTACAGACCAGACGATAAAGTAGTGACACTGTCAGCTATGAACTGGAAATACTCTCAGCATGTCTTCATAAGCAGGCGCGGACTGTTCACGACTCACGATTGGGGATGCGGGCTCTTGCACTTGCCAATACCATTTATGAATGTTGCCTAAGCGTACCTATGCGCTAGGAGATAAAAGTACTTAAGAGAAGAGCTAAAGTCTAGCAAGTCTGTTACGTCGATGCCTGGTTATTGTAGCGTCGCCCGTCGATGCAAATATTCCAACTGAAATCGTTTGGTAGCTCTAAACTTTCCGAGTGATCGGCGGCCTCGCGCGGGTTATCGCGCGACCTCTTATCACCCGCACGCACACGCACGCACGTACGCACACACGCACGCACGTACGCACACACGCACGCACCGCGAGCACGTCGCACGCCGCGTATGTGTGCGTATGAAATGGGTCGCGTATGTCGCCAGATGTAATTAGAGCAAGAAACTGTTTATTGTTACTCGCCCGATGGTCGATGTTCATTTAATTATCTATCTATTCACAATTCAAAGAGTAATCCTTGAATTATATTTTTTTGTACAAGTGTTTCTGCAGGGAAAGCTTGTTAATCCAATGGTTGTAATATATTATGTTTAAATTATGTATGCCGGTCGGCTTGTTGTTCCGGCGTCAGTCCGACGTCGACCCTGGCGGCAGTGCAGCAGAAGACATGTGCCCAGGTCGCGTAAATACAAAGGCGGATGCAACACAGACACGTCCGTGCTCCATTATTTTGCGAATTAGTATGAGAGATAGCCGTACTTTTGGTAACTATCGCTAGGAAGGCTGATTCAGTATTTGGTGGGTGTAGGATCCTTCTCTGGTGAGAATGGTGACGGTCTGCCCGCATGCGGCTTACCAAGTGACTATGTATTGCCGCTCAAATACGAGTTATTGTTACCAAAAATGAACAATAACTAGGAAGGCTGCTACTAGTACGGCGTTATGATATGAGTAGTATTTTAGATGCGAAAAGTATAAAAACTCGCTAAACTGCAGGCAGGTATCAAACTTGCGACGTAACGCACCTTGCGCTAATAGCCTGCCTAGCTGCGAGATACTTAGAAGTAGCTTTGGCCGGCCGCTACCGCAGCACCGCTCGCTTCACTCGCTCGGCTCGCGCGCGGTTTGTCGCAGTTCTAACCTAACCGAACCCATTTCACCCAGTTCACACGACAGTTTATAAAAAATAGTACTATGGAAATAATACTATGGGTAGCTGCGTTGAATCCGGCTTATTGCCTTATACCTACAAACAAATGCGGCTGCATTACAAACCACTGTGTTGCAGCTAGATTCGGACCAGACTATGGGTGTCTGTGTTGCATCCACCTTTGTATTTACGCGCCCCGCTCACCGCAGCTGCTTCATTACAGGTGCCATACTACCGATGTGTATGAGGACACTATGTGAACATCTTATTTGTTGCCTACTTTTTAGCTTTCTTCATATCTTTCATTCCGTTGGGTTCAGCTTCCAGTCTAACCGGATGCAGCTAAATACTAATATTTTACTTGGGGCGACTGCCTATGTAACCTGGTACTGGGTAACACGATACCCCTTGGTAAGACTGGTTGCCAGATTGTCGGGCTTCTGTCTACCCGTAAGGATTGTCAATGATCTATGAATCTATGAGGGGTCTCAATTTAAAACGGATGGCCACCCATCCACGAACCGACCTTAGCTTGCGTCTGCACCTTGATCAATCGTTCCGTGCGGCTGTTACTTAGTCGCGAGCCCCTCATGTTGGATTAGTGTATGTGTATGTACTTACGAAGATATTAAGTACACACTTAAATGAAACGCGCACTCATACCATCCTGTTATTAAATATTTACTAAAAACACGACACGAGCCGACAAACTATACCTCGAAATTAGATTTACTAGACGACGCACTCCTAGCGGCCTGCAGTTGGCCAGCATGGCCAACAGGCCACAGGCGCTGCACTATGGGACCAAACAGTATTTTCCATCTCAAAAATGAAAAATAAAGCAATTAGAGATAAATTAAATATGTGACAGATACATGGTGCTCACATATTTACAAACATTGTAAAATTATACGATATTCCTAACATTCGCCCGAGTACTACCGATCCAGCATTTGAAGAGGCCGTATTGGAGCATTTTGAACTCAATCCACGCACTAACACCTAGCACACGTCGAGCTGCATTAGCACTGGGTGCCTCTAACCATATGCAGGTATGGCGAGTGCTGAGCAATGACGGTCAGCACCCATACCACTTCCGTCGCACCCAGGAGCTGATACCGGCAGATTTTTTGCCTCGCGTGGTCTTTTGCCAGTGGCACTAAAACCAGTTAGAAGCTTCGCCAGATTTTGGTTCAAAAGTGCTATGAATTAGACGATGGAGTGGATCCTCATGGAGCTACCAGTGTTAAGTTATGTGAATCTTGTGATGGGGAATAATTTAATTTTTCAACACGACGCACTATGGGACCAAACAGTATTTTCCATCTCAAAAATGGTTTTGTCGAAAGTCGTAAATCCATAGATTGTTTTATGGTTTTATACTCTCAAAAGATGGAACTTACGAATAAATTACAAAATATAAAAAAATATAAAGTTTTACGTTTATAAAATGAACCTCAAACATTGGGCATAAATATTTTCATGCCAATTAAATTACCGTTAAGGGAGTTCAACACATAATTATTCGGAAGTTTTCCAAGGAAACATATTAGTGTTATACATCATTAGATAGCTTAGAATATACACTTTGCAATCACGTTCAGTTTTTTGTAAAAAAAATATTTTTATTTAATTTCTTAATATTTTTTTAGTGATGTAAAGAAAATTTAGTTTTTGTTAATTTCAATTGGAGTTTTCGTTGTTGCCGAAAGCAGCCGGTGTCAAGTTAATTACTCTATTAGAGACCTTATCTACTCAGTAATATGAGGATTTAAAAAAAACTTGCGCGTTTTTTGCGCCAGAGGTGATTTTGAAGCAATAATGTCAATCGGGGAAAAATCCTCGAAAATTACGGTTCTTCTTTTTTATTATGAAATATTATAATTAGTTATTATCCTTTGATGTCTATATTGTTTTTTTTCTATTTCTATGATAAAAACATACATTTGCAAATTAAAAAACTGCTATTATATTTGAAAGAATCTTCCCATGGCAATTTTGTTTGGGGTGGTCACCTTAACCACAAGTATGATAAACTATATTGCTGCGGAAGTTCTATTTATCTGTTGTGGTAAATAATTACAATCAGTACTGATTACACTATTTCGATGAGAACTGTTATAATCAATTGTCCCATGGTTTTTGCACAAGGCACTAAAATATTAGTCCTTTAAATACCCGTGTATGTTCAGCATACGATTCATAAAAGTGTTCAGATACTTCTTTTCAATAACAATTAACGCATAAAAAACATTATTTTCTAACAATGAGTGAATTCGTTTGTGTTCGACGCGATCTTTGTGATCAAATAATAAAAGGGAAAAGTACTTCAGACCTCAAAAAATATTTATTGGAAAATTTTCAACTATCAGAAACTGACGTTAATACTGTAATAGAGAGTATTCAAAAAAATCTAACATCGAGTTGCAACCAGAAATGGACCAAAGCTCAAAGAAAGCCGGACCGGTTCGAGAGCCTATACTCAAATTGGTTAAATGGTGAGTTTAAAGTATCATTGAATTCTTGCAGTACCTCAACCACTGTAAATTCTGGTTTGAATACTTCTGGTGAACGTGGAAGACCAACAAAACAATATGACGAGTGCTCGGAAAACACAAAGAAACGAAAAAATATGGAGCTGGTCCAGGAGTATGGAATGGGACATGTCCGTAACGCTTATGTGCAAGGTTTAAGATCCATGGGGGAAAATGACGAAGCGTCGATTGTGACTATTATCAGAAATAAGGAAAAAGAAGAGAAAAAAGTTATTCTACAAAACATACTCAATCCAGATAACGCACTTTCCTTTACAAAAGAGGAAGCATTGAGTATATGCATTGAAACTGATTTAACCAAAGCACAATATGCGTACCTAAGAAAAAGGCTCGTTGATAAGAATTTAAGTTCTGTATTGCCTTCGTATCAAACACTAAGTGAAGCAAAAAAGGCTTGCTATCCGCCTGCATCCAGCATTACGGTGACAAATATAAGCGCAAAAATCAACCTGCAAGATCTCTTAGACCATACAGTCTGCCGTATTATAAGGATAAAGTCAGGATCGACTTACAATCGTCTCAAGCTTTTCACTAAATGGGGATGTGATGGATCCTCCGGGCAAAGTGAGTATAAACAAACTCTACCGAAAGAAAACGAACAAATATCGGACGCTAATTTGTTTATAGTGTCCCTTGTACCACTGCGACTAGTAGACGAAGAAACTTCTACGGTCATATGGAAAAACCCTACTTGCTCATCTGTTAGATATTGCAGACCAATTTCATTAGAATTTGCAAAAGAAACTCCCGAAAAAACTACAGCGGTTGTCAGTGAAATTGAAGCCAAAATTAATCAATTGATTCCAACTCTTGTGTCAATAGAAGACAAAGTCATCGAAGTTAAACATCAACTGTTTATGACAATGATTGATGGGAAAGTTGCTCAAGTGTTGACAAACACATCATCCAGTGCTACCTGCACTGTTTGTGGAGCAACTCCCAGACAAATGAATGATCTTTTAAAAGTTACAACGAGAGTTGAAAATGAAAATGCGTTTAAATACGGATTGTCGACGCTACACGCATGGATAAGATTTATGGAAATGATCCTCCATATTTCTTACAATTTAGGTTTTGAGAAGTGGTCTGCAACAACTCCAGAAAACAAGCAACTTAAAGAAGACAAGAAAAAATTTGTCCAAAAACGTTTCCGAGAAGTGCTTGGCTTGCATATTGATAAACCACGTCAAGGTTCCGGTAATAGCAATGACGGTAATACGGCAAGGAGATTTTTCCAAAATTACCAATGTTCTGCAGAGATAACCGGAATTGATGAAGAATTAATCAAGAGACTATATGTAATTCTTCAAACTATGTCATCGGGATTTCCTATAAACGCAGAAAAATTTGGTCAGTATACATTGGTAACCGCGCAATTATATGTAAGCAAATATAACTGGTACTACATGCCATCTTCGGTCCATAAAGTACTTATACATGGTGCTAAAATAATAGAGCATTATGCAGTTTTGCCTATAGGACAATTATCCGAAGATGCCCAGGAAGCTCGAAATAAAGATTATAAGAAATATAGGTTACATCACGCTAGGAAGTGTTCCAGATCAGCAACAAACGAAGACGTTCTGCATATTTTGTTATATACATCTGATCCTTATATATCTAGCTTAAATAAACCAAGTTTTCTAATATCCAAAGAATTATTTGACGAAGCTAAAGAATTGTTGGAAATAGAAAGTGATGAGTAGGATAAGTTTAAGTAATCATTTTTTTTGGTCATGTAACTGTTTGTTTAATAATAATAATTTAGTTTTAAACTTATTTTAAGCATAAGTGTAACTTTTATTGCTATTTTAATATAACTGTATGATTTTTTGTATGAAATTTCGTATAACTTTATCTTTGTCATTTTTTTTCGGAAAAAATATTTTTTTTAGAATGATGATGTTTGATTTCTTTTATTGCCTAGATATTCACAAATACGTGAAAAAAAAATCAAGGAGATAAATCACAAAACAACAGAGTTATCGATTTTTGAGATGGAAAATACCGGTTGGTCCCATAGTGCGCTGCTCTGCGATGTGCTGGTGATGCTTTGCTATACATCATTATTACTGCTCGATCAGCGCTACATGCATGCCTAGTGTAATTGTAATTTGAAAACAATTTAAAAATAAGTTGCCAATTTGCCTACTAGATTGTATCCTATGATATATTTATGCATAATATTGGCTATAAGAACTTTAAAAATTAAGGTCCTATGTCTTCGAGAGCCTTTTTTTGATCCACTGTGCGTCGCCGTCGTCACGTCGCCCGTGCTAATTATTAGATTTGCAAATATTACGCACTTTTCCTCATAGCTTGTACTTGTCACTTACATGTGAACTACCAGTCGGACGAGTACATTGTAGTCAATGATAGAAAAATATTACATATTAAACCATCAGGCCTACAACCACAGGAAAGAAAGCGTCACAAACGCAAAGGCCAATTAAAAACAGACAATTTAAAGATGCGTTTTGTTGGCCTGAATAGGAATTAGTATAGTTCCGTACACGAAGTGTACCAGACAGCCGCTGTCACACGGGCGACCGAACCCGATGAACCAGTCGATACGCTGCCTCAGACTACCAAACTGATTGCTGCAAATGGAAGCACGACAATCTGTATTATAGTTTTGCTATACATTTTCTATAACATTGTATTCATTATTTATAATAAGAAGCAGCCAGCAGGTGACCACAACTAGCTTTAGCTGACCTGTGAGGTGCGCTGTGCACTTTCAGTGGAAACTACGCTATTACGCTATACGGAAATAATATACAGCTGAAAACGGGGCAGCTTCGTAAATGATGAGCTGGTGGGCCTAGGGGTGCAAGGCGCGGGGGGCGGCTCAGGTGGAATAATTGTCACAATAAACAGTCGGTAATGGAGTGGCGGCGCGCCCAACGAGTTAATTAGTGAAATGACACCCCTCCCCGACCGGCGCCCCCGCGCCCCGCTAGCACGGCAGCCGGCTGCCACCCCCGGCCACTCCTCTGAGCGGCCCACTCGCCTATTAAATTATGTCCAAGTGCTTATACATTTTTGGCAAAGAATTTTCAATATCGACGCCAGTAGGTAGGTACCTTCCTGCCTTTAGCCTACACTACATTCATTTAGCATGAAATGTTCCAAAAACCAGCACATCTGGGAATCAGTGGCGGCTTTAGGGGTGGCGAGCAGGGCAACGGCCCAGGGGCTCGCTCTTGTACCCTCGCGCAACAACCTAAGTAGAAACAATTGACACAACAAACTATACTTTATCCTTAGGTAAACGGGCGACAATCTAAGAAGCCCGATTTGACACCTATCAAAATATTTTGTGTAGTGACGGGAAAAAAATATCGGTTGCTTTAATAACCGATTCTTGAGACATATCGATTTATCATACTTAGAGTTTGTAATCGATAATTTACCTACATTGCTTAAAACTGATTCTCGAGGAATATCTTTTTATTACACGTCAGCATCATGATCATGATAATCAAATAAAAAATATCACTTTTGTAAAAAAAATATTCACTTTCGTCACTTCGGATGATCCAGAAAAATTATATATCATCCGTTGAACTGCCTTCGTTGGTTACCATTATAATAAATTAATTTTTCATCATATTGTCACAATGTACATCTCTTCTAAAGTCTTCCGTTATCATTTTCTTTCGATAGATTTTGTTTTTATAAGTTTAAACATTTAATAAAACTAATTGTACTAGTAATTATACCTTTTCCTCTTTTCTTAATGTAATGCTTGTAAAAGTACCTATCGATTTTTCAGTATATCGATTTTATTCGGTCAAAAAACGACTTAAAATGGTCACAACACTACAGCAACGAACCCAAAGACATGCATGGCATTGTAATAACGTTCTGTCGGAATATGAATCAACGAATAATTTTATTCGTGTTTTTGACTGCGTTTTTCCAATATAAAGTGAAACTTGGTGCTTACGAATAATACTCATTGTTATAGAGTATGGATAACAAAGTGATTCATTAGGATAATGAATTTGATATTTCGATTTCTTACGTAGACGTTCATACAAAGTTATCGCGGCATGTATAATGCGAAACGTCAAATCGAGCTTCTTAGATTGTCGTCGGTTTAATAATCAAAACTATAAAATTATACCTACGTAATAGAATAAAATGTCTAATCTCGAGAAGTACTTTTTAATAAAATACTAAATACATGTCTAAAATACACACCAAAAGTGTCTAGGGATCAAGTACTTTGTAGAGTAGAGGATTACCTATTTTTTTTAACTTTTTTGGATCGTTATTGATTCTTTTTAGTGAATTTCACTATTTGAATAAAAAAAATCTTTAAATAGTGAGTCGGAATGACGCAAGCTGGTTCCAGGCAACGTACTGTGGCTGTCACTTTTGGCACTATACAGAGCGTCATAAGCCGCCTCTGGACACGTTATCGTATCACGGGCAGCGTGGCCGAGCGGCATGGAGGAAGATCTCGCATCACCACTCGCAGACAGGACCGGTACATCAAAAATACTGCTCGACGAAATCGTACCATGACCGCCATGATGTTGGCTACGAGGCTCCACAGCTATTTACGCTTGCTGATAAGCAACCAAACCATCCGAAATCGTTTACGTGAAGTGGGTCTGCGTTCCCGAAGGCCACTGAGAGTTCCCCCTCTAGCACCTCGCAATCGTAGGGCCCGTTTACAATGGGCTCGCGAACACAGAAATTGGGAGGAAGAAGACTGGCATTGTGTTTGTTTTTCCAATGAATCTCGTTTCGGTATGAGGCCGGATTCAAGACGTACTCGAGTTTGGAGGACCTCTGGACGTTTGGAATTTTGTCAGGAAGTTCATTCATATGAAGGGGGAACAATATTGGTTTGGGCCGGTATTTGGATCGGTGGAAGAACCGATCTCATTTGGATCAGGGGCAACCTCAATGCCCAGATTTATGCGGAGTGCATTGCTTCAGACATGATCATCCCTTTGCGAAGCCAGTTGGGTAATTCGTTTCGACTAATGCACGACAATGCACGTCCACCCACGGCTAGCGTCGTAACACGCGCTCTTGCCGATGCTCGCATCAACGTTCTGCCGTGGCCTGCTCAATCGCCAGACCTCAACCCAATTGAGCACGCATGGGATATATGCTCCAAAGAAGAGCTCTGCCGAATGTGGATGGCTTGCATACCCCACAACAACTTTTCGACTTCTTAGAAAGAACGGGGGCGGCCATTCCTCAAAGTGATTTTGATGAACTGATTTAAGCATGTCAAATCTGCTCTCGACTCTTGACGTGGTAACACGTCGTGTCCGGGTTCGCCACAAGTCAATCGTCATCCTGAAGATGCCTCGTTGAGAGGTGAAACACGTGTCGATTTCTTACAGGATTCTTTATGACTCTTTAAGAACAGTTATACAGATTAGGTTATTAAATATACGACGTCTATTTTATTTTAGAATTATAATCATAAAATTATCAATACAACTTCATAATTCCTATTATATGACTATTTCATGAAATCAGGACATTTTAGGATTATTCTAACATGAGGAGTTGTATTGCTGATTCTAATGATTATAATTCTGTAAAGTCATATTTGTTACGGTTGTGAATCATATTTTAATCAAGATAAAACCTGACACTGTCCTACAAATTGCAAAAAACTTCAGAACATTTCAATTTCGCGGGTGCAACGCGCCGTCGACCCGGGCCTGGTCCTTATCGGACGGCGAGCTACCCATTGCTCACCGTCCGCAAGCCCGCGCCTACGATGGCCGGAAGTCGCTTCACGACTCCCGACGCCCGGGGCGCGAGGGCGCGCATCTTGCATCTCCCTCGCGCGCTCCGCCTCCTCCTTCGCGAGCATAACTGCTTCGCAGAAGGAAGTGACGGCCTCCCATGCACGCTCGCTCCAAACCATGGCCTGAACCAGGGCCGGACGCGAGAGATCGTCGCCGCCGATTGCCTCCGTGAGGACATGGCGGTACTCCGCCCAAGCCGGGCAGATCTCCACCGTATGCTCCACCGTGTCCTCCGGGCGATCCACACAGTGGTGACACCCGGGCGTTTCCTCCCGCCTTATGCGGCACAGGAACCTCCCGAAACAATCGTGTCCGGTGAGGACCTGCGTCAGGTGGAAGGTGAGGACGCCATGGCGCCTCTCAAGCCACTCCTCAAAGAGGGGACTTATCGCCGCAATCGTGGCGTGCCCAATTATATTACAATCTAAGGTTAGATATGGAGATTTAAGACTAATCTTGAGTTACTTACTATAATTTTGAGGGTAGTAGTTAAAAATAAACTATAAATAAAAAGTTAATCAGGGCGCCTGTCTCAGTTTATATGTGTCTATGAGAGTGTGTAATGTTAGTGTGTCAAGTGTAGTGTGACGATGTGTACGTGAAAGGGTTTTGGTGCAAGTTATAAACTTTATCGTACTAATTAAATACTAATTTAATTTGAATGAAGTAGACTTTCTGTAAAATTGTAATCCAAAACCAAAGACTTACATTTGGTTTTTGGCAAGGGATATAACGTTTAGGCTCGATTTACCTTATTGTATAAATTTGAACCCTGGTAGATGAAAAACCGATGTGCAAACTTAGTTTTGAATGACGATGAAGAACATACTATATGTTTGCGACGTTTGTTTCTAATACTTTCTGTTTCAAAAGTTGTTAGGGCATGTTGTTTCATAACCGTTTTTAAGATAAAAAGCTGCCGCATAGTAAGTACCTCCCATTTCGAGTAGAGATCAGTAGGTGGGTGATAAAAAGGTATAAACAAACTAACCTTTAGGAGTGCCCTTTGTGCTCTCTCAACTTTTAAGAGATGAGTTTTACATAGCCACCCCATGTGGTGATACAGTATTCAAGCTGAGACTGACAAAAAGCAAGCATAGTAGACCGATTTTATAACAGACTTTGGTGCAGTGTTTCTTAAGGCTTTAAATATTACTATAAGTCTACGCACCCTCGCTGATAGAAGATTAATATGATCATGAAATTTAAGATTTCTGTCAATAATTACACCCAAGTACTTTATAGATTCAGTATTTTTAAGGTTGGGACACTGAAAAATTGTGTCATTTGCATTTGGGCACGAATGGGAGAAAATACTCAAAGAGGGATCCGGTTTGTCATTAGTTTGAATGGAAAACATGATGAGCGTCGTTTTTTCTACATTTAATGTAAGTAAATTCTTATTTAACCGACTGATCACAGTGTTCATGCCTATCTGAGCTTTGACAAAAAACTTCATGCCAGGAGTTACCACTGAAAAGTAAAGCCGTATCATCAGCAAACGCAACAATTTTCGAGTCCGGAAACATTAACTAACATATTTATATCATTTATATAGACTAGGAAAAGCGTTGGACCAAGAATACTGCCCTGTGGAACTCCAAATGTCACTGTCAACTTCACTAGTTATGTTACCGATTCTAACACATTGCGTTCTGTCGGTTAGGTAGTCTTTAAAAAGTTTTAGTTGAAGATCCCGGATACCCAGGCTTTCGAGTTTTGTTAGCAGAATAGGGACAGAGACTGTGCCAAAGGCCTTTGCTAAATCTAAGAATATTCCAATGGTTTTCTTCTTTGAATCTATGTTGATAACTATTTAATTTGTTAGTTCTGACACAGCGTCGGCAGTAGATCTCTTGGTTTTGAAACCAAATTGTGCTTGTGAAAGAAGATTTTTATTTTTACGCTCCAAAATTTTAGATAGGGTAGGCAGAATTGAAATTGGCCTATAATTATTGACACAGTCTCTGTCACCACTCTTATGAATCGGGTTATGTTCGGGGTAATTGAGTTTATGTGTTGTAAATTTTGGGTAATTATTCTTACTTTGTTGGAGTCGGCTTCCAGTCTAACCAGATGCAGCTGAATATCAGTATTTTACATGGAGCGACTGCCTATCTGACCTCCACTATCCAGTTACTAGGTAATTCTTCTTGGTAAGGTATTGGTTGTCAGACTTTCGGGCTTCTGACGACCCGTAACAACCTGTCAAATATCCACGAATGAGAGCTGGGACCAACGGTTTTACGTGCTTTCCACGTCATCCATCCACGGACTGACCGCGGCAAGCGTAGGTAGCTTAATCTGATCGATCGACCCGTGCGGCTGTTATTATCACTTAGCTAGTAGCTACGTACCCACCTATTATTATTACATTATACCTACGAGGAAGAAAACAGTTTATCTCAATTTTGAGCTTATTTTCTTCCTTGTTTGTATTCAACGGATTCTTTCCTTTTACTCCTTTTATTGTCGCTGTTGTCTTATGTCCTACTTACCGAAAATTGTCTTTCCATTTGAATGGTCACACCGAAGTTAAAGAAAATCAACACAAATATTCTCTTTATCGATTATCGAAGCTGGTGCGTTTGTGACTCATTAAGTGTACATGAACTATCAGCGTGCTCTCTCATTACCGTTATCAAAGGCGGTGCACACAGCAATGTATTACAGCCCCTTCGCCGTCACTGGGAAGCCAAAATATGCCGCACCAATACACAGAGCACATCATCTTTCCAATCTTTCTAGCATTCTCCAGACTGCCCGAGTTACATTTTGAACTCGTGAAACAAGTAAGTAGGTACCTATTTAAACTATTTGTTTACTATTCAAGTTTACCAGAAAAAGGCAGTAACTATTCATAAACTATACCACGTGTGCTCCTTCATTAATACTGACAAGTGTGAGCACTGGGGAGGGGCTCGTGGATAACTAAAAGCCGCTCGGGATCGATCGATCAGGGTAAAGCACTGCTTGCCGAGTTCGTTGCGTGGATGGGTTACTATTTATTTCATATTGAGACCTCTCTGTGCCACATAATGCACCTTATGACGGTCCCGGCTGCCATTCGTCATGCTACGCATCTCTTAGCATGCTGGGCATCTCAACATGCTGGGCATCTCGAGATGTGTAGCGTAATTGAGAGCAACTGTCAGAGTTGTTGCGAGTATAAACCATTTCTGTATCACTTGTAGTTCTGGCCTGTTATAGCTGCACGTGTGTGGGTGTGCCTCGAACTCTCTTGTGTCTATTACCTTCTGGGATAAAACTACTTTGTACTTCATTTCTTTTTGTTTATCACAAGAGTTTGTCGTAGAACCAGTCTTTAGTAATAGTCATGTTTACATCCACTGAATACCTTTTATGAGTTTCAGTAAACTCACTAAAGAAAGTTATAGGATCTTGCTGCGATTTGCCATTTTGCACATAGTTTATTATATATTATATAGCATTATTACTACATATTCGGTAGTTTTCTGATTCGTGATTGAGTAAACGACAAAATACTGTTTAAATGTATGTTAAATCGGTGAAGTTTATCGTGGAAACAAAACAGTGGTCGATTGTTAGCTGGCGGTGAGCGCGCGCACAGCGGATGGGAATCGCAGCGGCGGAGATAAGATAAGTTCCGTTGTGTCGTCACATGACACCGCGACCGACCTCCGCCGCGCGCGGCCTTCGAGTGCAAGCGGCCAGGCGCGTCTAGCAGCACTGCAAGTTGCAACATACAAACACATGACGTCTGCATCACTTCCACGTGCTTCGTGCCCCAATGCGGTCACTGAGCGACCTCTGCGCTGCGACTCACAACGCTGTTGAAGTTGCAAAGTTTTGAGCTTAGTCTTAGTAGCTTAGAGCTTATAGCTTATATTGAAACACAAGTTTGTATTTTAATCGTTGTTCAGAAAGCAAAGCACCTACTTATCTACCTGCCTTGGTGTTCTCAGCAGCCCGGGGCGGAGTAGGGAATCGTGCTCACTGCCATGCAGTCATTGCAAAAAACATGAATCACCCCATGACATTTGAATTTAAATAATACATTGTATCTTATTTGATAGTGTGTCTCACTTGTGGACACTGTTTCTCGTGATTGTTCGTTTAATAGTAGATTATACAACAAGTGAAAATGAAGGTAATTTAATTCGAGGGACTAAGTTGGATCTCGAGAGCAGCGAAGGATTCAAGAGAAGAATCCCGAACGTATCGAGGGATTCTAGAATCCTGATCGGAGCGAGGGATACAAGGACCGATATATTTTGTTTTTTCACGAGTTTTGTACTCTACTTTTTACCATTGTTTGTCTAACAGAAATTTCTCAATAGCAGCCCGGAGTCTGGAATTGTGCCCGGTTGATGGCAATAGGCTCACCCCCTTTACATGAGACTAAAAAACATAACTGGCGAAATGTGGGTGATCTAAAGGTACACCTCTGCACTACCCTTCGGGGAAACAAGGCGTGATGTTATGTTATTATGTATCAGATTTTTGCGGTAACAAATATTGTACCATAATTGCTGCTTCAGAACGAAATGATTTCGAAGTCAGTGGTATTGAGTGTCTCATTTTCCAATGACATTAAATAATAAATAAATAAAAATCTTTATTGCAGACCACATGGTCCATAAAAAACACGTTTTTTTTTTTATAAATTAAAATTAAAACAACCACGATAACAGATTGAAAAGAACCTAACTAAAATTGGCGGGACTATAAAAAAAACCATTAATAGCTTATATGGAATAGCTCTATCTAGCCAGCCAGTACCTAGGTACTTTCAGCACGTTTCATTTATTTTTGTACATAGTTTGTATAGTTCGTGCGAGTAAAAGAGAGTTTTATTCACTGTTATCGATGAATAAAATGCCCCATGTCGAGTGACAATGGTAAAAAGAACATTTACAATGCATTTGCTCGAAAAGAGCGTTTTCTAAGCAGTCAATTTGTGCGGAAAGTGTCACTTTTTTTCACTAGTGCTTTTTACTTTTGTTTTTTTTTAATTTTTGAAGCCGTCGTCAACCCAGACGTCAGCCGTCACCCGTCGTCTCAGAGATTTTATTATTTGAGAAAAGTTTTACAAATCAGATGATGATGATAACGATGGCGATGGCGATGGAGATGACGATGGCTAAATCAAAAAGTCAAAGTCAAAGTCCAAGTCCAAGTCCAAGTCAAAGTCAAAGTCAAAGTCGAAGTCGAAGTCGAAGTCGAAGTCGAAGTCGAAGTCGAAGTCGAAGTCGAAGTCAAAGTCGAAGTCGAAGTCGAAGTCAAAGCCAAAGCCAAAGTCAAAGTCAAAGTCAAAGTCAAAGTCGCAGTCAAAGCCAAAGCCAAAGTGAAAGTCGAAGTCGAAGTCGAAGTCGTTCTCGAAGTCGTTGCCGAAGTCGAAGTCGAAGTAGAAGTAGAAGTCGAAGTCGAAGTAGAAGTAGAAGTCGAAGTCAAAGTCGAAGTCAAAGTCATGATTTTATTATTTCAGAATGATGATGATGACGATGGCGATGACGATGGCGATGACGATGGCGATGACGATGGCGATGATTATGATACTGGTCAAAATCAAAAAGTCAAAGTCAAACTTAAAGTAGAAGTCGAAGTCGAAGTCAAAGTCATGAATTTTGTTTTTATCATTTATATACGTCGTCGTATGTTAGATGTTACACATCACAGGCGACTGCCGTAAGGCTCACTCGTTTTTTTTTTTTATTTCCTCACTCAATGCATAGTAAAACGTTGTATGATACACGTGCGTAAGATGATTTCCGCACTTATAGCATAAATAACTATTATCGACTCTCAGATCGTAATATTCGAATTATAAACTTGAAAAGGAGTTTATATTGACCTACATTATAAACACAATACCGAAATTTAAAAATAGAATCATATTATAACACTTTTTCTCTAACAAAATAATGATATAAAACAATTTTTTTTCTATTACGATACAGGACGAATCCAAGAAGTTAATATCACCAATCTATTTTCCATCTATTTTTGGCAATGGAACGTTAGCGGGGGACAGCAGCATCGCTCTAGTGCATGTGATGTGCTGGGTGCGGGCGCCATTTTATACGTTTTGTTGAACTGAATTTCGTGGGATTTTTTTTTTCTTGATCTTTAACTTTGATGTTTTATTTAGTAGGTTCAATCCCAATGTATGAAAGTAGATAAAGTAGTGTATGAAACTGCACATAACTAGGTATTAAAACACTCGTATTTTAATACCCCTCTTTATGCAACAGTTTCATAAACTACTATTATAATTTCGAGTTATTCCTGATAACCAGGCGCATCTGATACCGAGCCGCATCTGTTGATTTTAAAGTCAACCCCACATTAACACTTGTTATTGGTGAAATAAGATGAAGGCCACAAAAAATTACTGTTTAACTTTCAAATAATCTACATAGCTACATAGTGTTAAAGGTATGTGGTGGTAGTCGGCAAAGTGTGTCGAGGTGTGAGCGCTGCGCGGGAGTCGAACCGGTCACATCGGCGCGGCGCGGGCGGCCGCGGTCGGTGCGCGGGGCCTGTGGCATGTGGCGTGCAGCGTGTGGCGCGTGCGTGTGGCGGACATACCGCGCCGTGTGAACTGGCTGCAGGTGATACGGAGAGCTTTCTTTTTGTACACGCTTAACTGTACAAATAAAATACTAGATCTGTTCGGAGCAGGTTTTAAAAGCTTTTCGAAAACATTCCCAAGTAGGCCCTAAAAATAGATTATTATAGGCTTTAATAAATGTATTGATGCCTAAAATAAGTCCCGCTAAGATGAGCATCCTTACCTGTTTTAAAGTCGCTCTCCAACTCCCACTGAGCAACAATTTGCCAACTACTTACATAGGCAGCATATCCATATACCAACAAGGTAGGTATATATGATCCGATAGATAAGTTTATCAGCTGTGTAATCTAAGCTTTCCTCATTATAATATTATTCTGTTAGACCAATACACCTAAATTAATAACATTAGCATAATGTTAAAGAATCCACGGTGAGCTGCGTTCAACGCTGCTGCGGCGGTGCACGGTGGTGTGCGGTGGTCAGCAGTTCAGCACAAATTTAACTTGTACAAGTGATTCGGCCGCGGGGGCTCGGGTTGTCCGTCTCACTTACCTACAGATTACCGTAAGCGAGAAGGAGAGCGAAGCGCCCGTAACGACGGCCGAAACTACAGATTACGCTTAGGGAGTAGGCCTCCTGGACACTTGGGCATCGTCTAAAGGCTGATGGGCACTGGAAACAGGACACGACATTGGGCACAAGGCTCAAGTTCGCCAGGACACTGCATGCTACAGCGCAGGGGCAGAAGGCGCCAATATCACAATTAACAAACAACGACCTTCATGAAACTCCACATAATAATCTCTACACTCTACAATACATGGTGGAAGGGACATCAACGTGAAACCTGTTAGATTGGATTCAGTACATGATTCTGAACCCCGTGCGTTGAAATTTTTCGTCGGTTATTAACAAAAACAGCTGCTCCATACATTTTGACCGGGTAGGTATTGCATTTTTCTATGAAACACCTGTTTTTTTCTTTTATAACCGGCGAAAGTTTCAACCACTGCGTTGAAATTTTTTTGTCGGTTATTTTAAAAAAATCATCAGGTTTAGAATCATGTACTGAATCCATGGTAACAAGTTTCGCGTCGATTTCCCTGCCACCCTGTAAATAAGTAGACACACGACAAGGCGACAGTTGCACCACCACTGCATCTCCTGATCACATCGATCAACCAATAATATTATCGATCGTTGTTTTAATATTTTTTTAATCTTAATTTAACATCACCGGAACTTTTGAACACTCCTATAATTTCCATAAAATATAAGAAGTAAGAAAATTAATTTAACTGTGTTTATTTATTTTCTATATTTCGTTTTAAATACTTATAAATTATATTTTTAAATATCAGAATATAAAAATTTAAAACATTTAAAAATATAAAAGATCAGCGGTATCGGGAACAGGGTCCAAAGTAACCGGCGGTAAGGCTCCTGAGAGAGGAACCTCCTGACAATGCGAGCCGTGTCCAGGAGTATCGCTTTCTGAATCAAGCCCTTGATCCAGCTGCCCAACGATAGCCTCCTCAGGTGTTGGTCGAGGCTCTTGGCTATTAGGCCATTGGCTGTCACGACTATCGGCACAATGATCGCTGAGTCCACATCCCACATGTCGACAACCTCGTGAGCTAAGTCAAGATACTTGATTTGTTTATCTTTCTCAGCTTTCACGAGGTTCCCGTCATGCGGGACCGTTATGTCAATAATCATTGTGCGCCGCTCTACTCGATCCACCACCACTATATCAGGTTTATTGGCAACAATAGTCCTGTCAGTGATGATGGATCGATCCCAGTACAATGTGATATTTCCATTTTCGAGAACTGGGTCGGGCACATACCTGTAGTACGGCACTTCCGATTCCACAAGATTGTATTTCAGAGCAAGTTGCTGATGGATAATCCTGGCTACAAGGTTGTGTCTATGCAAGTACTCTTCGTTAGCTAGACGAGAACAACCGGAGATAATGTGTCGGATTGATTCTCCCGGACGGTGGCATGCCCGACAGATGTCAACCGTGCCGTCTTTCACAATAAATCTACGGTAATTGTTCATCATGATAACTTCGTCCATAATTGCACAGACAAAACCTTCGGTTTCCCCAAAGAGGTCACCAAAACGCAGCCAGGCTACGGACGCTAGAAAATCTACATCGGGTCCATGTAGGGCCCGGAAAAAGCGTGAAGCTCATTACTCTGCCATACCTCCTTGCGATCGTTAGTGTCAAGCACTACAGGCTTGCGCTAGTTCTCTTTAGCCAAGGAGAGCGGGGTGAGGTCCTTGTCTACAGCGACCACATCTCGATGCATCCCCACTTCGGTTTCTAGGAAATATACCCTGAGACTGCATATCTCGCGATTGTGGAGATTGGATTGTGATCTTAGCGTTTAAAAAACCTCGACCTCCACACTTTCGCGGGATATACAGTCTCATTACCGATGACCGTGGGTGGTGCATTCTATATGCAGTCAGCAGCGTACGGACCCACCTATCCAGAGCGTCGAGTTCGGTCTGAGTCCATTTGAGTATGCCGAAAGAGTACATCAAAACCGGCATGACCCAACCATTGAAGGCGCGCACCTTATTTCCGCCTGATAGAAAAGTATTTAATACTTTTTTCAGGCGGCCAAAGAAGCGTTCCTTCAATGATTGCTTCATGTCAGTAACATTGATGCCCAATGCTTCTGACATACCCAAATACTTATAGGTTTCGGATGCAGAGAGGGCTCTAAGGTTTATGGAATCCGAGAGTTCAGTACCCACGGATTCCATAATCTCCCCTCGCTTTACCTGCATGACCGCACATTTGTCCACAGCAAATTCCATCCTGATGGCGCTACTGAAAGTTTCAGTTACTTTCAGTAGGTCCATCAGTTGCAAATTGTTGGGGGCAAAGAGTTTAAGGTCATCCATGTAGAGGAGGTGAGATATAACCTGACCACCTCTCCTCAGCCGATAACCTAGACCTGAATCCTCCAGCAGTGTACTTAGAGGGGATTCAGGGCTAAACAGAACCAGAGCGGACTCAAACTATCACCCTGAAATATGCCTCGCTCGATCCTTATCGGCTCGCTATTCCTCTGGATATTTCGACATCCTGGATAGCGAAGGACCGTCCTCCATTGCCCAATACACGACATCAGGAAGGTGCGCAGAGTTGCATATAAGCAGATAAGTTTGCCGATGAGCGCCCTGGCCCCACCAATACGGCGCTTAATTCTGCACTGCCAAGCCGGTACGGCAGGTTTCGGTCGTGTAACTCTAGATTAATTTGCAAATTTGACGTGAGATACACGACATACCGCTACAGCCGCGCAGTACAGAATCGAATGTGTATCGGTGAGGTCTTCGCAGTCATAAAAATAGTTTGATAGCTGTTAATCTAGAACCGCCACCAGCGCCCTGTTTTTGTTATGCATGGGCAAACGAGGTAAGCGTGGTCTAAGTTCGAGCGACATGGTTCGATATTCCCGAATCGCACCCTCCAAAGCACTCCTCAATTCCTCATTGCATTGGGTACTAACGTTTGTAGCCCTGTCATCAATCCTCTCGTCAGCTTGATTTGTAGTGTCTTGTGGTGGCACTATAACACTCTGCGGCGGGGGAGCGATGACATGGCTACTCTGCATTTCATTTCGCAGGCGATCAAATACAGTGTCATCCAACATATGATTACGCTGGATTACCCGTACCTGATCAGACAGTCGTTGTGCCGAAATTATTTATTTATTTATTATGTACATTATCATTATGTAAACTATTATTATGAAACTAATTATTTACACTAGGTAGGTACTAAATTCAATAACTAACTACATAAATTGGTAATCATAATAACAAAAAGGACATTAGGCGTCATAGTACCTATCTCCTCCACATAGCCGTCATCCGGAAACGTGCCCAGACGTCTGAAGCATTGCCACGTTGAATGGCAATGCAAATTTTTTGGCCAAAGAACGAGCCAGCTCTTTCTAGTCACATGAAGTGTCGACCAATCGACGAAAAAAATTCTTGAAAAGGAGACGCGCACTCGGGCCCCATGACCTGAGCGTTTCGACCCTAAACGACTCAAAAACGTAATTACGTCCAAACCGTACGGTACTCACCATATTAATGAATGGGAGAAAAGAGAAAACGAAAAAAAAAATTATACCTTCTTCAGTGCTAGAAATGTTGGTGTGGTTACCGCATATCGTACGGACTGAACATTCTGTACCCACCCAGTTATATTAGAACTCCCGATTGGATGTACAGTTAGCCGCTCCAGTTCAATACTCGGCGATCACCGGCGCGGCTCCTGATTATGATCTCGCATCGCTGCGGATTGCGCCCGCGCCCGGCGCCTCTTGCCGCATGGAGCACAGCCGGGGCACAAGCCGGGCTTCGTCCGCGCTACAGGTGGCGCCCATAATTTTCTATGTTACCAGCGCTTGTAGCTCGACTTGGTTACAGTTGGCACAAGGTCGCATTGGAGACTCACTTTAATGTACCTATCTGTATAAGGCTCCCACAGGTAGGCGCGATGCGACATCGCGACGCGAATCTAGTAGAACCATTTCCATTAAGTTTGCATAGAAATTGTTCTACTAGAGACGCGTCGCGATGTCGCGTCGCCGCGTCGCGCCTGTCTGCGGAAGTGTTTATAATCTTATGTTTGTCTGTGCTACTGGCTAACTCGAGTATTACAACCGCTAGACTAAGTTTGTGCGCATCACGCGATCCTTTTGCTTCTGCGAAAACCAAAGAAAAATATGTGAAACAAGACCAAATAATGTAAGTAATAGATTTTTTTCTCGCGAAGGCACTGGGTTACCTAATATTGTGTGTGTAGATGCACGTGAACAATGTTTCTGGGCGGTTTCTGGTCGGCTACTCGGCGTGATGGTTTTAAACTTCCACAGGTGTAGGTACCTACCTAATTATTATAGAGATAGAGCACCAATTAAAGACGGACACGGTACCTAACTACAGACGCAGATATCCCGGCACCGTGTTATCTACTAGCACAAACATGTCATTACGATCGGCTCCCTAATGATCAGCAAACATTCCCACTTATCAATATTGGTTCAGTTGCGCGCATTGAAATGATGCTCTTTACAAGTGATAACATGGAGCGACCGGTGGGAGTTGGTCGCGTCCCGCGCCCTCGCCCCCACCCGCGCCCCGCACCCTCGCCCTCGCCCGCGCCCGCTCCCGCTCCTGCACCCAGCGCTCCGTGGCTCTCATTACCAGACTTCGAAATTCGTTTCCCTGCACCATCTCAAGTCTGTCCTGGAGTTGCTTGAAGATTACGAAGATTACTTCAATGCTGAATGAAAATAAAGCTAGGTACCTACCTTCCAACAAGAAGCGGGTCATTTCGGACCTAACCCTGCTCTGCCGGCCTGCCGGAATGCTCTAGGCTCCTGCACAATTGTGAATAACTACGTAAATGTTTCAGCCATAGGTAAACAATTTATTGATGTCACACTGTCGAGAATGTCACAAGACATGTCTACAATCGGACAAAAAATGGACTATTTATTATGGGGTGTGTGTGCAATCACTAATTAGGCCATACAAATAAAGATAAAGCGTAAGGTGGTATACGTTGCCTACGCGTATGATCAGCGCGACGACGCGGTGTGCTCTCGCTGCGTGCGTTGATGTCTAATGTTGGCGCGGCCGAGGGAGGCGCGGTGCGGCCTTCACTGTTCATAATATCTGTTCTGCTAACAACATTGTTTATTGCTCAGGACAGGAAGCCCGACTTACTCTCGCGGATGTGAGCGTCTGAGCGCGCGCGGCGCCCATTCGTTCAGCGCACTCTCTTGCTGATCGTATGGAAGGATCTTCGACAACACAAAATTGCAATCGGGACATTATTGAGAACTGCTCTTGCGTGTTCTAAGCGCCTTAGCGTGCTAATCAATATCGCCAAGTGTCAATACTGCGTCAAGCGACAGGGATCTTTGGCACTATCTATTGGTACTATTATTATGTAAAGTGTGGAACATTCGTGTTGGACGTGTTGGTTGGCTGCGGCGGCGCACGCTTTGAATTGTACTGTATGCTTCCTATTTATGATGATCCACAGAAGGTGATCAAATTATTAACACATTCATAGTTTGGTCCTTTTAGTCGGAATCCGTAACTTCATCTTGTATAGACACAGACCAGGCAGTTGAAACTTGAACCTTTTATAGATATTTTGTACCTTTTGCAGGCACTGTGTTATTATTTATTTGTTTATTGGATCTCCAACAGAGACTAGGTACACAATTACTTGCAAGAATCACATCGTACACTTATAATCTAGGTGCAATAAGTTTAACAAGGATTATGTAGATTTACGAGAATATTAATATTTTCGATATTAAAATAAATCAAAATATTATTAATTACAAATTAATATTATTTTTTAAACATTAATTATACAAACTCAAATGAATGAGGTAAGCTGTAGTTAAGTAGGTAGGTATGTGCAGGCGCACCCGGTCAGACTCACTCTCTGAACTAAACACGTTTTATTATCTCAGCGACTCGTATTGCGTATCACGCATTCAAAACGATGATTGAAAGTACAAAACTAGCTCGAACGACCGTTTGATTTTATTTAAAAAATTCAAATGAGACAGTGATTCGACTAAAGCAGTGTTTACGGAACGTTAATGGTGACATAAATTTGAATGTTAATGCGTGGATCGGGGTCGCGGCCGGCGCACGTCTTCCAGCTAGCGACACGCTGCCGCTCTGTGCTGCGCCTCGCGACTCGCGTCTTATTGGAGCCTCATTCATGCAGATCAACGGTTGCCAATATCTAACACATCTCATTAATTTCGTAACTCCCGCGTGATTAGACCAGATGGCGCTGCCTCTGACACCCACGTAGCTAACATCATTAATTAGGTATGTTATTTGTCGCGTTGCCGTTGTCACTAGGTACTCTCTGGCTCAGATCATTGACACGTAGGTTCATATTCATAGACATTCATACTATCTCTGCGCAGGAAATTCGTCTGTATGTATTGATAACGTCTCAGCTCCGTGGGGGTGCTGTCACAAAAAATTCACAGTATCTTAGATATGTTAAATATATGTATATTAAAAAACCGAGGTATATGTATATTAAAGAGCGTGTCGGAGCACGCACAATGAAGGGTTCTTTAGTTGCGATGAATTTATCCCAAGGACAAACTTAGCATTGTAGTTGAAAAACATGATCTCCCATACATTCCAACTGCAAATGTAAGTTTGTACGCACAATATTGAGTGATTTATCATTTTATTTTAAGACCATTGACTTCTTATAGGTTTTCCTGTAATCTATTAGTATAGAACTATTTTCTGTATTTTTATCAAAATATTAGGCTCAGTAGTTTCAAAGATAATGGTAAATTTTCATCTATTTTCTTAAATATCATTAAAAGTATTTATTTTTAAATTATAAGAAAAAGGAATTTGAGATCTGAACAACAAGTCCTGTCATTGAATACGTCACACAGTAGTTTGAGATCTGAACAACAAGTCCTGTCATTGAATACGTCACACAGTAGTTTGAGATCTGAACAACAAGTCCTGTCATTGAATACGTCACACAGTAGTTTGAGATCTGAACAACAAGTCCTGTCATTGAATACGTCACACAGTAGTTTGAGATCTGAACAACAAGTCCTGTCATTGAATACGTCACACAGTAGTTTGAGATCTGAACAACAAGTCCTGTCATTGAATACGTCACACAGTAGTTTGAGATCTGAACAACAAGTCCTGTCATTGAATACGTCACACAGTAGTTTGAGATCTGAACAACAAGTCCTGTCATTGAATACGTCACACAGTAGTTTGCATATCTTTTGTTTTTTTCTTTCGCCGCCGTAAAGTGGCCCCAATATTCAAAATGCATCACAGAAATTGATATATGTACCAAATTTCAACTTAATCGGTCCATTAGATTCGGAGCAAATTGGCTGTGACAGACGGACAGACAGACACACGAGTGATCCGACTAAAGCATTTAGTCATGACATTAGTCAAAAGCATTTAGGTTCCATTTTTTCCTTTTGTACGGAACCTTAAAACATAAATATTAAGTGTGTAAGATAAGGAGTGTGCCGCATTTCAGCAACCCTAACTTGCTACGTTCCCCGCCAGGAAATCCCGCAGTAGAAGCATGCAGTAATTACCGGCACATTAGGCTACCGGCGCGGGCGGCGGCGGCGCTACCTCTAGTGTTACGGTGGGTTCCGTAAAGAGCAGACTGGACATCGTTGTGGGCAACCCGTACGTCTTGGATCATGCTTACTTTTAGTGATTATCTACTTCCCATCTACACGTGGTACTCGTGGTTAACACTATCACTACATAATATAAAACACAGATATCGATAGACCTAGATTACGCAAGTATCACGATCTGTATGAAAACCAAGCGTGCCATTTTTTGACTACCTACTATGACGTCACAAGCACTATTTAGTGATGGGAAAACCAAATCGATCCAAATACAACGCCGCGTGTTGCACCCGTCTCGCCCCACCCTCAGACCCAGATCTATATTCTGTAATACAAGTACAAGTAAAATTCAACATTTTATAAAAATCTCGAAAAGTTACAGAAACTTATCAATTAAGTCACTACATTAGTTGTGATCTTCAGTACATCCATAGTCGGACATGCTGCTTTGTCAATGTTCGACGCTTTTTCCCTTCTAGAAAGGTTTCTTCCTGAAAATATTTCGAACAAATAGTGCTATACTTTCTTGGAAACCAATCTTTATTTCCCGTCGCTTCAATCCATTGTTATTTTAAATTGGGATCATGTGGAAAACTAAAAAATCAAGAAAAATTAAGATTATTTATCAAAATTGTCAACACAATAAACATGAAATACAAAATCATTTTATTATATATTATTATTAAATTATTATATTTCATTAAATACACGAATAATTTTAAATCGTTCTGGAGCCGAAACACAGTGACTCCAGACGATTAATAGGTACTATCAGCATTGTTATTGTTTTTTTAAGACATCTAATATAGAAGTTAGAAATTTATCACTTTTATTCTGTCATTCGAGTTAAATCTTAGTAGCGCTTCCACTATTTCATTCATAAACGCAAGATCGTACGCGATCCGCTCGGTGATGACGTAGCGCGGCACAGCTGTGCGTGTGCGAATCAGTTGACAGCGAGCTCGCGGTGGGTCAACGGACGTTGGACGAATAACCGGCTGCAAGTTAGTACTTACCTGCAAGTAGGTATTTCATTTCTGGTACGATAGGTTGGTGTAAGTTCATTCACCTCCGTTATCTTTCGTTAGTATCGAAAGCACGGCACGGTGTTTACAACTATCACATCTCCTCGTAAACGAGAGAAACTAATTGAAATTTCATTCGACAGTCTCGCATCACGAAATCACTAGTACTCGTACCTTTTCAACTAGACACGACGAGTACGCTTGGGAGTTGTATTTAAGGCCTTGAATCGAGTGTCGACCAATCGAGCTAATAGGTACTTAATAAGCATACCTGCCTATCATATTTATGATAAATAAAAAGAATACTGCCTAAACCAATTTTTATGCGACAATGCTTGCTTGCGGCCGCGGCGCGGCGGCTTCTACAAAGGCAGGTAATGTAAACAGAAAAATGAATCGTTTTACCTGTCGAATAGAGTTCATTATAAGATGGTGGTGCCCTTTTCTATGTAAATATTGGACCGAATTAAGACCTTATTTTTATACACTTAACCGCAGAATTCGGTTGTGTATCCTTTTGAAGTCCGGTCGGACACTTCTCAGAATAATTTTAGTAAACTGCGTACCTACTTACCTTGTACCTAGTTTGGTGAAATTTCTATTTGTTACCGTTTACGGTTAAGAAATAAAGTCTGAATTCCCTTTTCGTATTTTTATTTGTGTACCTATTTATCTATTGCGTATGTGTGTTTATGCTGTCTGATCGATGAATGGATTTTTCAATGGGTACCGTTCGCAAGTGTTGCCGTTCGTCGATACGTTTTACACACATATGCATTGATCGCAGTTACTTCGAGTTCTCATTATTTCACAAAAAAACAATAAATTAGATTTTTCGTGTTTTTTTTTAAATTGTAATTTATTGAAAATAATAGTCCCAATCGTTTCGAGTTCGATGATCGAGTTTATGGCTTTTCGTTCCAGAACGAGCTAAAATTAACCGTGTATAATTGTCCTATTATGTTTACAGTCGTCATAGTTATCTTGGTAGATCGGTAATTCTTTACCAGCAAACGTATGTATTGTAATGAGCGTGTACAGGCCCCCATGTGCTTCATATGATATTTTTGAGAAATATATGGAAAGAAGAAGTATTATTAAAGACTTCTAACAGTAATAAAACAGTTGTAGTCTGTGGAGATTTCAACATTAATATACTGGAAAAATCTGCTGTAGTAAATAAATTTGTAACTTAATTAAAGTCATATAATTTGTATAATACATTCTTTGAGCCGACTAGAATAACTGCCACTAGTGCTACCTGTATTGATAATATTTTTACAAACTTAAGACCTCCTGGCCATTTAATTATAAATGAGTTGGACTGTGATCACTGTGGCCAGTTAGTCACTTTCCCTCAGAAAACAGTCAGAGCTCAAAGAAAACTTGTGAGTTTTGCTCCTGTAAATAAAAGTCGCTTAGGACAATTTAATGGAATAGCTACCGGCTTTACTTATCATAACGACCCGGATCAAGCGTATGCTTCATTATTTAACCTCAATTGTGAGTTTAGGAAGGTTTTCACCTCTAAAACATTGCCTGTTTTTGACCGCGTTATATTTAGTGATAGTGCAACACCAGGTATTTACAAAAGTAGGCAGAGATTATTTGAATTGTACCATGAAAAAACTTATAACCATGATAAATTTTAAGGAATTTGTTAAGAAATATTCTAAAACCTTTAAAAGAGCTTGTTCCTCAGCCAAAGCCGTACACAATAAAAATAAAATAAAATCTTCTGGAAATAAAATTAAAACAACATGGAATATTATTAATTCAGAAACGGGAAGAACGACAGTATGGAATCGTGACTTCCATCTAAAAATCAATAATGTAGATTTTAAGGCAGACGTGGAGGTGGCAGCTGAGTTTGCAAATTTCTTCACTAATATTCCCATTTTAACAACCAAAACTTTGTCATTGTCGTCCTCCACTTCTGCTTACTCAATACTTAAAGAATGTGTCAAACTTTTTGAATTTAAAATTATTACTGCTAAAGACATTATAGAATCTTTTAAAAAGCTTGATGTAAAAAAAACTGCTGACCTTTGGGCATTATCAGTACATACCATGTCTTCAATAATTGATGTTATTTCACCCTTTTTAGCAATCGTTTTTAACTCTTGTATTGCATCTGGTGTATTTACTGATTTGGAATCACTTAGCAAAGTGATTCCACTGTTCAAATCTGGCAGCACAACTGATCCCACAAATTTTCGGCCTATTTCGATATTACCTACATTGAGCAAAATCTTTGAAAAATTAATTTTAAAACAAATATTAGAACATTTCTATGCACATAATTTACTCCATCTGAAACAGTTTGGTTTTACAAAGGGTCGTTCAACTACAGACGCGGGCGTGGAATTACTGAAGAGCATATTCGAGGCCTGGGAGGATTCGCAAGATGCTCTTGGCATTTTCTGCGACTTGTCCAAGGCCTTCGATTGCGTACATTATACTCTTATCAGGAAACTGTACCACTATGGCATGAGGGACAAGTCTCTTGACCTTCTGACTTCTTATCTGAATAACAGAATTCAGAGGGTCGATGTTAATGGCAAGAGATCTGCAGGATCTGCGGTCAGCATGGGCGTTCCGCAGGGTTCAATTCTAGGTCCTTTCTACATAAGGGATAATCACAAGATCGTACTATTCGCAGATGACACTTCCCTCATTTTTTAAATCAAACGTCAGTTAGTCAACTTTGAACAAGTCAAAGATGCACTCTCTAAAGTTGTGCATTGGTTTAATGTAAGTAATCCTCTCCTGAACGAAAAAAAGACTAAACTCATTAAATTTTCAACGCCAAATGTCAGGCAGCTAACTACCAATGTTCAAGTTATGGAATAGAGTTGGACCCTGTTGAGTCAACCGTTTTTCTTGGAATAACTATTGACGGTAAATTACAATGGGGCCCACACATAGAAAAATTGTCAGGAAGGCTTGGTTCGGCCGCCTATGCTGTTAAAAAAATTAGACAGATAACTGACGTAGATACAGCCAGAATTGTTTATTTTAGTTACTTTCATAGTCTTATGTCATATGGGATTCTTCTTTGGGGACATTAATACTATCTTTGTTCTACAGAAAAGGGCTGTTCGAGCCATTTACAACCTAGGTCCAAGAGATTCCCTTCGAGAGAAATTCAGAGAAATAAATATTCTGACTGTAGCCTCACAATATATTTCTGAAAACCTATTGTATGTACACAAAAATATATAAAATTTTAAGAAAATGTCCGATATTCATAGTTTAAATACCAGGAATAAACACAACCTTGCTGTGCATCGCACGCGTCTCCACAGAGTAAGCAACTCGTTCATGGGTCAATATATACGCTTTTACAACAAACTTTCCATTGACATTCGAAACTTACCCATTAAACGATTTAAAAGCTGTATTACAACCAAGCTTTGTAAAAAAGGGTACTATAAAATTTCTGATTATATAGAAGATAGAAAAGCTTGGGATTGAGCTGCTCGCTCTGCTAAGCCTTGTGAAAACCATAAAACTTAACATTTTAATTATTCATAACAATAAACCAGCTCAATATACACATTGACATTTTTGAAAATTATATTCAAAATGACACGATTACTTTGTAAAGTATTATATTATTTTAGTTATTGTGATTGTGACGACTAAGTGGATATTTTTTAAATTTATTTTTTTCGTTTTAATTTATTTTTTCTTTCTCAGTTAGTTTTAATGATGGTCTAGCAGTTTGAGTAGTTGATGCGACCTACCCAAATACCCTGTCTTTGGTATGGTTCGTCGAGTTGAGCTTCTTAAGTTCTGAGTTGAGCTCCACGATTACTGACAAATGCTTGCACTGACTGGACATGTCCACTCAAATCTGTGTGGTTCTTTCCTCAAAAGACCATTTCAGACACTAATCTACATGGTCGTCACATAGCTTGACCAAGATTATATCTGGACTTTAAAAGAAACTGCGACCTCTGAGTTTGTTTCGGCCTTTCTCCTCAGAGTAGTCAGATAGGAAACACCGACCTCATCTAGCTTATTTTTAATATTTTTTTATATGACGTGTACAGTGATTCCGATATCCTATTTACAGAATAAACAATTTCATTTCATTTCATTTCATATGGACGTAGCACCTCCACAATGTCCAAACATATGGACGTAGCACCTCCACAATGTCCAAACATAATGGATATAGCACCTCCACTAATATCCAAACATATGGACATAGCAGCTCCACAGTGTTCAAACATAGGGACGTAGCACCTCCACAATGTCCAAACATATGGACATAGCACCTCCACCAATGTCCAAACATATGGACGTAGCACCTCCACAATGTCCAAACATATGGACATAGCACCTCCACAATGACCAAACATATGGACGTAGCACCTCCACCAATGACTAAACATATGGACGTAGCACCTCCACAATGTCCGAACATATGGACATAGCACCTCCACCAATGTCCAGTCAGGGAAATTAATTGTTAAGCAGCTTGACACAGTACGTCATTTTGCTGTCTCCTTCTTAATTTTTTTATTTAACGACAACCAACAAAGCATACACCAAATATAAATAATACCCATATTATTTTTACATTTTGTAGTGTAGCCTTAATTAAAGGCTGCCACGGCATGCATTGAACATAGGAGTAGGTAATGCGGTTATAAAACAGTTACAAAAAAAGAAAAAAGTTACAAAACAAAACATTTTTTTTTTACAAATTTAGACAGATTTAAGTAAATGAAAAAGACAGTAGAAACTACAATATAAATAAATATCTTATCGTGTCAATTGCAATCTAAATTGACTTGGTCCATAATTTGGCCACGACAATAAGTATGTTTACATTTGAAATAACAAACCTACATTTTAAGTTAATGGTGAATAAATCAATGGGTCAATTAGTTTAACATTATTTTATTGATCTTAACTTGATGTTGCAGAAAACAAAACGCATCATGTACCTACTTACTGCAAATGCATGGCACCTACCTAACAGGTGTAGTCTAGTAGATAGGTGTTTGGTAAGTAAATAATGTTATGAGGACGTGGTGCCAATGTGCCCACAGCATTGTGGGTGCAATGCTGTGGGCATATTGGCACCACGCTTAAGGGTTTAAGCGTTGGCACCACGTTTAGGTACTGCTCCACGAGTACCACGACATACAATTCGGTCTTGGGCTGTGAGAACAGCACTCAATGGAATACTGCAAGTTTGCAACATTTCGTGCCGGGATTAAAGTATAAAAACTTAATTTGACCCACAGTCCAATATCAAATTAAGTTTCTATCAAAATGTCTCGTAGTTTCTTTAAAATATTGGTAAGGAATTTGCATTAGGTACGGTGTGTCAAGTATTGCAAGGCATTATTTGTTTATTTACAAACGTTGTTAAAAGTTAAGTGACGTTCAGACGTCAAAAATGTATGGTTAAACAATCGATAATAACAACACTAACTAGACAACGATACTTAACTCTAAGCAACGTTTATAAATACATAAACCCCTAAGTGGTCAAAGATTCCAGTGTCGTATGTCTGTGGAGAACACGCGGCGTCAGATGCTTCGCTGTCTGCATTGCAGTGCACTCTCGCGAGTGGTGCAGTACGTTGTTTCTTAATGTGTGTACAACAGCTCTGATTATGCGTAGTGTTACTAAGCACCTCGAACAGTGTCGCCAGGGCCCAGTGGCGGCGTCTGTTACCAGCTTGGTACAACAATTCAACCATAAGACAATAATAAAAGTGCTGCTCCACAGCTGCCCACGGCTAATCAACGCACGATGCGTGCCATGCGTGGCTGGCGAACCTATGTATAAAAGGAATTGCACTTATTTAATGTAGGAACTTGGGACCTACTTTTCTGTAAGTAATAATTTTAAACTTGGAAGCTATGTGAAATTGTGATTCTTGTGTATCGCACAGTGTGTTATGGTAATGGAGTGGGCGCGCCGCGAGCCGCGATCGCGCGGCGCTCGGCAGCCATCAAATAATTTCTCGGCGCGACACTTGCTCGCTCAAGGCTAGCGCTGGCGGCGCGGCGCGGAGCCTGCACCTGCGGACACACGCACACAGCCAGACTGCGCGCGTCTATTAATAGAAGCCGATGTACGACACTTGGTAACCGACTGGTTGTGCTTAGTCAGTGGCGCTTCTATTTGCAAGGAATTTGATTCCCACTCGCTGTCCTGCTCCCCTGCATATTCCACTCCGAGGCCGCGCCTTGACATGTTCTGATACATTACATGAATATATGCAACTATCTATTATTAACAAGGATCTGATAATTAGATAAGTTGCAATATCGTTAGTAGATACTTAAGCACCTACCTCTTTTTTGCACAGACCGGCGCGCCGGCGGCGCTTCATGGGCTAAGTCGTTACAGCTTACAGCGTCATAGTCCGTCTTTCATTTAGGTACTTTCTAGCCGCCTAGCCCAAGGCGGCAAGCACCTCCATGGCTTGAAAGTTAGAGCAACATCTTGTTTTTTTTTTTTCGTGTCAGGTGTTGGATAGGTAAGCAGTTTTTAAACTGTCCGCTACGAAAACTGACTTAGCCATTAAATCAAATCAAAAATCATTTATTTGGATAAATAAGGTACAGAAGGTTCTTGTGTTATTATAAATATCAATCTCTTGTTATGCCTTTAATTTCGGCGTCCAAAATTTACATATTTAGATATTATTTTAAGAAATAATAGTATAGTTACTTGAATAATGCATGCGATTAGTAAATTATATTAAATTCATTAAAATTTGGTACCTACTAAACAATTAAGTAATTCATAAATTACATTATACTACAACCTACAAAATTCACAACATAAAATCCAAAAACTCAAGTAAGTACCTACACTATAAAATCATTTATCAATGAGTAGTTTTGTTAAATTACGCTTAATTTTTTTAAATGGAAGTATACAGTGTACTCGGAATTTTAATATACAACTTGATGCACATGATTTAGCTGTTGTCGGATGTAAGTGTGAGATTCGTCTTGGGTTATCTCATCTCATCTTGGGTATTTATCAAATACCTACCTTTAACTTATTCATCATATACGTTTTTGCCATGTGCAGGATACTTATTAATAGTTCTGTACTAGGTCAACCGTCAACCAGCTCGCAGATCGAATCCACTAGATCTCCTGATCAGACGGCCAGACCTAGACTGTAGGTACGGGAAAACTATTGAAATTGAAACAAGTGTGCGTAACTTATATCATTTTAATCAAAAAATTTCAGACATTGATCATAATAATTTACGACAAGAACTTTTTGCCGGTAGTCTCAAACAAATAAAAAACAATTTTACGAACTTTTTTCTCTTTGTCTTGTGTCTATTGGTGTGATGACGAAAGAACATCTACAATGGATTATCAAATAACATTAACAAGTACCTACTTATAAAAAGTGAAATGCTCAATACACGATCAATCACAATTTGAATCATTTTGAAAGAAATTGCGTATCCATTGCTTAATTAGTTCGAAAAAAAAACTGCTCAACAATGTAAAGAACGCAATGAATGTAGTTGAACTGTCAAAATGAAACAGATTAGTCGTTTTGTTTACGAAAATGTGTTATGCAATTAGATAGCAAAATTCAAAATTCAAAAGTCATTTATTCAAACTAGGCTGAGAATCAGCACTTTTCGAACGTCAGACAGTCCCCTAAAACGCCCACCCTTCACCACTTCCTAGTGCTTAGCTGGGAAGAAGAAGTGGCGCAACAAACTCCCCAGCAGCACAGCTGTCTGTTCAGTTAGAACAAAAAAAAAAGATTCTATATAATAGTATTCAAAATAATTAATATTACGCAACACAAAACATAATTTCAATTATTAGCCATATGTTAGCTAGCACGCGCCAATATACCAGACAAAATCATCGAGAACAGCTATGCTCAGGCAGAAATAAAAACTAAACGTAAACAGAACTTAATATCTAAATAAAACCCTCCAGGCATAAAAGGCGTGCCCGCTTACATATAGTTGTAACTGGAAGTTATAAATGATAAACTAGGACCATCGAGGTAAAATAAATAAACAAACAGTTAATTACTAATAACAATAAATAATATAATCAATTGTCGAGGTCACTATCTAACCACATAATGCAATACAACTCATAAAAAAAAAACATTGTGATGAGTAGATTATGTCAACAATAAATCACATTTAAATAAGTTTACTTATAAAGTCAAATAAAATTGTTCGCATTTAATTTTGTGCAATGAAAGTATGTTTTAAGAAATTTAGTTCTATTTTTGTAACTAGATGGCGTTGTTCTATTACGTCACATTTTTTAATCTCGATGTTAAGATTTTCCATTGATTATCTATAAGCTTTACGAATTTATGTTTTCTTTGAGTTTGAGATTGAATATTGCGATCACGTCAAGATCTAATACGAATATATACTTTCAAGGTATCCGGTGTTTTATTTATTCGAAATCCGCGAAGTAAAGTTCTTAAATAAACAATTATATAAACTCATATAATTTGTCAGTAGGTAAGCTGGAGAAAGAACATAAACATTGTCTTGAGTTAATCACAGCGACCAACTATTCTTATCATTTAAGTAATCGTTGATAGAATAGTATACCTTTGAACAAAGCTTGGATTTTACTTTCTATTTAAACGCATTAAAAGGCAAATCTACCAAAGAAGAGGGTAGCTTGTTATAAAAAGTTATGAACCTTATGAAGCCGGTGAAAGGGAGCTCGTAGTTTGTCCTTATTTCTAGGATTAACATTGTGAAAATCATTGTTTTTAGTGTATAAGTGTATATTTTGCCTAATATATAAGATATTGGCGAAGATGAATTGGGATGCCACCGTGAGGATAGAATAGAATAGAATAGAATCATTTATTTGCCAATAATGTAGGTATACAGATATGATGGTATTTTGTTAAGTGTCCCGATACATTTTGCCTTACGGCATGCAAAAATTATTTAACATAAAAAAACATTAATTAAACATACAAGAAATTTAAACAAACATAAAAAGCGTTCCATTCGGTTAGTAACATTCATTAGAAAAATTCTCATCCTCAATTAAATACCCACACTAACAATGTCAATAAATTAAGTTATAAAATGTCAAAAAGAAATTAAATTACAAATGTTAACAAATTAAGAAATAAAGCAAAGTGTCAATAAAATAAAAAAAAATAAAGAAAAAAAAAAGAAAAACGAATAAATCGAAATGTCATTAAGTTAATTTTAAGTATAATTAAACACAAAGATCTCAATAAAACAAGCTAACAATGTCAACAAATTAGATTTAACAATTACAGAAAATTCAATTTTAAATGTCAACAAATTGGGTTTAATAAAGCAGCATAAGCATCGTTAACCGAAAGTGTCATTAATGAAGTCTTTAATTGTGTGTGTATACCAATATCTTTGAAAAAATCTCTCAAAGAAATTCTGGCACCTAGCTGGTAAATAGCTCGAACAGCTCGTTTTTGAAGCAACGCAGCGTTTTTGATAGCAGGTCTACTTACTGGCAAACGGTAACAGAAGGTACATAATAACAAACTTATACTTATTTGAACATAATTTTAAGAACCTCACGCACTTCGTGGCTACGACGTTGGTCACAGAAGCTGCGACCAAGTTGCGAACGCTCGTACTAAAGTATACAAAGTTTGGCCGCATCTGGTCGGACGGCCGGGCGGTCCTGCTTTTGTGCGCGACGCGCATTCTGTTGGTCTGTGCGGCCACTGGTCGTGGTCGTGGCGCGTTGTGCGCGACGCCCGCTACCACAACACAATACCCTGTTCAGAACAGCCAACTTAACACACAACCATACATTTTATATAAATTCTATCAACCATAAAAATAACATGTATGTACTACCTAGGTATTCATTAAGTTAAATCCGTGACGCTGCGGACACCAATCAGCGTAATGACATAAAAGACCTTTGCACCATTAGTGAAGCGATTCAACTATTCAAGCAATATATACAATGTAAAGTATTTCACTTACTAAACATAGCCACGTTTCCTTGATTTACCATTCTTATACACGAATAACAAATTTGTCTATTACGTATTGGTCGCAACAACTTACAATCTAATAATGGGCTGTATTACCAAAACATAGAGGTGAGATCAGCATGCCACTGCTTCAGCGAGCAGCTTTAGCGTACGGAGTCTCGTCACACACTCGATACCTACCTATTACTGGTATTAATAAATAGCTCACGTCTAACATAAGTTATCAATGAATGTGCTTACTTTAGTAAAGTCAATATGTCTAGTAAGTACACAAATATATACATATACGTATAGGACCACAGGTCAACTTTTGTGCACAGTTACCGCGTTGCGCAGCGGTACGTTCTCCAAAATCAGCTTATTTGATTGACCTCTACTGCTTTTACGTATAAGTACTGATACTAGCACGTCGCCCGCAACTTTTCGTTGGCAAGGATGTCGTACCTTCCCCTACAAACTGCTCCGTCCTTCTACCCTCTTCAAAGGGTAGTTTTGGAAAATTCATTATTTTATCTCAATAATAATCAATCTTTATTATTTAGCTGAAGAAGTCCACCATATGCCGGGGAAATTAGTTTTGAACCCTGCACTAAATCGCGTTTTTGAACTTAGCTCTTCAAATAATAATAGAAAATTTAAAAAAATCCAGGACCGCATCAAGGTAAAAAAACAAAAACGCGTTTCAGTAAATGAAAATTGAGGCAAAGCTTACATATTATTAGTTATTATTATTTTACAATATATAAAACATTTGTAAAACCAATAGTTTTTTACAAAATTAAACATTTTCGTCCGCGGAAAATTCGATAAATATTTTATTTTTATTTATTGTAAGTACTTCAAGCAATAACATTAACAGCGGTTTTTTTGCATTAAATTACCTAATCAAATATTTTAATACGCTATCCAACAACATTAATCAAAGTTTTTTTGCAATAGTGGTTCAGGCAAAAATGTAACAGAGTTAAATTTTGTTTAACTTTTATCTATAGGGTCTATCTCACAAGAAAATTAAACACATTAAAGCAAACCGTAACATTTTTTTAAAATTATAATTCAATATTGCATACGTTGTAGTCCGTCTTCATTGTACTACACGGCCACAGTGTTCAATGAGTGCCACATAATAGAATAGTTTTTGTTTAATAGGTAAATATAAACATTTCAAACATCAATGTATTTTAAATGTTCGCATAATTTAAACCGTATAGGTATAAGTTTAAAATCGTCTATTAGTATTGTGTTCTCTTTTGTTCATTTTTAGGGTTCCGTAGTCAACAATGAACCCTTATTGTTTCGCCATGTCCCTCTGTCTGTCCAGGGCTTAACTCAGCGACTCTTAGTACTCGAATGACAGCTTCTTCTGCGACTTGTATAGATAATATTTTCTGTAATTGTGATTACTTACATAAACAAATTGTAAATAAGTTGCCATCTGATTACAGTCAGTGGACAGACAATTACATTTTGCTCCTACATGCCTTTACAATTTTTTTTGACACTTTTCCACTAAAGACTAAAATTATTTAAGCTCTTATTTAGTGATTGGGCGGCTCCAGGTATTCGTAAAAGCAGAAAATCTTTTTGAACTTTATGGCCTAAAGCAACATAATGAATAATACAAGCTTTCATCAGGGTACATATTTGAACGTCGAAAATTAAAATACCTACGGGTAAAATGTCACTGTTCAAAACATCGAAAATTTTAATATCGATTGTATTGAAATATCGAAAAAAATTATACCCAACCTTAAAATGTCTAAGATTAAAATGCCGAGTGATTAAAATATCGACTGATTAAAAATGTCGATAGTCATTATACCTAAGTTCAAAACTTCAACATTGAATACACCTAAGTTCATTATATTACTACCACTTGTTAATAAAAAGAATCTAAAGTACTTACATACATCTTCTATGGGGTACTGTCTTAAATTTAAATGTTACAACAAAATACCTTGTGATATGATATATACAATTGAATGAAAGAAAATTTCAATCTCATACCAAAAGTACACTCTTTAAACAAGCATATTACAAATTAGAGGATTATATCCAAGATAAGAATGCTTGGAAACATGCTGGTCCTGCTCCATAGGATAATTTACAGTCTAGACGAAATCAAACTGGTTGCTAATTTAATTATGTAATTTGTTATTTTTTATGATGTTTTTTTGAGGAGCTCGTGGCTAAGTAATAACTGCCGCATGGATCGATCCATCAGGTTAAGCCACGCTTGCCAGGGTTGGTCTGTGGATGGGTGACCATTTTTACATATCGAGACTGCTCCGTGCCTCAGAAAGCACGTTAAGCCGTTGGTCTCGGCTGTCATTCGTGGATCTGTCATTGCTTCATTTTTCTTTTTTTTTTTTACCTATCGTGGGATAGTTATCTTATTCTAAATGCATCGTCTTCACATATAATTATATAATTAATGTATACAAAATATTGAAAACACATTTTAAAAGAGTAACGGTGGAGTTTCTTGCCCATTCTTCTCCATACGAAAACTACCTTTTGGAAGGGGCGACTAGAATCAATTCTATTTTTTGTAAAATTGACGTTCAAAAATGCCTTTTATGTGCCTAATTGAAATAAATTGTTTGATTTTACAAGAAAGCTGTTCAAAGTACAGCTCAGACCATAGAGCATTTCGTGCAAAAATCAGACTAGGCTTAAAAATTCACCGAGCCAAATTGTTTACGAATCAAATCAAAAGACTTTCTTAAGAAACACTTATTAACAATTCCGAAAATTACAACCTAGAATGATCAAATTATTTTGAAGAACTGAAAGTTGATAAAACATACGCAGAAGAACAATACAATGCAATAGTGACCGGAATAACCAATACTTGTGAAACCATAAAAAACAAACCCTGAAACAGAAATAAACTAACAGCTTATAGTATTGATTTGATAGAAAAACGAACTAATAAAGTAATGTTCCAACAGAATACAGAACAATAGATAAATAAATTAAAAGGAGCTTATGAAAGATTTGAGAAATCTTAATACAAATTTGGATAAAACAGCTTTAGAAAATCATTCATCCCTAAGAGTTTTAAAACAAGGAGTCACAAAAGGAAAAAGTTGGATCAACAGTTTGGTAGATTATGATGGCAGAAAGCATTACAGCAGAGATGTACCTGTAGTACACCCACAGCAGAGATGTACCTGTAGTACACCCACAGCAGAGATGTACCTGTAGTACACCCACAGCAGAGATGTACCTGTAGTACACCCACAGCAGAGATGTACCTGTAGTACACCCACATTTCACCAGTTATTTTTTTAAGTGCCATTAATAGGGGCGAGCCTATTGCTATCAACCGGGCATAATGCCAGACTCCGGGCTGCTACTGACAAATTCCTGTTGCAAAAACCCAATAATACTTTGCCCGACCTGGGAATCAAAGCCAGGACCTCATGCTCAGCAGTAGCGCTTGCGACCACTAGACCAACGAGACAGTCATATAAATACTACAACTACGACAGATAAATATAAATACTATACTACTATTTATTTTCTCGCAGTCAATGGTAAAAAGTAGAGTACATAACTTAAATCTCTCGGTCCTTGTACGAGTATCTAACTTAGTGCCTCGAATTAAATTCCCCTTTTTTTCACTTGTTGTATAATCTACTATTACATGGCTACTAGGTGTGAGTTCTTCGGTTTTATTTCACTACTGATTTATAATGACCCAAAAACTGTGTGACCTCACACAGATTTTGGGGGTAAGTTGCATCATGAGTAGTCAGAGATTTCCATAACAAAATTATAACCCACCTTCTGTACGGGTAGTTTTGGATAATTAAATTATTATTCGAATCTTATTACCTTTATTCCGACAGGGGTTGGTTTTTGACAAATCCAAAAACACGTAAGTAATTCATTACTATCAAGATAAAATGCTAAGTTTCAAATTCATCGGACCGCGCGAAAAGATTCTTCCATACAAACTTCAGCGATCTCTATCGGGGGGTTCTTATTTACTTAGGTACGTACTCGTATTCCTGCCTAGTTGCAAGTTTATAAACCAAAGGAATGAGATTTTTCATAAATTGTATCATTAAACTAATCGTAGGTAGGTAGGTATCGCCCATACCTACAATACATTTAGTATTGTAGGCATGGGAAATTAAATTAGCTAGCGAAAATCCGTTTTTAGGGTTCCGTCCCAAACGGAACCCTTTTACTAAGCCTCCGCTGTCCGTCTGTCTGTCAGCGACCTGAATCTCATGAGCCGTAGGTAGACAGTTGAAAAGTTTCACAGACTATGTATTTCTAGGGTCGCTATAACAACAAATTTACAAATTAGAAAGTTTTCAACTGGGGTCTAAGTTATGACTTGTAGACATCCGCAAGACGAATGCCGCCCGCGGCCCATGTAACAAACTAGCAAAATTCTCCATTGTAAAAAAACTGGCACTTTTTTTTTCTTTTTTCCTGAAAATTTTCAAATGAATAGTCTCTCAGTGCGATACATACAACACCCTCACGGGTGGAACAGGGTATTTTTTACATGTTGTAGAACTATTTTTTATATTTTATTAAAAATTTTAGGTTCAATTGTTTTTGGAGATAAGTGGATCAATCGATCATCAATTTTCTATAACTATAAAACTATTTATTTTACTTTTTTAAATAATAAAAAACATATGTTTGAGACCCTCACAGTAAGCCCTTTCATTTGATATGTCACGGTACAGTTTGCTAAACTTTTTAGGGTTCCTTACCCGAGGGGTACCAAATAGAACCCTATTCATATGCCTCTGCTTGCCGTCCATGCGTCTATCTGTCAGCGGTCTATATCTCATGAACCTTAATAGGTAGACAGTTGAAATTTTCACAGATTATATTATATTATTAAATAGGGTGCTGCAAAAGTTGTCAGTTTAAGAGCCTTCTTGTCGAATTTGAAACTTCTGTATATATCATGTACCATATACTGTATATAATTAACAAATATTAAAAACACCGATTCATAAGGTATTTTATTTCAATATGGGCGATTTTCTCGTCAACTCTTCAACTTCAACTGCAAAAAATATCTTTGTAATCAACAAATAATATAACTTTGCTTTTTTTTTATTTGAGTTGAAAAATATGCTTCGTTTAGTATTTTCATTTAATAGAACCAAAAAAAAAAAGGCAAGTGCGAGTCAGACGCGCACACGAAGGGTTCCGTACCACCTTACAATATTTAACAATACATATTTTTTAGGGTTCCCAAAATAAAATAAAGTTAAAAATTTAAAGGCTAAAATTAAAGGATACAAGCAACATTTTTTTCAGCTTTTTTTTGCTAAAATAATATCGTACGTTTGTACGGAACCCTTCGTGTGCGAATTCGACTCGCACTTGGCCGGTTTGTTTTATTTGCCTCCTAAAAGTAACCCCATATTCCACATTCATTTATTTATGTTACATGTCCGTGTTTGGGTCACAGAAATTAATATGTGTACCAAATTTCCACATAATCAGTCCATTAGATTCGAAGCAAATTGGCTATGACAGACGGACAGACAGACAGACACACGAGTGCTCCTATAAGGGTTCCGATTTTTCATTTGAACGCACGGAACACTAAAAACTGAATTTCTAAACTGATTTTTTTTTTAATGAGTGGTGAAAATCTTTGTTGGCTCAACACAAAGAGTAAATAAATAACATCAAATCATTATTTTATCATGTCTTAGACATCTTAGGCATCACGTCTTCGGAGTATCGCTAACTAATTTAATTTGACCCTGTATCTTTTAAAGACTCGAGGAGACTATTCTAAAATAAAAATACCAGGCGATACGCTATTACGAGTATAATACATAATTGAGCGTCTTTTACCGACTTCAAAAAAAAAATCTTTTTGTCAGGTTACTGCTCAGAAATTGTGCACAACAGTTAATGATTGAAATACTATCTTGAATTCATGCAAGCCTAGTCCTTTTTGTGGTGGCACCACAAAAAGGACTAGGCTTTGGCAGGTTCAAGTTTATTAACTCAAGGAATAAGATTTTTCATACCGAAAACGAAACGAAATCCCGCCTTTTTGCCCCCTTAAAGGTGGAATTTTCACAACATTATAAAAGTGAAAAATTGCACGTTCCTAGTCCCAATAGTTTCGCCTTGCGTCGGTGTGTCAGTGAGTTTCTCCTTATAATATACGTATAGATAAGTAGGTGCTTTTCTTAAGAGCTGGCACCGACCTCAAAAAAATTGTAGGCCCCTAATTTGTTTCGTACCTACTTTTGATTTTGTTTTGTTGGTTAATTTCGTGTAGATGTTGACCGGCAATGTGTATAATCCGGTAGTCCATTTATTTATATATGTATTTATTTATCTATACAATACCTAGGCAATATTTTTTTATTTTTTATTATTCTCAAACATCGGTACATTATTTGTTGTTTTTACAGTTTTACTCGCCAAACTTTCCAGTTTGATGGTATTTTTTGTATAGAATACCAAAAACGTTTAGGTAATGTATGAAATATAATTTATTTTATACTTTGCCTAGGCATTTTAAACAGTACCGAATGAGCAGCCGGCAATTTGTGAAAATAAATAAGTTTTATTTTATTTTTAATATTCAATTTTGAGTAGGTATGCAGTAGACCTTCTTCTTATTTTTACAGAACTGTTTTGTTTTCGCAGTTTTCAATGCTTATTACCTGATTATTTATAAGCAAATTAGATTATTTTACTTAAGCCAGAAGTATTTTAAGTTTAATTTTTTATTTTCAATTTTATTGTGATTTTACTGTAGTTATCGAAAGGTACTAAGTTCCTTTTTTAGGGTTCCGTAGTTAACAAGGAACCCTTATAGTTTCGCCATGTCCGGCTGTCTGTCCGCAGCTTAGTTCAAAGAAGGTTAGTACTAGAAAGCCGTAATTTGGCATATTAATCATGCCGACATAGTGGTAAAATAAAGTCAAGTTTTTTTTTTTTAGTGTACCTTCGCTAAACGTAATGTGGGGATGTTTTTTTTCTCGTATACCCCATATTGTGGGGTATCGTTAGAAAGGTCGTTCAAATATTGTGAGTTTGTGTAAACCATTTTTGGATTCAGGGGTCCGTTTGTGAAATATTAAGCTTTTAAGTGAATTTTTTTGTTAGAGTCCCCCCTCTGCCAGCTAAATGGTTGTACTTGGATTTGTGAAAAAATTCACAGCAGTAGTATATAATTAGAACGAAATTAAAAGGAAAACTATCAGAGCTAAGTAGGCTGTACAGGTTAACGAGTAATAATCAACCAACTGAAACTTGAATTTTGAAAAACATGATCTCCCATACATTCCGTATGGGAACATGTTTTTCAACTACAATGTTAAGTTTGTTCTTGGGATAAATTCATCCCATCTACGGAACCCATCATTGTGCGTGGTCCGACACGCACTTGACCGGTTTTATTTTAAGATTATTTTAAAGAATAATTGATTGATTACATAAAATAAATATTAGTAGTAAAAAGTGACTTAAAAATTAGTTCCTAAGAATAAATAAATATGTTTGAGTGTAATAATTCTTATTCTACTGCAAAAAAAATATTATATTACCTACATTTTTTATAAAGATTATTTTTAATGAGTAATTGTTAATTTTAATAATGTTAATTTTGAGCAAACATGAGCTGTTTTATGTGCCCGTCATTTTATAGGTAAGTACTATAGAGGAAACTTACATCTGACCAATTTGGAAACAAAATATACGTGTCGAATTGAGAACCTCCCCCTTTATTTCGGTCGGTTAAAAATCACGTGCACACGATGAACACATCTGTTAGCAAGTATTACTATAGCGGCCGCGTGTTGCAAGCAAGATAGTCCTTACGGTGTAGAGATGTTCGTGTCTCCCATGGTGAAATTCAAAATTCAAATTACATAACATTGATAAATATAGACCAAATCAATTTACTTTACACATTGCCGGTGAACCAGCAGGTATTCTATACAATCCCTGGGAAATGTATACATTATCTAGGCAGAGTATTTAACGGACAATAATATTCATAATAATTCATACATTGCCTGGACGCCTCAGGTATTATATACATTGCCTAGGTATTGTATAGAATACCTGAATTATACAGATTATCGGTAACATAGATATAAAAATATTAAGTATTTCATCATTTTAAGTTATTTCTTTCGAAGTCGGTAATCTTTTTTAAAATTACTTTTTTATTGAGATACTCAAACAAATAAAAAAATTGATCACTTTGTTTAACTGAGTTGTGCCGTTTGCGTCTAACAAAATACTATGGTCGATAACTAGCAATCCCTGGTTTAGTAAGCAAGGAATCTGCTCGGATGCCGATACTATGGAATCGCTCCACAGTTCTGTCTGTGGGACACACCATAGACGCCGACGCAGTTCCCGGCTATTTGCGCTGCTCGATTGCTATAATATAGCATTCGAGCAGCGCAAACAGCCGGGTAAAAATGATTTTGTAGGCACTACTATACTATACAGGGTGGCAGGGACATCGACGCGAAGCCGGCTACCATGGATTCCGTACATAATTCTGAACCCCACTGCGTTGAAATATTTCGTGGGTTATTAAAAAAGAATCTGCTGTTTCATAGATAAGTGCAATACCTACGCGGTCAAAATGTATGGAGCAGTTGTTTTTTTTATAGGCGTACCCAGGTTCCCCACAGGGGAGAGCAGCTGCCCCCCCCCCCCCTCTGGATGTTGTATGCCTAAGTACCTACTGTTGTCGATAAAGTTATGTTAGAGTCACGATAAGACTTACTTCCCAATTACAAAATATTTTTAGAAAAAAACCGAATTTTATTAGCAATTCTACGGCTACAATTGAATGGTTATTCAGTACACTCTGTCGCGTAAAAACATGGCTGAGATCAACAATAGTCAAAAATGTGCTTTGCTCTATCAGTCTTATGTTGTATCTTGATCAAAATTATTATGATTCTCGATCATAACAAATATATGAACATAGAGAATTGTAATCATTAGAATCATTAATACATCTCTCTAAGTTAGATTGTTTGATTCAATGACTTGTTCATGAAAACCATCATTTTTCCAGTATGTTAATGTTGAAATCTCCACAGACAACAACTACTCAGTCCAACTGCTATCGATATTTTTGCTATTTGCGACATTTCGAGTACTCAAACCTCAGTTGGTCCGAGTTGTTTGATCCTTATAAGAAACAGGATCGATTGGCATAAAAAAAGTGTATGTGAAAATTGTCAATCTTCTTGCTGACTGTACATCTAAGTATCATCTAATATCAACAAGTGTTCCTTTTGATATCCCATAACTCTAGGTTAATATTGTCAAAGAATAAAAAAAATACTGTATCATACATTCTGATCGTTTTAGTGTAAGTAAATTACTTTTGAATGGAACAGCAGGGTTTTTTTTAATATTTCAGAGTTAATCCCGTAGTAAAAGTTGTTCATTGTCATGAAGTATGTATCTTCTTTCTTTTGTAACTTCCTCAAATGTCGACGCACGTAGTTTTTACCGATCTCCAGTTGACTCGTACAACAAAACAATTTCCGAAGTTGGACAGAACCATGTTGGCCACCGGGAGCAGTTACACTGGTATTATGTCGTGGTGGGTCAGCAGTGACTCAGTGAGCAGTGTTGACAGTGGCGGGCGAGGTGGTTCGAAACGAGGCGGCCGGTGCCGGCCATGCAGGGCAGTGCACGACAGGCACCTGGCGGCCCTCGCTCGGCCGCGGCTCGGCGTCGTCGCATGTTAATGCGGCTACATTCATTAGCAGAGCGCGGCGCAGCGGCTTGCTGTCGCGCGGCCAGTTTTAAAACAAGAATTAAACACCGAACGAGATCTGAAAGCAAGAAAAGTAACGGTACCGGACATAACCAGCCGGCCAGCGATCCACCGATACAGGCGCACAGCTCACATGCGTACGTATGAATATATAAAGTTTATCGCGGCGCCCACGGCCGGCGGGGTCGCCGACCGCCCATCCACCAAATGGACATGAGACCGTGTGCACTGTTGTCATGTGTGCCCGCACCCAGCACCCCGCGTCCCTCACACTCCTTCACCCCGCGTTACACACATGCAGCAATGCTGATTTCTGATAAATTCCACTTACTTAGACACAATAGAGACCTAGCTGTAATAATTATATTAGATGCAGCTGATAAACCATTAAAAAAGTCAAATTAATCTATAGAGTGCGTTAAAATAATTGCTTCTTCGTGTAGGTAGGTACACCTGTAGTAGGTACACTAAATAAAGCTACTTCAATGAACGTCCGGCGTATGCTGGGCAGTGTGCCCCAGCCCGCAGCCACTTTGCCGACTAGCAAATCTCTTTAGAGAATGAAATAGATTAGGAAAGTCATTTCGAAATATTTCGGATTACTTGCAAATTTCTGGTTAATGTTTAACTAACTTTACGATGACCAGGTAAGAATGTACTAGAGGTTTTTAGAAATACTATCTATCAGCGCCCAAATTCTACCTAACTGACTTACAATCACACTCCCATTCATTTAAGAGGGATTCATAATTCAATCCTATTTTCTTTTTTTATTCGTCGGCTTGACAACGTGCATAACCCAATGAATATTACTGAATTTAAAAAATAAAAGTGATTGTGATTGTAAGTGAGGTTTGAGTAGAACCATCGTGTCATAAAATCACGAAATGGTTTCGTTCCGTCGGCGCCGGCGGCCGCTATCGAACATTATCGGAACACTTTTATCCTAAACCGGGCAGTATCGCGCGATAACGTAGCGATTACATAGAGATATGCGACCACGTCCGCCGACGCGGCCACGGCTGCCGAGCGCCGATCGACAACAACACACGCTTGCTACAGCTGTACAGTCCAAACTCAAGTCACAGGAATGTGGGGCAGGGCATTGCAAGGATATGTCCATTTCTTCTGAAGACTGATGTGTTAGTGGTAGGGAATACAGAGACACTGGCAGACAATTCCACTCTTTGGCTGTGCGCATAATAAATGTGGAGGAGAAGCGCTGAGTAAGACTTGTTGGGATATCGACCAAATGCGGTAGCTACCTCCTGCAGGGTACCATCCGCACTTGGTTGATAGTCTCGAAATCCGGTGGTAAAAGGGAGATGGTGGAATCGGGTCGTATAGCTCCCAACATGTGTAACGTGTCTTGCAATAATAGTGTAAGATATTTTAAGGTGTGACGGAACTCATGAATGAACAAGTTTTTCTGTTTGACCATGTCCGAAAAGTAAAATAAAAATGCTATTTTATTAAAAACCTACTAGTATTCTGCCAGCAACATCGGCCGCTTAGATTTCGTGCTTTACCCGACGGACTTTAACAACACCTACAGTTCGCGTCAAATAACTTTGCCGCTCTGAAGTTAGGTTGCGCAAGCGCGCTGACATGCGCGCTACTGTTTTCTACATAGGTAAGATTGACTACTGCGCAGTAATTTGTAGCCTACTTCAGAGCGGCAAAGTTATTTGACGCGAACTGTACACCGAGCCTTTTTGAAAATAAATCGTTACGATTTTTTAGGGTTCCGTAGTAAACAAGGAACCCTTATAGTTTCGCCATGTACGTCTGTCTGTCTGTACGTCTGTCTGTCCGCGGCTTAGCTCAGAGACGGTTAGTACTAGAAAGCTGTAGTTTGACATATGTATACATATTAATCATGCCGACAAAGTGGTAAAATAAAATGAAGAAAAAAATTTTTTTTTAGGGTACCTCCCCTACACGGAAAGTGGGGATGTTTTTTATTTTCCTCATCTACCGTATGTTGTGGGGTATCGTTAAAAAGGTCTTTCAAATATTTTGAGTTTGTCCAAACGATTTTTTAATTCAGGAATTTGTTTGCGAAATATTAAGCTTTTAACTGATTTTTTTTGTTAGAGTCAAGTGTCCCGTCCCCCCTTCTAGCTAAATGGTTGTACTTGGACTTGTGAAAAAATTCACAGCAGTAGTATATATAACGAAATTAAAAGGAAAACTATCAGAGCTAAGTAGGCTCTACAGGTTAACGAGTAATAATCGACCAACTTAAATTTGCGGTTTGAAAAACATGATCTCCCATACATTCCGTATGGGAGAACATGTTTTTCAATTACAATGTTAAGTTTGTTCTTGGGATAAATTCATCCCAACTACGGAACCCTTCATTGTGCGTGGTACGACACGCACTTGACCGGTTTTTTTTAATTATGTAAAAGTGCAAATTGGCATTAATAACTGTTCTTACTGTGCCTTTGCACTGGCGAAACATTCACATAATAAAAATAAAAGTTATAAAAACTAAACTAATAAGGACTACGGCGAAGCAAAAAGGAGGGTTATGGTTTTATTATAGAAGTCATAAACTTTGGACATTTCAAGAGTCTACCAATTACCGTTCAAAAGATACAGGCCTGTGACAGAAGGAAGGACGGAAGGACAGACTTAGTTCATTTTTTAGGGTTCCGTAGTAAACACGGAACCCCTAAAGTTTCGCCATCTCCGTCTGTCTGTCTGTCGGTGGCTTAGCTCAGAGACCGTTAGTACTAGAAAGCTATAATTTGGCATGGGTATATATATTAATTACGCCGACTAAGTGGTAAAATAAAGGCAAGAAAAATATTTTTGCTTAGTTAAAAAAAACATCCCCACTTTACATGTAGGGGAGGTACCTCTACCTGTAAAGTGGGGATGTTTTTCTTTTCTAGTCTATCCCATAGTGTAGGGTGTCATTGGAAAGGTCGTTAAAAATATCGGGGTGTGTGAAAATCATTTTTCAATTCAGGGATCCGTTTACGAAATATTAAGCTTTAAAGTGCTAATTTTTGTTAGAGTGAAGTGTCTCCCTCTCTGCCAGCTAGTAGTATACAATGTCGCCCATGGGCATATGCCCGCCCGTATTTTTCTAAATATTCAAGACAAGTTATCGTAAATTAACTTAACAAAGGGGGGTCTATCTTAATTTTTTTTCATTTTTCATAAGTATTTTTTTTTTCAATATCTCGCTATGATTTTATGGACGGAAATACAGATTTCATTTAGAAAGAAATTTCTTCACCTCGGTTTTTTGTTCAGTCGACAAATTTTATTAAACAATGTTAGTTAATCCGATACAATAATAAACAGAATCGAAATCGAGCCAATAACATAGGAGATATAGCAAACGCTATATCTCCCATGTTATTTATACACAATTTTCAAGTTGTTCAAGCCACGACGAAAATCATACCCTTTTTTGCTCCGAAAGGGATCATTTTATGAAAATCTTAGAACCGCGCGTTATGAGTGTTCCATACAAACGTTAACACCCCCTTAATTTTCGTTTCGTTTTACACACGCGCGTTCAGCACATCTAAACGCATTCAAGAGCCGTCAGTGTACAATATTCCATAATAATTTTGACACTGACAGCTTTTGAACGCATTTTAGAAATTTCATTGGTGAAATCAGCCCTTAGTCTCTGTTCAAAGTTTAAAGTTTAATAACCTATAGGATAATATTTATGATACAAACAAAACCCCTTAGAATTGAATTTAGGTACAATTCCATCAAAGTCGCGGGATCATCGCCGGGATACCTGGACAAGAGACGCTCCGAACTGGGAAGTATGGCAAGAAAGAAAGGAGGCCTATATCCAACAGTCGTCGGTGATTCCAGGCCGACATTATAAATGTCAGTTTCCTAGTTACCTATTTAGACATTTATCCACAACGATCTAACGACGTTGTGTAGTGATAGATGATGATGATTAACAAAGAGTTTTGTAGCTAGCTAAAGCATTACAGGCACGGTACCGTAGTACGTTCGAATTGTGTTGTGAGTTGTGCGCGACTTCCATGTGCGTGCGGAGCGGTGAGCTTCGTCGATGAAATATTATTTATATAGGTAATATGGTAGTGGCGATTGTGATAAATGGTCCAACAATGCGCTCCGCAGGTGCAGGCCGCCTGACCTTTGCAGCGAGCTTGCCCCCCAGCCCCCCCCCCCGCCCGCCGCTCGCCGCCCTCGCCCCACGGCGCAAGCGTCCGAACCATCCGCCGCCCGTTATGAATCTCGTATGCGAGAGTGACCGTTATCAGCAAACTGTATTTTTCAAAAACGTTATACACGACTAACTAACCATAAATATTTTATCTTGCTGGTTATATGGCCTACGAAATCAAATAACGAATAGCGAGTGCCTATTACGCTACTGGGCTGCGCTTGTATCCATACCGAGAAAAAATTGAAGTGATACCTAAAAAAATGACATGCTCACACAAATAGACTCAAGCCTTTTTTCCCATGGGGTAAGTATGTTGAAGCTACAGTAGTACGCCCGACGTAGTACGACAGTAAAGTAAAGTAAACATTTATTTGCATAGATTGCAGGTACAGTAAATAAGATGTGACAGTTAGGTGGTTGATCCTTGTGCAATCTACCTTGTATTAGGCATGCAACATTATTATAAAATTTGTGAATTAATAATTGAATTGCAGTGATGACGTAGTTAAATTATTTTTGAGGTATTACAGTTCAACAATAGTCGGCATGGTACATTCATACAATAAAACAAAAAATAAAAAAAATTGACAGAAGTTAGCATTTGGTTTGTATCCTAGGATATCAATTATATGTTTAATTTTCCTAGTACTCAAACCTCAGTCGGTCTAATAGAGTTTATTGATCCATGAACGAAACAGGATCGATTGGTATCAAAAAAAGTTTTTATTAAAACTGCTTATTTTCTTGCAGTTTTTTTTTTTTTCATAATCTGTGAATGCAGACTATGTCTCAAAAAGGACTTAAGGACAGTCTCCTAAGACCGTTTTCCTGTAGCTACAACGGTGAAGGTAGCTGCCTTTACAGCCCCATTTCAAAAATCTACACTGTATACAATTCAAACTTCAACTCTTCAGTAGACTTTTATGGACATGATATTCTTTTCTATTTTGTGAATGTGAGAACGTTAAAGGCCTTGTAGACTCACAGATGATTCGATTTGTTAACCATTTTTTCTTTTTGTTCAGAACCTGGTACTTGTTGACAGGCCTACACTGTCCTCCCATTCCTATTAATATGCCTGTATGTATGTATTCCTGTTATTTGGAAATATTTTAAAAGACAATTATTTTTAAAAGAGTCACCGTGAAGTTTCATTCCGCTCTTCTCCATAGGAAACGACCAATTGGAACCGTGCACCTAGCTTCTGACGTTTCATACGTGCCCATGTATGTTTATCTAAACTAATATTATAAAGAAAAGATTCGATTTTTGTATTTTTGTTTGTAATGAATAAGCTCAAAAAATTACCAAACAGAAATTAAAAATACATCATCAGTAGAATGCTATATTATCACTGAGTAACATAAGCTATATAATTTATAAAGATATATCACGCGGGCGAAGCCGCTGGCGGAAGCTATGTGAAATAAAATACTATGAATTTCAACCCAGACTGAACTAATTCTTTAGTACCTACTGGTTATTTTTAAGTAAAAATACTTTGATAGAATAGACATATTATTTAAATGTACGACATTTGATGGATTGTCAAATCCGCTGTTTAACAAAACCGCTAGTGGTTTTACAAAACAGCTCCGTTATGTAAAACAGCTGAACAACTTTCAGTTGTATTGCCAGTGTGCTACGTTTAACAAAACTGCTACCCACGTTTAGATGTGATAAAGTATCGCTTCTCTGCAGTCTCAATAAGCGTTTCGTGTGACTTTTAATGCCGAATTGGTCGCAGTAACTAAGCTAGGGAACCATGACCAATTGGTTTAGGTTAGGTTAAAACTGTGACCAACCATGCGCGAGCTGAGCGAGCGAAGCGAGCGGTGCCGCGACACCAGCCGGCGGGCGAGCGCTTTTTCCAAGTTGGTCGGAATTACTTGGCTATTTAGCATTTTTAGGACCGACTTTCATAAAACTCTTATGTTTTCACTAGAGTTGGGGTCATTTTCACTCTTAAAACTGCGTACTGGGTACTACCCATCGGCAAAATTTGCTTTCCAAATGCGAAAGGTCACCTTATTGTGAAATATATGCAACAAAATTAAAGATGTGCAACATTTTGTTGATGGAATGTGTTATTAGCAAGAATGAAACGCAATCATTGATCAAATAATTTAAATTGAAGATTTTGGACGTTGGGCTAATTCAAAACATTTTTGCAAACCCTAGATCAGCGATTGCAAAGAGGGTATGTGGTCTGGTGAAGATTATGCCTAGTCATTGAATGATTCAATTTCTGTTACAGTTTATAGATATACCTACATATTTGTAGTTACTTTAATCAAAGTTAAATAGTTGATAAGGTACGATGGGGTTGGCATATCCGTATGGATAAAAACCCCTTTTGTTAATAAATAATAAATAAAACCGGCCAAGTGCGAGTCGGACTCGCACACGAAGGGTTCCGTACCGCCGTACTTATTTAGCAAAAAAAAATAATACTAAACGAAGAATATTATTATTTTTCAACTTAATGAAAATCGCAAAGACTAATTTGTATTTCATAATGATACTATGAATTACAAAGTTATTTTTGCAGTTGCAGAAAATCATCCATATTTTGATAAATGCCTTATGAATCGGCATTTTTTGTATTTGTTGATAATATAGTATATGGTACATGATATACACAAGTTTCAAATTCCTAACTTGTTTAGTTGTTGAGTTAGAGCTCGTACAAGAATGCTCTAAAACTGACAACTTTTACGGCCCTCTATTTCATCATTTTTGAAGATAAAAAATATTTTTTCTCTACTCGATGAGCTCTAGACAATGACACCCCACATGCCAGGGTTAGTTTTTTTGTTTCAAAATAATTAAATTAAACATAATTTTATTGCCACCTGGTTTTTTTTTTTGTTGTTGCGCCAATAGAAATGCATAATCTGTGAAATTTGTAACTGTCTACCTATTACGGATCAGGAGATACACCTCGCTGATAGACAGGCAGACGGACAGCGGAGGCTTAATAATAGGGTTCCCCGTTTGGTTCCCTTCGGGTACGGAACACTACAAATAAATAAAATCTTCTATAATAAGTTATGAAAATAAATAATGACTTTACATATAATTGCAAAATTAAGTAGTTGGGTGTGAGTTTTAGTTATTTAAATAACGTACACTTTGTATGTACTAACATAATACTGTTGGAAAGAAAGAATAACATTTATTTAAGTATAATCTTTGCGAAAATTCTAGGATATTATTGGAAACTAAGAAAGAATATCATAATCATACGAGCTATTATAAGGATCAAGACTAAATCCAGCTTATCTTATGTAAATCGTGAACAAAGACAATGAATATGAACGCTGATTGTATGATAATTTATGAACGTTATGCACTGACGAATGCGCTCTTTGGTTAACCGCTACATTCGAGCTATGTTCTGACCAACCAGAATAATATTAAATGTTATGAATAGAGTATTAGATCAGCCAGTCAGCATTCGAGTTCCCAGTCCCAAGCGGACGTCATAACGTCTGTTAGAGCTCGTATGATTACAAAAATCTAGTTTCCAATAATCTGATCGTTTACAATATCCTATGATTTTTGCAAAGATTCGATTTCTCCGACTGTCCGATTGATTGAATATTATCCATATCTTGGAGCCCCACTGGGTCGGTGTGACCTCACGTCCGGCTTGAGCTGTTTTTGAATAACATAACAATGGCATAGTCCGAGCGAAATTAGCAAAACAATACCTACACTGTGTGTGTAAGTCAAGAATACTATCTGAACGTTTTTTTTAGTTATTTTTGACAAGTATCGAGTAGGTTTATGATGCTAGTTAGTGATCAGTTGAAATATTTCAGTAAATTGAATAGGGGATATTTTTTTGGTGAAAATATTACGTATGCATGGCACTAAGCTGCAAAACACAATTTTCATAGATTCCATTAGAAAAATAGACACACGTTAACCGAATCCGGGAAAACTGTAGGAACCGCAATGTCCTACGATACGATACATATGTACATAAGTAAAATAAAACGTGTGCGGTCGGGGGACCCCCGTCAGGAACAAAGTTCCTTCTCACGTATGATTTAACACAAAAACCAAGTTTTCGCAGCCGCCATCTTGGATTTATATTTTGACCTCACTATCGGCTTTAGCACCCTCAAAAACTAAAAAAACAACACTCATGATGAAAAACTTTGCGGCCGCCATCTTGGATTTACCTTTTGACCTCACTGTCAGCTTTAGTACCCTCGAAAAGTATGAAAACGACACCCATGACGACATTTTTTCTGCCGGCTCTCTTTGTTTCTTTCTCTTTGAATTATAAGAAGAGAGTCGCAAGTATTAACACTTTTAGCGTAACGTTTTTTGAAAGTTTACAAGAACTTCGTTTCAAAAAACTATTACATACATAAACTCACGCCTTGTTCTCGTGGTGGTAGGTACAAACAACAGAACGCCACCTGCCGCGCACGATCCTTACATACTTACATATTTTGTCTCGTTTACGTTCATAATACTTTGATTGGCCTCTCTCCTATTTACGACAGTGGCCCTGCAGGATGCGAGGGGGGAGGGGTTTAGTTTTGTTCGTTCGCGATGCGATAATGAATAAATAATCAGTTGCTAGAGCAACCGCACCCAGCTCTGCACTGTGGGCACTGTGGCACATGTGCAGTGCGCGACTGCGGTGGCGTCTTGCAGACCCGCAGCTCTGTGCGCTAGCCACGTTGCTGGCAACACTACGATGATAAGCACAGAAGCTATACACTCATCTGCCTAGCCTTTTCCCAACTATGTTGGAGTCGGCTTCCAGTCTAACCGGATGCAGCTGAATACCAGCATTTTACATGGAGCGACTGCCTGTCTGTCCTCCACAACCTAGTTACTAGGTAGCACAATACCCATACAGAAACTCGATACTTCACAACGATTAATAGCTCGGAAATAATAATATACTTTGACTTAAATTAAAAAAAACCGGCCAACTGCATGTCGGACCACGCATAATAAAGGGTTCCGTAGTTGGGATGAATTTATCCCAAGAACAAACCAAATATTATGGTTGGAAAACATGTTCCCATACATTTAACTGCAAATGTAAGTTTGTACGCACAATATTTAGTGAATTAGTATATTTTTAAGACCTTATAGGTTTTCCTGTAATCTATTAGTATTTAACTATTCCCTGCATTTTTTTCATAATTTTAGGCTCAACAGTTTCGGAAATAAGGTGAGGAAATGGTAAATTTTCATAAATTTACTTCAATAGGTAACTTTAAAACGGTTTATTTGCAAAACTTTTTATTTTCATTTTCCCCCCATAAGTGATCCCTATATTCAAACATAATTAATTTACGTAACACGTTCGTGTTTGGGTCAGAGAAATTCATATGTGAACCAAATTTCAACTTCGGTCCAGTAGGTTCGGAGCAAATCGGCTGTGACAGACGGACAGACAGACAGACACACGAGTGATCTTGTAAGGGATCCGTTTTTTCGTTCGGACGGACGGAACCCTAAAAATGGATAGGTACACATACGACCGCGACTTTTAGACTTTCGTTTTTCAATACAGGTACATAGGTATCGCTCCGAATATGTGAGCGTATTAGCCTTCATGGTTACGTTACGAGTAAGTATGTCTTTTGTAGATATGTCAATTACTTATTCACACTCATGAAACTGCCTTAACTTTTAGGCTTATTTGGCATGAACTTCACTGTCTCATAAATATTTATGAAAGAATATGAATGTTAATACAAAAATAATAATAAGAGTATTTGCTCGTGTTGGGTGACAGAGACCGGTATTTATAGTGCGCGCGCGCAATGGCACCGCCACGTCACGGCCTGCCTGCGGCACGCAGCGGTACACACCGGCAGCACAACAACACGACATCGCCGCTCCACCCGCACGTGTAAATAAACATAACCGATCAGCGCACACAACAACATCAATGTTGTCTATTAATAATACGCTATTATAATCTCAACATCATGCGTTACAACCGTCAAATTTGCGTAGAGATGCCGCCTTCGACTGTGTTACCGCTGTGCTTTTAACGCAGGCAACCTTTTTGCATAAATTGACACTCATCACATAACTCGTGGTCTTACGCGTTTGAGCCGGCTATCTCAGAATATCACGGATATTGTGACATCCTGCATCTCTCTTTTTAATCGACTACGGTGAACCAAAAAGGAGGGTTATGATTTTGATAGGTACGTATGTATTTATGTTTATCTGTTACCTCATAACTTCTTAACTACTGATCGTAATTTGACGAGAATGAGGTATCGTTGTAAGCGTCTCGATCGTCCGCTGGCTATGTGGCGTCTCATTAAATTCAATACGGCGGCGCTCTTAAGATGAACTTAAAAAAAATATTTTGTAATTATGCCATGTTGGGTATCAAATGAAATGGCTTGACGAGCACATTACAAATATGTATACGTATATATGTCATATTGTCTTAGTAAATAAATATGTTTAAATTATTAAAAACAAACAAATATGTAAGACTGTGCTACATACGGCGCGGCTGTAAATATAATACCTATTATAAAATAAAACCTAAACCAACAAAAAAAAAGCGGCTCTGCACATACCTTATCACGAAATTATAACCCCAAAATAATTTAAATAAAAAACATAACCCTTCCTTGGCAGTCGGGTAAAAACTAAATTCAAAAACTAAAACCAGACTTCTGAATTATCACGCTCTAAAAAGTATGAAACAAGAAAATATTGCAGACAGAAATCAAGACATAGGTACAAAAATGGCATACGACGACGACTTTACCTTGACCATTTAGTTAGTTTTTGAACTTACTTTTTCGATGCGTTTCAGGTTTAACTAATCAATCTTGAGTTTATCGTTTTGCATAAGAACTGTGTTCCAGTTATCCACAAACTGCCCAATCAATGAGTATTGAGTGTACCGGCGAGGCGAGTGACAACCTTCGCATACCGGCTGAACAAACAGGCCCATCGAACAGAACCCAAGCATTTAACCGCTTTTGAGTATTCTACACGAACATTATACATGTATAATACGACGACAGAGCCACATTCGGCTAGCGGAAGTTCTTCATAATAAGGTTAATGTTGTTAAGAAACTAACTATTTACATAATAATAGCTTATCGTCGGTTTCTCATCACATGACCGCGATTATCAAGTTTAAATACTTAACGCTATTCATTTTTAAGAATTCATTGTAGTCGTATTTAGTTAATTTAAGTATAACAACTTAGTTCGCATGCTTCGCTAACTATGCAACGGATTGATTACGTCAAATAGCAGTAGGAACAAGTAACACGTACGTATGGCTGGATGGCAACGGGCGGCGGCAAGCAGTGCTGCGCGCGCATTGCCGTTGATGTCTTTTACAGCCACCGCGCGTCGCTGCTCTCGGGACAGCGCGCAGCGGGCGGAGCGAGCAGAGGCTCACTCACACGCAACCACAATACAATACCTAACTAAAGACTCTTAAATATAATTATCTAAGTATTCGGAACACATTTTTTTTACATTTCCATCGAAACAAAAGGATCATGCAGGTGGTGGTCTGTAGTTTCTGCCTACCCCATTGGCAGAAGGCGTCAGTGTATGTATGTATCACTTCCATCACATTGTATCATGATATTGATTGAGCTCCTTTGTTATTGTAGCCTGTTATGTAGTTTTTATTGTAGCTAGACCCTGGTATGTAATTGACAACCAGTTTACAATTGATTCAAATACTTAGGTTGATAGTAGTTAGTTTTTTTGGTGCTAAACATCAGCGTTTGCTAAAACCAAAAAAAACTTTCAATTAAATTCAATCGTATGTTTATAAATGAAACAAATTTTCTTCTAATAAGGGCAACCAACTTAGGTTACATAACTGTAGAGTAAGTAAATACTCGAGTTATTGTCCATCAGTTTAGTCAAGAATATTATGATTGATTTAGATGCATGTAACAGAGTTGGGAATTTGTCTCCGATGAACGAAAACATCGTGAGGAAACCAGCATATTCTAGAACCACAAAATCGAATTACTGATGATTACGCATATGCTGCCTGCGGGCAGACTGGTTAAAACAAAACCATGCTTTTAGTGTCGTAGGTACTAATTGGTAATCTTAATTTTATCGTAATCACTATGTAAGTATTCATAGTATTCCAAAAGGAAATCCTAGAATAATAATAATATAGCGCAGAAATCTCGATATTTTGATTACACCCGTGTGTAGGTCTAGTGGTCGAGGGTGGGTCGCTAATGTGTAGCTCTAGTGGTCGAGGGTGGGTCGCTAGTGTGTAGCTCTAGTGGTCGAGGGTGGGTCGCTAGTGTGTAACTCTAGTGGTCGAGGGAGGGTCGCTAGTGTGTAATTTTAGCGATCGAGGACGGGTCTCTAGTGTGTAGCTCTAGTGGTCGAGAGTGGGTCGCTAATGTGTAGCTCTAGTGGTCGAGGGCCGGTCGCTAGTGTGTAACTCTAGTGATCGAGGGCGGGTCTCTAGTGTGTAGCTCTAGTGGTCGAGGGCGGCTCGCTAGTGTGTAACTCTAGCGATCGAGGACGGGTCTCTAGTGTGTAGCTCTAGTTGTCGAGGGTGGGTCGCTAATGTGTAGCTCTAGTGGTCGAGGGCGGGTCGCTAGTATGTAACTCTAGTGGTCGAGGGCGGGTCGCTAGTGTGTAGCTCTAGCGATCGAGGACGGGTCTCTAGTGTGTAGCTCTAGTGGTCGAGGGCGGGTCGCTAGTGTGTAGCTCTAGCGATCGAGGACGGGTCTCTAGTGTGTAGCTCTAGTGGTCGAGGGTGGGTCGCTAATGTGTAGCTCTAGCGATCGAGGACGGGTCTCTAGTGTGTAGCTCTAGTGGTCGAGGGTGGGTCGCTAATATGTAGCTCTAGTGGTTGAGGGCGGGTCGCTAGTGGTAATAAAAAGTTAATTTATTAAAATTCCAACTAATTGACATTAAATGTATTTGTTTACGGCTTATTTGGCAGGATATGCTGTAACACAATTACTGTGTGACATTCATGTATTTGTACCGTAAATATTTTCCATTTTGGCAAATAAATATTTTTGATTTGAATCTGTTGGAGCCGTAATTTTAGTAGCTTGTGTATGTATTCCTTATAAAGTTATTTTCATTACTACATTAAATACGTCAGTCATACCTTATAATATTATTGAGTTATGAACTTTAATAATGTGAGCTCGACTCTGTCATTTACATTTACTATCAGGATAGCAGTAGGTATACTGTTGATAATAAATTACGGGTCATTATACTTAGTGGTTGTTTATATAAATTAGTTATCGTGCAGTCTGCAGGACAAGCGCGATGCCCGAGTCAACCACGAGTAGACAAGCCACCAAAATCATAGTTTTGCTGAAATATTAGCGAAGGTCCGCTACACTTATGTACCTTTCAATACCTGAAACGACCAACCGCACCTTAAACAAATAATTAAATATCGCGAAGTATTATGTTGGAAAAATATTCCTAACGAAAAGTTTCCAATGAAAGTCATTGATGGAAAGCCACGCATAACAGCGCCAAGGCTGTTTGATTTTTGTTTATAATTGTAAAATGTCCCTTTGAGAAGAGTTCCTGGAAGGACTTTAAAAAAAAAGTTAACTAGGTTCAAGATCCTCCTCGAGGGCAACGAATAACGCAGAAAAAAATATCTGAACGCTACAAGGCTACAAAAGTAGTACCAAAGGTAGCTTTGGTACTACTTTTGTAGCCTAAGGTTGTAGTACGCATTTAAGCAGGTCACAACTGTGTGTCTGTATAAAGGGAAGACCATTGTACTTTTAGATAGGTATTACTGCATTTTTATACATACTTGGGTTACTCTGACAATGTGCAATAAAGAGAATTCTATCTATGAAAAAGATTATGTGTTGTGTTTGGGACGCACGCGATGGGCTCGCGAGCAGTGGACAGGCTGGGACAGACACGTCTGAGTTTAGAAACGTGTATTAATAGCGCAACAATGTGCGTGCACCGAGCGCGCCTTGTCACTGCTGCGTGCTGTGTGGCGTATCATATTTGTGTTGGATTGCATGCGCTCGATGGCCGATAAATGGTAGTTTTATGCGAGGGCGAGTCGCGACCCGCCCCCGGCTTATTAATAACATTATGCTCGATTAGGCATGTCCCTCCCGGCGCCTGGGGACGACGCACTCCCGCGCATTACGTCATCGCCTGAAATACGCCCGAGTTTTACACGAAATCGTCGATCGGCGGGCGAGCCGCTCCCGGAACGACTCTCTGACACGAACAGAATAAAACCGGCCGCCGGTAGTGCCAAACCCGCGGTCAACGACTCCCGAAATAGATGCACAACGCGCGCACCTATAGGAAATTAAGAACCGGTCCCGACCGTGGCGACACTCCGATAGCGATAAAAATTCATTTCGAAAGCGGAATCCACCTGAGCGATTAATTTACTGCGGCTTTCACCGGTCGCGTTATCGAGGTTCGACGCGAACGTAGGCGAACTTCAGGCCTCGATACGGCACTGTACGAGTAAGACGCGGGACGTGGCAAGCACGCGGCGGCCGCATGTCGCCGCCACTGTGCCTCTGTGTCGCGCGCTTAGACCCGCACCCGGACCCGCGGTCAACACGCCACACCACTCAAATTTATTATAATGCCCATTCGTTCGAAAAACCTGTCAGCTAATAAACGATTGTATATTACCTGGAATTTATAGAATTTCTTCCAGTCATTATGTAATAGGTAAGTACTTACCAAGCGATACACATTCCTAGAGACTGAAAACTAATATAGACCCATTGATACTATTTGTTATTTCATAACATTAGGATGTTTGAGTGCTTGAAATTGCAAAAAATCAATGACAGGGCAAATTTGACCTAAGTACCTATTATTATTTTGATACAACCCGTACAAGAAACCCTTACAATGTAAAATAAAAATAAGTCGTTAAGGTGTCCCTTGATGTAGCACGCAGTCATTTTGAGTAGGTAGGTATTTAAGTAGGTAGGTATTTTATGTAGTACGTACCTAGTCATTTAAATAGAGAAATATTTGCAATATTTAACTTGGAACCAATCTGTTCTGTAAAAATCTCACCGTCTATGGAAACTTAGGCAAAGTGAGCTCTTCCATACCATAAGTACTATACGTACTAAATACTAACATTATTATAAATGCGAAAATAACTCTGTATGTCGGTCTGTCTGTTTCTGTGTCTGTTTCTCTGTCTGTTACCTTTTCACACCTTAACGCCTATACGGATTTTTAAATAAATTTGCCCCACAGGTAGACCATGACCTGGGTTAGATCATAGGATACTTTTTATCCCGGTAATATATTCCCGTGGGATAATTGCCGAACACCACGCAGGCGAATACGCGGGCAAGTATTAGTCTAGTCTGTAATAAGAAGAAACTACAAAGTGTAACACTGTGAAAAGGAATGTGGCAGCCGTGGCAGGTTGCATGTTGCACATGGAAGAATGTGGCAGTCGTGGCAGGTTGCATGCTGCACATGGAAGAAGCGGTCAAGGCTCAGGCTTTGACATACATCCCATTTTGCGAAGCCAAATCTTTTTACCATCTAATGAATAATGTAACTCCTTTTGGATGAGCCATGAACTGAACTGCTGGAGCTGGACTCAGCTGTGAGGGACAGCCCTTGTCGCTTTTGTACATCAGCATTACATATTACATTTCAGTACATAAGCATTAGAGACAAAGGCAGACTAACGAAACTAAGGAAACGGGGTGACAGACTACAGCATCTAGCCATATTCCATGTAAAGAATGTGAGCGATGTATGGTATGTATGCATAAAACACTATCAAGCAACAGACGTTTGGGCACAGTCGTGGCCGAGCGGCCGCGGTCGTCCGGAGCGGCGCGCGGCGCGGCGGAGCGGCCGGCGGCCGTACGCTGGCAGCGGGACTATCGTGCGCGAGTTAATGAGTTGAAAACGCGTGCTCATTCCGGCCATGAGGAATTTTAATTAGTTAAGTGGGTTACGTGAGCGACGATGAGGAAACGCAACAGTGCGCGGATTATGTTGATAACATCGACTTCGGGAAGCGTTTCTTGCTCCGACCAACCGGCTGTTACGCGTTCTCATTAGCTATAAGTCGCTACATCAACACGATTGCTGGCAGCAGGTCCGGTACGTTACGAACAGAGGGCGCTAGTGAGACTGCTGTTAGTCGAATAGTGACATTATTGGACACTGAAAAAACCACATGAATATGATTTAAAACCAAGAAAGCAATATGAAGTAGTTCTTAGCCGATAACCGGTTGTACGTTTACGAATTCGATGCATGCTGCGATCGATGAATTAAGAGGATAGCTTACAGGTAAGGGAATCGTTACATTGCACAAGTTACATAGGTATTATGCTATCTTGACAAAGAATTCGATCAAATTTCCGAACGCGGGTACCGACACCATTGACAAGACATTCGCATAAACGTCCAAAGTGAACGACGACTAGTCCGGCACATGTGACGTAATGATGTGCGACATATCACAGAATTGCGATGGAGGTCGACGATATAACACGTTTGTTGTAGGTTACCGTAGGATCCAAAGGTGATGCGAGTGTCGTTAACCGTACAAGTGTTCTGCGCACGCGGTGCTGAGCCACGCGTGCGATTTCCTCGTCGTCTGCGCCGGTCCGGTTACCTGATGCGGAGAGACAAGCTTCCAGTGAACAGCCGGACCCGGTACATATAAACGACGTTACCGGACCGGTTCTGAAGAATTCCAGAAGTCAAACGTAGAACGTGGAGCGCGGACGACATCTTTACCTGACAGTATTAGAAATAACTATTTGACTCTAATGCTGCCCGGTAAGATGCGAACCGCCACTCCGGCTGGAGACAGTGCTGGCTGGTATATCGGTGGAGGTCGGTGCGCGGTCGCCACGAGGCGACGAGGGGCGCGCGCGCGTGCGGACGGCGGCGCTGCTGGTCGCGGACTGGGCCGGTCGGCCGGGGCCCGCGCGGCGCTGCGCTCTGGGAGCGGCGGAGGCGGCGCCGCCTCGCCGCACGCCCCACGCCCGCGACACCTCCTGCCACGCGACAACAACACCGGCAACCCCGAGTCCCGACCGGCGTCGTCACCACCACGCACCACGTATACATCCACAAGGATGCTGTTCACAGCTAACTAACGGATACAGCGGGTGGCACCAGTAAACCTGCATTAACACACAAGTTGCAGAAAACCGATATTTCATTGAGGTATTAATTATATTAATTATAATACCATTAAGAAAATAATAGGATTAATCCACTTTGGCCCATCAAGTGGAAAGTTATTTTTTTTTACGTGTGTGTCCCACTTGGTGAATAAACAGTTTTAGATTCATACATTAAAAATAATTATAAATATAAACATTTGTACGAGATTAGGCTGACTTTAGCCTTGTTGTTTTAAGCTGCTTCAGAGCCTTCTCCAATCTTCCTGAGAGTGGTTGTTACATTTGACATGACTTTGGTCAATGTTCATTTTAAAAGACCCTCTCTTCCAGAAGCTCTTCTGAAGTCAGTACTTTTTGTGCATATTTTATTGGCAGTGTATAGGGCGGCATTCTTTCACGGAAGCCATAGAGTGCCGCTAGCGGCATTCTATCGCTATCGGATAAAGTGCCGCAATTTGCGGCATAATAGTGAGTAACCTGGTGGTAACCTATTGCCCTCTAGACTTAAAATGTAGGAACAAAATGTTCTCCAGAATTTTTTAGCGGCAGAGATTTTTTTATAGAGGCAACTTGGAAAACGTTGCTTTAATTTTTTTACAAAATACAATTTTAGAAAAACTTCTAGGTAATGTTTTACAGGGTTAGAGACAATCCTTAAGGAATTATGATAGCTTTGAGAGCTTTCGTGTCTTAACCTACATAAGTTCTTTGTTAACCCAAAGAACTTATGTAGGCGGCCAGTTTTTCCACAGATAAATACTACGACGACATGATATAGCGCTTGCTCTCTAGACCTGCAATGTTAAAATACAATGTGTAGTTTAAAAATATTAAAAACATGTTTTTTCCACGCACTGAAAATTATAAAATTATTAATGATTTTGACTTTTCATTTAACCATTGATATAAAAGAAGTGACAAGCTGCATAGGAGTACCTATGCAGCTTGTCAAAAAATTCTTAAATAAGTTAATTGACTTGTATTCGTTACGATATAAGTATATATCGTAACGAATACAAGTCAATTAACTTATTTAAGAATTTTTTGTACGTGTAAAAAACGTGTTTTTATGTTTTATAAACTTCGTCTTTACTTTATAGTCTTGTATATTTTTCATCTAGTTAACAGTCTAAAGGCAACAAAAGATATGACTTGATCGATTTTCTAGTAGCCACAAAAGATTTCCACTATCCACTCCTCGCTCCATCATCAAACCCTCAACACCTAGTGCAATAAACAAGATAAACAACTTGAGATTATGGTCGACAAAAAATTTGTTAATAAAGCAGCTGACGTAGCTGAGCCGTTTAATGAGTTTTTTGCCAACATACCTGTAACTACCACTCGCTCCTTAAATTCATCCCCGTCTAAAGCTGAAAACCTTTTGCTTAGTAGTGTCTAAAAATAGTCGCTTATTTAGCTTCGAACATGTAACGCCTCGTGATGTAGTTAATGTTTTTAACACACTCAAGTCTAAAAACACTGGTGATTACTGGGGCATCTCCATTAAATTTTTAAGTAATATAATAGACATCGTAGCCCCCTATCTAGCTGTTACTTTTTATAAATGTGTTGATTTAGGAACTTTTCCTGACCTCATGAAGAATAGTAAAATCAGGTAATAAAAATGACGTTGGCAATTTCGGGCCTATTTCTATCTTACCAGCATTTAGCAAAATATTTGAAAAGTTAATACTCAAGCAGTTGCTAAGACATTTTAATTTAAATAGCCTCCTTCATAATGAACAATATGGCTTTACAAAAGGTCGGTTGACTACAGATGCGGGTGTTGCTCTACTGAAACACATATTTTACGCATACCTCAAGGCTCAATACTGGGTCCATTCTTGTTCTTATGTAGTGTATATCAGTGACTTACCATTCTATTTAAAGGGTATCTGTGAAGTTGTACTGTTTGCAGATGATACATCTCTTATTTTTAAAGTAGACAGGAATAGACAAGATTTTGACGATGTAAACAGTGCGCTCTCAATGGTTACGGATTGGTTTACGACAAATAACCTAGTTCACAATGCTAAGAAAACGAAATGTGTAAAGTTCGCCCTACCTAATGTTAGAAATTTAGATCCCAACATCGTCTTTGATAAAGAGGTGCTTGAATCCGTAAACTCGGCAGTTTTTCTGGGCATAACAGTAGATACCAATCTTCAGTGGGGCCCACATATATCGAGCCTAGCTTCGGCAGCCTACGCCGTCAAGAAATTAAGACACTACACTGACGTCGATACAGCTCACCACTGTGTGGATCGCCCGGAGGACACGGTGGAGCATACGGTGGAGATCTGTCCGGCTTGGGCGGAGCACCGCCGTGTCCTCACGGAGGCGATCGGCGGCGACGATCACTCGCGTCCGGCCCTGGTTCAGGCCATGGTTTGGAGCGAGAGTGCATAGGAGGCCGTCACCTCCTTCTGCGAAACAGTTATGCTCGTGAAGGAGGAGGCGGAGCGCGCGAGGGAGATGCAAGATGCGCGCCCTCGCGCCCCTAGTCGCCGCAGGAGACACCCCGGGCGTCGGGAGTCGCGAGCCGACTTCCGGCCACCGTAGGCGCAGGCCTGCGGACGGTGAACAATGGGTAGCTCGCCGTCCGATTAGGACCAGGCCCGGGTCGACGGCGCGTTGTGTTCCACGCGTGCCTCAAAGAAATGTCAGCACCAACTGAAGGGGCCCACGGGCAAGGACCGATGCCTGCTGGGGTTGCGAGTTTGTCCGAAAGGGATATCGCGGCCCCGGCACACGGGCAACGGAAGGAACACGGGTGGGTTTTAGTCTGTAAAAGTCTGACACACCCTCCCGCACCATCCAGAGCGGGAGAAGTTATTTGATGATTTCCGACCCTCTTTCTTTGGTTTACAGCTGTGTTGCTTTATTCTGTATTTGAGGCAACGAAAACACAAGCGATGCTTCTTGGCTATATCCCATCTAGCATCAGTAGTTGCTTTCTTGAATTGTTCACATTCCATGATGCCCCTGACGTTCACATAAACTACACTTTGGTTTGTTCTTTTCTCGCGTGGTATGTACTCGTTGCTGGCGTCGCTGCGTGTTCTGAGAGGTTTGTGTTGTTGCAGCGATATTTTCAGGCAGTGCATACGGACTGCATATTTCAGCTTCAATCTTGATGAATCGGGTGAATTTCAGAAGATCAGGTTCTGTTCTGGGCTGCATTGCTGAGAACTGGTACCACTGTCTCTTCAAGGTTGGCGTGAGCTTCTCAACGATAGCTTTCGTTACTTCTGGATTGAAGAGATAATGTCCACAGTTGAGTGCGTGCAGAGTCCCAACTATGCTTTCTACTTTATTGGCCAATGTACAAACTTCACGCGGAGATTCAGTGAGGCGTGGCAGAGTTCGTAGATGCTCTATTTCGGCCATTGCGATTGAGTCCGAGCGTCCGAAGCGTAGCTCGAGTGATTTCATAACTTCATTCGGGTCGGCGCTCACTATTAATAGACCCAGTACAGCTTCCTTGGCTAGACCTCGAAGGCTTCTTCTTAGTCTAGACATGTTCTCCACTGCTGATAGTCGGTATGCCGTCTCACAGTTGGCGGCGCGGAACGTGAGCCAATGTTGATGAGCTCCGTTAAAGCAGGTTAGTTCGGTATGTGTTGTTGACTGCTGGTACTTTCATGTCCGCCCTTGGTTCTTGGACGGCCAGTGTTGAAGGCTGTTGTTCGACGTGCGCTGATGGCATAGACTGCGGCACCCTGGTCTCGGCGGCATACCTCGGATTATAGCTGTGATGTGTTACCGTAGTGTAGATCGGTTGCCACGACATACGCGACAACGAACACACCGCTGTCGCGTATGTCGAGTTCTGTGGCCAGGGTGCGATGGGTCCTGTCGGCACTGGCATTGGTTGCGGCTGAGCAGGCACGTATTTCGGTTGCCAGTACGTGGATGTGATCACTGGCTGCTGGTTCGGGTGTGGCTGCGAGGGCGCGGAGTTCTGTTGCCAGGCAGTGCTCACTGGCAGCGTGTTCTCAGGTTCGGTGTTCAGGTTTTCAGGCGGTGTGCATGGTGCTGACTCCCGCCGGTAAGGTCGCCGGAATGTTCCAGGACACGGCGGCGGTCACTGGAACTGCAGGTTCAGTCGGCGACTTTACTTCGGATTGATGTGGTCGGTCAGTGATGGCGAGTACTTGAGTTGATTATAGCCAAGTAGTCACTCGTTGACCATTTCCAGTTTCTGAGGCGACTGAGGATGAGTCTTCATCCGTTGATGCAGTTTCGACTGCGGTGAGGCGCGCGGTGGCTAATTCCACTAACCTTTGTGCTAGCTCCGCTTTGGCCTTGTCTATGCGACGCGCTTTAGACACTTTATCACTCTTTTGCGACGTAGGTTTGCTGTGGCGACCACTTTCTTTATTTTCCGGTTCAGTTCGTTGTTGTATGGCGGCGACTTTGACTGTAGATTCGGTTGCAGTGGGTGCTTCTGACGTATCAGCTATCGTTCTCGTAGCCTCCGTACTGACTGTCGCAGTCGTAGGTTCTGTAGCGGTTTCAGTATCTTGGGATTTCGCTGGTAAGAGTTATCTTATTACTGCGGAACGTGCACAAAGAGCTATCCTTAAGGTCTCTCATAGTTTTTTTTTTTTTTTATATAATCACTTACAACTATCGATTAGGAATCCGATACCCCACGGATATATAATACCGAGAGACGAGAGTGCTTACGGTGCGCCAACTTTACATCTTATCAGTGCTTCTCAAATTTCATAAAACAGCAGCTGCCACAGTGGTAACGGATCAGCCCACACGTAGAAATCCTTAGTGGAACACGGTTTGCTACAAACTAAAATTTAGCAATAAGGCTTTCTCTCGTATTGGACCAAACCTGTATGAAAAAGTTAACAAAAAGCTTAAAATCTTCCCCTTAACAAGGTTTGGGTGCAAGAAACAGGTGCGCGATTGGCTGCTTGGGCTTAACTACGCTGAAACAGAAAATCTTTTATCTTTCAAATACTAAAGTTTTCATCATCTCAGACTCACTAACACTCATCACATGCATACATAGAAATATAAATAACAGGAGAAGTGGCATGTGGGCGTGTCTGTGTCCGCGCGTCCTGATCTCAATGCTCATGCCTCAGGCAAATGGCCGTCTCCGCTAACTAGTGCGCTTTCGAACGCGATTGTGATAACATTTAAGAACACCGTGTTGTTCAGTGGTTTCTTATAAAAATCAAACCTAAACTGCAAACTTTATAAATCATAGAACCACTTTTCAAAAATCAGCACAAGTATTTTACTATATTTGTGTTGAAAATCATGAAAAACAACAAATCGTAAAATATTTCTTGCCTTTACTACGTTATTTCTGTTTTCATATATCACAGCGACTGTACTATTATTGCAGTAAATACATTGCTTCTTTACCACTACCTAAGTATCTTGCTAAGTGCCTGGACAAGCAATGTAAAAATCACAAAACGATATTTTCTTTAAGCGGTTGTATCGTTAGTACGGCCGCAGTGTCTTGCGACGGGTTAGTGATGAAAATCGACATTTATGTCGATTTTCGTATGAATCTATATTACTATTACAGTTTATTCTTCAATTTGTCAACAGTTATAGCCTGATTAGAAGACCGATGTGAAATCTTGTTTTATACTCATTTAGATTTTCTCATAATGTAGATTTTTTTTATTTTCTTAATATCGCTTTTTTTACTTACTTATTGTTTATTTATATCATCTTTATTAAATGTATATCGTTTTTTCTCCTAATAAAATAATAAAAGGGAGAATCGATAACTTTCCGATTTAGTCAATCACTAGCGTATATGTAAAATAAATGGATTTTGCACAGGACAACGATAGCGATCGATGTTGTCGTGTGAGTGAGTTGTACGGTGCATGGTAAATGCACGCTGTGTTTGATGGGATAAGGTTTATAATTGATTGTGTAGTACGTTCTGATTTGTAAATTGCAAGTGTGAGCGGGACCTCGTATTTATTGGGTTTACTGATCGCATGTGTAGTTGTGGGCTAGGGATAAATTGAAGACATTGGGTTTCGATACATTTTCAACTACCGGGCATATCTCCTTCTTTCTTAAATCTATGCATGCATACATCCACTCATCACATTCACGATCACGCTCATACCTACACTCATCACTTACATACTTACATTCAGATACACATAAATTTGGTCACCTTTAAGTCCTATGTTTGATTATTATTTTACTGAAACCGGTGCATTTGTTAACCTATCTCTAAAATCCTTATTATCTGTTGAAAGCGACTGGATCCTGCGACACAGGGTATCCTAGTGCGGGATCCAGTGTCATACCTTAATATTGTAACTTTTGTTTAAGAATCAATAAACTTTTTATTATTATTATTATTTATAATTTTTTATTATATTATTATTTACAACATTGATCTATGTGATTTACGTTACATAATCAAACCTACTATTGTTTGAGTGGGCGTCCTGCACAGTCTTGTAGGTTAGATACTTTTTCCAAGATCAGTTGAACACTGTTAGATTTGGTTAGATTAACCTTTTTTTTGTTCCTAAGTTGAAAATCCTTTTGGATGTCCTCCACCCGAGGGACGCGCGCCGCCAGCTCGGGTCAGATTGATATACTACACAAGGAGCACTTGCTGAAGGATATTTTTGAAAAATATGAGACTTTAGATTACTTACATGATTAGAGACACTTAGTTGCTGTTGTGAAACAGCAACTAAGTGACCGCTTGCTTGAGGCTGGGGAACTACTAGACTTAGTGAAGGGCAATGCTGAGATGTATAAGTCTCTGACTAACAACCTCGTGCAGCTGTGCCAACCAACCACTACCTCCTCAGCCTCAGCCTAACTTGCCCCCTCCAGTGTTGGCTCTTCCAGAGAATTGTGTTAATTCACAGAAAAATAAATCAATATTTTTTGTGACGAATTAAAAGAATTGCAAACACAACCTAAATAATTATTCTACAATGGTTTTATTATTAGATAATATTACTGGTATTAACAGAAAATACATAGTGGATGGTGTGGATACCTTATTAAAATTAAATACAGGGAAACTGATGTTGTGTGCTTTTCCTTATTCTGATACTTTGTCGTATGATGAAAATACCAATATTTTTAAGTTGAATGCTACTCACGCTATTCACAGGCTGACATGTTGTCATAGTGACAAATAATTGTATTTTGACACTAATAAGTTTGTTAGAGGTTTTAAGTTAACTCAGATAACTTTATCTCTGTCTTGGGAATGTAGACATTTGATTGTTATGTTGATAGAATATACAATTAATGAGGTTATAGCTAAAATAACGAAGTGTAGTATTAGTGACGAGTCTATGTTGTCTAGTTATACTAACAAGATAGTGAGTAATTATGTATTAACATGTTGTATGAAGGAGGATCCACCTACAATACCAACATACTTGGAGGCCACTACCAGTCAGGTAGGGTATTCTCTTCCTTCTGGAGCTCATACGGGCATTTTAGACTCTTCACTTGAAGTTGTGGATGTTGCTCCGGATAATTCTTTAAACTAGGCAGTAAGACAACAGAAGTTACCCCATCAATTAACCAATTATTATTAGAGAATAATTAAAAGGTATCTTCTGGCAATATAACTCAATATAAATCTAAGGGAGTGCAACATACTATTAAATTATTTAATCAAAATATCCAAGGTTGCTCTTCCAAATTACTGGAAATAGAATTGTTTTTGGAAAATACCAAGTGTGATGTCCAGTGATCGGAGTAGGTAGATTGAACTGGGGTCATTGATCCGAAACGTATATATTACTATGGACATTCCTCCGGAATTGGTGGATTATTTAAAAAAAACCGGAACTTATGTAGGAATTGTATTCTGCCAGAGTGGAAGGAGTCATTTGATGATTTGCCATCCTCAAAAAAAAGGTAGGAATTGTAATAAAATGAGCAATTTTATTCTTTATTATTCTTCCTATTTTTTTTTTGTCACGATTTGACAAAACCCAACGACCAATCAGAACAAAGGATCATGGGTGGTACAATAACCGGTTATCAGAACAATGCGTACGCCCGCCGACGACATGCCAGGTAGTTCACTCGTTTACTTCGGTTCGTAGAGTGCGCATCTTTGTTTGTTACTGTGTTGTGAAAACGTTACTTGACCCTGGCTTGTGTACATACTGACTTCTGGAATCTGCTCTAAACCACGATTTGGCTCGAATATACGGACTCAGATTTTTCACTATTGAATTGGATCTACATATTTAAACCAAGCTTTGGTAAGTAATATTTTACTAGTTACAAGGAGTATAAAGCATGTTTGGATGTACTATAAGAATATTTTTAGTATTGTGTTTGTTTGCTTAACCCGCTGAACATACCATGAGTCTTAATATTGTTAAATCTTTAATAGAGTATGAACCAGTGAGCTTAGTGCGAAACAAAATTATGATATTCTAGTAATGTAGTCGCAAGTCAGCTAACTCCACTATTAACCGACATTTTACTGGAATCCGTATATAATTTGAGTGCCTTATTCAGGTTTCTTTTGTTTTTTGGGTACTAAAAAACAACATCATCCGACATTTTGTAGCGGCGGCCATCTTGAATATTAATTTTGTATAGTGCACCATATTCTACTTAACAAGCCCTTTCATTTGATACCCATATTGACGGGATTGAAAAAAAAACTAAGTTGTCCGCCATCTTGTAGCGGCAGCCATTTTGGATTGACAATAATTTTGAATATACATAATTGTATTGTCACTAGAATCAAAGGCGAATACCAAATTTTAGATCAATCGGTTGACAGGAAGAGGGTGAAATTTCAATGACTAAATTTGATCCACGAAATATAAAACAAACGGAGTAAGCTAAATAAAACCGTTTAAAAACAACAACTACTAAATAAAATGTAATTTTTTCATGTCTTTGTTTTAGGTGATATACGAGGTTCCATCTCTTCAACAGAGTTCAGATATGGCAAACGTCAAGGCTGAAACTGTAGAAAAATGGATATCCGGTCACCCCGAACTACTTTACGATCACGCTAGTGGTACAATATACTGTTCAAAATGTGAAAGCCATTTGAAAACCATAAATAAAGGAAACGTTAAAAGACATATCGAAGGAGCAGTACACCAGGGAAAGTATAAGCGGCCCGAAGAGGAATTTTATTTCGATCTTATAAAATTTCTCATTTTGTGCAATATTCCGTGGTCTCAGATGAAAAATACTACTTTTCAAGATTTCTTTAAAAAATATATGTGTAGTACCTGTTGTTGTACGTGTACTAATAATCGTACTCTGCCAGATGAATCACAGTTACGGAAAGTTTACTTGGACAAGTTTTTAAAGAATAAAATCAATTCGATTCGGCAGAATTATAAAAATGAGAAACTATGGATATCATTAGATGAAACGACAGACTTTTTAGGTCGCTATATAGTCCATTTTTTAATAAAACCATTACACCCTAGCAATTTGACTAGACCTTATTTGGTAGCATGTAAAATGCTAACTGTAGTTAATGGACAAACAATCACGCAATTTGTGTTGGAATGTTTGGAAAACTTTTGGGAAGATTCTTTTGAATCGAATGTAGGTAACATTCTTGTCCTCTGCACTGACAGCGTTGCATATATGCTGTCTGCAGGACGAAATTTAAAACAATACTTACCTGAAATGAAACACGTAACATGTTTGGCGCACTCTCTTCATCGCGTATCTGAGCAAATTAGGTTAGAATATCACGATGTTAACATTTTAATAGCAAATGTTAAAAAGGTATTTTTGAAAGCCCCAAGTAGAGTCAAAATTTTAAAAGAAAAATATCCAGATTTGCCGCTACCTCCCCAACCAGTTGTTGCAAGATGGGGCACTTGGTTAGAGGCAGCATTTTATTACGCTCAAAACTTTGAAAAAATAAAAGAAGTACTATCTTGTTTAAGCAGCTCTGATGCGGTATCTATTCGAGAGGCAAAAAATATTATAGAAAAAGAAAATTTAAAAGAAGATTTAAATTACATTAAAGACAATTATTTTATAATTCATTTGTCTTTAAAAGAATTGCAAAAGCATAATTTATCGTTGACAGATTCACTTTTAGCATTTGACAACGTCAGAGATGCTATAAATCAGTGCAATTCAGAAAATATTAAAAATTAAATAGAGCGTGTTATGGAACGAAACCCAGATTTAGACACACTTAGAGAAAATAGTGAGGCCATTGAAAAAAATGAAGCACATAATTTAATACCTTTTTTTAAATTTGCTCCTTTGACATCGTCAGATGTAGAACGGTCTTTTTCCATTTATAAATGGACTTTAGATGTTAAAAGAAATAGGTTGAAAATAGAAAATATAGAGAAACTCATAGTTATATATTTTAATTGTAAAGATCAGGGTTACCAGGATGCTAACATTGTAATCGATGAAGATTAAAAATGTGAATAAATGTAAAATGTACATATTTAACAATAAACAATGTTGATTTTTATCTTTTTTATTTATTCTACCCCTTTTTTTTGGTGCTACAATCATGAAATGAGTCCTCTCGCCCAGAGTGAAACGGGAGGGACTGTCAGACTTCACTGACTAAAATCAACCTGTTCCTTCGTATGCCGTTTACGTTTCAGAGTCGTGGTGCATTCTTAAAATAGTCTCACGACCCCAGCAGGCATTGGCCCTCTATGGGGCCCCGTCATTTATTCTACCCTTAATGTAAATTACCATGACCACTATGAAAATATTTAAATTTAAGTGCAACAATTTATATCTATCTATAAAAGATCTAGCTATCTAGCTATCCTAGGCTAAAAATAAAAAATAAATATTAAAGCTTCGATCGGAATTCGATTGTTTTTATTATTCAACAGAATAATGAATTAATTTAGTTTTGATACCTTCCTTTAAATTTTGAATTGAGTAGTAATAATATCACTACCAACATTAACAATATTTAATTGAATCCGGAAATACCGGAATTACTTTCCGGAAAAATGGCTTATCCATGTTATTCTTTCTGTGTGCATTTATGATACAAGTACTAAAAATCAATCTACCTACTCCGATCACTGTGATGTCATTAGTTTAACAGAGCATTGGTTAAAAGATCATCAAATGATGTCAATTAATTATGAAAATTATTGTGTAGTTAGCCATTTCAGCCGAAAACGTATGATACATGGTGGATCATATATTATACGTTTTCGGCTGCTATAATATTAATTAATAATGCTATTAAATCGAAAGAAAGAAAAGATATACCATTGCAGATAATATACAATAAATCCCTTAAGGAAGGTACATTTCCTGATTTATGGAAAATCTCACACATTATCCCTATACATAAATCCGGTAGTATGAATAACGTAACTAACTATAGACCAATCTCTATTATATCACAATTTGCAAAGATATTTGAGGGTCTCATATACAATGTAGTTTATTCCCACCTCCGTCATATAGTTAGTTCGAAGCAACATGGTTTTGTGTCTAACCGTTCTACTATGTCTAACTTGCTTATTTACACTACTTTCATTAGTAACGCCTTTGAAGCTAGGGGTCAGGTTGATGCCGTTTACACAGACTTTGCAAAAGCTTTTGATCGCGTTGATCACTCAATTCTTTCTATTAAATTGAATTGCGCTGGTATTCATGGCTCTCTATTGCGGTGGTTTGAGAGTTATTTAGCTAATCGTTCTCAAATAGTTGCCTTGGCGGGTTATGATTCTGTACCTTTTTCTCCTGTCTCTGGTGTTCCACAGGGCTCTAAGTTGGGTCCTTTGTTGTTTTTGGTATATCAGAATGATCTATTAGATTTAATAAATTGCAATTGTTTAGCCTACGCTGATGATTTAAAAATATACTGTGGGATATCGGACCTGAGTGATTATTTTGCTTATTTTCATATGTGAATGTCATGCATACCTGTCATTTGCATGTTTACTGAAATGTTAATTTTAGATGTTATTTAATTTGAATTGTAAGTGACTGTGCTGTTGGTGTGCTTATGATAAATAAATAAATAAATAAATATTATCGAACTATCTCTTGAACACAACATTGAATTGTCCTGTGTTGAGCTTGATAAGCATGTTATAGTATGCGTATACCGACCTCCAAGTTACCAGAATCTATCCATGTGTGTGTGTTTGATTCTGTAATATAAGATGTATTAAAGAAACTTAGTACTAGTAGTAAGTCAATAATCATATGTGCAGATTTTAATATTAACTTATTAGAAAATAACTCGAATACTGTCAGATTATTAAGCCTTTTTAAGTGATTTGATTTGTCAAATGTTTTTATTGAACCAACCCGAGTGACAGCTTCCTCTGCCACCTGTATAGATAATATTTTTTGCAATTGTGATTACTTACACAAACAAATTGTGAACAAGTTGCCATCAGATCACAGTGGACAAACAATAACATTTTGATCCTACATACCTACACAAAAAATCCAAATAAGGTTTACGTCAATTACCTACATGTAAAAGTTTAGAGAAATTAAATAATTCTTTGGCCAGTAAATTATGTGTTCAGACTAAAAGTATTTACACAAAGTTCTTATTTAGTGATTGGGCGACTCCAGGTATTCGTAAAAGCAGAGAAAAGCTATTTGAACTTTATGGCCTAAATCAACATATGAATAATACAAGATTTCATAAGTATGTCGCAAAATATTCAAAAACTTTTAAAATTGTGCGCAAAATAGCCAAAGCTCTTTATATTAGCAATAAAATAAAATCAGCTGATGATAAAATAAAAACTACCTGGCAAATAATAAATAATGAAACAGGTAGGAAAAAACAGCGAAATAGTGAATTTAATTTAGAGACTACACATGGCCCTATCAACTCAGATGTAGAAATAGCTCAGGGATTTGAAAACTTTTTTGCTAATATTCCTAATCATAATCATAATCATCATTTATTGCATTCATGTAGTTTACAAGTTGTTACAAGTATATAGGTTTCATACATAAACCCTGCTAGGGCACAGCAATAAAAGTAGTTTAAATTTGGTACAGTGACACAATATAAAAAATACCACTGTGCTTAAACAAAAAACTAATTTTAACATGTATATGACCAACATTTGTTATTTAAATAAGTAAGTGTCATGATGTAATATAGGATAGGATAAGAACAATTAATTGGTCATCATTTCCATTCATAAATTAAAATAAGTTAAAAAATTAAATTAAAACAAATAACTAGCGATAACAACAATACGTAATCATGAAACAACATACCATAACATAGGCAGGTAGTTAGTCAAAATTGTAGGTGCTGTGTGTATTGTGTGCAGATATGAATTTAAATGTCAAGATTTACTTATCGTCAAAGAATTCCTTTAGAGTGTAGTACGATTTTAATATAAGGTATTTTTGGAGACTGTTTTTAAATTTATTTTCGTACTCTATATCCTTTATTGAATTTGGAAGCCTAATATATATTTTCACGCACATGGCTAACGGTCCTGAATGGAACATAGTTAATTTGAGCTTGGTAACGCTAATTCATTTTTGTTTTGGCGTCTAGCACTGCGGTGTTGCGGGCGAAGGTCCTTTAGTGGGAACAGTGATTGGTGTTTTCTTACAAATTTTCCAACTTCTAAAATGTAGATATTATTTTTATTTATTTATTTATTTAAGGAAAAACAAACAGTAGCACAATAAGGTTACACTTAAGATCTTGAACATTAGGTACATTATAACAATTATGCAATTATTATTATAGAGTTTTTATTCTACAAAAGAAATGTATACGAATTCTTGCACTAAATACAAAGTTCTTACACTCCAGTTAGTGTAAGAACTTTGTATTTTGCAAAGAATGGCTTGCAGCTTTCTGTGATATCTATATTGGCAAGAATTCGTATACTTTTCTTTTGTAGAATAAAAACTCTGTCTTTATCTACACCATTGCCCCAGACCACGATTCCATAATTTAGCCAGGAGTATGCGTAGGCATAGTATGTTGATAGAGCAGTTTTAAAATCGGTAGCACTTTTAAGCTCGTCCAAGGCATATATAAAGCTGGCTAGTTTATTTGCCAATGCATCTATATGGGCTTTCCAGTTTACGTTGGTATCTATAGTTAAACCTAACAATTTAAACTCGTTTATGCATTACAGCTTTATGTTGTTCTATGAGTAATCCATATCCAATTTGCGTTTTTGGTATGGTCTATATTGCATTAGCTTTGTTTTGTCAAAATTTTGCTCCAAGTTATGATCGTTTAACCATTCTATTACTTTGGAGAGCTTATCGTCTAGACTTAAGTTAAGGTTTACTTCATTGGTGTAAGGGAAAATTATAGAAATATCATCAACAAATAAAATACTTTGAGCGTGTATTTCTTTAGGCAAGTCATTAACATAAACTAGAAATAACAAGCATCCCAAAACGCTGCCTTGTGGTATTGACATTGTTATTTTTGCTTTATTAGATCTTACGCGTGTTATTTGGCCAGTGTGTGGGTCGCTATGTTCTACGTCTACGAATTGTTCCCTATTTTCTAGGTACGAGCAGAATCACTTGTGTGCTGTACCTCTAACACCTATTGCATATAATTTCTTAAGTAAAATTTCGTATGAAACTCTGTCGTAGGCTTTGCTCATATCCAGTAAAATCCCTACTGCATAATTTTTTTAATGATTATATTTAAAGCTTCCTGGATAAACTTAAATATTGCTAATGTCGTGGATCTATTTTTCCTGAACCCATTCTGGCTATCATTGAATATTTCATATCTTTCGCAATAAGAATAAAGTTATTTTGACATCACAGTCTCCAATATTTTTGAGAAGGTTGGCAGCAATACTATCGGCTGATAATTACAAGTGTCAGTCTGGTCTCCCTTTTTGTAAATAGGTTTCACTATCGCTACTTTTAGCACGTCGGGGACTGAGCCTTCATCTAAAGACTGATTTGTTAAATAAGTTGACGGCAACGATAATTCTTCAGCGCATGCTTTTGTATGTTTGTATAGGCGGTAGCTCGTCATGCCCATAACTTCGCTTGTTTTTTAATCTTTTTTATAATTAACTTAATTTCGTTCGGGTCTACAGGTCAATGGAGTTTTCGCTTTGGGAGGAGGTAGGGCGGCCAAATGGACAGACATTCCCGTTTGCGGTATCCGTTTTTCCCACTGACACAAAATAATCATTGAAAGCGTTGGCTATGGTAGTCGCGTTTTCTGTCACAGTATTCTGTACACACAATTTTATGTTATTTATCGACTTTTTGTTATTCTTATTTGTACGCTCTTTTATTATTTGCCACATGGTTTTAGTTTTACTTTCAGATTTAATCATGAAGCTTATGTAGTTTAGTTTTTTAGAGTGGGCTACTGTTCTCTTAAGTAATTTTTCGTAACGCTTATAGTACTTTTCCAATATATTGTTATTTGTTGTAGTCATTAATGCTTTTAGTTGTCTTTTATGCTCGCATGCTACTCTTAGTCCGGTCGTTAGCCATGATTTAGATGATCTCTTTTAAATTTTTACTGTTTTCTTTGGTAAACACTGATTTAAGATGTTTTGTAAGATGTTATGAAATGACAGATAATTAGTATATTTTGGTTTTCGTTTATTATTTTACTACAGTCTAATTTTTCCAGTTCTTTATTAAACGACTCAATGCGTTGTTTATTATAGATCCTCCTTACAGTAAATTTCTATTTTTTATTAATTACTGGATCGTGGGTAGGTAGGTATAGCGATTTCTATTCCTCTGTGGTCTGAGAGTCCAAGTTCCACTTCTTCTAGATGGAGTTTGTCGTGTGCTTTTGTAAATATTAGGTCAATACATGTGGTGCTTGAGGTTGTTACTCTGGTAGGTTCCGTCACTAGTTGTCGAAAGTTGTACCTGGTCATAGCATTTAGAAGATTAAAAGAATTGCGATTTTTCTCAAGGATATTCACGTTGAAATCCCCGCCTATAATTATGTGTTTATGTTTATCCTTTAGGTTGGTTTTAACGCATTACGCATCCCCGGCTCGCGGGGGACGAGTCGGGGTATGTCGGGCTCACATCGCCGTGATGGGAGGGCCATGGAAAACCGGCTCAGCCTTTACATCCACAACCCTCCCGGCGCATGCCCGCCTGGCGGGCCCCGCATGCCCCTCAGGTTGGGGGGCTACGGGTATGGCCGGGACCACCTGGCCATTCCCGTCCCACACTGGTGGAGGCCTGTGCAATACAGGCAAGGGTGCCCCCGCACCCACTGCCTGCTGGCCTCCACCTGGGAGGAGTCAGAGATGACTATCGAACTGACGTCTTCTTTGACCCCTCCTCCGCCTTCGGAGCGGCGCCGCGTCAGGATCATCCTCCCACGCGCGCTCCGCTGGAAGGAGGCGACTGCCGCCCAGGACCTCTCATCCCTCAGCATGGCGTTAACCAAGCCGGGAAGCGAGAGGTCCGGTCCGATCACCGCGATGAGACTGCGGCGGGGCTCGGGCCACGACGGGCACACCTCGAGGGTGGGCTGCACCGCGTCCTCCGCCGCGCCACAGTCGTGGCACGACGGCGTCTCCTCCCGTCCGATTCGGTGCAGGTACGAACCGAAACAACCGTGTCGGAACAGCTCCCGCATGAGACGGAAGGAGAGGAACCCATGCGGACACTCTAGCCAGTCTCGCAGGACTGGCCCAATCGCGTCGAGGTTTCGGCGGCCGAAGGCTGCGGTGGACGGTCCCCCGTCTAATGGACAACGATGGCGTCCCTCGCCTCCCACCGGACGGCCTCTCGCTCTTCCGGGGCTGAGCGTACTCCGCCCCGCCGCCCATTCATATACTCTGGCGAGCACCCACGCCTCGAGTTTCCAAGGAGGGGTTCTGGCCAGAACACATACCCCACCGTGGTACCGGGTAAGCCCGCGCCGCACGCTGGGCTATGGCCCTTTGAGGTGCCCGCAAGGCCGCGGCGTTCTCCCTTCTTCGGAAGGACTCCTCCCAGATAGGCGCCCCGTAAAGGGTCATACTCCTCAAGATGCTGGCGTAAAGTTGCCGACATCTTGCGCTGGGGGCCCCAAGTCGGGAAGCAGCCAGGAGAGCGCGCCCGCGGCCTTCAGCAGGCGTGACGACAGCCCGCTAAAATGCGGACCGAAGGGCCACCTGCCGACCTGGCGCCACTGAAAAGACTAAGATTTTTCAGTAAAAGAGGTGATAGACAGAAATAGGACTAGAAATAGGGACCAATTGATTCAACCGGGTTTCAGACTGGCTAAAGTAGACTCATGCTTCATGGGGTACTGTTTGAAATGTTACAATAAAATACCTCCCCACATACTCCAATTGAATGAAACGAAATTTAAATCTTGTATAAAACCAAGAATATTATAAGTTGGGGGATTACAGCGACGACAAAAATGCTTGGATTAGCGCGGGTCCAGCTCCACAAGGGCGCATAAACTAATTGATTAGCATTCAAAATATTGTTGCAGCTGCTGAAGATTGTAAAACTATCTTTAGATTGTATAAATTCAATCTCTTAGTATTATATAATTGCATAGCACATGTGTGAGCACTATGTCCCTACTTCACAGTTACCATTTACTGGGTACGTCTTTCATTGACTTGAGTTTGCCCTGGCGGTTGTGAGTATGTCATGCTCACTCAAATGTCTCGCTGGTGGTGGCGTGTGTGTTGGATCGTTAAATTCCCTTCAAAATGGTTGAGCTAAATGGTGCTGATGCATGCGTCATGTTCGTGAACGGGCGCCGTCAGTGGGGATTGGTCATCTCTTAGCTGCCACGGCTTATTTGAATTTATTTTAATTTTTGATTTGTTATTGATTTTATTTTTATTACTGACGCTTTTAACGTGCACGTCTTTTTACATTGTTCTCACATGTATAATTACAAAAATGGATGATGTAACCAATATTTTGTAAAAATATTCTGATTAAAAAGAGTGTCCGTGGAGTTTCTTGCCCGTTCTTCTCCATAGGAACCTACTACGCGTTGGAATGGGCAACTAGCTTCATATTTCTGACTGACCGACCCCTTGACAATTCAAAAGTACCTGTAATTGGTTTATTTGAAATAAATGCTTTGAGTTTGAGTTTGAGTTTTGACCTGCTGTCGAGTACATGGCCTAGATATTTCATATGGGCCTTCACCTCAATTCTGACGCCCTCCACGAAGATGTGGGCGTCAGTTGGTGGGCGGCGCTGCCGAGTGCCGTGGAAGAACACGGCCTCGGTCTTATGCAGCGCCACCGTTAAACTTAGGCGGCGGATCCTCCCCGCGACCAAGGTTCCGCCCGCCGAGGCCAAGTTGGCCGCCTCTCTGAAACTCCCCCCCCGGGCGGTGACGAGAGTGTCATCCGCATAGCAGACGACACTCGTGCCTTGGAGGAGAGTTCCCCGCAGGAGCCAATCATAGCCGACATTCCAGAGGAGAGGTCCTAAGACTGACCACTGTGGAACGCCGGGTTCAACGGCGTACCGCCGGACTTGGCCAGTCCTATCTACCAGGCGTGGAATCGGAGCGCCTCTAGGATGGTGGAGTAGGGTACGGAGTTGCAGGCGTTGGCTATGTCGAATGACACAGCCAACACTCCGTCCCCCGCCTCCATTGCCTCCTTCACCTGGCCCTTAAGGCAGGCCAGCGCGTCCACCGTGGAACGCTCAGCCCGAAAACCGAACTGAGCGTCCGACAAGTCCGGCCCGATACTCCGCAGATGGCCCTTTATCCCCGCAGGGAAGCGATTATCCCCTCGAACATTTTATCGAACTCATGTCATTTGAGTACAGATCGAAGCACAAACAGCTGCCTTACAGTAAGTACTCTCACATCTTTGTATAATTGTGAAGTAGGATACCTGAAGTGCTTCTTTAACATCACCTTAAGGACTGCTCTTTGTGCTCGCTCCAACTTGAGAAACCTAGTCTTAGCTGCACCTCCCCACACTGTGATGCAGTAGGAGATGACGGACTGACAAATAGCAGTACACACCATTCTAACCGTGTTGAGGTCAGCAGAAGACCTAAGAAACTTAAATATGTAAATCATTCTTCTAACTCTGGTACTTATCATATCTAGGTGCAAGTACCAGTTGAGTCCGCCATCAATCACAGCCCAGATACTTGACATTATTTACCTCACGAAGGGACAGACAAGAGCAGTGCCTTTGGCCATTACAAGTGTGAGCGTTTATGATAAAGTCTATAGGTGGTTTCGTACTAGGATGTAGCTTAAAAGGGATGTAGTAAGTCTTATCTAGGTTCAGAGTGAGGAGATTTAGCCACAACCAACTAATAACGGTTTCAAGTGACTGCTCTGCAGCAGCTCTAACATGTTCCCAATCAGCCCCATAGACAATAATTGCTGTATCGTCAGCATAGGTGAATATTTTAGAGTTCATGAGAGGTATGCAGCATAGCTCGTTAATGTAAACCTGGAGTAAAATCGTGAGTTAGTCCGCGTATACCGACGTCCTACAGTTTCGAAAGGAGGGTCGGGACAGACACTGTGTCAAACGCCTTTTTTTAAATCTAGGAATAGGCCCATACATTTATGTTTTCCATCAAGCTTTCTTGCAACGAATTCACTTAAGTCGAGGACAGCATCTTCAGCCGAAACTCCTTTTTTGAAACCATACTAATTCTGTGCAATAACGTTATTTTAATTAAGAAACTGAGTAAATCTGAGGTTAACAAATTTTTCAAAAAAAATTGATATAGTTGAGAGGACTGAGATAGGTCTTTAATTGTCCATACAGTGACTGTTTCCACTCTTATAGATCGGATGCACGACAGCCTTTTCAAATACCTCCGGATAAACTTCAGTGACTATTGAGCAATTGAAAATATGCGTGATTGGGGTGACAAGAACATGGCGAGTACTCTTGTATCCGTCTAAAGTTGGAATATTCGTAATCTTACTCAATCAAAATAGTAACGTCGCAGTTAATTTTCATCAGAGATTGAATTTTCCTTTTCTCTGTTTTTTATTATAGTTACGGACATCAGTAATCAGCTGGTTTTTGGTTTGCACAGTCATGAATTCGGCTACAATGGGTCTAGTTGTACCTGTCTTGCCTGGAAGGCGATAAACATCACGAATTTGAGAGTTAGACAGGGACATATTTACCACTGCACTTACTTTTTCAACTATGGTGGTCAAATCAGAAACTGTTTCATTCTCTTTCTTTGGTATGTTCCTGAATTCGACGCATGAAGAACGCGATGACTGTTGCAAATCCACGATTTTTTTTTCGAGATCGCTTATACAATTTTTGTGGGTATTGTTTTCTTTCTTCAATATTTCAATCTGTTGTCTCATGCCTTCAAAGTGTTTATTTATAAATTCCATAGATTCCCTAATCTTCAGGTTTGTAGTCTGTATCGAAGAGTTTTGTAGTTTGAGGTCCGCGATCTCAGCAACAAGTTTATTCAAAGTCAAAGACTGTTGTTCACATAATCTATTAACATACTCATACTGTTCGTTTTTCCAGGTTATTAGTAGGTTTTTTAGTTCTGTATTGTGGTCCTCACTCGCATTGTTGGGCGAGAATTCTAAATGAAGTCTTTTGTGGCGAATAGTGGTATTGACGTTGTCGCCCTCGCCATCGCTATGCACCACTTGGGGAATATCCAGGTCTGATAAAGATTTCGTCACCATGCATTTGTTTGTAGATTCTACCGTAGTCGGAGGTGTACGTTGCAGGCGAGACATTGTGACGAGGTGCCGAAAATTTGACGAGAATGATATTTCAAAAGAAAGATAAGGAGAATCACCGCGCCAGGTTCCGACTCCGTGACAGGAGCGGCCTCCTCTTCTTCCTCAGCTGGTGGAGCTGTCTCCTGCGGTGGGCCCATCACTGATGGGGTTAAGTTGTACCTGCACGGGAACAGGGAACCACCCCATCCACAAATGAGGGCTCCAGGGTCTCGGCCACCCCTCTTTGAGGAGTGGCTAGAGAGGCGCCACGGCGTCCTTACCTTCCGCCTGATGCAGGACCTCACCGGACACGGCTGTTTCTGGAGGTTCCTGTTCCGTATAAAGCGGGAGGAAACGCCCGGGTGTCACCACTGTGTGGATCGCCCGGAGGACACGTTGGACCATACGGTGGAGGTCTGCCTTGCTTGGGCGGAGCACCGCCGTGTCCTGACGGAGTCAATCGGTTGTGGCGATCTCTCGCGTCCGGCCCTGGTTCAGGCCATGGTTCGGAGCGAGAGTGCATGAGAGGCCGTCACCTCCTTCTGCGAAGCAGTTATGCTCGCGAAGGAGGAGGCGGAGCGCGCGAAAGAGATGCAAGCTGCACGCCCTCGCGCCCCTAGTCGCCGCAGGAGACGCCCCGGGCGTCGGGAGTCACGAGCCGCCTTCCAGCTACCGTAGGCGCGGGCTTGCGGACGGTGAGCAATGGGTAGCTTGCCTTCCGGTAAGGACCAGGCCCGGATCGACGGCGCGTTGTGTTCCACGCGCGCCTCCAAGAGATGTCAGCACCAACTGGCGGGGTCCGTAAGGACCAATGCCTGCTGGGGTTGCGGGTTTGTCCGAAAGGGATATCGCGGCCCCGGCACACAGGCAACGGAAGGAACACGGGTTTAGTCAGTAAAAGTCTGACACACCCTCCCGCTCCGCCCAGAGCGGAAGAAGTTATTTAATAATTTCTCACCCTCAAAAAAAAAAAAAGGGTCTCGGCCACCGTGGGACCAAACGGGCGCAATTTGTTGCGCGTCGCCTTATAAGGTCTCCCGAAGGGGTCGTTGTCGAGACCCTCCAGCATCTCCGCTTTCCCCGAGTCTCTGGCGGCGGCGATGGCTCGATCGAGGACCATTTTTGCCTCCAAGTTTTTGCTTTTTTCCCTTCCTGACCACTTCCATCCGACTGGTTGGACAGGGTGGTGGAGGGAAGAAGGGCCTTCTTCCTGCGAGTTCTGGAGGGCTGCTGGAGTGGCAGACGACCCAGATGCTCCTTCCGCGCTCGTGGGTTTGAGGAGCCGTCTTGGTCCTCTTGCCCTTGCATTTGTCCTTGAAGGGCTGCGATACCGGGGCCTTCTAGAGGCGCAGGTACCGGCTCCCTCGGCGGTGGACTATTGTCTGCCGCTAGTGGTGGGCGGAGCCACCTTTCCGGCAAGAGCCCGTCCTCGATGCCCGCGAAGTAGGCCCGGATGAAGGCCCTCTCCTCCATGACAACCCCGCGGATTGTTGCCTCAAGGCTGGCAGGGGAGGAGGACGAGCCTCCTACCACCGGACCTAGAGCAGATTGAGCAGGCCTGGCCGTGGCCTCAGCCAGCTTCTAGTGAAGCTGGCTGACTTCCGCCTGCAGGCGATCCACCTTCGCCTGCAGCTGCCGCGACTCTTCCGTGGCCGTCCGCTTCACCAGCTCCATGACAACGCCGTGCATGCTGGCGGCCCGGCATTTGAAGGCTTTCTGAAAGGGCCTTCAGAATTCTTTGTGCTCCGACCTAGGGTGAGTTTCACATTAGCTTGGTAATTATACCAGATGCTCTGCGCGGGATAATCAATATTGATTTTATAACCTATACGGGGTATCCGGGACATCGACGCGAAGCCGGTTACCATGGATTCAGTATATGATTCTGAACCCCTGCGTTGAAATTTTTCGTCGGTTATTTAAAAAAAAACAGCTGCTCCATACATTTTGACCGCGTAGGTATTGCACTTTTCTATGAAACAGCAGATTTTTGTTTTTTTTCGCTTGCGGGTAGTTTAACAGTTACACAAAGAAAAATTTGCTGTTATTTGAAATTCAATATAATTTAATAGAAACATTATTTATAATTATTTATGCTATATTTTAAAAGTTCATAGTTAGTACCTGCTGGTTTAGCGTTTTCTCTTCACAATTTTTCATTTTACAATCTTATTTTAAAATCACTTCACTTCATCCCAATGGAGTCACTAACAAGCACTCTGAGTGAATTAAAGGAGTTGTTTCACACAAAGATGTCCGCCTTCGAAGATGAGCTACAGAAGGCCCCTCAGTCACCTGTCACAACTTCTAGCCTGGCTGCAGAGTTTACAATGTTCCGGACATTTATCACGCAAGCACTGAACGGCATCCAGCAACAAGTGGAGCTACTAGCTCGTAGTGTCGACCAAATAGAGATGCGGGGACGAAGGAAGATCTTGCTGTTGCATGGTGTTAGTGAGGAGCAGAAGGAGGACACCGCCAAGGTGATCACTGAGGTGATATGCAGTAAATTAAAGTTGAGTGACTTCACAGTTGCAGACATCAGCCGATGTCACAGGATGGGACGAGCCGTAGCTAATAAAACCAGGCCTATCCTGTTCAAGTTAGGCAGTCTTGCGGTCCGGGATAAGGTTTGGTTTTCCAAAGCCAAATTAAAGGCAACAGGCGTCACCATGTCCGAGTTCCTAACAAAGGGGCGGCATGATGTGTTCTTGGCTGCGAGGGAAAGATGCGGTGTCAGCAAGAGCTGGACTAAGGCAGGCTGCGTGTATGTCCTTGGTCCCAATGACACATGGCATCGGGTTGAGTCCATCGCGGAATTGGACAAGATTGCATCGAATCCCAATGAGCCAGAGCAGAGTGAACCAGAATCGGCTGCACCTGTATCGGCTGTGCCAGCCTCTGTCCCAGTTTCTGCTGCTGCGAAGACCGCTAGGTTAAAGCGTGCTGCTGCATTAAAGAAGTGATGTCTTTGTGAATGTTTTCTTCAAAGTCCGGGTAATATCGTGTTTTGTTTATACCTTCAGTTTATTTTTAATGTGATTCAACAATTTGTTCCGAATCCTGACTTGCCTACAAACTAATGTCACAATTTTTGTCACTGTCAGTGTCAGTCTACACCCATGTCAGTACCCGTCGGTGCGTTTCGTTTTACGTTTCGTTGCAATGACTGACTGAGACTGGCAGTAGTTATTTAATTTTTAATGCTTATCTGAAATGTTTTGTTTTTACTTTTTTCTTGTTGTTCTCTTCTCAAAAGTTTAACATTTGGTCTTTCTCTTTTGTTACCCGGATTCATTAGATTCATTAAGTTTTAAATTCTTGTATTTTAATAACGCAACCGGCAGGTGGACTTGTTATTTAGTTAACCTTTATTTTATTATTTTATTGTTATTTAGGTTTTTTTTTGTTTTTGTATATTTATTATATCTATATTATTTTATGTCTATCGATGAAAGCAGTGATAGTAATAGTTTCTTATCTTTAACAAGCAACGACGACAGTTTCGTGAGTGTTCCTTCTCTTGCAGACAGTCTTACAGCGCAGTTTTCTGATGTTCCTAAAAATTTTAACGTCATACATATTAACGCTCAGAGCATTCCGGCTCATTTCCACGATATGCTGGCAAGCTTTGGCTGTAAAAACATACATGCTATTCTTATTTCCGACTCATGGCTTAAACCCTGTCTCCCTTCAATTAGTTACTCTCTTCCTGGCTTCCAGCTTATAAGAAATGACCGGTCGGTTGGTGGTGGTGGTGGTGTTGCCATATATCTCCGCGCACATATTCCCTTTTCTGTTGTCAATGTGTCAGCGCAGCCACCGCCATCAGGTGCCGGTGAACATCTCTTTCTTGAAGTCGAACTACACCATTCTAAATTACTTCTTGGCGTCTATTACTGTCCCTCTTTACGCGTTAATTTATTTTCATCTTTTGAAAATCTATTAGAAACACTGATCCCTTCTTACAGTCATAGTATAATCATGGGTGACTTCAATACTTGTCTTCTGAAAAAAGACCATCACTCTTCTTCTCTGACTAATATTTCGGTTTCCAGTAATCTTTCCATTCTTCCGCTGAGTGCCACTCACCATTTTCCTAACTCTACTCCTTCACTTCTTGACTTGATTTTTGTTTCCTCTCCTGATCGTGTCGCTAAGCATGGCCAATGCTCAGCCGATGCCTTTTCATACCATGACCTGATCTATCTTTCATACAAAATTCGCCCACCTAAGGCAAAAGCCAAGGTTCTCATGCAACGCAATTTTGGTGGTATGAATGTTGATGATCTTTGCAAGGATGCCAACAACATAGATTGGTCTGCTCTATTTTCCTCTTCATCTGTCGATGAGCAAGTTGATATTTTTGCGGCTAAGCTTATAGAGCTTTATGATCATTACGCACCTGTTCGAGCAGTTAAAGTTAGACATCTGCCGGCGCCGTGGCTCACAGATAAAATTAAAACAATAATGCACAGAAAAGTGACGGCAAAGTCTAAGTATAAGCGTAGGCCTAATGACGCTAACAGGGAAAGATATCTCAATACGTACTCACTGCAATAAGGTGTGTAGGAATGCTAATCGCCATCATATTCATACTTCTGTCCAAAATGGGGACGCATCCAAAGTTTGGAAATTTCTTAGATCACTGGGGGTCGGTAAAACCCGACAAGAGACTATCCCAAAAGATTTAAACATTGATGCAATGAATAATCATTTTACTGCTTCGTCCGATTTTGATAGGACAATAAAATGTAATACACTGAATTATCTTTCTTCACTTCCGACTCCCAGTTATTCTCCATTTGTTTTTGGTAAATTTTCCGCATGTGATGTTAAGAAGAGCATACTATCGATTACTTCCAATGCAGTAGGAAGTGACTGTATCAGCCGTAATATGTTGGTCCCTGTTCTGGATGTAATCCTTCCCATCATTTGTCATATCCTAAATTTTTCTGCTTCCAGTGGTGTTTTTCCATGTTCATGGAAAGATGCCCAAATAATTCCATTACCTAAAAAGTGTAATCCCTCATCGTTTTCTGAATATCGTCCAATATCCGTCTTACCATTCCTATCCAAAGTCCTTGAACGGTTAATCAACGATCAAATAAGCACTTTCCTCTCCAAAAATAATCTCCTTAACCCTTTCCAGTCTGGCTTCCGCCCTGGTCATAGTACCACCAGAGCGCTTCTGAATATTACGGATGATATAAGATTAGCCATGGAAAACGGTAATCTAACGGTCTTAGCTTTGCTTGATTTCAGCAATGCTTTTAATACTGTTGATTTCGATGTTTTGCTTGGCATTTTATGCTCTCTTAACATATCTCCATCGGTAATTGACTGGTTTCAAAGTTACCTGTTTGGTCGCCGGCAACGTATTTGCATCGGAGAGACCTTGTCTTCCTGGAGTAATACTTCTGCCGGTGTACCACAGGGTGGCGTTCTATCCCCTTTACTTTTCGCAATGTTTATTAACTCAATCTCCGATGAACTGATTTCTTTCTTATTTTATTTTTTTGATGATTTACAAATTTACTCACGAGCTCCACTTGGAAATCTGTCCGAAGCTATCATGGTGATTAATCGCGGTCTGGCTCGTATATGCGACTGGAGCAAGAGGTATGGGCTTATGATCAACCCCATAAAGACGCAGGTTGTTGTGGTTGGCAGTTCTAGGACGGTCTCAAGGATTGACTCGATGACTCTTCCCCAAGTTTCTTTTGACAACTCTGTTATTCCCTTCAGCCAACAAGTTAAAAACTTGGGGATATTTATTGACAAGACCTTCTCTTGGACTGCCCAGCTACAGGAAGTTAGCCGCAAGCTATTTGCATCCGCTGCATCTCTGAAGAGACTGCGTAATTTTCTACCGACTACCACCAAGATTGCGCTTGCACAATCACTTCTTCTACCCATCCTTGATTATGCTGATGCCAGCTATCTTGACCTTACCCAAGATCAACTCGATAAACTTGAGCGACTTCAAAATGTTTGTATACGGTTTATATTTGGTTTACGTAAATATGACCATGTTTCCGAATTTCGTGTGAAGCTCAAGTGGTGACCAATTCGCCTTCGCCGGAATGCTCATATTCTTTCCCTCTTGTATAACGTGCTATTCTCCCCTTCCGCCCCTCTCTATCTTAAGAAACGTTTCCAGTATCTTTGCGACTCCCATTCGAAATGTTTAAGGTCATCAGATAACCTGAAGCTTAAAATGCCAATGCATTCCACAACTTTCTTCAACAAATCCTTTTCTGTCCAGGCCGCTAATTTGTGGAATGCATTGCCAGCTCAAATAAAACGCGCGCAATCGTTACCAGTATTTAAGAGACTCGTGAAGGAACATTACTTGTTGTTGTGATCTTGTTCTTGTAGCTGTAATAATCTGTAGTCATCATTTATTTTCGTTGCTTATTTAAATATTCTTATATATTTACTATGTATCTATTATATAGCATATATATATATATATATATCTATCTATGTATCTATTATAATATATTGTATCTATATCATTATTATTTTGCACCAATGTCTACCCTATTTTTATGTCCACGCAATCACTGTCCATTCCAAGGTTGCGTGGAAGAGATCGCAGAAAGCGATAAGGCCGCCCATTGTATGTTTTGTAGTGTTAAATTTATGATTTATTATGTATTTTCTGGTGTACAATAAAGTATATATAAATAAATAAATAAATACTTTGTGTTTATGCTCGCGTGTTCACATACTTAGCCTAAGTTAGCATCCGCCATTGTGGCACGCTATGTTGCAAACTCTCTTGCCTGTAAACCGCTGCGATGTGCTGAGCTTTCACCCACAATGCTTCCCACACCGTTCCTTGGGTTAATATTAGAAGGATGTTGGCATACCGCATGCGGCTTGCTGCTATTTGCACCGCATCTAACATGCGCTCCCAAACGCGCCTTCCAGGGTTCTTCGTACGGGCTGAGGGCAGGTGCCTACTACTATTCATACAGCTGATGGTAGCAGTTCTGCACATTGCTGCAACGCGCTGCACGCTGCCAAGGTTTCGAAGGCCTAACAACAATATAAAAAAAAAAACATACTTATTTTGAGTTAATTTCTTTCGAAGTCAGTAATTTTTTTTAAATTACTTTTTATATCGTAATTTTTAGTTTTATCTAAAAATATTTGTCTGTAATATTAAGTAGTTAATAGTTTTTTTTTTTATATGCTTCCCCAATGTAAAGAACGAGTCTATACGTTTAAATAAGGCTATAGACGAGTCAAGAGAAGCAGCTACTTATGGCAAAACGCCACCAGAAAACGTAATTTCAACCGACCTCAACAAATATGGTGGACTTTTAACTCGACTTTAAGTGGCAGTGGGATCAAAAGTTCAAAAGTGATGCTAAGAAGAAATGTTTCGGTGTCTGACGGCTTGCTCAATAGCAGCATGGGTGTTGTAAAAGGATTCCGATGGCCATCACTAAGCTGTGATCAACAACATAGAAGAAGGACAACCAATTTTTTTTTTAAATAGTCGTACTTACTTGTATCACATTATTAATATACTAGCTTTTAACTCACCTGGTAGTCAGAAATTATCCCATGGAAACGTACTACGGGGATAAAAAAATTATCCTATGTGTTAATCCAGATTATAAACTGCTTCATCCAAATCCTATTAGTAGCATAACATAATGATTGAATATTATCGTGAATTCATGCATGTGTAAAGAAAACCCTCTTTTCTTAGTAATAATTTTAATCAGAACAACTGTACTATTTCACAATCTACTGACGACTGACTCTGCACTACATTTTTCCATTTTGGATGACTTTTGCCCCACCCAGAAATAACGATATTATCATAACCGTTATTTCTGAGTATTGCCAAAGTAAAGTAATACATTGAGCTGCCACAATGAAAATACATTTAAAACATGCTATAATAAATATTTGTAGGAGGATATTATAATTCGATACTAAAGTAATATATATTTTTTTTAATTAAATCAAAGAAACTACGACATTCGCCCATCCGACACTCAGGCAACAAATAGGAAAAATTTGTAACAAAAAAGAAACAATTACACAATCAAGAAACTGGATAATAACATTATACATTAATGGCAGGCAATGCATACCTAATAAGTACCTGACGAAAAGAGAAACGAGTATGCACTGCACTTCACTTCACTTCACTTCACTTCACAAATCCTCCTGACCGAATCCCGGCCATGGGGCGGCCAATCTCGACGGAGACCAGCCAAGCATGCAGGAGTCATAGTGCACAATGTGTGCCGCAAACAGGTGCCTCTCTGCTCTCCTACTCCCACTGTCCGACAGGATTGCAACCCGACACGACCAGGTAGGGATCAGTCGCAGAACCAACGGCTTCACGTGCTTCCGAGGCACGGGGTGTCACATCTCAAACTTCCAATCTAGTTGCTACTGAAAAACTCCTGATAGAAAAATCAAACGACACCCTACCCGACGGTAATCGAACCCAGGACCCCAGCTCAGCAGCCGCGCTTGCAACAACAAGACCAATGGGGTTAAAACTACGTAATGTTAATATGTAAATGTTTCCTAAATACATGAATAGCAATTCGTTATTTTAGTTATTTGTCCAATTCTAAATTATAATTATTAAAGTGGGACGAATCAGATTCCGACCCAGAGGATTTGTCAATTCCTAACGATAGGGTATAGTGACCTGTTTGATTTTCATTCCAATTATAAATATTGGAGTGTTAGTTTATCTTTCTTAGCCATCGCTCAATATCTTGGGATCTAATATCAGGGTTAAAATCCGAGACTACTTTTGTGGTTGGAACATTCTTACTTGTGCCTTGTTGAATCGCCGAGATGATTTTCAACAACTCAGTCAGTCCTACCGAAACTAACTTCAGCTTCACAGGTAACTCTTCAGAATCACTTGATAAACATTTCCTGCTATATTTTCTAAGAGTCTCTGGAGAGAAACTTACGACCCGCTATGGAGCGTAGATCTGGAGTGGAGTTGTCATTTCGTCGGCATTTCGTCGGCCTTCACGGTACACCTTACGGCTTTCCAACAGCACACCTACATGGCTTTCTAACAGCACTGCTACTTGACTTTCATTGCAGCATACCTACATGGCTTACTAACAGCACACATACATGACTTACTAACAGCATAAATATACATGGCTTACTAACAGCGCACCTACATGGCTTTCATAGCAGTATACCTACATAGCTTACTAACAGCACACATAATAATAAAAAATAATTTATTTGCGTAAAACATGGTATACAATGGTGTTTAGCATAGGTCAGAGTGGCGCAAACATGTTTACAATGCATTTGCTCGAAAAGAGCGTTTTCCAAGCAGTCAATTTGTGCGGAAAGTGTCACTTTTTTCACTAGTGCTTTTTACTTTTCTGTTTTTTTTTAATTTATGTGGCAGTCGTCAGCCCGTCTCGTCTCAGAGATTTTATTATTTGAGAATGATGATGATGACGATGGCGATGATTATGACGATGGTCAAAATCAAAAAGTCGAAGGCAAAGTTAAAGTCAAAGTCAAAGTCAAAGTCAAAGTCAAAGTCAAAGACGAAGTCAAAGTCAAAGTCAAAGTCGAAGTCGAAGTCGAAGTCAAAATCAAAGTCAAAGTCAAAAGTCAAAGTCATGAATTTTGTTTTTATCTTTTATATACGTCGTCGTATGTTAGATGTTACACATCACAGGCGACTGCCGTAAAGCTCGCTCGTTTTTTTATTTTATTTCCTCGCACAATGCATAGTAAAACGTTGTATGATACACGTGCGTAAGATGATTTCCGACTGGTGTCGACTTATACACTCGCTCGCTTCACTCGCTCGTGAATAAAATTGCCACTCGTCGGAAATCACCTACCTTCCGCACTTATAGCATAAATAACTATTAGCTGTAAAAAATTCGATTTAATTATGATACGTATAATTATATATTATATTCTAACTTAACTAAAACTATTCAAAAACTAAAATATAGCATCGTAAAATTCATCCGCATCGCTGTCGACTGGTAATGTACCCAAGAGACAGGCCGCATTGCCACGTTGTATGGCAATGCTTAGCCTCTGCCCAAAGTAAAAACCAGCTCTTGGGTCACGGGAAGTGTCAAATAGCCGTTTTGAAATTTCATTAAACAGGCCATGAGCACTCGGACCCCACGGCCCGAGGGTTTCGACCCCAAACGGCTCGAAAATATAATTACCTGTAAGGTTATTATACTTACGCCGCTTGAGGTTTTCTGCAGCCGCAGCAGCAGCACCAGCACAGCACGCCGAGCCAGGAAGATGGGATGGCGCAAGAGTGTCGACACAGGTTGCATCCCACACTAAAGGCCTACCCACCTTCCATGGAGATAAAGACATGCCGTCCGGTCTCTTGCCATCGTCGCGTGCCAAGCCATTGGGTTCTAATATAGCTGGAACGCCGGCGGTGACAAGAGCTCGTCGGATGATGTCGTTAATGTTCGCGTGCCGCGCTAAGCGACCTGCACTTCGGCTGCAAGACAGGCCGTGATGTCCGAGACTGTTGACAACTTCGCCACAGTGACAGCGATGAGGAGAACAACAAGGAGCTCCTAGTCGTCGGGAAGCAGCGAGGCGGAAGGTATTGTCGTCGAACAGAGTGCCTATGTTCGACGACGGTAGTGCGTGAAGCCACAGACCCGATTCCCACTTACCCACAGCCAGCAAGCGCGCACGCTCCACAGTGGTAGTAGACGTATTGAGTAAATTGTTCTGTACTACTCTGCAGAGCGGCTCATCCCACCGTCTTTGGGAAGATGGATGATCGGGTAGATCTGTTTTCGGGCAAGCGAGTCTCCAGGCATCCATAGCCTCGGTGAAGCACGGCACATCAAAATCAATCAGTGTGGAGGCTAGAATTTTCCTGATTAATTTCTCAGTGCCGTGAACCGAGGATATGAAAGCCGGTAAACTAATACTAGAAATTTTGCGGACGCCGAGGCCTCCCATACGGATGGGAAGAGTAGCTTGCGCCCAAACTCGGTCGTCCATGGCCACATTTAGAATTGAAGTTAATGTGTGTCTGATAATTTGGTCCATTTTTTCTAAAAGGGGAGTATGCTTCCATAAATGGGAAGCGCGAAGAAAATATATTAATTTAGGGCCGAAACAGCAGTAACGAATTAGGGTGATGGCCGAATGCATATTAATTTGTAACAATCTTTCCAAAACATCGTTGAAATTTTGTATTTTTTCCTCAATAAAAACGGGAAAGGAATTCTCGAAGATTGGAGACCCAAGGAGACGAAGAGAGCTTTTTTCAATAATTTTGATTTCTGGAGCTACTGCATTAAATTTGGGGAGTGTCAGTTGTCTGTCAGTACTGTCCTCTAGGTATATCAGAGCACAGGTGTGAGTACTATGTACTAATGAGCTAACATTTACCGGGTAATACGTCTTTTATTGATTTGAATGTGCCCTGGCGGCTGTGAGTATGTCATGCTCACTCAAATGTCTCGCTGATGGTGGCGCGTGTGTTGGATCGTTTAGCTCCCTTCAAAATGGTTGAGCTGAATGGTGCTAATCCATGCGTCATGTTCGTGAACGGGCGCCGTCAGTTGGGACTGGTCAACTCTTAGCTGCCTTGGCTGATTTAAATTTTTGAATTGTTTTTAAGTTTTTGTTACGGACGCTTCTAACGTGCACGTCTTTCTACATTGTTCTCACATGTTTAATTTCAACATGAATGGTGTAACCAATATTTTGTAACAATTTATTTAAAAGAGTGTCCGTGGAGTTTCTTGCCCGTTCTTCTCCATAGGTACCTACTACGCTTTGGAATGGCCAACTAGCTTCATATTTCTGACTGACCGATTCCTTGACAATTCAAAAGTGCCAGTAAATGGTCTAATTGAAATAAATGCTTTGAGTTTGAGTTTGATTTTGAGATTTCAATGTTATTCCTATAATTATTACAATACATTATTAGATCAATTATTTAAGATACATGCATAATTATTGTTCTATTACTTGATGTCACTGTGGGGTCTTGAGTCTGGAAAAATTGTCGTTTAGGTAGTCATTCAAATTATAGTAACATTTATTAACTAAAAGGGTCTTTATATTTTTCATAAACAGGGCAGTATTCATTGCCCTTATTTCTTTAGGTAATTTATTGTAAATTACAGGAGCCATGCGAAACACACTTTTGTGCATTAAAGTGGTATAGGTTCGGCGCACATAGAGGCGAAATGCGTCACTTTGTTGCCAATTATTGACTTCTGAGGCCAATGCAAATAAGTTATGCTTGACCCTAACAAACATTGAGACCTCATAGGCTTGAGAGCTCCTGGAAAAGCGGTTTACAGGTTTCAATTATTTGAAGCCCAAACATAGCCCTTATGCACTGCTTTTGTGCTTTAAAAATTAAATCAATGTCAGTCGAATTTCTCCAGAAAATTACACCATACCTCAGGACAGGAGCAACCAAACCATGATATGCCGTTAACAAGGTATTGATATTTGAAATCTGTTTTAATTCATGAAGCGCACAGATTTATTCATTCTTTTGCGTAGTGTTTCAATCTGGGATTTCCATTTTAATTTTTTATCCACGGTAAGAAGAAATTTTGTTGATTCCACTTCAGATACAGATTCACCCTTATAGTTAATTTGGGGCATATTTGCATTCACACGCTGTTTAAAGTGGATTATTTTAGTTTTTGCTATGTTTGCCTTCAGATTATTAATGTCTAGCCATTGAATGATTGCATTTAGGGTACTACTTATATCATGTTCATAAGATATTCTGTCATTACACTTAATTGCAACGGTGCTGTCATCAGCAAAGAGTGTCATTGGGTTTGAATTCGCATTTGGAAGGTCATTAATGTATGTTATAAAGAGTAATAGACCCAATACACTTCCTTGCGGGACACCATATTATATTATACGTCCCTAAGATAGGTATGTATCCTCCATCTTAGTTCTAGTATTAGGTCTTTTTTTTTGCTTTTTTTTTGCTATCAACACTGGTAGCCGGTCGTCAAAAAACGGCCTCCTAGGTTAATTAATTTAGAAAATTAGTAAAACAGTTATAATTATGTTAAATTAGTGTACTACCTAGTTATTATATAGTATATTCAGTGATTATACAGTGTTTTTTGCGTGAACTTCGCATATAAAGGATTTATGTAAACTGGCTGTCAACTCAACCTACCCAACGGTGACGGATTTCAAAATTTCTTCAATCCCGGGGAGTATTTTGATTTTATTTAACTTATTCTATATAATATTTACATAACCCAGAACATCACAAAATACTGCTCAGGTTTCTGAGCCACGTCGATCACACACTGGCACGGTTTATGCCTCCTTTTGCTTGACAACTAGTGGAAGCAAAATCGAAGACGAAAACATTCGCCCAGACAATAAACACTGCATAATTTACTCCACAAAAAATAGGCTCATTAAGCCTTATTGTTTTTCATATTATTAAACCTACAGGTTTGTGTTATAAACTTGTATTGTTAATCTAGTTTCTTTAATAAAAGCAGTGTAGGTACTTATTCCTTGTAACTTCACTTTTGTTTACAATTACACATAACTGTACAATATTACTAGAAATACCTCTGATACGTTAAATCACTGTGTTAGTGCCATTTCATGAAATTAATGTTAAAACTGGAGTTTCAATCAGTTTAAAATAGTAGGTAGTACCTACCCCCAACCAATTTATAAACTTAATTTTGTGGTTTTTCCCTTTTATTTTTTTAGAATAATTAAATTATCATCCCTTATTTGACATTACACACTCTTCATAACTTCTATTGCTTTGTTTTCCTTCAATTCTAAATAATATATAATTTTATTCTCTCAATAGTCCCTTCATCTTAGTACTTACTATCCACATCTTATCTCTCTCTCTCTTATTCCTTTTACTCACTTGGCTTTCTCTTCTCTCATTCCAGGGTGCCTCTAGGGTTGGCTTGTCAATATGTTGACCCGTAGAGCTGCATCCTTGGAGGAAAAATTGAAGGAATTGAAAGAGTTGGAATGTAGTAAAAACCACGATCAGCTGCTACAGGAAAGGGAAGACAGCGACGTAGAAGTACTATACATTAATACAAGAACACTGAACTTAAGAACCAGTTGGCCGAACTACATATTCAGCATGTGGACATACTCGACCAGCATCAACACCTCCGTCAACTTGTGTCAAATTTCCAGCAATGTAGTGACACCCACGAACTGGCTATGAGACGGATATCTGAATTGGAACTGGAATTAAGCAAGGCCCACAATTCAATAACCCGTTTGGAAACTCTCAAAGCCAGTGAAGAGACTGCGATCACCTGCAGTCTTTATGATGAGTTGGTTGGTAGCGGGTCTGGACCCACATGCGTTCAGCCAATGGTAACAATAGACTTAACTGATGATACTATCACTAAATGCAATTTGTTTACTAGCCATAATAAGTTGAAAAAATATATTAAAATTAATAGATTAATTAGAAAAATTCAAAAATCACTAAAACGCCAAAAAGTTAACAAGTTAAATACAAAACTTAGGCAAAAAAATCTAAATTTAATTCAAGAATTAAAGAAGTGTAATAGTGAATTACAATTATGTAATACTATGTATGATACTGACACACAGCACCTACAGGATGAATTGTTTGTTAGGGAATATGCTCTAAAGGATATCTTTAGTAAATATGAGGCTTGTCAACAAGACCTAAGTAAGCGTATGCAGGAGGCCAATGAGTTGGCAGACCTGGTCAAGTACAATGCAGAGAGGTATGAGTCTCTGACAAATAACCTCTCTTTTAGCTGCGCCTCCTCTCAGGAAACTCAGCCTGAAGTATTTACGCCCATGCCCTCAGTGGTTCAGAATGTAGGTAGCTGTATTAATAATGTTAATAATAATAGGAATAATTTGATTAATACAACTTATGTATTTTCTGACAAATTTGGTCAAGGTTTTGGTAGAGTATTTAATCAGTGTTCACAACAATATGTTATAAATAATTGTTTACCCGGTGCCAGTATTAGCCAATTAATTAGTAGTATTAAATTGACAAAAATAAACCCCAGTTCAACTGTTATCTTATTATATGGGGATAGTTTAACTGTAAGAAAAAAGGACATAATTGAATGTGTCCATTTGATGTTACATCTTAATGTGACCAATAGTTGTAAATTTATTTTCTGTGCCTTGCCTTATTCTCAATATTTGTCTGATGAGCAAAATAGGCACATTTATAATTTAAATATGTTAATTTATAATAGGACATGTCGTCACAGTGACGCTATTTTATATTTTGATTGTAATCAATTAATTACTGATTACAAACTGACAAATTATACAATGTATTTGCCACCTAGTTGTAGGAGACAAATTGCTAATCTCTTAGCATACAATATACAGTGTGACACAGGTACCTGTAGTGTACCACCGATTACTGTTAGTAGTGGTACTAACACTACTTTTAATACGCATTATAGTTTAAACTATTAGGAGCGACAATGGGTGAGCCGCATATTTTGAATGTTGTTCATCAAAATATGCAGGGTCTGTCCGGCAAAGAGCTAGAGTTTAGTTTATTTATAGAGAACTATGATGTTCAGGTGTTATGTTTGACTGAACACTGGTTGAAATAACATGAAGTAGTGTTTACCAATGATGATAATTTTACTGTACAAAGTGCGTTTGTAAGGAAAAGCGACATTCGCGGTGGATCTTTAGTTCTTGTTTCAAACAAGTTGAAATGTAAACAACGTTTAGATTTAGTTAATCTTTCCATCGAGCGCACTATTAAGTGGTCTTGTGTTGAACTTGAGCGATACGTTATAATTTGCGTTTATCGACCCCCCTCTGGTGATTTTATTAGTTTCGAATCAATAATGGAAGATTCACTCAATAGGTTAAAATCAAGTAATAAAAGTATAATTTTATTTGGAGATTTTAATATTAATATTTTAGATGTTACTCCATTAAGTATTCCTTAATCTGTTTAGGTCTTATAATTTAATAAACTTGTTTTTTGAACCTACTAGGATCACTGCATCTTCTTCAACTTGTCTAGATAATATATTTAGTGATTGTGATGCCAAAAATAAAATAGTGTTAAGTGACTTAACGTCTGACCACTGTGGTTTATTAGCTAGCTTCCCCATGTCATTACATAAAAATCCGCATAAAATAGAATGCAGGCTTTATACAGCTAGTCGTTGCAATAAGTTTAAAAATAATAAAGCTCATAGAATTACACCATCTATAGTAGAACACGAGAATCCCAATGAAATCTATGGAGCCCTTTTTGATGTTGTGCAAAAAGAGTACCAATCTACTTTCAAGGCCAAAACTATTCAAATTAATGGCACCTCCGTTGGCTTTTACCAATGGGCCACTCCAGGAATTTATAAAAGTAGAGCGAGACTATACGAGTTATATGGTTTGAAAAAAATCAGGTTTGATACTCCTTTCCTAGAGTATGTCAAAAATTATTCAAAATTATTTAAAAAGGTTTGTGTTTTTGCTAAATCTAAATTCATAAGCGACACAATAAAAAAAGCCAGTAATAAAGTAAAAACCACTTGGAAAATTATTAACAATGAAATGGGTAAGTCAGTTAAACAAGATAAACAACTTGAGATTATGGTCGACAGTAAATTAGTTAATAAAGCAGCTGACGTAGCTGAGGCGTTTAATGAGTTTTTTGCCAACATACCTGTAGCTACGACTCGCTCCTTAAATTCATCCCCGTCTAAAGCTGAAAACCTTTTGCTTAGTAGTGTCTAAAAATAGTCGCTTATTTAGCTTCGAACATGTAACGCCTCGTGATGTAGTTAATGTTTTTAACACACTCAAGTCTAAAAACACTGGTGATTACTGGGGCATCTCCATTAAATTTTTAAGTAATATAATAGACATCGTAGCCCCTTATCTAGCTGTTACTTTTTATAAATGTGTTGATTTAGGAACTTTTCCTGACCTCATGAAGAATAGTAAAGTCATACCATTATTTAAATCAGGTAATAACGACGTTGGCAATTTCAGGCCTATTCCTATCTTACCAGCATTTAGCAAAATATTTGAAAAGTTAGTACTCAAGCAGTTACTTAGACATTTTAATTTAAATAGCCTCCTTCATAATGAACAATATGGCTTTACAAAAGGTCGTTCGACTACAGAAGCGGGTGTTGCTCTGCTGAAACACATATTTAACGCATGGGAGGACTCGCAAAATGCTATTGGGGTTTTCTGTGATCTCTCCAAAGCCTTTGATTGCGTGCATCATGACACGCTTTTGCGTAAACTGCGTCATTACGGTGTTCAAAACGAAGCTCTCAACGTTATAAATTCTTAATTACATAATAGGTCCCAATGTGTAGATGCTAATGGTGTGAAATCTTCCGGTCTACCAGTTCAGTTGGGTGTACCTCAAGGCTCAATACAGGGTCCATTCTTGTTCTTAGTGTATATCAATGACTTACCATTCTATTTAAAGGGTATCTGTGAAGTTGTACTGTTTGCAGATCTCCCCCTCTCTTATTTTTAAAGTAGACAGGAATAGACAAGATTTTGAAGATGTAAACAGTGCACTCTAAATGGTTACGGATTGGTTTACGACAAATAACCTAGTTCTCAATGCCAAGAAAACGAAATGTGTAAAGTTCGCCCTACCAAATGTTAGAAATCTAGGACCCAACATCGTCTTAGATAAAGAGGTGCTTGAGTCTGTAAACTCGGCAGTTTCTCTGGGCATAACAGTAGATGCCAAACTTTAGTGGGTCCCACATATATCGAGCCTAGCGGGAAGGCTCAGTTCGGCCGCCTACGCCGTCAGGAAAGTAAGACAATACACTGACGTCGATACCGCTCGGTTAGTCTATTTTAGTTATTTTCATAGCGTTATGTCCAACGGTCTTCTGCTGTGGGGCAAAGCTTCTGATATTCAAAATATATTTGTCCTTCAAAAACGAGCTGTTCGAGCTATTTACCAGCTAGGTGCCAGAGTTTCCCTGAGAGATTTTTTCAAAGATATTGTTATCCTCACGGTGGCGTCTCAATTCATCTTCGCCAACATCTGTTTAATTGATCTTGAGACAAAATCTTGTGAAGAAAACATAACAGATGGCGCTGCAGGTAACACGAACCCGAGCAACTCGCAATACAACCATAACTTGAAGTGCAATCAGGGTACAACAGATGGCGCTTTACGAAATCTGCATGAAGTAAACGAAATAAACAATGAAAGCAACCTTAACTTGAAGAATTGCGATCAAGGCATAACAGATGGCGCTTTAAGAAATCTGCATGTGGAAACCGAGATAAACAGTGACCAACAATTACTGTCTAACCGAACAGAAAATAAATCAAAATCCCAGCTAACTATAGTTGGAGGTCAACAGTTCACGGGGCTTGCTTCGCTTCTTATACAGTCGAGAAAAGACACTAAGTTCAAGAATTATCACATCTCTTCCACTACAAAACCTTATGCCATCACAGAGGATATTCTTAAAGCTTTTAACGAACTGGAAGATACCGAAGATAATTATATAATTATATGCATAGGAGAAAACGATACTAACCCCAGTAAAGTAATAGTAGAATTAGTAACCACCCTGAAATCCTTCAAAAAAATCAACTTCTTAGTATTTAGTGTTTTACAGAACAGATATATAAATCAAAGTATGTTAAATAACAACTTGAAAACTATTTGTGACAACTTTAAAAATTGCTCATTTATAAATCTAAAATGTAATTACTCGTACAATAAATACTACTATTTATTAGATGTATGTAAATTAATTAACTTCAAAATTGACTCAAATTATTATGACAAAACATTTTTGTGTAATAAAAATTTTACGTTATTAAGGAACAAGGCTATAGTAGTAAGCACTAACATTCCTAGGAAGGGCACAATTCCATTCTACTTTAAGTCGTCTAAAAATGTACATACAGGTATTAATAATTGTACTGCCTCTTTGAGCAACCTGGAGGTAATAACCCCCGGAACTCACAAGAAGGGAACCATACCTTTTTATTTAAAAAAATCTACACCATGTTTAAGTACACAATCTGATACACCGTTGCCGTCACAAGCGAATAAGTGTTTTCGCCCCTAATCCGGAATTCAATTTTAGAATATTTCACCAGAACATTGCCGGCGCCATAAATAAAACTGAGGAATTAACATTTGCAATCCACGAGCTGTCGCAAAATGGTGCAAAAATAGATGTAGTGTGTTTAACAGAAACTTTCATGAAAAAAGGTACAGAAATGCTTTTTTCCGGGTATAAAGTAGCTGCATCATATTCACGTGACACTAAACGAGGAGGCGTGTGCATATTGATAAATAATAATATAAAATATAAAACTAATATTAATGACTTGGCATGTAAATTTCCTTCGATTCGTCGGTATAATATGGTGTTTTTTTTTTTTTTTTTTTCTTCTAAATATCTACTTTTTTTTTCTGTTTTTGTTTTCGTTTAGCATGCGTTCGTTTTCATACTCTGATGTCACTTCGTGGACAATAGTGTGGGTTATACGTTTTTTCGACTGTATTTTAACTACTTTTTGTAAATGCTGTAATGTATAACTGTTTTTTGTCCCAAATAAAATAAATAAATAAATAAATAAGCCGCGTAGAACTCTAAACTATACTCGTAGGTACATGTTCATCTTTAATTTTAAAATCTGGACTACAGCTCGCCTACGCGGCTGTTATAAACTATATGCATACATCTCTACAAAGCCATCAACATGGTTAAACTAGAGTGTAAGCCGTATGGAACTCTAACCTATACTCGTCCATCTTTATTTTTAAACTCTCAACTACAGCTCGCCTTCATGGCTGCAATTAACTACACGCATATCGATATCTCCATAAAGCTCACCTACATGGTTGAACTAGAGTGTAAGCCGTATGGAACTATAAACTATACTCGTACATCTTTATTTTTAAACTGAACTAAAGCTAGCCTACATGGCTGTTATAATCTATTCGCAAACATTTCCACAAAGCTCACCTACATGGCTGAACTAGAGTCTGAACTAGAGTCTGAACCGAATAAAACTCGTAAAATATACTGGGTCTATCTATACTATACTCGTACATCTCTGAACAGCTCACCTACACGGCTGAACCCGAGTGCACGCCGCATAGGGGTCTACACTATACTCGTACATCTCTGAACAGCTCACCTACATGGCTGAACCCGAGTGCACGCCGCATAGGAGTCTACACTATAGTCGTAGATCTCTGAACAGCTCACCAAGATGGCTAAACCACAGTGCACGCCGCATAGGGGTCTACACTATACTCGTACATCACAGGTCGCCCACACGGCTAAACCACAGTGCACGCCGTATAGGACTCTACACTGGTTCACTAATGTTTCACCAAAACTCCATTGACAAATTTTTAGTTTACAACCAACGTTTGGTATACTATTTATTTTACAAACAACTTATTTCGCAAATTTATTATTTTATAAACACTCGTTTTACAAACATTTATTTAGCAAATGCTTCTCTTTACAAATGTTTCGCATGATATTTAATCATTTATACATTTGTCATTTAATATTGTGATTCTTTTGGAAAAATCACGTTTATATTAAATATAATTTTATAATAAATTTTCTAAACCAGTCACAAAGGGATCATGGTCGAAATTTCCATTTGGGTCTGAAGTTCTTTAAATCTACAAACAAACTATATGTTCTAGTCGTTTTTGGGGTTAAGGGTCACAGTTTAAAAAAAAAAAAAAACGACTAGAACATATAGTTTTTTTTTTTTTTTTGGGGTTAAGGGTCACAGTTTGCCATGGCGTCCTCACCTTCCGCCGCCTGACGCAGGTCCTCACTGGACACGGTTGTTTCGGGAGGTTTCTGTTCCGAATAAGGCGGGAGGAAACGCCCGGGTGTCACCACTGTGTGGATCGCCCGGAGGACACGGTGGAGCATACGGTGGATGTCTGCCCGGCTTGGGCGGAGCACCGCCGTGTCCTCACAGAGGCGATCGGCGGCGGCGATCTCTCGCGTCCGGCCCTGGTTCAGGCCATGGTTCGGAGCGAGAGTGCATGGGAGGCCGTCACAGTCACAGTTTTAACCTAACCTAACCTAACCTTTTTCGAGAATAACAATATTTAACCTAATCTAACTAGTTTGGTTCCGCGTAGCCTACTAAATTTTTATTTTTTTTCCGTTAGCATAAGTATTTCTGGCCCTTTTTTTATTTTTTATACACGATTAATTTTAAATCGTTCTGGAGCCGAAACACAGTGACTCCAGACGATTAATAGTTACTATTAGCATTGTTATTGTTTTTTTAAGACAACTAATAATATAGAAGTTAGAAATTTATCACTTTTATTCTGTCATTCGAGTTAAATCTTAGTAGCGCTTCCACAATTTCATTCATAAACGCAAGATCGTACGCGATCCGCTCGGTGATGTCGAATAGAGTTCATTATAAGTTGGTGGTGCTTTTTTCTATGAAAATATTGGACCGAATTAATACCTTATTTTTATGCACTTAACCGCGGAATTCGGTTGATCATCCTTGTGAAGTCCGGTCGGACACTTCTCAGAATAATTTTAGTAAACTGCGTATCTACTTACCTTGTACCTAGTTTGGTGAAATTTCTATTTGTTACCGTTTGCGGTTAAGAAATAAAGTCTGAATTCGCTTTTCGTATTTTTAATTGTGTACCTATTTATCTACTGCGTATGTGTTTTTATGCTGTCTGATCAATGAATGGATTTTCTAATGGGTACCGTTCGCAAGTGTTGCCGTTCGTCGATACGTTTTACACACATATGCATTGATTGCAAGGAAACGTTACTTCGAGTTCTCATTATTTCACAAAAAAAAAAAAAAAAAAGATTTTTCGTGTTTTTTTTTTAATTGTAATTTATTGAAAATAATAGTCCCAATCGTTTCGAGTTCGATGATCGAGTGCATGGCTTTTGGTTCCAGAACGAGCTAAAATTAACCGTGTATATTAAAATTACCCTTTTGCTTATTTAATTGAATTTTTAATTAGATTAGATTAGAATTTAATTTTTAGGAAATTGCGTAATTCAATATGTAAAACGTTTTTATACCAAACGTTGTTTTATGAGATAACATGAATAGAAAATGAATAATTTGTCAAATAATACGTTATTAAAAAAAAGTTTATCGGATAATGCTTTTCTTAATTGAATTATTTGGCAAACTTGATATTGTGCAATGATGAAATAACAAATCATATGTTTGTCAATCGTTTTTTGTCAAATGAAAAATTTTAAATTAAGTTTTGGTGAAATGACTGGTCACCCTCTACACTATACTCGTACATCACAGGTCGCCCACACGGCTAAACAACAGTGCACGCCGCATATGAATCTACACTATACCCGTACATCACAGGTCGCCCACACGGCTAAACCACAGTGCACGCCGTATAGGACTCTACACTATACTCGTACATCACAGGTCGCCCACACGGCTAAACCACAGTGCACGCCGTATAGGACTCTACACTATACTCGTACATCACAGGTCGCCCACACGGCTAAACCACAGTGCACGCCGCATATGAATCTACACTATACTCGTACATCACAGGTCGCCCACACGGCTAAACCACAGTGCACGCCGTATAGGAGTTCACATTACACATTTTATTATATGATAACTCGCATGGTCATTAATCATGGCCGCAAACAACAAAATCTAAGCTACTGCTTAACTATCCGATTTTATAAATGATGAATTGTAATATTTTGCTTCACTTTATCCCATTTATTATGTAAATAATTTTAGACTTAGTTGATCCATGATCTCATTTTGAATTTAAGCACCTAGTTTCTAAATTATCTGTAAGTTAACTAATATATTTTTTGTATGCCAACAGGCAGAATGTACTGGGAATAATCTGTAACTAACACCATTATTGTAACACCTGCATTCTATACATGCCTTACTCCAACGAGCCAAATTTATAATAAAACCAAACTAATGCATTTAAAACAGTTGTATATTTATAATACGTGCATCTTTATTCGAAAAGTTCTCGACAAAAATATTCAAACTGGTTTAACATTTACCAAAATAAAGCAGATTATCCAACGTAGTTCCCGTCGCGCTAGTTTCTTAGTTTTACCGAGGGCAAGAACAAATTATGGTAAAAGAATGCTGACGTTTGAAGGGGCACAACTTTATAATAAAATACCCTCACACATAAAAAATGTAAACTCATTTAATGTATTCAAAACTCAATTAGCCCAATTTGTAATTGCGAACCAATAGTCTCCTCAAACATGAATACATTGGATGTGTACGACGAATTGTAATTATTGTTTAAGTTAAATAAAAAAATATGTTGTTCTCAAGTAAGCGAATTTGTATTCTTTATTGAGAATAAATTCTTTAATCCTAACCTATACAAATAAATAAATTGTCTTATCTATCTTATCTTAACTTATCTTATCAAACTATATAGCTGCACAGAAATTTCAGTGAACGGAACAGACTGAAATACTATTCAAATTATTCGAAGTAAAATCTCGTAGAGAAATTCCCGACATTCAATCTCATAATTTGTAATTTATTTATTTTCCAAGTTGTCCGATGCAATGATAACTATATCGAGGAGTTGCCTCAACCAAGAGTACAACGTGCACTGGCCCAACTATTTACTTATTGTTTATTATTAGTCCAACGCAACGATAACCATGTCGAGGAGTTGCCTCGACCGAAGGTAGCACGTGCATCAGCCCAACTATTTACTTATTATAATTAGTCCAACGCAACGATAACCTTATCGAGGAGTTGCCTCGACCAAAGGTAGCACGTGCATCGGCCGAATTACTATTAACTATGATTTAAATATTAGCCTTATGGGAAATACGCTACAATTATTGCTACTGAATCATGAGACTACATAATAACCACACTCATCACTCACTGAACTTATCTGGTACGAACAGAATGAAGTAATCTAAAGAATTCATAAAACTACTTATAGTTTTACCGGCATAATATGGCTCGTGATTCCTTGCCACTTCTGACTTATAAAGAAAACACTCTTTAGTCGGTAATACTTTTAATCAGCACAACTGTACTATTTCACAATCCAATGACGACTGACTCTACAGTACATTTTTTCCATTTTGGATAACTTTTGCCCCACACAGAAATAACGATATTATCATAACCGTTATTTCTGAGTGTTGCCAAACTAAAATAATACATTGAGCTGCCATAATGGTCTATATGTTTAAGTAAGGCTACAGACGAGTCAAGAGAAGCAGCTTCTAATGGCAAAACGCCACCAGAAAACGTAATTTCAACAGATCCAAACAAATGTGTTGGACTTTTAACTCAACTTCAAGTGGCAGTGGGATCAAAAGTTAAAAAGTGATGCTGAGAAGAAATGTTTCGGTGTCTGACGCCTTGGTCAATGGCAGCATGGGTGTTGTAAAAGGATTCCGATGGCCTGCACTAAGGCGTGATCAACTAGAAGAAGGAGAGTTGCCTGATGCAGTGCTAATTCTATTCGATGACGGTTCAATCAGTGAGAAATTAAAAGATGTATAGTATGTGCTAATATCTCCAATCGCGGTAATGTTTCAAGCTAAACTTTGTTAAGATGACGTGGAACAATGCATTTTACCGCTGATATCTTTTCGTTCGGCTGTAACTGTTTAAAAGTTACAGGGCACAACACTTGAAACTGCAGTCGTAAATTTAGGCAAAAGGTTATTTGCAAAGGGTCAAGCTTATGTTGCTTCGAGTAAGATTTAATTTGCTTGATGGCCTTGCTATAGATGAGTTAGATCCCAACAAACTTTTGAAACTAGCAAATTTTTTTGCGATTACCAACTTACATTAGCAGTTGGAGAATTGACCGTGACGTATATCAATCAATGTATGGGAGTAAATGTTTCGCAACTACTAAGTTAAGTTTGTTATTGGGATAAATTTATCCCAAATAAGGAACCCTTCATTGCGTGCTCCTACACGCACTTCGCCGTTTTTTTTTTATAATACGCGCTGGAATTTGACCAAGGTTTTGAGATATTTCCCTATGGCACGACACCCGTAGCTCGTCTCAATAAGCCAGGCCGTCGCACTTACACGTATTAGTCCATATCTTGAAAACGACTTAACCGATTTTGATGAAACTTGCACTTTACCCTAAGTTAAAGTAAATGTAGGCCAAAAAAAAACAATGGTCACAATCCGATTAATAGACAAACAAACAAACATACATACACCTAAAAAAAAATGTATATTTGTTTGGAAGCCCTAACAGATTATCATATGTGAATATCTTGCAGTTCCAATAATATTACATACATACATGTCGAATTGATAACCTTCCTTTTTTTTAAGTCACTTTTTTTAACCCTTAAACAAACGCGAGCCCATGTGTAAGTTATAAAAAATAATAGGATGGTTTTAGGGTAAATAAAAGCTGCTGATTCCATTTTTTCCATAATATTATTTTAAAAATTAGGGGATGAGGGTGTTTTTTCGGTGGTAAATAATTTACCATTATCCGTTGTAATGTATGCTATTTTGCAATTAAGTGGTAAAATAGTTACCATTGTTTGTTGTGGTACATATTTTTTTCTATACTAGTTGTTTTTTCATGCTCAACCTATTTATTTTTGGTAAACAAATAAAAATGCAATTTTTTTTTATTTTTTTTTATTAAGACATAACAATATTATTGGTAAGTAATGAATTATCCATTTTAACTTTAATATACTCTGAGCTTTGGTTGGTGTGGAACGTTTTGAAACAATATTTAGCGCATAGTGCTACATTGCACATAGAGCAACAAATCTTTGACCGTTTTTGCACCTTTTTGGTGCTGCAAAACCTACACCTTTTGTAGGTGTCCATTTCCTCGGGCATATGCACACCTACGTTCAAAAGTCGAATCTCGTCAGGAACGCCAAAATTACCTCCTTTCTTATTCTTAAAAACAACCGGCTTATGTTTTTTATTTGTAAAATTATCTATTAAACTACGTGCTAATTTCAATCTAAAATTCCTGTGGAATGGTTTGTTACCACATGGGCTGTGTTATAAGTAATGTATGCATTTATGATGGCCGAATCAAACATAAAAATAAAGAATCTCATCCAGTACTTTCGAGATTTGCGATTTATTGGATAGGACGATCGGAAATGATCAAAATGATCCACACCGCCCATAGTTAGAGTATAAGATGCGATTGCTTTAGGGCAGAGTATATTTTGCCTCGACCCATCTTTTTGGGTTCTTTTAACATATACAACTTCACGCGGATGGTGAGCAGTAGTAAGAACACATACGTCTTTTGTATCATGCCACTTTATGGCAGTTATAGGCCCAGAAGTTATTGATGCAAATTCGTACTTTGGTAGCCTCAAACTTTCGGTTGATTTTTTTTTCAAAATGCTCGGTAAGATCTTTTCTGTCGCTTCGAACCGTACCAACAGAATAAATACCCTTTTCTCCTTTTCTCTTACCTTTTTTTTCTTCTTTTTCTTTTCTTTTTTTTTTTTTAATCGTCCACCAAATTACAACTTGTAAAAAAATTGTCAAATGCTACTAGGGTATCTCTTGGAAGGTCGCTGCACAGATTCATAACGACGTTGTAGCCCAAACCTTCATGTTCTATACTATCACCTTTGCCAGTATATATTTGAAATTGATACATGTAGCCTGTTGTAGAGTCACATCTCGCCCAAATTTTAAAACCTCTCTTAATAGGTTTTTTAGGCATATACTGTTTTAAACTACTCCGTCCTTTAAATTTGACCATGCACTCATCTACCGATTGCGTGCTTATATTACTCATTTGATTTTTTTAAATGTTATTTAATTCTGTTATTATAGGACGCAATTTATATACTTTGTCAAAATTTGCGGAAACTCGTGGAGGCTCTAGCTCATTGTCGTTCAAATGGAAATTTTCAGTTATCTTCTTAAATCTAAATAGCGCCAAAACACGCGAGATTTCTAAATTATTGTAAAATGGATCAGTAGACCAAAACAATTCCATGTCTAGAAGTGGGCTGAGACCCATCATAATAAGTACTCCCAAATAGGCTTTGATTTCTTCAGATGAAACTTGTGTCCAATTGTTGCTTTTTGTTTGATCGGCATATTTATTGGTTTGTTCGACTATTAATTCTATCAAGTAATCAGAGAAAAAGTTTTGAAAACGTCTATCGGCTGTGTTTTATGAGAGTAATAAGAGAGTGGTTCAGCTTTATTAGTAAATAAAGGGAAATCATGGGGTTCTTCTACAAATTTACTTTCACGTGGTGTGGAACGGTTTCTGCGTGGAGCTGGAAGTTCCTTCACTGCGCGTTGGTATCTCTGAAGAGCTACCAACATCCGGAATAATGTGTGGCACTATTGTAACTTCTTGAGATCCTTGTTCTTCTCTTCTAGCTTCACTAAATGTTATTGATGGTTGATATCCATCTCCATTGCTTAAAAGTTGCAATAAATACTCACTCGATTGTCCGGTGTCCTCAGTCATTACTACCACTTCGTGGTCCACGCCTGCTCCAAACATTTCCTCTAATCTATTTTCAACGAGGTTTTGTTCTGATAAATTTAAATTCACATCTGATGGACTCGGTAAGAAATAGCCCCATAAAACATCATCATCTTCATCACATTCAGACAGATCAGACAGTTCCTCGAGACCATCGACGAGTGCCTGTATGTTATTCTCGTTTAATCGCTATCTCCGCGCCATGGCCTTGGAAATAAATTACATGACGTTATAATAGTATATTACTCAAAAAATGTAATATCAGTTTTAATCTTCTTCTTTGAGAAATAAATGTCTTTAAACCGAATCAAACGACCAAAAGACAAACAAAATAAAATCAGGATGATAAACAAACATTTTATATACGGATTTGATTTTTTCATCAAAGCTTTATCGGACAAAGGTAAATTATTTACCACTTCTCTGAAACATTTAAAAATATATACACAAGCGCTTATACAAGCAGCAAATTGTCGAAAAAGGACAATAACTTAGTTTACTATATGTATCTGAATCATAAAACCACTTACCGATTTTTTTTTTGCACAAAGTTTCAAAAAGTTCTTCGTGTGGCGGTAAAATCACAACTTTTTCTGGCAAAAAAACGGTTTGTGAACTTTGACATATCATAACAATGACAGGTGACGATAAAAAGTTTTGTGTTGCCAGGAATTAAATAAAGGAACTATTCACGTATTAAATAACAAATTTTTCGTTCCTCCAAGATTATCAGAAGAAAAAATAAAATGGTTTTTATTAACTGGTACCAGGTGGTAATATAGTTACCATTATTTTATTAAGGGTTTTAACCCCATTCTGATTTGACGCCAAATGCAGTTGTTTGGTGTCTTCTATTTAGTTAAAATGCGGCAAATGTCTATAACATAATGACCACCGCAATACTTTCATAATTTTTTCCTAAAGTTTTTAAACGAATTTAAAAACGACCCAACTTTTTTTTTAAATCATTTAGAATAACGAATACCATTTTGATCACTAATTTTGAGACACGTCCTGACTTTTTGAATATTTGTGACTTTGTTAGTGACCTAAGATTTAGTGTGTTAAGACCTAATAAAGTATGAGAATATGATGAAATTTATTGAAAAACATGATGAAAAACGATCGCATGTTTAAGAATAAAACAGGAGCAAATTATGCAGATTTTATTCACCGTATAAAATTGCCACAGAGAGGAAGCCTGTGTCCCAGCAGTGGGAACCCTATAGGCTGATTAGTTCATGCTATAGGCGCATTAGGGCATACACGCTAAATCACAAATTCCTACTACGGTACGTATTCTGTCATGCTATAAGCGCATTAGGGCTTACACGCTAAATTACAAATTCCTACTACGGTACGTAAGTCAAAGTCAAATCATTTATTTCAAATAGGCCCTTGCAAGGCACTTTTGAACGTCAACAATTACAAAAAAAAAATGATTCTAGTCGCCCCTTCCAAAAGGTAGTTTTCGTATGGAGAAGAATGGGCAAGAAACTCCACCGTTACTCTTTTAAAATGTTTTACAATATTTCGTATATGTAGGTAGATTAGTTATATAATTATATGTGAAGACGATGCATCTAAAAACAAAAAAATAAATTACTATACCACAATATAGGTAACAAGATTTTTTTAAAGAGAGCAACGACAGATAAATTAATTACTCATGTGATAGATACATGGTTCTCACATATTTACAAACATTGTAAAAGTAGACGATATTCCAAAAAAAAAAAGTAAGTGTGTGTGAGGAAGTAATCACAGAATGTAAAATCAATGTCATACAGTATGTTAACTAACAGAGGGCGTTCCCGTTAACTCGCAATAGTATAGCGTCCATACATGCAAAAAAAAATAGTACCATTCGAAAACAAAATGTTTTAAAATATTCACAAAAAATATTAAATTGATACGTAAAAGAAACACTCTGTACACGCGCACTTGCTTTCAAAGTGTAAGTACGGCAATGTCGCAATTTACTTATGAATGACGACCATTGTTGAATAATTATTTAGGTTTGTGTTTGCAATTATTTTAATCATTTGTTTAAAACTTATGTTATGATAGCTATGATTGGTAAAACTATGGATAAGGTAATTGAGTAATTTTTTTCCAAAGCCTGAACCTAATTCGTCACAAAAAAATATTGATTTATTTTTCTGTGAATTAACACAAGTCTCTGCTGGAAGAGCCAACACTGGAGGAGGCAAGTTAGGCTGAGGCTGAGGAGGTACCGGTTGGTTGGCACAGCTGCATGAGAGGTTGTTAGTGAGAGACTCATACATCTCAGCATTACACTTCACCAAGTCAAGTAATTCCCCAGCCTCAAGCAAGCGGTCACTTAGTTGCTGTTGTGTGGTCTCATATTTTTCAAAAATATCCTTCAGCAAATGCTCCTTGTGTAGTATATCATTATATAGGAGCTGGATATCAGTGTCATATTTTTCCCTACATTTATCTAACTCAATAGTACAAGTATTTAAACTTTTTGATAAGACAACACGTTCCTTTCTAAGTGAAAGATTTAATTTTAAGAGATTTTGTTTTTTGATTGCTCTCTGTGACCGTTTAATAAATTTCTTGATTTTAATGTATTTTTTTTAATTTATTGTGACTCACAACAATAGGACATAATGGTATGGTGTCATCGCCAGTCAAATCTATCGTTACAGCTGGCTCACACACTGATTTTAACTTACTACCTACTAACTCACTAAATAGATTACTGGTCCTAGCAACCTGTTTGCTAATCTTGATACACTCTGAGAAAGATAGTGCATTTTGGGCTTCACACAATTTTTGTTCAAGTTCTGTAATTCTATTCAAAGCCAGTTCGTGGGTGTCACTGCACTCTTGAAATATTGACACTAGATGTTGAAGTTGACTGTGCTGGTCGGTTAAGTCTATGTGTTGTAGGTGTAACTGAGACAGTTCATTTTTAAGGGAGGTGTTTTTTAAATTAATGTTTTCCACTTCCACTTCACTGTCTTCCCTTTCCTGGAGCAGCTGTTGGCATGTAGCGTTAGAAGCCTCGAGCTCCGTCAAGGTAGCTCTTAGTTTTGCTTCCAGATCCCTGATTGTAGCACTGCGGGTCATCATTTTCTTTGTAATATCAGTCCTGACCTGGAATGTGTAAAGTTATGCAGCTAAATAACAAAGTAAGAAAAGATGTTCTAATATTTAGATTAGTAGGAGGTAGAAGAGAAAAAATTAAAATAAAATTAGAAGTATAAAAAATTTGGGAATGAACTGTTAACAAATAGATATTACAATATTAGATAAAGTTAATAAGGAATTAGATGGGAATGTTAGACATAATAATATATAATAATAAAAATTTTATTCAAGTATAAGTATAAAGTAAAATTATGATATAGATTAATTACAATCGAGGAAAATTAAATTCTAACTGTAATGTAGACCTGCCTAATCTAGGTTTATGAAAAACCTGTGTTTCAGGCCATCAATTTACATCAAACATTTAAAAAGAAGACAACAATAGGTTTATTACTAAGCTAAATTAAAAGAAGACATGATATTTTCAATGACTGAAAGAGTAACTATTTATTTGGGTATATTTTTTTAAGACTAGATTATTTAAGATATATTATGTTTAAATAAATTAACAAATAATATTAAAGTAGATAAACTGGACACTGTTATTAATTAGGTAAAAGAAGAGACTTAATATAGAGTAGATAGATAGAGATATTATTTTAAAATTTCTAGTAGTTTTTCCGTGTCTGCGTAATTGAGTTTTGACAAATATTCTTGTACTAGTAAGTTACACCTATTATAACTTAAACTAAAAATCTTTAGCACTCTGTTAAGCTGGTTATACAAGTAGGGCCCTAAAAATAAATAAAATCGATTAGCAAAAGCATGTTTAGTCTGGGAGTTAGTACAAACCAAATCTTTTCTTCTCTTATCTGAAGGTACGGGGTTAAAATAGAGTTCAGTGTGTTGGAATAAAACTACATTCAAAACAAATATTTGACGTACTGTTAGCACCTTACATGCCATATAAAGCTGGTGCGTAGGAAATCTAAATGGGCGAAAAGTGGCAACCTTTAAAACTGCTCTTTGGGCGCGTTCTAGGTGGAGTAAAATTGATTTAGCGGCCCCACCCCAGGAGGTTATGCAGTAGGTAATAATAGATTGACACAACGCCAAATAAATCTGCCTAATTAATTTAAAGTCGGCAATGTTACGTAAATTTTTAAAAATGTATATTAGTTTACGTACCCTGGTGCATAATACATCGATGTGTTTGCGGAAATTCAGGTTTGTGTCAATCGTGACGCCTAGATATTTGATATGATCGGTTTTAGCTAAAGTGGGACAAGTGCATGCAATGTCAGCATAATGTATATTACAATTGTTATGCGCTTGAATGTTTAGATTAGTAAGCGTTGGATTAGTGTTTCTCATTGTAAATAATAGGTACTTGGTTTTATCTGTATTTAAAGTTAAGAGATTTTTATGAAGCCAATTTGACACAGTATTAAAGCCATTCTGTGCTACCTCATAGACCTCGGCCTTTGATTCAGCTGCAAACAGTAGAGCTGTGTCATCCGCATATGACATAATTACACCCTTTTGGAGTGTCAAATTGCACAGGTCATTTATATAGATTAAAAACAAAGTAGGACCCAAAATACTGCAGACAAAAGTGAAGTAACAAAAAATACACTGCTTTTATTCTAAGACACAAAAACAAAAAAAACTTGGTTGACAATTAAAAGTTTATGACACATTACAGGATTAATAGTCTGAATAAATATTATTCAATAAGACCTAATGACCTTATTTTTGTGTAGTAAATTATGTAGTGTAATTACGTATTATGTCATGCTTTATGCGCATTAGGGCTTGCACGCTAAATTACAAATTCCTACTACGGTACGTATTATGTTATGCTATAGGCGCATTAGGGCTTACACGCTAAATTATAAATTCCTACTACGGTACGTATTATGTTATGCTATAGGCGCATTAGGGCTTACACGCTAAATTACAAATTCCTACTACGGTACGTATTATGTTATGCTATAGGCGCATTAGGGCTTACACGCTTGGGCACGCCAGAATTGTGGCGATAAGCCCCTCTTTGAGGAGTGGCTAGAGAGGCGCCACGGCGTCCTTACCTTCCGCCTAACGCAGGTCCCCACCGGACACGGCTGTTTCGGGAGGTTCCTGTTCCGTATAAAGCGGGAGGAAACGCCCGGGTGTCACAACTGTGAGGATCGCCCGGAGGACACGGTGGAGCATACGGTGGAGGTCTGTCCTGCTTGGGCGGAGCACCGCCGTGTCCTCACGGAGGCGATCGGCGGCGGTGATCGCTCGCGTCCGGCCCTGGTTCAGGCTGTGGCAGAGCGCACGTCTACCGCGCGCGCCGCACGACATCACACTGGCGGCTGGCGCTCAGCTGTGCGTGACTCATATTTATAACTTCGGCCGTTTAAATAAACCGATATATTTTTGAGTATTTTGTACTTCGTCGCTATTGGTGGATTATTATTCATATGGGTTTGAACCCACATACTTCACAACCCATCTAATTTTGTACATAGGTAGGCTAAGTGTTTAATAAAATAATTATCATTACATCTCCATCTGGTGTTTGATTCCTCTATTGCTTTAAACACCAAAAGGCCATGGTCCGGAGCGAGAGTGCATGGGAGGCCGTCACTTCCTTCTGCGAAGCAGTAATACTCGCGAAGGAGGAGGCGGAGCGCGCGAGGGAGAGGCAGGATTCACGCCCTCGCGCCTCTAGTCGCCGCAGGAGACGCCCCGGGTGTCGGGAATCGCGAGCCGACTTCCGGCCACCGTAGGCGCGGGCTTGCGGACGGTGAGCAATGGGTAGCTCGACGCCCGATAAGGATCAGGCTGGGTCGACGGCGCGTTGTGTTCCACGCGCGCCTCAAAGAGATGTCAGCACCAACCGACGGGGTCCATAAGGGCCAATGCCTGCCGGAGTTGCGAATTTGTCCGAAAGGAATATCACGGCCCCGGCACCCAGGCAACGGAAGGAACACGGGCGGGTTTTACTCAGTAAAAGTTTGACACGCCCTCCCGCTCAACCCAGAGCGGGAGAAGTTATTTGATAATTTACCACCCTCAAAAAAAAAAATGGCTTACCCGCTAAATTACAAATTCCTACTACGGTACGTATTATGTTATGCTATAGGCGCATTAGAGCTTAAACGCTAAATTACAAACTCCTACTACGGTACGTATTATGTCATGCTATAGGCGCATTAGGGCTTACACGCTAAATTACAAACTCCTACTACGGTACGTATTTTTTTGTTGAAAATGCCAGTTACATAAAATAAGGTTAGGTACAACTTATCATATAGATAGTTATACTAAAATGTAACTGTGTGTGTTTCGAAGTATAGAATCCCAAGAACGCTAAAAATCTAATTATATTCACTTGTGGTTTAAATTAGTATGAGCATGTTATCACTACTTATCGCTGTACGAAGCCTCAATGACTCCTAGTGTCATGTTATTCACGGACTCCCGATAACCCTGCTCTATGTAAGTACGACCTCTGATTTACAATGTCCTACATTTGACTTAGATACTTATTTACATCACATGGGTCATCTTGTAAAAATAAAATGTTATTATTTAGTTAAGCACAGGGGATGTTTGGGCTTGGTGACCTTGAGCTGTAGTGAAAGCACTTCACCTTTATACATACTGAAATGTTGTTGCCACGAAGTAAGCAACTTCGATAGTTGAAACGAATGTTAAAATTTACTATTATTACGTTGTTACAGTAAAATTCCTCCCCACATGTATACTTCAACTGAATGAAACGAAAGGATACTGGACAAAAGTGGTACCGTACCAACAAGTCTCACGCATCAAAACCAAAATTTTATAGTAATAAGTTTCATATTTTTTTTACGACATTACGCAACAGTTATTTGATATAAAACAATGATAAATAAATTCTTTATTTCGGATAACATAAGATCCACTGTGTTAGTAATTTTCTTATAATTAATATTAGTAAACATATTATCTATAGAAATTCAACGGGACGACGCACAAGCGAAAGGAAGCACTTCACTCGTTCATCACCCCCACAAAACGTCCCAGAATAGAAGAGTAGATGTTCTGCGCCACTGTCCTCAGAATACTGTTGTCACTGTCCCGCAATCTTGCTATTAGGGACGAGATTTTTTTACGAATAACCGCGTAAAAGTCGTCAGTTCGATTCAGCGCAAACATCTCAGATACACTACAAAAAAGGGGCAGTCCGAACAGCATTCTGAAAACATTATTATATTGGATGCGCAGGACCTCCAACGATCTTTTGGTAAAGCTGACCCACAGACTCCCCGTGTTCATACCCTAACAATAAGCTTTAAAAAGGGTTATTTTATTTTTACCAGCGGCCTTAAAAACCATGTATTCACTTTTTTTACATTATAAAAAAGCCCGTGTGTAGCTGCATAGTTCTCGCATACTCTCAACATCTCTCTAATTGATCCCGCAGTCGGGCCCAACAGCACCATGTCGTCCGCGTAACTGATATTATTAATGACGCGGCATCCGACACACATGCTACCGAGCCCGGCCAGAATATCATTCACATATAGGTTGAAGAGCCTAGGAGACATCAGACCCCCGCTGTCTCACACCACACTCCAACCTATATGGATCAGAGAGTGTTGTTGACCATTTCACAGTATTTGTTTGGTTTGCATACCAATACCGCAGAATTCCGAGAACTTCAGCCAGTATATTCCTGTATATATTCTGGAGAGATCCAGGAAACAGGCATATAACGTGGTTCTGCGGTCCGTATAGTATTGGACAGTATTCTTGAGACTTAAAATAGCAATCTCTGTCGACAATTTGAAGTGAAAACCAAACTGTGTATCATGCATATGCAGATATTCTTTTAAGCATGAATCAAGAATACCTACTGTCCAATATTTTGGCAATTGTAGTTGCGAAAGAGATAGGATGATAGTTGCCTTTATCAGAGATGTCAGCTGTTCGGTTTTTAACTATAGGCACTACTATTGTCTTCATAAGATCAGCTGGCAGGTAGGCATGACTAATACACATTGTGTACAATAGAGACCCTTGGTAGATGGACAGGCGCATATTCGAAATGCTCGATGCTGAGTCCATCATGCCCGGGAGATTTACCTCTATTCATATCTCTAATAGCGTTTCTAACTTGTTCAGCTGAAAAATAAATTAATGGTTGCCCTCCCGGAGTGGCGGACCCTGCACCGGACATCGCAACTGGATGGGACCAAGGGGAGACTGCACTTCAAACAATTCCCTAAACATGTCAAAAATACCCTCCGGATCTCCTTTCCCTCCAACGCTTACCGGTAGGCCAGGCCCAGTATCTAGATTATTTGTGGATTATGAATAAGGAATATAATTTTAAATTTAAATCTTTGAGAACTAGGATTTCTTTTTAACAAATCGATGTTGTAATCACCACACTTAATAGTTTTTGTTAGCTTCCGATTACGCAATTTATAATGTATAGCATGTAAAACGTTGAAGAATGTATTAAGTTCATCTTGGGTGCATTTTGGCGGTCTGTATATACATATGATTACAATATTATGTTCCAGTAGTTCAATAGCTGAACATTCTGTTACATTAGAAACACTAAGGCCGACTATTAAATTCTTGTAGTACTTTGTATTTATGAATGTTTTTTTTTTCAAGTATAGACGATCCTCCTTTTCTATTGTACCTATTATAGGATGCCGCCAAAGTATAGTTAGGAAGCGTTAGGTACATGAGGTTAGAGTCAATCATATTATGTTCTGTAATACAGATAATATCAACATCCTTCCCTGAGTTCTTCAGATATTCAATATTTACACATAATAAGTCCGATTTACTTATCAATCCATTCACATTTTGATGCATCAACAAATTGTTATATACGAAACAAAATCTTTGTTACTATCTTTATTCTGGTTTTCTAACTTAAAACTACTACTAAGCCAGCTTGAGTGACTGACGACGGACTTCCAACAAACGCAAATCATTTCTTCCTGCTTCGACAAAACCAAATTCAAAAATGTGTCAGTCGTAACAACATTTTACGAATAAAACATGTTCGGCCTTTTTCGCGTGTATAGGGGCCTATTTGGCAGCGGAATGCTGCTATATGTAGGATCGTTAGGGTTTATTCCATTAGATTCAGACATCATGTGGACAGAAGATGGGTTTCGTACAATGAAAATACACTGGGTGCGATACACGACGTTTTTTAAAATCACGAATTTCACATTAACTGAGGACAACGAATCGAGTACAGTTCCGCGACGTCTTAACTCCCATGCGATCAGACCACAGATTTAATAAGGAACAGACACTTTATGTCCTCCTCGCCGTGGAGGCTTTAGGTGTGGGTAGATCACGTGTCACCAGTGGCACGCTTGCGATTCGTTTCAAGTCCGTACTAATGACCGGATCCGACACGGCCATCCTTTTTTTTCAGGATGGGAAATCATCAAATGACTTCTCCCGCTCTGGGCAGAGCGAGAGGGTGTGACTTTTACTGACTAAAACCCACCCGTGTTCCTTCCGTTGCCTGTGTGCCGGGGCCGCGTTATCCCTTTCAGACAAACCCGCAACCCCAGCAGGCATTGGTCTTTCGACCCCGTCGGTTGGTGCTGATATCTCTTTGAGGCGCGCGTGGAACACAACGCGCCGTCGACACGGGCCTGGTCCTTATCGGACGGCGAGCTGCCCATTGCTCACCGTCCGCAAGCCCGCGCCTACGGTGGCCGGAAGTCGGCTCTCGACTCCCGACGCCCGGGGCGTCTCCTGCGGCGACTAGGGCCGCGAGGGCGTGCAGCTTGCATCTCCCTCGCGCGCTCCGCCTCCTCCTTCGCGAACATAACTGCTTCGCAGAAGGAGGTGACGGCCTCCCATGCACTCTCGCTCCGAACCATGGCCTAAACCAGGGCCGGACGCGAGAGATCGCCGCCGCCGATCGCCTCCTTGAGGACACGGCGGTGCTCCGCCCAAGCCGGGCAGACCTCCACCGTATGCTCCACCGTGTCCTCCGGGCGATCCACACAGTGGTGACACCCGGGCGTTTCCTCCCGCCTTACGCGGAACAGGAACCTCCCGAAACAACCGTGTCCGGTGAGGACCTGCGTCAGGCGGAAGGTGAGGACGCCATGGCGCCTCTCAAGCCACTCCTCAAAGAGGGGACTTATCGCCGCAATTGTGGCGTGCCCAGTGCTGGGTTGCGACAATCGCACACTCCATGCCGCCATGAGATCCCGCCGGAGCTCTGTCCGCTGTGCCGTGATTTCTCACGGCAGCGGAGTTACACCCCGGCGTTTCGCCTCCTCGCGCAACTCCCACATGTGGACACGGCCATCCTGCGATGCCTTTGCGATGCACACGTCCTCGTGTGTTGTTAATCTGGAAAATACAAAATTTCGCCACAGTTTCTGTTCGTCCAATCCTGACTCATATGAAGACTGATGAAATAATTAAAAGGGACTTGACTTTTTTAAATCTGTTTTAATTTACAAGCAGTTTGGAACAAAAAATTAGAAACTAAAATCTAGGCTAACCTACCTATTTGAACTATCTAGTCTCGAGATTACCGAGACCAAGCAATAAGATTCCACATTAAATTAATCTAAGAAAATAATAAAAAAAAACCTCAGGTATCTTATTCATGGTCACAAACAGTCACTCAGTCAATTATTTGCTGAAATTACTCATAACTACGCGGACACAAAACAAATTGGTATCGACAAAAACGAAGGAACTACAACAGACGACAATTTTTTTCGTGACTAAACATCTACATATACTGCACCAAAACATCGCAGGCCTGCTTGCGAAATGTGACGCCCTTGCAGTCAGCTTGAATGAATTGTTAGATAAAAACATAAACGTGGACGTTTTATGCATTACGGAGCATTTCATGGCGGAAGGCTATGACAAATACCTTAACTTAAAGAATTACTGCTTGGCGGCTTCTTTCAGTAGAAAAGAAAGCAAGAGAGGTGGTGCATGTATACTGGTGAAGTCAGGCCATCAATGGAGAGAGTTGCCAAAAATAGCAAAAATTTCATCAACGGGTATCTTTGAATGCTGTGCCATTGAACTTGTTACCCATAGGATTGTTTGTGTTTGTATTTATAGAGTACCTAATGCTAAAAAGTTCAACGAATGTATGAATAAATTAGAAATAATAATACAGACTATAGTGAAATATAATTATAAAAATATTGTTTAAGTAGGTGATTTTAATATAGATGTTTTTAGGAGAAATAAGCAATCAACAGAATTTGAAAACATGTTATTGGGCTTTAACTTAAAACTAGCTCTTCATCAACCGACGCGTCTTAAGAGCCAAACATGTATAGACAAATTTGCGCATAATTTTAAAAAGTCCTCTAAAGCCACTGTATTGGAGTTAGCGTTGTCTAACGATACTGCACAGTTATTAAAATGTCCAATTAGTAACGTATGTACTTTCAAACGGTGGACTAAGACAAGACGTGACTACAATAACGACAACATCAATAAGTTTAAAGGCTATCTGCAAACCCTAACCTTTTCTGACGTCTATGCAGCCAGCGACCCAAATGTAGCATACAAGGAGTTCGTAGATTTTTTCATTTTGTTATACGATCAGTGCTTCCCCGTAAAACTTATTTCAGTTAATGTCCACAATAAACAAAATTGGATATCGCGTTGTATAAAAAAATGCAGCGAGAAGAAACGTCAATTATTGTGGCAGTATCGAAGTAAACCTACTCAACAGAATAAAACGCGATTTAAGAATTACTCAAAACTATTTAAAAGAATAATAAATTTGACTCAGAAATCACAAAATAATTACAAAATAAAGACATCAATAAATAAATCCAAAACTACCTGGCAAATTATAAACGAAACAAAATTAAATATACCAAAGAATAATATCCCCAAAATCAGAATTAATGATGAAATTATCTCGGATCCAAACCAGATTTCTAACTCATTTAACGATTTTTTTATCGACAAAATTCAACCCTCGATAAATTCAGGGCATAGAGTAACAAAAAATATTATGAACAGAAAGGATTCTATGTTTATCGCTCCAAGTTTTCCGAATGTCATATCGAAAATCATTCTAGCGTTAAACAATACAAATAGTGTGGGATACGACGGGATCAGTACAAAAATACTAAAAACAGTAGCTGATGAAATAAGTCACCCGCTCAGTCATATTATAAATCTGTGTATAAGTGAAGGAATTTTTCCAGACGCATAAAAAAATCAGTAATAAAGCCATTGTTTAAAAAGCAAGACAGGGAACTAATGGAATGTTACAGGCCGATTGCATTAATACCGATCTTCTCAAAAGTAATTGAATACTGTATTTATAATCAACTTAGTTGCTATTTAGAAGTGAACAATATACTCTGTAACGAACAAAAAGGATTTAGGAAAAAGAAAACAATAAATATGGCAGTTTATGACTTTTTGCACTCGATTATGTCAAATATGGATAAAAAGACTCCAGTCTGTGCTATATTTTGTGACATGACTCAGGCATTTGACTATGTCCAACATGATATTTTATTTTAAAAACTTAATGCGTACGGTATTAGAGGAAATATTCTTGAACTTATAAAATCATATCTGCATGACAGAAAACAAATAACCGAAATAAGTAGTCTGAACACTAGAACCAAACATGAAGAAAACATTATTTCGGAGGAACGAACTGTTACCTACGGAGTTCCGCAAGGAAGTGTTTTAGGACCTCCACTTTTTACACTGTACATAAATGACTTTCCTAAATCAATTGATCATCCTGTAACACTTTTCGCGGATGACAGTACTATATCTATACCCTGTAATAATAAAGACTTATATAAATATGACATTAATAATACATTGATCAATACTATACAATGGTTAGACAATAATAATTTAAAAATGAATTTAAGTAAGATAATTATGCATTTTAGCCAGCGTTTATTGACATTTTCCAATCTGTCAAGATTGGAGATAACATTAATAATATAACAATTGACACGGTTAATCAACTAAGTTTCTGGGACTAATTATTGACCGACATTTAAATTGGAAGGATCGCATAGATTCTCTGAGTAAGAATTAGTAGTAGTGCCTATGCATTGTACTTGCTGTCACGAAATGTCAATAGGGAGGCGTTATTAACAGCTTACTACGGTCTGGCTGAATCCGTTCTCAGATATGGTGTTATCTTTTGGGGTAACTCGACTAATAGAGAAATAGCATTTAAAACACAGAAGAGATGCCTTAGAGCAATGTTTCATTTGCAAACCACTGACAGTTGCAAACCCTATTTCATAATGCATAAAATTTTAACGTTGCCATCCATATATATTCTTGAAACTGTTATGTTTGTCAGCTCCAATCCTAAATTATTTCCGCGCAGATCAGAGCAATTTCCCAGGAACAGGCGTGACCAAACCCAACTATGTGTACCTCCCTGTAGAACTGCACTTATGCGCAAAAGTGTTTTTCATATGGCTCCAATTGTGTACAATAAATTGCCTAAGAGCTGGAAGGAGCTTAATAATGTACACTTGAAAAGAAAACTGAAGATACATTTAGTAAATAAAGCATATTATAACATTAACGAGTTCCTAGAAGAAAGATTTGTATTGACATAGTAGCTACTTGTTTTTTTTTTTTTGTGTTGTTTAATTTTTGGAGCTTTATATTATTTTCTTTGTTACATTTTAAATACTTATAAATTATATTTTTAAATATTAGAATATAAAAAATTAAAACATTTAAAAATAATATTATTTTTATTGTTGACATGATTATTGTATAACTGTTTAATTAATTTATTATTGTTTGAATGTTGTTTGATTTTTGTTATTTTGCTCTTTAACTACTTATTTTATTCTTATTCGAAGATAATGTTTTAATTAATAATATTCCCTGACATTTGCACGTCACATCATGTGGCAAACATGCCTGTACCTAATAATATTCCTACCATCTTGCATGCATGTATTTTCTTGTATGTATGACACATGTTTAAGCAAATAAATATTATCTTATCTTATCTTATCCCTTGGATTTAAATAATTGTTATTATAATCATTACAGTCTATAAGGTAATTGTTCTTACACAATATGTACAGTGTATGTGTGTATATATGTACTCGTATATCGTTTTTTATGTATTATTTTTCCAGTAACTCCCAAAAAATTTAATACAATAGAAAAACTAGCGTATATGACACGCTAGTGGTTGAGTAAATCGGAAATTTGTAGGTTCTCCCATTTTTTATTGTTTTAAAATTTTTGGCAGTTACTGGAAAAATTATACATAAAAAACGATATGCGAGTACATATAATATAAAGAAAAAAAAAGAAAAGAAAAGAAAAATATTTTATTTGGGACACGCACAGGAAATACAAACAGTAAGTAATAATAAAAAATATAAAATTAAAATACAAACAGAAAAGTAACGACCTGTGCGAGGCTAAAAAGGCCACTATCTCAGCATAATGCGGCGATATTTAAAAATAAATACCGCAGCGCTGGTATTCTGATAGGGCCCACTGTGATGTTACGGACACACCTACGGACATAGATAAATCCCATTAAGGGATAGACCAAATAATAAAGCAATAAAAATAATAAGAAATAAAATAGTACAAATAAAAACTGAAACTGAGTAATAAATAAATGAATCTATACACGCCCGACGTCACTTGTCCATAGTATAGACTATTTATTATCTATGGTGACAAGCGAAGGGACGCGGGCGCACTACAATATAAAAAGATGATATAAATAAAGAATACGTAACTAAAAATAAAATAAAAATGTGTGCTGGGACACATAGTAGAAGTGAAACTTCAACGGACAAGTGGAAAAACGAATCGCAACGGACAAGTGGAAAAACGAATGGCAACGAACAAGTGAAAAAATGAATCGCAACGGACAAGTGGCAAAACGAATCGCAACAAAATTTTAACTTGAAGTTTTACGGGCAGGTTTTCAAATTGGACAAGCACATTAACAATCTTTTCTTTTCTTGGAAACCGCAGCTCAGTGGGAACCATAGATAATTAGTTTGTTCGCCATTACTAATTCCATAGTGGTTAGCCTTGTTTGTTGTGCATTTGTGTGTATGTTTGACATCTAACTTATTGACTTGACACTGACAGTATTGAGCATTATTCAGTATTGAAATATTTGGTGAAATTATAGATGTACTGTAAAATAAAGGATAATTAATCTAATTTGATAAGTAATGTGGTTTATAGGTACTTATATAATATAGCTTAATATATAATCAGTGAAAATCATGGCACAACGTTTTCCTGCCGGCGGGCCGAGTCCCGCGCCGCCTCCTGGCGCCATACAGCCCCAGCAGCGCTACCCAGGACCCACGCAGCCTCAGGGCTCCCCAATGCCGCCCAGACCATACCCGGGACCCAACTTTCCCGTAAGATCTGTAACGTTACGTTCTTCGTACGTACCATTTTTACGAGCCAGATTCTATGTACCAAAGACTTTGTATGTACTTAATTACATATACATTCTCATCTGTGTTTGGTGCCGTGGCGACGATTGTATCATTCGAATGAATACACTGTTTTCGAAATCGCTATGTTCTTATTCAAACTTCATTTTGCTAATTGCTCTCGAATGCCAACAACAAAAAAACGATTATAACATAGGTACTCAAAATAATAACATTTGGATAAAAAATGGTTATACAATTATTATTATAAATTATTTTGTTTAATTAGAGGTATAATTGCTGCGTAACTCTGGAAGGCATGGGCATTCCCATGGTGGGGTAAGGTGGGGCATCCGCCCCACTGTGGTCCATGACTTGAAGCAAAAAATTTAGGTTTTTAATATCAATGGTAATTATTCCTTTGGTAAAATTCAAATTGTGCGCCACTTTTTCTTTCCAGCTAAAACACTAGGAAATGTTGAAGAGCGAGGAACTGTCTTATGTAATTTTGAAGTGCTAAAAGTGTTGATTCTCAGCCTAATTTGATTAAATGATTTTAAGAAAAAAAAAACAAGTAATTTATTCAAAAACTATACTTGAATTTTAATTAAAAAAATAAAATAAGCTTTTTAACTGCAGAAGATTCAAGAAATTAAAAAGCATGATATTAATACTTACATACTAATGTGGCAATACTTTTAAACTGACTGCATCAGGAGGGTTATGGTTTTGGATGTATGTAATGTGGGTTTGATGGTTTTGACTAAAAAGACAGGTCCAAGGTTCCAAGATAATTTAATGAAAATATAAACAAAGAAATGGGGTAGAAAATATAACTGTGGATGGAAAAAAAATGCATATAAGCTCCACCAACTTACCCCCTGACCCTCCGCACAATTGCTCTGGGTAAACGCTCCTGGTGAACTACTGTCATGTGGCCTTCAGGCTCTCACCGAGAAAGCAAGAAACACCTGATTAAATGTGAATAATTCCTCGCCTTCTCCTAGTCATTGACTTTATCTCTCTGTTTGGTAATAATTCAGTCAACCAATCATAGCAGTTGACATGCGTTTGTTTAAAATAATTGTTTTCTTCATGATGCGTTTTTAATTTTTGTATGTATACAGGCACGAAGCGGGTTCACGCCGCCGCCGGTAGGCGTAGGCGGGCCGGGCGGCCCCGGCGGGCCTGGCGGGCCCGGGGTGCCGGGCGGCGGGCGCGCGGCCGGCGGCGCGGCGTACGGCGGCGGGCCCGCGCCCGCGCCCGCCGCGCCCGGCATGCGGCCCGCGCCGCCGCCCGCGCCCGCGCCGCCCGCCAAGCGCCCGCCTGACGCGCGCGCCGCCATCCCGCCGCAGCACAAGCCGGGCCTCTACAACCCGTGAGTACCTACCCCGAGCGAGCGCCACGTGCGCGATCGTGTCTGACCGTGTGTCTGTGCAGGGACGCATACGGCGGAGCGGGCGGACCGGCCTCCAAGCGCAAGAAGCGGCTGGCGGACAAGATCTTGCCGCAGAAGGTGCGCGATTTAGTGCCGGAGTCGCAGGCCTACATGGACCTGCTGGCCTTTGAGCGCAAGCTCGACGCCACCATCATGCGCAAGCGCCTTGACATTCAGGAGGCGCTCAAACGGCCCATGAAGCAGAAGCGGAAGCTCAGGATATTCATCTCCAATACATTCTACCCAGGTATGTGAATCCATGAACATCATTATCTACTGAAAATACCAACTGTATGGTTATTAAAACAAAAAATAACTAAGTATGGTCTGTTCTAAAAGTATCTGATGAAAGTGTGAACAAACCTGCATCCCCAATGTTACAGTTTCAATCACAATTGAATGGATTTTGAAGGGAATCGCTAATCCATGTTTGATAAATTGTTCGGGTTGACTATGTAAATGACACAATGAATGTTGGTGAATTGGCTAAATGAAAGGCCATTGTGTGTTACGCAATTACCCTGCAACTGAAATTCTTATAGTAGGGTAGGTACAGCTTGATTTTTGCGACCAAGTTTATACTGAATAAATTTAATTTCTAGTTGTTTATTATTCAATGATCATCAGAATAAGAGTCAGTGACCGCACCCAGGGGGGAATCCAAAGTTTAGCATGTCAACGTTGAAAAAAAAAGGAATTTCATACCGCTCCAAAACCTCATGGGATGCATTTTGGGATCTACTTCATCCCAAAAAAAATTGTCAGTGAGTGGAATATTACGTTAGCCGCGAAAATTATCATGACTTTGTGATGGCATATCACATCTGAGATACATTCGAACCTGTGCTACGTAGTCAAAAAATATGGATGACCTAAATTTTGAACGGAAATAAAACAGCATATTTTGTTTATTGAAAAAGCATATGCCCGAGCCAGGGATCTAACCCGATCCCTTTTGTGTTTGAGATGGGAGTTCTGACAAGGCGAAACCAGAAATTGTGACTAGTAAAAGTAAAGCAAAGGGGTCAAAGAACCATGACCTCGACTGTCGAGGAGAATAAAACTCGAATCAATCAATCTTTATTTGTGAACACAGGTATTACAATATAGGTCTTATGTATACATTTTAGTCGAGCTCTATGTCCTACCAATGAAATTGGTGTAAACTGTACTTTGGGTTCACCCCACTAATCCAGCAGCTGACGCTCAGATCTCTTATGCATTAAAGGCAAACTGTTAATTGTTATGACTTTCAGCCGGTATAAAATAACTTGTTCAAACTAACGCAAGTACTATTACGCAATCACTCACGAAAGGGAATTAGTAACACATTCATCTGTATTTAGAAGTTTTTAACATATTTTGTATTATTATTGTTATTCATTTACACTATGTGTAGTAATACAAATAAGTATACTTATATTAAAAAACTATTCATACATAACACTGGAAATATTGTAAAAACAACAATTTAGTAATAAAATTAAAATATTCAATATAATAATAGCGCCTGTAACGCAGATGTGTGTAAGATCGCATGTGTCCTAATACAAAATGTTCTAAGAAAACTTATCGGAATATCGCAGGACGGAGAAACGCAAGCGTCCTACTTCTATTGCGTCCCTATTATTGCAGCAGTGTGTAACTTCGTGGCCGTCCTTAAGAGGCTTTAAATTAGGAACCAGTTTGATTTTGTCTAGATCAGTGTTTTTCAACCTTTTTCACGACGCGACCCCCATAGCACGAATTTTTTTGTCGCGACCACTGTTTATAATCTGTATTTTATTATAATACAAATATCAAATACGTACAACTTTTTATTGTTTTTTATAATGACGTATCGGCTAATTACATAATTAACAGAATATTACATCTCCAAACGCCTCCACGGAAAAGCGATACGATGAATTTGTGGGGACAGCGTATCCCACTCGCATCCTAATTAAATCCTAAGTAAATTTTAAGTCGTGTAACTGATGGATTTATGAGGATCTACGAGGGATTTCCCGGTACAGTAATTACGTTTTTAATTGCAGCTATAGATGAGGCAAGTTTGGGAACCAACCTAAAAGCAAATTTATTGGAATTATCTAAAGCAACAATACAAAGTTTAAAAAATATATTTTTATACTTTTTGTTCTTTTACTGAGGCTTCGCGAGCACCTTTTAGAGGCTTCGCGACCGCCCAGGGGGTCTCGACCCACAGGTTGAAAAACACTGGTCTAGATTGTCCTGTGGAGCAGGACCAGTATGTTTCCAAGCATTCTTATCTTGAATATAATCCTGTAATTGTGTAATATGCTTGTTTACAAAGTATACTTACCTATATCATAAGTTTTTTTTTTTTTCTTTTTCATTTTATTGGAATATATCACAAAATATTTTGTTGTGTAACAAAATACAGTACCCCATAAGAGATTTATGTTACCTACTTTAGATAATCTGAAAAATGGTTGATCTATTTAAGTTTTTTTATTTTTATGTACCGTCCGCCGATTTTTCCGTCAATTGTGAACCGATTTTGAAAACTCATATTTTGAATGAAAGGGTATTGTATGGTGCAACCCGTACCCGTACAACAACAATCTGCAATTCAGCAGTTTACGCAACACATTCATTTCAAGTCATAATACTTAGTTCAGTTCGCGTGGGGCTATCAATGTAGCCAGGCGTTCTCGTTACAGCCAACAAGGGCCGCGTCACTAACTTCATTTCCACACCATCAGTCCATTAAGCTCATTTAACCATTAAGTACCTTTGGAACAATACACTAGTGTTTAGATACTTTACCTTCTTTCATTCCATTCATCCCTCATCTAAAAGTAATGTATAGTCTAGCAAGGGATCATACAGGTATGCTCCCAAGTTACGTATTTTTCCCACTTAGTATTTATGTGGATGATATGATGATAACTTCCTGTCACTGTTATTTACATAGCAGGTAGTGGTATTCGAATTTGTGTGGGGTAGGTACCACAACTAAAAAGTGAAAAAATAAACAACCAACTTCCAAAAAAAACACTACAAAGTAAAAAAATTACTTTAATTTCGTAAGTCGGTGGCAAAAAACGAAAATTCAAAACCAAAGACACTGATTTCCGAAATTGTTGTTATTTTTATCTTTATTTCTTGCTAAGTTTATAATTCGAATTTTACGATTTGAGAGTTGATAAAAGCTTTAATAACACCCTTGGGGTTTGTATACTGAAACCTAAACAATAATATATAGTCCTCTTTCTCTATCATATCTTGCTGTGCCGACAGGGTCCACAATTATCTAAAATGATGTATATTTTTATCATGTACCTACCACCTATGTTAACATTGTGGAACGCAAATAAATATATTGAGTATTGAGTAAACTCTAAAGGCCACACCTTCACGCTTCAGTAGTTTTAAGGGGAATATTAGCAAAAAAGTTTTCAAATTGCTGAGCAATTTCTACAGCAGTGCAGTCTCTAAATTAAATTCAGTATTTCGCCATTTTTTCCTAAATGTTTCATTATTTGCCAAGTATTTTTTTTTGTTGTTTGCCGTACCTATGGGCAGTTTCGCCTGTCGGCGATCAATGCCAAGATGACATTGAGTCTGGCCGCACCTAGCGGACCAGGGATGCACACCGCTTGCGTATAAAACCGTGGAAACGCTCTACAGAAACGGGGTAGCCTCAACACCGGAACGCGTTGTTGTACTGGACATGGAGGGCACTGTATGCCCTTTCAGTATAATCAACCCACAGGCTGCTCGTGTACAGGGATGTGCAGTACGCTCTTAAAAGCGTAACCTTCTCACCAGCAGAACAACACGAAAACCTGTGGGCTTTCATGTTGGTTCGCACCGACATTTTATATCTCGCCTAATTTTCCTACAATATTGTTTGAATAAAGTTATAAAATTAACCTCAATTGTCTAATTGAATACATTTTTAACGTGATTTAAAATTAGAATTTAAATATTCAAACAATCAAACGAAAGCACTGTAACATAAGTAAGTGGCACTTGAACTTGGCATCCACAGGTACGTTTTCTGAACCCAACACATGTTTTATGTTTACATTTCATCAGATACTTTTGGAACAAGTAAAAATGCTTTGACGTATTCTATACCAATTTCAAGAGGGTTCCCAAAATTTTTCAGTCCGCGTCACACTTCAGCACTCCTTATTCACAACCTATATTTTTTTAAAGTATCATTTATGTTAAGGGTTCATTACAAAACCAGCGTCAGACAGCATTTGTCTGGCATTAATGTTGAAATGAACCTTTCTGGCGCAGCCGTGAGGCACACACTTATTTTGAAAAGATTAGTTCCACTTTTAGTTTGTTTGTATTTTGTGTTTCACGAACTGCGTCCAAATAAACGTTTTCTTTCTTTCTTATCCTACCATAAACTGCCAGTTGGTAACGTTTCACCTGAACAAACCGTATATATTCGATTCGGCAGCGCATCGAATGGTTGTGAATAGCTATATGCAGAATGGTTTTGTTTTTCACGTAGCCTTTTTTACTAGTATTATTACAATAACGGTAGGTAATCAGGTTTAATGAAAACACATTTTTTAACTTTATCTGACGATTGAAAAATCGCAGCACCCTGGAGGTGCTTCCTCGACGCACGCCCAGTTTGGGAACCCCTGGACTACACTTTTGTATAATAGGTGAGGTACTGTGACAGTAGTGAGTGTGACGTGATGACGTGAGTCGTGCGCAGGTCAGGGCGACAACGCCGTGCCGTCGTGGGAGCTGCGCGTGGAGGGCCGCCTGCTCGACGACACCAAGAACGACCCTAACAAAGTAACTCATTTCATTACGCTTTACTATGCGAGACGCAAGTCGTGCATACCGCCGCCACTGTTACTGCCGCCATTCTTCTCTAATTTACGTTATACATAATTATGTTTTATCTTTATGTGCTTTTTCTGACTTATTCAATTATTTATACATAGTTTGACCCACATACCGGCAAATACAGCGGAACAAAAAAAAAAACGAAAAACTAGTTAGTGGTTAGTGGCTCCTACGCACTATGCCGGCGGCATGGCCGCCGGCTTTTTCCGCGCGGTACGTACCCCCGGCTTTTGCGCCTTCATTTCCTTTGCGATCCTTTGTGCGGCAGGGCCGGGCGTGCCGCGGCATAGTGTGAAGAAGCTATAACATTGCTTTTTTAACATTGTGTTTTTTTTTTTTAAATAATTATTTCAAATTGAGAAAACAATTTGAACGTCACTTTTTATGCGATTGTTTTAATTTTATTGGTACTTACATCATTTCGAGCGAATTTCCGTTATTCATCATTTTATGGTTTTGAATTAAGGTAATGTTCATTATAATTCGGTTTCATTTGTTTTTTTTTTACTTTTAAATCTTTTTAACAGTCAAGGACTTCATTATGCCCGACTTGAGCGCTACTGAGATTGCCAGGGCACTTGAGATTAGGAGAAATTATCACACCTATAGATTGATCTCAAGAATTCTCCGCCGAACTGTTTCAATAATTTATTGCAGTACCCAACAATTCAGGGAGAGAAATGCTTTTGTGAGAGTAACGGGACAAGAAAAAGACGTACTTCGAGCAGGGATGATTGTTTCATTCAGCTTCGCGTAAGTAGGTAGTGTAGGTACCCACGTCTAACGGCCGGCCAACCCAGAAATGAGCTTGAGGAAGTTCGAGGTGGCACTGTAAGTGAGCGTACGGTACGAAGAAAATTCAAAGAAGCTGGTATTGGTTCGTTCGTGCCCGCCAACGCTCCAAAACTTAAGATACATCATCGTAAAAACAGACTAAGTTTTGCTCGGAACATCGACTTTGGACCAACCAACCACCACTTTACCAATGGGGTAAAATATTGTTTAGTGATGAGTGCAGAATTCTGGAGTGGAGTCCTTGGAGCGTTAAAAACATGAAAATCTTGGATTTCTGTTACAGTGAATGAAATTTAAAAATTCAAAATGGAATGTTTAGCTAATAATATACTTAAATAAAGTTACCTGTTAAAAAAAATGTAAACTTGATAAAAAAAAGAAAGATTTTTGGAATAATTCAAGTAGTTTTATTCCATATTAGGCTGTAGAATATTTTTGTATATCAAAATTAAGTTGACCTATATATTTATATAGAGATAGTAATCGAGAAAAAGAAGTTAATTAACGAAAATTAACAAAGAAGAAAATGATTAATAAAATATTTATTCATTTAAACAATTTACGTCGTTGTCTATATCAAATATTTTCTTCGACTTAATTTACTTGAATGATAGGTGGAGTATTGAAACAAATATTTCTAGCTAGCTTCCTCAATTATTAAGTTTGAGAATTGCGAATAGTATCAAAAGAAGCATTACTGAAAGAGCTACAATACTGCATTTTTTTATATTTAATAACAACGCCATTTTTATACCGTTTCTTTTGGGTCTTTTTCAAAGAATCTTAAACTTCAAAAAAGGAACTATCTAAAAAATAAAAACCCCGGAGAATTCAAATGCTTCAAAATGATATCATTCTGGTTTCGATAGGATTAGCATTGAAAATGCTTATTCGATCGCTTCAGTACGTACGTACCAGTTTTTAAGAAAAGTGCGACCGGGGTCTAGCGTCGTCAATTATTAAGATAGAGAAATGAAAATGGTATCAAAAGATACGATACCTATTTACTGCAAAAAAAATAAAGAAGACGGCAATTTTTGATCGTTTCTTTTGGAATCTTATACTTTTCAAAAACGAAAAGAGAAATCTAAAAAGTAAAAAAAAAAAATATTGAAGAATTTAAAGGGCTTTAAAATGATACCATTCTGGTTTCGATAGGATTATAATTAAGGGTAAATGTTTACCCCTTTCCGAGACAACTTTTTGGTACTTAATTGTATTGTTTTTATAATAAAATAAAAAAATATTTACATTTACTAAATATTTTTTTCCTGTATTCTGACCCTTTCAGTAACGCATATTTTGATATAATTTTTATTTCTCTATCGTAATAATTGCGGACGATCCAGCCCACCGGTCACATTTTTCTTGAAAACGGGTACCGCACTGAAGCAATAGTAAAAGCATTTTCAATGTTAAAAATCAAAAGCACAAAAAAATAATTGTTAAACAAATCAAAATTAAACAAAAAAACAAAAAAAAAAACCCACCTTCGTCTTAAAAATTCACTGTAACAAAAATCCGAGATCAAAACTTCCAGGCGTTCCACTAATACAGACGCAGAGGAGAACGATATAATCAGACAAATTTTGAAACTACTGTGGCATAATAATGGTTTGGGGGGGATATGTTTGGGAGCTCGTACGGACCTAGTGGTGATCGATGGTGGAAGTTTGACTGCAGCTCGTTATGTAAGAAACATTTTTGAAGAAAATGTGGTATCTTTTGCCGCCTTTATCGGTGACGACTTCGTTTTGATGCAGGATAATGCTCGGCCGCATACTGCTCGTTCAACTCAAGCATAGCTTAATAATTTGAATATCACAGTTATGGAGTGGCCGGCGAGATCACCGGATATGAATCCGATAGAACACGGCTGGGACCTGCTGAAACGAAGAGTAAAATCCAGAATCCTAGCTCCTGTCAATGTTGGTGAACTGCGACTCGCCGTAGTTGAGGAATGGAAGAGATTGTCGTAGGAAACAAACAACGGATAACATCATTCTCAGGATGCCTAGGCGGGTGGAATCTTTAATAAGAGCATGAAACACGCGATATATTTTCTTTGTAAAAATTGTTTCTTAAACTTTTTTAACTTTTCTTGGTTCCCTTAAAAAATCAAGAATAATTTTTTTTCACAAAAAAAGTATTTTTCTCGCAAAATTTTATATAAATTAAGATTTATTTTAAAATAAGAAAAGAAGTATAAATTTTAAAATGAAACCGTATTTTTTAAATATTGTCCTTTTTTTATGATCTGCTAAATGTGTGTGTATGTATGAATCGGATGGGGTACGGTCTCAACACGGAGGGCAGTAAGTTGTAGTAGCGGAGGTGTTGCAGGTGAAGCGCAAGTTCTCGTCATTCTTCAAGTCGCTGGTGATCGAACTGGACAAGGAGCTGTACGGGCCCGACAACCACCTGGTGGAGTGGCACCGCACGCTCACGACGCAGGAGACGGACGGCTTCCAGGTCAAGCGGCCCGGGTACAAGAACGTCCGCTGCACCATCCTGCTGCTGCTGGACTACCAGCCGCTGCAGTTCAAGCTGGACCAGCGCCTAGCGCGCCTGCTGGGCGTGCACACACAGACGCGGCCCGTCATCGTCAACGCGCTGTGGCAGTATGTGAAGACGCACCGCCTGCAGGACGTGCACGAGCGCGAGTACGTGGCCTGCGACAAGTACCTGGAGCAGATCTTCGGCGCCGCACGCATGAAGCTGGCCGAGGTGCCGGGCCGGCTCGGCGCCCTGCTGCACCCGCCCGACCCCATCGTCATCAACCACGTCATCGCCGTGGAGCCGCCGCACGACACCAAGCAGACGGCCTGCTACGACATCGACGTGGAGGTGAGGCGCGGAACGTCGGCCGTCCGGCCTAATCTAACCTTTTTTTTTTTTCCGGGGTGGAAAATCGTCATGGATGTCTTCCGCCCTGAGGGGGGGCGGAGGGGTCTGTCAAACTCTTACTGACTAAAAACCACCCCGGTGTTCCAACTCACACCTACGCCGGGGATCGCGGGAAATTAAAATCTTCCGCAACCCCCGGCTGGTGCCGACCCGCCACCGCGGGCCGCCTCGGGTCAGGGGGGGGAGTGAGGTGTTTGACTCCCCCCGCGACGTCTAAGAGGGGCGCGCGTGGAACACTACGCGCCGCCACCTCGGGTCCTGATGTGTGGGGGGCGACGGACGTCCCTGAGTCTGTCGCACCTGGACCCATTTAGGGGGGGGGGGGGGTGTGGGGGGCTGGAAGAGGGGGTTTTCCGCCTTCCGCCGACGCCCGACGCACCTGCGGGCCGGGTGAGTGGACGAGATCTCCCTCTCCAAATTCAAATGTCATTTATTCAAACTAGGCTGAGAATCAGCACTTTTCGAACGTCAAAATTACATAAGACAGTCCCCCAAAACGCCCACCCTTCACCACTTCCTAGTGCATTAGCTGGAAAGAAGAAGTGGCCCAACAAACTCCCCAGCAGCATAGGAGTCTGTTCAGTTAGAAGAACAAAAAAAAAAAGATTCTATATGGGTGGTTCCATAAAAGTTGGGTAAATTTCACACAAATTTTGCCATAGGTATTAATAGATACTAATTAGAAAACCTTTTAGTAAATACAGTACTTATAATAATTTACTTTTTGTATCCAAAGAGGCCGGTCACTTTTTTTGTATTTAAAGAGAAATTTGTGTTTTTTTGAAATATGTGTGTTTTGTGTGTGTGTGTGTGTGTGTGTGTGTGTGTGTGTGTGTGTTTGTGTGTGTGTGTATGTGTTGACTGACGGGCTGTGATAGGGACTGATGCCTTACATTGTTAGTACAATGAAATCACATGTTTATCTTATATAATGAGCATTTATTTAGTCATTCTTACGATTATCTTATTAATTGACATATTTATTGCAAAATCGTCTCAAATTATAGACAAAGCAGTCTTTAGTAAAGTATCTTAGATACTTTTCTCTTACCAACAACAATAACAGTACCAAGAGTACTTTAAATTACTTGAGATCACAAAACGAAACATACTCGTATTTTGTGCTATTATATCGTACAAAACATAACACTATGTAATGACTAACAAAAAATTTGATTACGACCGTCAGTCCCTAGACCATCAGGCCCTCGTCGTAAATGTGACTAGGAACATCAGTCCTTAGCAAATGCTAAGGACTGACGGTCGTAATCAATTTTTTTGTAAATTTTTTGAATCAGAACAAAATCACTCTTAGTTTACTTTTAAAACGAAATACCGAAACTTGTAGATATCTATAACATCAGAATAAACAAATCACACACAAACAAAAGAGAATAATAACTAATTAACTTTCTATAAAATAATTAATCTAGGGCCTGACAGATTAACTGGCACGGCACGTATTTCTTCAGCGTCGACGCCGACCGCACTAATGTAAAAATGGCCGACGTGGAACGGCCCACGCGTATGGTTAACTTCACGTCGATACTTTTGAACGCATCGGTTTTAAAATGCTCGTTTTGCTCGATTGCCGCGTATTTTTAAATTTACTGAGTGGCTAGGGCCTGGCTATAATTATCGATGACACTACTTTTCTTATAAAAAACATGAAAAATAATTAATATTGTTCACTAAATAGTTTCGGTAAATAAGACAATGTAATTTTTAGTGTGTTTAAGTTAACTAAAGTTCCAATATCATCTAGGCATACTAAAACCGGACAAACGAAAACAATATTTTGGAGATGTGACATGGCTAGGGACTGATATTAGAGAGAAAAAACGACATTTTTTTTTATAAAAAAAAAATATGATTAAGGCAAAAATTAGTGACATGATTAAAAATCGGTTATTTGATGTGCCAGGCATTTTTGATAATTGGTAAATAGTATAAATTTATATAAAAAATCACTGGAACACAAAGTTACCCAATTTTTATGGAACCATCCATATAATAGTTTCAAAATAATTTACATTACGCAACACAAAACATAATTTAAATTATCAGCCATATGTTAGCTAGCACACGCCAATATACCAAACAAAATCATCGAGAACTATACTCAGGCCGAAATAAAAACTAAACGTAAACAGCACTTAATATCTAAATAAAAAGCCTCCAGGCATAAAGGGCGTGCCCGCTTACATATAGTTGTAACTGGAAGTTATAAATGATAAACTAGGACGGACCATCGAGGTAAAATAAATAAACAAAGAGTTAATTACTAATAACAATAAATAATATGATCAATTGTCGAGGTCACTAGCTAACCACATATTGCAATACAACTCATAAAAAAAAACATTGTGATGAGTAGATTTTGTCAGCAATAAATTAAAGTTAAATTAAAATAACTTGATTTAAAAAGTCAAATAAAATAAACAATTATATAAACTCATATAACTTGTCAGTACGTAAGCTGGAGTAAGAACATAAACATTGTCTTGAGTTAATCACAGCGACCAACTATTCTTATCATTTAAGTAGTCGTTGATAGAATAGTACGCCTTTGAACAAAGCTTGGATATTACTTTACTTTCGTTTTAAACGCATTAAAAGGCAAATCTAGCAAAGAAGAGGGTAGCTTGTTATAAAAGGTTATACCAAGCCCAACAAATGAGTTATGAACCTTATGAAGCCGGTGAAAGGGAGCTTGTAGTTTTGCCCTTATTTCTAGTGTTAACATTGTGAAAATCGCTGTTTTTAATTTATCCTTCCTCCCTTTCCGCAGCCTCCTACTGCGAGACGACTGTCTCGCAGTAGGAAACCACCGCGTCCCAGGACTCGTCCCTGCCGACCATCGCATTCTCGGCCTAACCTAACCTAACGCTGTGTGTGCTTGCAGGTGGACGATACGCTGAAGACGCAGATGAACAACTTCTTGCTGAGCACGGCCAACCAGCAGGAGATCCAGGGACTCGACTCCAAGATCCATGAGACGGTGAGTATTATTGCTGTGACCTCGTCAGAATCGCATACGATGTACAGTCCCTGTAAAAGAACATTCGTCACCTTAAATGAGGTTCTCTAGTTTGCACCATGCATTACAGGGTGCAAAAGAAACCCATCACATAGCCATCAACTACGCATTCAGTACATCAAACTAAGTAACATTACACGAAAGAGTATTAATGTTCATATGTGTGTACATAAACTGTTAAATAAATAAATAAAAATAATTGCTGGGAAACAACTTTTTGGTTTGAATAATCGCTGTCTATGGCAACGCTCAATATAACGCACGCAAAACACAGTGGTTTATGCAACGGTACAGGAGTCGTGGGGGCATTTAAAGATAAATTATAACATTTAGGCAAAAAAAAAGTCTGAATAAGTTGGAACTTTAACCTTCAATATATCCGTAACCAAAAAGTTCCCAGGTACAGTACAATTAAATAATAACCCTCCACCGTAGTCGGGTAAAAAATATCACAATAACGGAAAATAACAAGTGACTCTTGGCTTCGTTAAGCGTCTATTTAGGTTTAAAGAACTTTATTTCTCATAAGAACTTAATATTAGTAGGTCGCTTAAGGTTTAGTATCATGCCGTTGACCTCGCTCAAATGGGCGCTACCGCTGAGAACGCCCCGAGCACCCCTTCATTATAATTACGCGCGCGGTGGCCACAAAGCTTCTTTTTGCAGGGCTGCCATAGTGCCATGACTCGCGACGCTAGCATATAGGTAGCCCGTAGCATATTTCAGACTAGTGGTTCAGAATATTTTCAGGTTAAAAGTTGAATGTTATAAAAAAAAACAATACAAAACTTGTGTAAATTATTGAACCACTAATTGAGTCTATATTTTCTTTTTTTTTTTACAAACTAAGAACTCGTTCTAATATTACTAAAACACACAGCTATAATCAGGCACGAGTATGACTTTTCACAAAAAAAAATTGCTGACAAACTCTTCAACATAGTTCCCGTTCCCGTGAGTTTTTTGCCCGTTCTTCTCCATAGGAACCTACTACTCGTTGGAATGGGCAATTAGCTTCATATTTATGACTGACCGACCCCTTGACAATTCAAAAGTGCCTGTAATTCATTCCAAGTTCCAAGGACCAAGACTAATTTTATTAAGTACAGATAAACTATTATTTCAATGACAAGAGATATACTGTCAGAACCTATTTACTTAATATACGAGTGTGTGAAGATTTTTTTGATGTTGTTTTGCTTTAAAATATGTTTAATTATGTTTTGAGTTCGATCACTGTATGTAAAAAAGACTTGAGAATTTCGTTGTTTTTTTATGGCATTTTTACGGTTTAAGAGATACACTGCTTTAAAAAACCACCTTTAAATCCGGCCCTGCGTAAACTGTTGAGCGCCCGCTGGTTGTAACTGGATTGTTTTTAATCCTTACGTTTTATGTTATATTATTTATATGTAGTGGTATGTTTGATAGAACAGATTTGGTGATGATTTTTTTAATGAGGACGCAAGTGTAGTATCTATATTGACTAGTTTGGTTTTTTTGTATAGTATTCTTGTCGGAGTTAGATAATGATAGTGAAATAATGTTTTTATATTTTTTTTAAATAAACTTAGGTAGGTGATCGTGATTACTGTTGCCTTCTTGTTGACACGAATGACACTTTTCTCTTTCTTCTCCTGTGTCGTATTTTACCACATTCTCTTCTTGTGGCCATTGTGGCTCTGGTAGCTTCAGAAATGAGGGTCCCTGGAACCATCTGTGTGTGGCGACGAAGTTGTCTGGCATGTCTCTCGTCGCGTCGTCTGCCACGTTGCTTCTGGATGGGAGCCACCTCCACTCATTTTTCTTGGTGGTTTCTGCGATTTCAGCTAGACGATGGGCTATGAAGGACTTGTAGACGCGTGGTTCTGACCTGATCCACACTAGTGCTGTGCGTGAATCACTCCAGTAGGTTTTGCTCTCTGGTCTGTAGTCGTGCTCTTCTAGCACAGTCTGTGCGAGTCGCGCACCTAATAGTGCTGCTTGTAGCCCAACCTGGGTATGGATACTGGGTTGAGGGGCGTGACGCGACTCTTGGCAGCTGCTAATGACACGTGCACACTGCCGTCCTTGCGTATCGTCCTCCAGTACGCTGCCGCGGCGTAGGCTTCTTCACTCGCGTCGACAAACGTGTGCAGCTTACTCGACACGGTCTGCTCGTAGTCGTAGCATCGTGGTATTCTCAGCTGTTTAATGGTGGTGAGTGACGTGATCCACATGCGCCATCTTTCTTGTAGTTCAGCTGGAAGCGGGTCATCCCAGTCGATCTTGTAGCGCCAGGTGTCTTGGAATATCCTTTTTGCTGGCGTGGTGACTGGTGAGATCAATCCCAATGGTTCGAAGAGTGCCATTATGATGCTCAGGGCTTCTCGTTTGGATGGAGGGCGCCTGTTTTCTTCAACTTCTTTAGGTATTTTCATAGAGTTTGTGTTGAGCCCTATGCAGTCTTCTTTCACATGCCAGAGTAGGCCAAGTGTCTTCTCTGTATCCTTGCCTCCCAGGCTCACTGTAGCGGAGTTGGCTTCTTCAGGTAGACCAAACTCTTCTATAGTTCTTGTGTCGTTTGATGTCCACACGTTCAGTATGTAGCCCGCTTTCTTGTGAATAAAGTCGACTGTTTTCGTTATTTCACGTGCTTCTTGAATAGTAGAGAAGCTCTGGACGTAATCGTCCATGTAATGGTTCTTCTGTATGGCTGCTGCCGCTTCTGGGTAGTCGCTCGCAAATTCACTTGCATTCTTATTCTTGATGAATAGTGCTGTGCGTGGATATGAAGTTGCTCCAAAAATTACAGAAGTCAATCAATCAATCAATCAATACTCTTTATTTGTAAACATAGGTTACAACAGTGTGCGAGGTGTTACAATTGTTATATTATAGTTTCTCCATGTTTTGCCATTTGGCGTACAAATATACATTTATGGGAGGCTTTCGCCAATTAAGTTAATTAATATAAAATAAAATAATTCAGTAGTATCAATGTCAATTTTTTAAATGTAATTTAATAAAATGTAATGGGTAATGTCAGGTAATTAATGAAATTTTTTAACGAAATGTCATAATGTCCTTTAATATAATGTCAATAAGTTAGATAAGAAAAAATAAAATTGACATTGTCCACAGAATTACTACTTAATAATAAAGTCATCATGCTTAGATAGTCATGCTAAGAGTAGGTATACAAATATTATTATGTCAAAGAACTGTCATCAAAATAGCCACTGAGACAGTAGTAACATTTCTGTATTAAAATGTTACGTAATTTATGCTTGAAATTTACTAAATTTAAACTTTTTATTGAGCAAGGTAACTTATTAAATATTCTTTGGGCCATACAAAAAAAGCTTTTCCTAATTAAAGCCGTACGTGCATAAGGTACTTTAAGCTCTAACTTATTTTTATCACGTAGTTTCCTATATTGGCTTTTAAAAGCTATTTCGTATAGGGTGATGTTTGTTTTAACAAACATCACCATTCATTATCATACATTATTTTATTATTCATTATTCATTCATTATCTGTATATTTACTTCATAAATATACAGTGAAGTTAAGATTAAGATTTGGAGGCTTTTAAATAGAGGTTGACAGCTGTCAGTAGTTTGTAACCCACACATAGCTCTGATGCATCTTTTTTGGGCTTTGAAGACATTCTCTTTATTTACTGAATTGCCCCAATATATTATGCCAAATCTTAGTGTGGATGCTACATAGCCATGATAAGCCATTAAAAGAGATTCTAGACTCACAATTTTAGACAGTTTATAAAGTTTATGCACTTTATAAACTGGCTAAAATTGTTGCAAATTTATTCATTTTTTCACAAATCTCATCCGTTTGCGGTTTCCAGGACAAGGTATTATCTATAATAACACCAAGGAATCTAGTCATGGTTGCCGACTCTATTTTAGTCCCCAAATATTTAATGTCAAGGTTTACATTAGGAATCCTATGATAAAAATGCATTATTTTAGTCTTTTCTAGATTTATGACAAGATTATTATTATTTAGCCAAGTAATTATTTTATTCAATGTCAAATTTATTTCTGGTTCGTATGTATTAGGATCGTCAAATTTTACTACTACCGTGCTGTCGTCAGCAAATAGTACCATAGGATGCTTTATTTCTCTAGGGATATCATTTATGTAAGTTAAGAATAGATGCGGTCCTAACACACTGCCTTGTGGGACTCCGTATTTAATTATCCTACTACTTGATCTGTATCTTCTTTCAATTCACGTGCGTGGGCATATTCGTGTTATTTCTAAAATCTGCTTTCTGTTGTGTAAGTAAGATTCAATGAGATTCAAAATGTTGCCTCTTATACCATAATTCTCTAATTTATTTAATAGTATCTTATAATCTACATAGTCAAAAGCCTTTGTGAGGTCCATATATATAGCACATACGGCATTTCTTTCATCCACATTCGATAAGATAGGGCGTAGCAGATCATGCAGTCATTCCGTATTCCTCCGGTTTGCCCTCCCGCCGTTTGCCTCACCATAGAAATCGTAACGCGTCTCTTCTTCTCTTATTTTTACTTGCATGAACATTTCTTTTATGTCGCCGCTGACTGCGTATGCGTGTTGACGGAACCTCATGACCACCCCTGGGAGTGATTGTAGCAGGTCGGGTCCCGAATATAACATGTCATTGAGACACATGCCGGCTGCTTTGGCTGACGCGTCGTGAACCAGTCTTGGTGGCTTGTGAGGCTTCGCTGGGTTGATGACCGGGAAGTGTGGTAGCTACCACGTTTTTCCTTCTGGAGCTGGGGTGGGCGCTGGCTCTGCGTAACCCGACTGGAATAGGTTTTCCATCCACTCTTCATATTTTTGTTTGAGGTCTTCTTCTTTATCCAGTCTTTTCTCTAGGGAATGCATGCGCCGTTCAGCTTCTTTATGGTTGTTTGGTATCTGGCGGTCTTTTTCTTTCCACAACAGGCCGGTTTCGAATCTTTCTTCTGGCAGTCTTCTGCTGGTTTTTTCCAGTATCTGCTTTCTGTTCAGGATCTTCTCTTGGTTTTCTTGGCTCGATGTATAATGACTCGAGTCTAAAGTGATTCTTGATCAGTTCTTCCAGTGTCGGTTCTTCTTCTTTTTGTTGGAGTCTGCCACAGAACGCTACTTTGGCTGTGTGCGAACTGTGACAGCCATGAATAACCCAGCCGAGCTGTGTGAGGGAAGCTACTGGCTGATTGCGACGACTGATGCGGAGCTCTCTTGATACTATAAGATGCCAGTTATCTTGACCAATCAACAGCTTACGTGAGGCGTGTTGATAGCTGATCTGATCCTTGATGTTGATCAGATGTTCACAATCTTCTATGTGCTCGCTGTATACTGTCTCTGGTGTGAAGCTCAGTCTGTCGACAGTTCCTGCGGCTTCTATTTGGTATTCTTCTTCTGAAGATTTGTCGGTATTCAGAAATTATATTATATATAAAAAAAATTGTGAAGTAGCAATATCGTTAATATACGAACATCGTCAGAGTACACCATAAACAGAGTCGATTATTTAAAATGTTTACTATCTCACTAAACAAACAAACTATTTGAACCTTTACTACTTTGTCGGCGTTATTAATAAGTACATACACCCATGCCTTATTAGAACTTTCTAGTACTGACAGTCTTGGAGCTAAGCCGCGGACAGACAAACAGACGGACATGGCGAAACTATAACGGTTCCTTGTTGACTACGGAACCCAAAAAAATAGTCAAGCTATTAAAAAGTTTTAATAGTTTTCAAATCTGTAGACTGCTCAGTGCCGCTTCAAAAGGTATTATGCCTTGACATGATAAAGGAAAGAAACTGAAGAAGGTTGTGGAGACGCGACTGTACGTTCGTTGCGCTCCGTTGCAGGTGGACACGATCAACCAGCTGAAGACCAACCGCGAGTTCTTCCTGAGCTTCAGTATGGACCCGCAGCAGTTCATCCAGAAGTGGCTCGTGTCGCAGTCGCGCGACCTCAAGGTGAGTGACGTCCCTCATCACGGTCGCGGCCGTCGCGGCCGCTCGTCTCACGCGCGTACTTGTGTGCAGAGCATGGGCGCGGCGGCGCCGGGCGGCGGCGCGGGCGCGGCGGGCGCGGGCAACGCGGAGGAGGAGCGTCTGGGCGCCTTCTACTCGCAGGCGTGGGCGGGCGAGGGCGTGGCGCGCTACCTCACGGCGCGCGTGGCGCAGCGCCGGCGCGAGCTGGAGCTGTCGCTGGCGCCGCACGCGCCGCACGCGCCGCACGCCGTGCACGTGCCGCACGCGCCGCATGCTGCGCACGTGCCCGGCGCGCCACACCCGCACCTGGCCAGGCTATAGTGGCCGCACAATAAACTCTTTTATTCTCAGTACTTTCGTTTTTCATTCGCGTATTCGCGAATATTTTACACCTGCGGGGCGAGCACGGGCGTACCCAAGACATTTGTCACAAGACATGATAAATTATATCATTTGTCTTACAATTTGTCTTAAATATTAACACGGGTCAACCATTTGACATAATCTAGAGGCGACAGGTCTTTCTTGTTGCTGACTTCATTGTTTGACATAGTAAACAGGTTTTTGCAACGAAGTTATTTAACGCGGCTTCATACTTGCAACTGTCTTCTTCTAATTCGAAAGAAAGAGAGAGAGAGAGACAGAGAAAGAAAGTGTGAATTTGGTCAAAACGAAAATTTTCGACATGGGTGTCGTTTTCATAGTTTTCGAAGCTGCTAAAGCCGATATAATAATGCCTAATAATTAACAGGAAAATCTTTTTTTTTTGTTTCGATTTTCGAATCTTATTTTATTTTATTTGATTTATTAAGGGATAATAAACAACTACATCATATATCAATACTTTAAGTGGTAATGTTGTAGTCCACTGCATTATCCGCAGATAGGACATATTAGAGATCAGTGGTTGCCACTAGACGGGTATTACCAAAATTAGCAAATAATTTAAAATAAATAAATAAGTTACTATAAAGCTAGCTGTAGCTACAAAACCAAATCAGGAAAGAGACAATTTCAATTACTTAAATTATTCAATAAATTAATAATAATATAGCAATCAAGAAAAAAAAAAATAACATTAGATTTAAATTTATATTTCAAGCATGCAAATATATAAATATCAATGAAATTTGAATTATAGGATTCCAACATTCTATGAATAGGGCAGCGTAGGCCAGAGTTCGTACGACAAGAATTTAGTGCGAAAAGAGTACGTGCAAGAACTTGACGTGCATGAACTGTTCGGGGGACAGAATAACACAGCTTATTCGTTAGATCAATGGCATCAAAATGATTGTGAACAATATCATGAAGCACGTTGGCCTCCAGGTATTTGCGCCGGTTCTCCAAGCTGATAAGCTTGTACTTATCAAGAAGTTGGGAGTATGATAGATAAGTCTTAGTCCCATTACATCTGTAGAACATAGCACGGAGGTACTTGCGCTGGACCTTTCTATCTCAAGTACGTACTTTTGGTAGAAGGGGTTCCAAATAGGGACCACATATTCTAACTGAGAGCGAATAAGCGTCTTATACAGATAGAGATAGGTTGAGGTTCGCTTAAATTCTATTGAAGATCTCATCACAAATCCATACATTTTAAAAGCACTATTGACTATGGCTTCGATATGCTGGTTCAAGGACAGTTTGCCATCAAAGAGGACACCTAGGTCCTTCACTATAGAAATATTATTTAGTGGGATACAGTTAAGATTGTAATTGAAATTGATGATGAAATTATTCTTTGTAAAGTGTATATAGTTACACTTGGGGATACTAAGATGCAGCCTATTGTCAATACAGTAGGCAGTTAGTCTGTCCAGGTCCTCCTGAAATAACTGGCAGTCGTCTATCGTACGTATCGCTTGAAACACCTTCAAGTTATCAGCGTACATCAAGAATTTTGATTTTTTAAAGCATTTCTTAATATCGTTAATATAAATAATGAATAAAAGCGGTCCCAGAATGGAGCCCTGTGGAACTCCGGAAGTAATATTATCAGAGACAGACTGATGACCATTAACCACAACCCTTTGTGATCGGTTTTCGAGGTACGACACAAACCAATGCAATAGATCTCCGCGTATTCCATTGTAAGCAATTTTACTCAGGAGAATTTCATGATCAAACTTGTCAAAAGCCTTTTTGAAATCAGTGTACACTGCATCTATTTGCAACCGCCCATCCACACTTTCAAAAAGGTAATTAGCAAATATTAGCAGGTTAGATGTTGTAGATCGGCGCCTAACAAACCCATGTTGTTCAGGAATTCTAATATTATGAAAAAGAGGGTAAATCTCGTTGTGAACAAGTCTCTCAAAAGCTTTGACAAGGTCGACAGGATCGAGATGGGTCTATATTGTTCGACGTCATGCTTTGAGCCACCCTTATGCACGGGGGTAATGTTAGCTCGCTTCCACACCACTGGGGACACACCTTCATGCAGACATCTATTAAAAAGGATATAGATCGGCTCACAAATATTATTAGCCGTAGCCTTAAAAAAGGCCGCCGGAAGACCGTCCGGTCCTGCCCCCTTAGAGGGGTCCAACCGTTTCAACTCGCTGAGTATTTTTAATTTATCGATGTGCAAATTATTAACTAAGCTACCATTCTCTGCGTACTCCTGCGCCGGACCCCACGTAGAGAGCGTAGGTGATACGGGCTCAAATACTGACAAGAAAAAATCTGAAAACATATTGCAGAGAACGTCAGGATCACTTGATTTAAAATTCTGGTACTGCATCATGGACGGAATGCCTGACTTACTTTTACGGTTAGAAATATAGGACCAAAAATGCTTTATGTTACTAGAGAGACTATCTTCAACCGAGCTAATATAATTGGAATAACAGGTTTTACACATGTGTTTGAAGATAGACCTACATTTGGAGAAGTTATTATAGTCTTTGTCGTTGCTGTATTTTTTCCACTTTATCCAAAAACGTTGCTTCTTTTTAAATATTTTAACTAATTGTGGCGTAAACCAGATTGGGAAGTCAAGAGATCTACGTAGTCCTTGCAGGGGGGACTAGTGGGCTAATTATATGACTCAATAAACTATAGAAAGCATCCACGGCCTCTTCCGATGATAGATTTTCGAACAGCGCGGACTAATTGACCTCGTCCATGTGCTTGTTGATGAGATCGTAATTAGCTTTACGGAAATTATATTTATTCATCGATTTTCTCTTCATCAATTGTGTAGAAAGGCTAACAGGTGCGGCTATGAGAAAAGGGGGGTGATGGGGGTCGACTGGTAACAACGGATCTTTAAGGTGGCCAGTAGTACAGCAAGTGTTCGAGATAAACAAATCCAAGGTCTTTCCTCCATTATTAGGCGTGGTGTTATATTGGTGAGCATTTAGCGAAGACATGAGATGTGTCAGTTCCAAGCAAATAGAGTGTGAACAAACACATGCCACACAGGCCTCATGCCCCGCCGCTATCGTGCTCCACGTGACATTAGGAAGATTATAATCACCGACGATGTAAAAATTCATGACGTTAGGTGCATTTAAAGTGTCCTGTAGAAAATCTAAATGAGATGTATAGACATCAGAGCTAGTCCCCGGCGGGATGTACACTGCGCTGATGATATGTATGTTATGTTTATCGTTTTTGCAAGGCAGGGCAGGGCAACTATGAGCTGCTCAATATATGCCGAGGGCTTACAATGAGGGCTATTGAGAATATCAAGTGAGGCCGATTAAAGTTCACGCAGTATTGCAATGAGCACTCCACCCCCATCTCGCTTCCCCGCAGCGTCACGATCCCGATCACAGCGGAACACAACGTAACGAGGGTCAATAAACTCACTATTCGCTATTTCTGGTATCAGCCAAGTCTCTGTCAATATTATGATGTCATATGAAGATGCCAAGATATTCACGTGTAACGAGTGTAGCTTAGTTCTAATCCCCCGACAGCTTTGGTAGTAAATTAACAAATTATCAGTGCTATCCATTATCAGAGTATATAGCAACAAATGTATATAGATCTCGCGTTCTTTTGTAAAACCTGATACATTGTGGAATCCAATGAATTCTAACAGTACATTTATAGCTAGTGATATAAATTAAAAAGATAATATTAAAACTTGTATATAATGTTGTCTTAAATAGTATTATACACGATTAATTTTAAATCGTTCTGGAGCCGAAACACAGTGACTCCAGTCGCTTAATAGGTACTATTAGCATTGTTATTGTTTTTTTAAGACATCTAATATAGAAGTTAGAAATTTATCACTTTTATTCTGTCATTCGAGTAAAATCTTAGTAGCGCTTCCACTATTTCATTCATAAACGCAAGATCGTACGCGATCCGCTCGGTGATGACGTAGCGCGGCATAGCTGTGCGTGTGCGAGTCCGGCTGCAAGTAAGTACCTGCAAGTAGGTATTTCATTTCTGGTACGATAGGTTGGTGTAAGTTCATTCAACTCGTTATCTCTCGTTTGTATCGGAAGCACGGCACGGTGTTTACCACTATCACATCTCGTAAACGAGAGAAACTAATTGAAATTTCATTCACCACTCTCGCATCACGAAATCACTAGTACTCGTACCTTTTCAACTAGATACGACGAGTACGCTTGGGAGTTGTATTTAAGGCCTTGAATCGAGTGTCGACCAATCGAGCTAATAGGTACTTAATAAGCATACCTACCTACCATATTTATGATAAATAAAAAGAATACTGCCTAAACCAATTTTTATGCGACAATGCTTGCTTGCGGCCGCGGCGCGGCGGCTTCTACAAAGGCAGGCAATGTAAACAGAAAAAATGAATCGTTTTATCTGTCCAATAGAGTTCATTATAAGACGGTGGTGCCTTTTCTATGAAAATATTGGACCGAATTAAGACCTTATTTTAATACACTTAACCGCGGAATTCGGTTGTGCATCATTTTGAAGTCCGGTCGGACACTTCTCAGAATAATTTTAGTAAACTGCGTACCTACCTACTTACCTTGTACCTAGTTTGATGAAATTTCTATTTGTTACCGTTTACGGTTAAGAAATAAAGTCTGAATTCGCTTTTCGTATTTTTATTTGTGTACCTATTTATCTATTGCGTAAGTGTTTATATGCTGTCTGATCAATGAATGGATTTTTCAATGGGTACCGTTCGCAAGTGTTGCCGTTCGTCGATACGTTTTACACACATATGCATTGATCGCAGGTACTTCGAGTTCTCATTATTTCACAAAAAAAAACAATAAATTAGATTTTTCGTGTTTTTTTTAAATTGTAATTTATTGAAAATAATAGTCCCAATCGTTTCAAGTTCGATGATCGAGTTTATGGCTTTTCGTTCCAGAACGAGCTAAAATTAACCGTGTATAAGTTCGATTAAAATTTAAAATTGTATATAATTTTGATTTACATTTCATAATAAGTGGATTTGATTTTATAAAAATTGTATATAAAATAGATTTTAGTGCTTTAGTAAGAATATTTAGGTTGATTAAAATAGTATTAAGTTTCATGGCATGCATAATTTTGTAAAAATAGGGAACGAAACAGAATAAAACATAAAAAATACAACAGTAAAAACTGTACAGAATATATTGAGACCTATGTGAGTTAGACATTTATTCAAAAGATTTGGATCGAATTTTATCGAGGTCTCTCCGCGTATAGCAAACGAGGCTTCACCTTCACGCTCTCGGATAAGTATTGTGGCATTTCTAATCCACACATATTTGTAGTGGTGGCTTTTGGCAACAATCCGGGCTTTACGAAATAACTGCTTCTTCTTCAGGATTAAATGCTCATTAAGGTAAATAGAAGATGACGTTCCAGTTATGCCAATTTGTTCTGTCTTGAGAGATGATGCCTTACGGAAGGCACTAAGCAGGTTACCCCTGTGTATACACGACGTGAATCTGACGATGACATTTTTTGGTCTGGTGCTTTGTTGGTGTGCATGAGGCACTCTATGAACGGCGACGATGTTCTGTAGTGTCACTGGGGATTTAAGTGCAAGACCAATTACTTCAATGAGGGCCGGTAGGTTTTCGTTGCGCCTTACGTTCCTATTTCAACATTGCATTGACGAGCCTGTTGTTCCAAGGTATCAATTTTGGTCTCAAGAGCATTGACTATGAGTTCCACATCAGCAGACTTAGCTCCATTTAGTTCGCTAGTACGCTTCTCAAGGATGTCATAATGCTGTGGCAAATCCTGAGTAGTTGCTTGGAGGCTTGCAACATCATTGCGCAGATCATGTACATTTTGCTTCAAAAGGGACTGCTCTGTACGCAGCGAATTTATATCCTTTTGCATATTAGCCATAGTTTTTTTTTTTTTTTTTTTTTTTTTTTTTTTTTTTTTTTTTTTTTCATCTATCATTACAGGGTAACCTATTGCGATAGCGTACTTATCTAAGTCTTATCCTAAAATATTATTAACTTATAATTATAAGTACATTTTGTAAGTTATTACAAATAATGCATTCTTTGTGAACTCACTCAGAGAACAACAGAATAGGTCCGAGTCATTAGCTATGAGGTTGAGAGTGAGAACTGCACGCGTCAGCGGCGCCTCACTTAACAGATTGGTCCGAGCACGCGGCTCCGCCAGCAGCCGTGGCTGCCGACGTCGCCACACGTACTTGTCCGGAACACACAAACCTATGTGCCCTAAAATGTCCGCATTATGTGCCTTCCCTCTAAGTACTTTGAATATGTACGAGATGAGTGCGAGATCCCTCCTGACACTCAGTTCGTTATATCCGACCATACCCAAAATAAATAAAGTTGGGTACATAAGCGGATAAAATGGGTATACACCATATAAGCGCAAGTATAAGTACCTCACGAACTTGTTTTGTACTCTCTCCAGCATGAGCCTATATTTAGATTCATGTGGATCCCAAATGACTGCGTTACATTCTAATTGACTTCTAACTAATGCATTATATAGGGCGATAACCGCTTTAATGTTATTAAAACCACGCACCATACGGAGCATGAAACCTAAATTACGGTAGGCTTTTCTGCAGCAGCTTGTGATATGATCTCGAAACGTTAGCCCAGTGTTGAATTTCACCCCTAAGTCCCTAACTTCCGTAGCCCTAGCGATTGGCAACCCGTCTATATTGTAGGTATACAGAAAAGGAGTACGCGCGCGAGAGAAAGTGATTGTTACGCACTTAGAGATGTTGAACTGCAAGAGGTTATCCTTGCTCCAGGTCACCACTCGGTCTATGTCTCTTTGAAGCCTGGCACAGTCCTCTAAATTACTTATCTCCAGCGACAGTTTGAGGTCATCAGCAAACAGTAAACATTTGGCTTCTTTAACAACTTCTGGCAAGTCATTAATCATAATAATGAATTGCAAAGGCCCAAGGTTACTGCCCTGACTTACCCCAGACCTGGTAAAATATGGCTCTGACTTGTGTCCCGCATACTCTACGTACTGTTGCCTACCGCTCAAGTAAATTGCAAAAAACCTTAGTAGATGTGGAGTGAAACCAACGGCCGCTAACTTTTTGAGCAAAACATCATTATTTACTAGATCGAAAGCTTTTTTAAAATCGAAGTAAGGGGCATCAGCTTGTCCCCCACTGTCCACTGTTGGCACAAGATGAGCCATGTAGCTGAGGAGATTGCTAGTAGTGCTTCTTGCTGGTCGAAAACCGTGTTGGACGTCTGAAAGCTGGCCACTGACCTGTTGAAATATGCTCTTATGAATAGCCGCTTCAAAAACCTTTGCCGGAGTCGATAGCACTGCGATAGGCCTGTAGCCATCCACTGTCATCCCTGACCCTCCTTTTGGCACCGGAACGACGCGGGTAATCTTCCACTCCTCCGGAAAAATTGCTCCATCCAGACATTTATTATAAATGTATTGCAGCGGTTTGGCTAGCACCGACCGACAATCCTTAAAGATGTAAGAAAGAAAGAAAGAAAGAAAGAAAGAAAAAGTATTTATTGTGACTCGCACAGGAAAAAAACAAAAACAATAAAAAACAAAGTAACAGTAACATAAAAAGAAGGAAGTCCTGTACGAGGCCAAAAGGCTCTATGTAAGGTGGAATGCCGTCCGGCCCAGAAGACTTTTTCGATTTAAGCTGTTGAAGCGCGCAACTTACGTCCGACAGTTCTAAGTGATCAAGATGTACCCGCGCCGCTCCGTTCTGCCCGCCCGCTTCCGTCATAGCCACACTTACATCCAACTCGGCCTGCTCTGTACTATACACCGAATAGAAGTACTCAGCAAACTCTTGAGCACACCGTTCGTCAGTCAACGCCTCGCCATTCTTTAAAATCTTTTGCTGATTTCTACTACCTCTTCTAGATTTTGCATAATTCCAAAACGACTTTGGGTCTTCCAGCATTTGATTTTCAACACGGTGCTCATACTGTTCCCTAGCGCCTAAAATCAAATTTTTAACTACGGTTCTACACTGAGCAAACGCTTCGTAATCAGTCCTCAACCCACTTGTTTTGTACTGTTTATGTAGTACAGCCTTTAATTTTATGTTGCGAATTATTTTAACAGTGTACCACTCAGGATAAATATACCTTGAGCTTACACGACTTCGCTTTTTCTTTGGAACGCAGTCATCAAAAATTGACTTAATAATATTGTAGAAATAATTCAAACTCATTTGCAAATCTAACTCATACATCGGAGACCAATCAACGGCCGCAATTGATGCGTACAAAACGAAAAAATCGGCTTTATTGTAATTCCAGCCTACAGGTTCATGCGTATCCGCAGTCAGTGCTGCTGAGCTCGCGCACAGGTACTGGCGCACGCGCAGATTCACCGACACATCGAGCGGCGGGTGATACGGGTCCACCGGCACGAGCGGCGCCTCCGCGGCGCGCACCCCCACACTCCCTTCCTCCGCGAATGTACTCAACACTAGATCTAATTGTCGACCATTACAATTGTCTACTTTGTTACTCTGAGTAAATCCACAATAAGCTTGAAAACATTGAAAATAATTGAGAATGTTTATAGGACAAGAATGCAAGTTGAAGTCACCTATTACTATCGTATCGTTATAACATTTACACAACTGTTCAATAATCCGAAATAATAGCATGTATTCATTTTCGTTACTGTTAGGTGGGATATAAACAACACATAACAGAAACAATAATCTATTACGTCGGTACACTGATGCACAAACCAGTTCAAACATCTGATTATCGATGTTGACGTCACCAGGTAGGGACACTCGTCGTAGCTCAAAACGCGGAGTGGCCACGAGACACGCGCCTCCGTGTTTACGCCCATCTGCTCGGTCACATCGTATAATGGAGTATCCAGGTGGAATTAATTCTGCGTCATGAACAGATTCATTGCAGCCTGTTTCCGTTATGGCAAATAGGTTTGCGCTTGAAGACAAAACTCCTATATAAAAATCCTCTAATTTTGTGCGGAGACCCCTTACATTTTGGTACACTATGTCCACCGATTTACTCCGGGGGTTTTGGTTTATTGATTTGTCTCCGAAACCACACCCATTCTCAAAACTCAATATTTACTGCCCAACTTTCTGGTTGACACAATAGTTCATATTTGCTTTCCGGGACTCCTATAATGAAGGACGCATAATCTCTTTCCGTCTTATGTTTTATTTTCTCTATTTTAATCGGTATTGCCTCTCCATATAGCTTCTTCACGTGTTTTTCTAAATTTTCCACAGTCGTTTCTTTCTGCAGACGTCATACATGCAAATATTTCTTTCTCTCGGTTCCCTGAATTTCAGTTGAACCCGTGCTTCCTCCTTTTTTCACATCGCTTTTCGGATATCTGTTTTTTTTTATTATTTACTAATGTCCATTTTTCATCTTTTTCTAACTGACAATAACTGACTTATTTAAGCTCCTCTCACGAATTTTTTCTTGAGTAGTTGTTGATGATGTCGCGAATTTGAGTCAGATCTTTATTCATCTCACTCCGCCAGTTGCTGAGAGTTTTGTTTAACTCACTTGAGAATCTTTCAAACTCTGAGCTAGAGATGGTTTGAACAGGTTTATCCGTACCTTGGCTGGGATCATTGTATGTACGAGCAGGACTGCGTTCCCCTAAGGTGTCACACGACATGTCCATGGAGTTATCCACGATCGCAGGTTCCATGTAGCTCCGTACAGGCGTATTAACATTCGACCTATGACGCCTGGTTACATTTTTGCATGACGGGCACCTCCATGAAGCCATAAATTCATTGGCAGTAATTCATCCGTGACATTGAGACACTCGTGATATTTTCCTTCACATGCACAGCACAGAAGGAAGTTATCATGGGCAGTAGTCGGTTCGCCTGGGCAATAATGCATTTTAAATTTGATGTAAATAAAGTTTGAGTAAAGGACAGCGCTACCTAGTTTTCTTCGTTGAAAGTATTTAGTACACGGCAGTAGTGTGATGATCGTAGTAATGTGTCAATTCTATGGTTCGAACACGATGGGACAAGACGTAGTAGTACAAAGACAAATCAACAGATGGCGCCAGGATCGATAAATGACTTGCGAATTTGATATAACGGCAACTTAGTCAAGATGGTAAACAAAACTACACAAATGCTGTAGGGAGACTGTAGAAGCTCAGTATTTAAATGATTAACTAACCGGAGACAGTTAATTAAGTTTGCGGTCCGGTTTCTTAGTTTTTTTGAACAAATACTACGCTCATCATACGAGCCACAGAAAACAGCACTTTATTAGTTTAGTCACAGCACTGACTTCTTGTAGCACTAGAGAACAGTATTATTCAGTCTTCCAGTAATTACAGTCACCAATTATTCACTTTCACTATTTCTTTTATTTATTAAATACGGAGCAGCGCTTTAAGTGATTATCTTTCGCAAAGGTAAAGATAATCTTATCTTTACTTTAGAATCTTATATCTTTATCTGATAAAATGTGTGACTCAAGCCATGTCACAGAAGGCCGTGCTCGCCCCGCTGTATTGGCACTCGCTTTCGATTGACAGACTCGTACGGACAGAAAAATTAACTGTTTTATCAAATTGGCACACTACGTCAGTTAGCCTTTGCGTACAAATAGCCTTTTCATACAAATTTAAACAAGGACAGTTTTGATTTGAATATACGGACAGTTTAATTAAGCTGGTAGTAAATTTGTTAAACATTATTAAAGAATTAATTTCCCTAACTTTATTACGTTTGTCTTTCGTATAAATGCAATTGTCTATACGTGAGAATCTATAATTAGTTGTCGATTTCAACAACACTACCCCGCTAAATTTATCTTTAGTTTTAGATTTTCCATTTTAATAACAATATATTGTTATGGGTAGTAAAAAACAGTTTCATAACAGATTAATTTTATGTTGTGGTTGTGTCCCGCGAATTTGTAAATATTTTGCCAGAGACAATACCACACGTCACTTTCATAGAGCATCCATGCAATCTTATGAGTACACTGAGAAGATCGTTATCTGGCTACTTTTATCTTGTTTAGATTGTTCAGTACACAAGACATTCATCTCGCAGCGGTACACTACACGTTCTTTAGCATTAATTAAATAAATATTACTGAGCTCTGCAAATGTTTACAAACTATCAATGCTTATCGTGATCTCGACACAGCGCAGTGTCATGAAAAGTTCGGAAACAAAAGGAGGACACACCGGCCCTGTGTTACAGGATTAAGCCCGTAGGTTAACACTAGTTTCCAAAACCCAAACGTTTCATAATACTTACTTAGGTGCTGTAAAATGAGGTTCAGCTTTTCTGCATAAGTGGACAAAATAATTTTTTGTTATTTCTGTATGAATGGCCTAAAGAAAAACCCAACCTATCCGAGGCGGCTTGCTACAATTTTCGAGCTTGCTGCATCCGCACTTAGATTCTATATTCTCTTGATTCTTTAACTTTTCTGCATAAGTCGACATAGTAAAACCTATTTCTGTATGAACGGTCAAAAGAAAATGCAACGAATCTGATATTGTACAAAATTTTTCGAGTAGACAGTTAACATTTTCACAGATTGTGTACTTCTATTGCCGCTATAACAAAAAAAAAATATCTGATTAAAGGGGATCCCATACAATAAACCTTTATATTTGAAAAAAAACAAATCTTTCCCTGGCATGTGAGGTGTAGCAATTTTTTTTTATTTTCATCTTCAAAAATGAAGAAATAGGCCGTAAAAGTTGCCAATGTTAGACCATTTTTGTACGAGGAGAAACGTGTTTTTTTCGGCGTTTTTTTGCTAAATATTGTACGGTGGTACGGAACCCTTCGTGTGCGAGTCCAACTCGCACTTTGCCGGGTTTTTTTAAACTTATTTTTAGTGTATAATTTTATCAGTAGGTAGTCAGAAACGTAGGAGTGCTATAAATAATGGTAAGCACGAGACACAGTGACGAAACTACTTAAATATTTGTCTATGAGCCTCGCTGTGGTACATACGCACCTAAGAATATAGTATCGTCTCTATGTACATTAACTACGGTACATAAATATGAATTACCTACGACGAGTGCCTTCAGGCAGTTGTGAACGTGAGGTGCTTTCCTCTTACGCTTATATTGCAGTCAGTTTATCAATGATTTATTTAGAAATGTATTAAAGAACACGACGTGAGTGCCACCATTACTGCTAGGTACGTACACGTTTATGATAGATCAGATTGGTCTTGTTTAGACGAATGACGTTCCTGTTATCTTAGGTAGGTCATACATAACGTGAGCGTCCCGTTTGGAACAGGACCGTCCCTTTTTCGGTTCTTCGTCCCGCTGTCCCTTTTATTAATATATTAATATATAAATAAAAAAGTGTTATTCTTTTTCTTTGAGAACCTATGGTAGTTTGGTATTCTCAAAATTGAGTTTCTTGTATGAATCGGCCCTACTAATTGAGATAAATAAACAAATATTCCATTAACACCCAAATAACCGCATAGCTGATAGGCTACGGTTGCTGGTAACAACCGCTCCTGATGGACCGGCTGCCGCGGCGGCGCACAGTGGGCTGAAAATCGACTCTCATAGACATATAATACTTTTTTCCCAAATGTCCATTTTTATGACTTGAAAATGTTTTGGGAGACTAAATACATACCTAAAAATATCAACATTTTGGAATAGCATTGCAAACAACGCAAGCAGATTTTTTTCATAAAAAATTACTATGGAGCTGGCAGGAAACGTCGTATATCTCCGCCATCGGTTAATTGGCCCTAATTCTCTTGCAGGTGATTAAACCTTGAATTATTTAGAATTTTTTGACATACTTTCCGAACCGGCCAATGCTGTGATACGTTTTTTTTTAATCGCTTTCGATTTAATATTTTCAAAAAATATTTATTATCAAATGTTTAACATAATTTAAGCTTAAAATCTAAAAGGACTTCTTAAACGATGAACCCGGCCACTACTTTGTATAAACACGCCACATGAACATAAAAAAATAAGTTTCAAAGACCTAATTATGTAACGATCTTAAAAATATTACTTAAACTCATAAAATAATGACGATAACGTCATTATTTTATGAGTTTAAGTAATATTGTTATTCATATCTATCCTTTGAGTTAGCTAATGAGGGTAGTGAAAAAATTAGTTTACTGATCACATTATCATCACTAAGACTGTGACTAAATTGGAAAATGCCTAAGAACACCTTGTGAATGCGGATGCGTCTTTTTTGAATACGTATAGAGACCCAAACCTTTTGGTGGACGCGATGGTAGCTATGATAAGGTCATCGCTCCTCCAAAATACTAAGAGTGTCTCGCTCTCCAGCTCTAGGCGTACTCCGAAGCCCTGGATAACCATGGGAGCCCTAAGATGTATTAGGAATAGAAATAAATTGCAGCTCCAGTCAAGGAGAGACCCTTATAATGTTATCTGGATTATAACATAAGCGTTATCGTACTTTTTGCACTAATCTTATTAAAGAACTCAAAAAGCAATATTATAAGAACCAAATTTTAATGTCTGCGAAAAATCCTAAGAAAGTTTTGGAGTAAGATAAACGAAATAACCCATTATAAAAAACCTAAGACATCTAGTGTAAACTTACTTCAAATCAGCCTACTTCATGCGGCGTGATTTGAAGTATGTTTACACTAGATGTGTAAACCTACTTCAAATCACGCCGCATCCTCTCGACTCGTTAAACCGTGTAAACCACTTCTTTGTTACTATCGGGAAAACACTGGCGGAAGAAATCTTGACTCTAACTGGGGAAGAGTACAGACCTGCTTCTAGCACTTTAAATACACCAACTCAAGCCAACTCATTTGTGCTATTGGAGACTGATCCGGCGGAACTTTACGGTACACTCATGGCACTCGACTCAGCAAGTGCTTCGGGTTGGGATGGTATATCTGTGAGTTTCCTTAAGTTGTCTCGAGACTTTGTAGTTCCTCTCATTTGTAACCTAACCAACCTGTGTTTTGAAACGGGTATACTCGTATTTTGTGATGCGTTGAAGCGATCTATCATCACGCCTGTGCACAAGGGTGGGGACAAGAACGATGTAAACAATTACCGACCGATTTCCGTCTTACCGTCCCTTTAAAAAATAATAGAAAAAATATTAAATAAAAGCAAACCGGCTGGCAAGGAAACCTTTACATCCCTTTTCTTTTTTTTCTTTTTTTGTGGATGGGAAATCATCCAATGACTTCTCCCGCTCTGGGCAGAGCGAGAGGGTGTGTCAGACTTTTACTGACTAAAACCCACCCGTGTTCCTTCCGTTGCCTGTGTGCCGGGGTTGCGATATCCCTTTCGGACAAACCCGCAACCCCAGCAGGCATTGGTCTTTCAACCCCGTCGGTTAGTGCTGACATCTCTTTGAGGCGCGCGTGGAACACAACGCGCCGTCGACACGGGCCTGGTCCTTATCGGACGGCGAGCTGCCCATTGCTCACCGTCCGCAAGCCCGCGCCTACGGTGGCCGGAAGTCGGCTCTCGAATCCCGACGCCCGGGGCGTCTCCTGCGGCGTCTAGGGCCGCGAGGGCGTGCAGCTTGCATATCCCTCGCGCGCTCCGTCTCCTCCTTCGCGAACATAACTGCTTCGCAGAAGGAGGTGACGGCCTCCCATGCACTCTCGCTCCGAACCATGGCCTGAACCAGGGCCGGACGCGAGAGATCGCCGCCGCCGATCGCCTCCGTGAGGACACGGCGGTGCTCCGCCCAAGCCGGGCAGACCTCCACCGTATGCTCCACCGTGTCCTCCGGGCGATCCACACAGTGGTGACACCCGGGCGTTTCCTCCCACGTTACGCGGAACAGGAACCTCCCGAAACAACCGTGTCCGGTGAGGACCTGCGTCAGGCGGAAGGTGAGGACGCCATGGCGCCTCTCAAGCCACTCCTCAAAGAGGGGACTTATCGCCGCAATTGTGGCGTGCCCAAAAATCTACGACATGTGATGCCTCAAAAGACGCTCAACAGCATTATTTACATAGCACTCGCGCAGTCAGTAATCACATACTGCATACCTGTTTAGGGTGGGGCTACAAGAACTAAGTTTCTGGAGTTAGAAAGAGCCCAAAGGTCACTTTTAAAAGTTATGTATTTAAAGCCATATAGATATCCCACAATTGATCTAACAGAATTTGTGGCCTACTATCGGTCAGGAAACTATACCTTTTAAACATCATTCTATTTTTGCATAAATACCTTCCAGTTAACCACGAGAGACAGGCTAGGAGAAGAAATGATATTGTGGATTACTCTCCGAGGGTACGCACGGCTTTTGCGAGGCGTCAGTATGTTTGTCAATCAGCTTACATTTACAATAAAGTTAACTCAAAAATACAGTTCCACCACGAGGTCTCGCATCAATGCAAAAAAGTTATAACCGATTGGCTAAATACTCTAACTTATGAGGAGGCAGAGCAACTTTTGGTCCGAATTATATAATATACTTGGATTCTTTACCGTATTGTAACACCTTGTGTTTACCTAATGTTATCTTCAACTTCGATTATAATGGCACAATCAGAAAACATGTAAACTCAAACATACACACACACACACAAAAACCCACATTTACACAGTTTTATTTCACACATGCACATACAATTACACACTACACAGGGCTAATTTGTTAAGTATTTTTCTAGGTCATTGTCTCTTTTTGTTCTGTTTAAATTAGAACTTTAATTTTATCTTTCTAAATATTTGTTTTGTTTTATATAGTCTCAATTTTGTCTTAAATCCTGGGAAGGAGCGAATCAACCCCAACATAAGTATTACTAATAACTTACTGGGGCTGTTTCATTTAAAATTCCGAAAATGTAATCGTTTGAGACCAAATAAAATATTTATTATTATTATTTTAAATGTCTTTGACATATCTCGGGACCCTAGGGTCCCGGACCTTTGGAAGGCGTACGAGGGGCCGAAGCCGACTCGCAAAGGCCCCTTAGACATTTTTATGTATTGAGGCACCAACCGACGATTATCCCTGTGTGCACTACGCAAGTGCACCCAAGGATAACCCCAGGTTGGTGCAGGACTATTGCAGAACATGGAAACAAAATAAATTGGGCTATGGGTTTGGGTGGCTAAAGTTTAGTGGTGACCTGGAACTATAGAAGGACTATGGCCCCTGCCCGATCAATGTTTTTTATGTACACGGAAAAATGGCAGGGGGTGACTTGCACACTCAATAATGGGCCCCCGAAAACTGTCGCTAGCACATAGTGACGTAGCAACAAGGGGGCAACATGTCCTGAGGTGCTTGAGGAGTGGAGAGGTATTCCACGGCTTTCAGAACAATCCCAGAGCCCGGAAAATGGTCAAGATCCTTACGAGCACTTACTGGAATACTTCCTTCCTCCGAGCACGTTTGCTCTTGCGAATCTCCACTCAAGCCGGCCAATTAAGGCAAGAATGAGGTGGGAGCTCTGTTCCTCGTCAGTGTTCACTCCAGCCGGCCAATAAAGGCAAGCCAGAGATGAGGAACAAGATTTCTCCCGGGAGATAGGGTCCGTGGGGTCGCTACTGCCCAACAGCTCGCCACATGCTGCCCTGCGGGTTTTTGTATCTCTCTTGGTCTGGCTCCTCATCCTAGACCTGTTCCGGCAAAGTAAACTATCCCGGTACAGACCCAGAGTTAGGAGCGCGCAAGCCCCACCACGACGTCAACGTAGAGATACGGCGGTGGGGTTATTATTATTATTATTACATTAATTTAATTTCTAAGTACACAGTGGGAAAGGCTAGAGGTAATTATAATGTATTAATTTATATATTTAAATCAGCAATTCTAATTAAAAATTTATTTACAAACAGGCAAAAAAAAGTAAACTAAAGCGACAATTTTCAATGTTACGAAAAAATTACTTTACGAATACAAAAGATAAACCTAATACATAATTATAAATATTAATAAAAAAAAAGGTAAAAAAAGAACTAACTAAAACTATTCACGAGTCACTGTCATCTGAATCTAACTCAAAGTCGGAGTCTAACTGAGAAACATTCCTAAACTCGAATTCAGGTTCTTGAAGTTTTAACAGTGCCAGCGTTTCCTCAAAGAAAATTTTCTTTTTTTTTGCGTCCAAAATGGCTCTTTTTAATGAAACAAGTGGATCTGACGAAAGAAGAAGGAAATTAAAAATATCCTCATTAGGACTCACTCTAGTCTTCTTACGGGAGTGGTGTACCCTGAATCTTCTAAAATACTTGTTCCGGGCTTCCAATGCCTCTTCCGAAAGACTCCCAATTGGGACAATTGCGTTGCAAGCAATGATATCAGCTCCATGAAGAAGAACTTTGTGGAGTGTTGCATATAGTACCAGTTATATAGTTCTACGTATCTCTCAGCAGTCTTCTACGCATAGTCTTTGAATTTTTCGATGTTTACATGTTCTCCTGACGTTATTGTTTGTAAAATTACAACAAATCTTCAGATTCGTTTCTTATCTAATCCTGTGATAGCAGCGGTTTATTCTGGAAATTCAAAGAATCTACTGGCCGTTTTGCCATCGTTGGTAGTTCCATGACCATGCTTCACCATGTCAATTAGCAGACCGAGTTCTGTTTTGAAGCGATCTTGAATTAATTTCTTCCTTGCGTCCTTTACATCTTGGTCAGCTTTGCCTTTAACAGCCCACTTTTTTATGCCCAATCTGTAGGATATGTGTAAAAGGCATTCCATCATATTAATACGCGCATGAAGTGAAGAAATCCCAAACTCCATCATGTCAGCCGATGTTACCAGTTTTGACACTGCTTTCAAATTGTTTAGCTCAGACGGTTTCGCTAGGCATATGTAGCAAGACACGTTTGATCTAGCTGAAAGGTATGTACTCGTACATATCTTAGCATCGATCATCGTCATCAAGGACTTGTGGCTAATTGTATTGCTGTTGCATTTAGTTGGGCGGAGAGCAGATACTCCATCCTTCATTATCTGTTCTTCTGCCTTCACGACTGCTTCACTTTCTTTAATAAAAGTAAACTGCACCGGAGGACAAAACAATGCAGAGCAAGGTTTCGGGTTTTGCCAAACTGTATTTTCTTCACATGTCAGTTTTAATGGCACCAATGATGTCATAAAAATACTGGAGTCTTGAATAGAATCCAATGTTAGCACTAAAATTAGTAAATTTGTTTATGCATTAAAAAATGTAACTAATATAAAAACCGCTGTAATGTTATACCACGCGTACGTCGAATCGTTGTTACGTTACGGACTAATAATGTGGGGTAACAGCACTGACTTCCAAAGAGCATTCATCGCTCAAAAAAAGTGCATGAGAGCAATTTGTGGACTTAAGCCTGACGACTCATGTCGACCAAAATTTAAAAAACTTGGTTTGTTACCGTTACCGTCGCTTTACATTTACGAAATATGCGTGTTTGTCATGAAAAATAAGTATCTATTTAAGACTGCAAATGATGTCAATCCTCGGAACCGACGAGATCCTTATAAACTAGTGTTAAATGATTTGCCTAGACTGTCTAAATACAATAGTAACTGCTTGGCAATGTGTGTGTGCATTTATAATAAAATGCCAAGGCATTTCAAAGCTTTAAATACAAAATTATTTAAAATTAAATTTCATAAGTGGTTGCTCGAGTGTAGTTTTTATAGTTTAAAAGAATTTATAGATAAAAAATGTTGATGATTTTTTATGTTTTATTTTAACGATTGTTGTTGCTTAACTTGTCTTTAAAATTTTGCATGCTATGTTTTATCCTAGCTAAACAAGCTTGTGCCTCAATTTGTATTTAACACCCGTGTATACCATGTTTAACGCAAATAAATATTCTATTCTATTCAATTTTTGTTTATATTTACTCTGGCTAGATGCTCCATCAAAACCCCATTTAGAAATTAAAATCAGTTCTTTTTGCTTTAAATCTTCTGGTAAAGATTTAAATATTCTATTCACTGTTAGGTCCAAGAGAGTTTGCAGAGAAATTCTGGCTGAGCTATCTGTAACCGTGATGGAATTTTCAGGTTCTTGTGGATAATACTCTTTTTTGCTTTTTGCACTCTGTAGTAGGATGCATATAAGTCTCTAATACCTTCTCGAATTGCTGATTCTCTCAAAGTTATATATTGCCATTTTGATAATTTAAGAGATAGTATTAGTCCAAGCGACTTTAGGGGTGTAAAGGTTTGGCTTGAGAGGCGCCATGGCGTCCTCACCTTCCGCCTGACGCAGGTCCTCACCGGACACGGTTGTTTCGGGAGGTTCCTGTTCCGCGTAAGGCGGGAGGAAACGCCCGGGTGTCACTACTGTGTGGATCGCCCGGAGGACACGGTGGAGCACACGGTGGAGGTCTGCCCGACTTGGGCGGAGCACCGCCGTGTCCTCACGGAGGCGATCGGCGGCGGCGATCTCTCGCGTCCGGCCCTGGTTCAGGCCATGATTCGGAGCGAGAGTGCATGGGAGGCCGTTACTTCCTTCTGCGAAGCAGTTATGTTCGCGAAGGAGGAGGCGGAGCGCGCGAGGGAGATGCAAGCTGCACGCCCTCGCGGCCCTAGTCGGCCGCAGGAGACGCCCCGGGCGTCGGGAGTCGAGAGCCGACTTCCGGCCGCCGTGGGCGTGGGCTTGCGGACGGTGAGCAATAGGCAGCTCGCCGTCCGATAAGGACCAGGCCCGTGTCGACGGCGCGTTGTGTTCCACGCGCGCCTCAAAGAGATGTCAGCACCAACCGACGGGGTCGAAAGACCAATGCCTGCTGGGGTTGCGGGTTTGTCCGAAAGGGATATCGCAACCCCGGCACACAGGCAACGGAAGGAACACGGGTGGGTTTTAGTCAGTAAAAGTCTGACACACCCTCTCGCTCTGCCCAGAGCGGGAGAAGTCATTGGATGATTTCCCATCCACAAAAAAAGAAAAAAAAGAAAAGGGATGTAAAGGTTTCCTTGCCAGCCGGTTTTTTGGTCAAGTCTTGGAATCTATTAACTGTTTCTGGATTTTTCATTAAGTATTGAATCACACAAGCAATATTATCTCGTCCATCTTCCTTCAACTTGGTACAAACTGCATATACAAGTTCACTGCAATCACTGTTCAAATGATCACCACTCCGTCTCTTCCTTTGCTTCGTTCCCAACTCTTCAAAAGGTTTTCTAGGAAGTTTCCTTTTGGTCATAGTACCAACTGATGATGACGATGGCTCTTCTTCCCCATGAGCGATAGATGTCGAAGCTTCCTGAACATTTTCTTTGATGCAGCTAGGTCAGTCGACATTTTTCTCAAATCAGTTTCCATATTCCTTTCGGAATAACTCCATTTTTCGGCTTACAGAATGCCAACGTTTCTCTACTGCTCTCGTAAATTTCCGACAAAATTCTTTAAACGTCACACGATCTTCCTCAGATAAACTACGTCTCAATCGAGATAACACTGTCTCAAATAAAAACTGATAATCGTTTTTTTTTGGCTGAACCTTTTAAAATAACGAACATATCCAGATGTGTTACGATGCTTTCCATGGTTACGGTGGTGTGATGTTATTACGTTTTGTACTTTCAATGCGTAAAGCGAAATGAATTGATTTTATTTTGAGTTCTCCTATTTATTGCAACGATGTTAATTAGTGTGATCATTAAACTTATTTACTCACTACACTCGTTAGTTAACTCATAGAATAGATATGAATAACAATATTACTTTAAACTCATAAAATAATGACTATAATTAAGATCGTTACATAATTAGGTCTTTGAAACTTAATTTTTTATGTTCATGTGGCGTGTTTATACAAAGTAGTGGCCGGGTTCATCGTTTAATAGTCCGTGTAGATTTTAAGCTTAAATTAAGTTAAACATTTGATAAAAAATATTTTTTGAAAATATTATTTCGAGAGCGATAAAAAAAAAAGTATCACAGCATTGGCCGGTTCGGAAAGTATGTCGGAAATTTCAAAATAATTCAAGGTTTAATCACCTGCAAGGAAATTAGGGCCAATTCAACGATGGCGGAGATATACGACTTTTTCATGCCAGCTCCATAGTAATTTTTTATGACAATATTCTGTTTGCGTTGTTTGCAATGCTATTCCATAATGTTGATATTTTTAGGCATGTATTTAGTCTCCCAAAACATTTTCAAGTCATAAAAGTGAACATTTGGGAAAAAGTATTATATGTCTATGAAAGTCGATTTTCAGCCCACTGTGCGGCGACGGCCTGCTGATGTCAAATGTACTTCTTTTAGATGAGAGGACTGCAGGTATTACTGAAGGTTCACCATTTGTAATAAGAGGTATCGCTGTAGGTAGGTAATACATATTTTAATGATTCATAAAGTATTTTTTTTATTTTTATTTAAGTTCCATAAAATCACTGACAAGCGTTAATGACTTGAAAAACTGATGACAGAAACATCACGATAAGATGATCTCATTCAAAACAGACCCATATTGGTATATCTAGAAGGGTGCGAAAATTAGTGTGCATACGACGCGACGTTTGTCGAGTACGGGGCGTATTGGGCTTAGTGACGCTCCCCGCAACAACTCTAGCGCCGGCGCCGGCCTCGCGCTCAGCACTCGGGCCACTCGGCGCCACTCGTCTGTTCACGCAGCACAAGCATGGCCGCGCTCGAGGATGGCGCGAGTACACGCTACACTGACAACAGTAAGTCATTATTGCTACCATTTGTTACTTTCTGCTGACGATTTAGGCGTTTTAGATGACATCTAAATGAATGCTTAAAAATTGCGCACTGTTGAATCTTCAACACATGACTCAACGCCTAGAGTTGAAAATCCAACAGTGCTATAATATTTAGGCAAGTCTTGTTATTCCAGGCTATGGCACGTAAATCTTAATCGGAGAGGCAACCGGATGACTAGAGTGGTAATCTGCCTGTCGATTCTGTAAAAATATTAACGTGAAGCTTAGGCGAAGTGAGCGTGAAGTGAGCTGTCACTGCCACAGAATCGACCGACAGGATGCTAGGGATTAACACTATGGCAGCTCACTTCACGCTCACTTCACCTAAGTTTCACGGTGATATTTTTACAGAATCGAACGGCTGTTTCTTGAAGTGATAACTAACCCGCCGTAGAGTCCAAATGGACGGGGGTGGAGGCAATACATTTTTTTTTACATGGCCTTCGAAATTTATGCTCTAATTCTAAGCAAGGAATTAACCGAGCGAAGCAGGAGTGGGTCGCTATTACCTTTATACAATATTTACCTTCTAATATCATCATAGGAACTAATGCCATATTATTGTTTTGTTAAACGTAACTTTGGAAGCAATTAAGGTAAGTAAGTAAGTAGGTACCTACCTAAATCGATATTACTCCGGTGGCAGTCTTCACAGCCTAGCAATAATAATAGTCATTGCATAAAATTACCTTTTCATAGTACTAGACTACTTACCTAGTCAGATTTTACCGAAATTAATTTCTAAATTGCAGGATTACCCAATCGGTAAGATCTAATCAAAATATTTTTTTTGCATTCAACATGTGTTAGTGTCGAGGCGTTCTTATGCCTATACCTACCTAGGTTGAAAGATAATCTTCTGGTAGGTACAAAAGATAACATAAGAATCGCCTTTTTAGGTTATCAGTATCACTTATCAAAATAAATTAACACAATATAAACATATATGTCCTTAGATATTAAAACATAAGAAAATACACATAAAAAAACCGGCCAAGTGCGTGTCGGACCACGCACAATGAAGGGTTCCGTAGTTGGGATGAATTTATCCCAAGAACAAACTTAACATTGTAGTTGAAAAACATGTTCTCCCATACGGAATGTTTTTTCAAACCGCAAATTTAAGTTGGTTTATTATTACTCGTTATGAGGAGGAGTTTGTTGCGCCACTTCTTCTTCCCAGCTAACGCACTAGGAAGTGGTGAAGGGTGGGCGTTTTGGGGGACTGCCTTATGTAATTTTGACGTTCGAAAAGAAATGACATTTGAATTTTTTGAATTTTGTTAACCTGTACAGCCTACTTAGCTCTGATAGTTTTCTTTGTAATTTCGTTATATATACTACTGCAGTGATTTTTTTCACAAAGCCAAGTACTTACAAGCATTTAGCTGGCACGGGGGGAAATTTGACTCCAACAAAAAATGTCAGTTAAAAGCTTAATATTTCGCAAACGGATCCCTGAATCCAAAAAATACTTTTTCACAAACTCACAATATTTTTGAACGACCTTTCTAACAATACCCCACAATATGGGGTAGACGAGAAAAAAAGTAACATACCCACCCCATTACGTGTAGGGGAGGAAGCCTAAAAAACGATACCTCACAATATGGGGTAGATGAGAAAAAAACAAACTTCCCCACTTTAAGTAGGATAGGGGAGGTACTTACCCTAAAAAATATTTTTTTCTTGATTTTATTTTACCACTGTCGGCATGATTAATATGTATATATACCTATGCAAATTACAGCTTTCTAGTACTAACCGTCTCTGAGCTAAGCGGTAAACAACAGCTCCGTATAAAAAAAATCATAAAAATTGTAATTCTGTGTAAAAGTGGTGAAAGTTATGTGTAAAGAGTGCGTAAACGAACCAATATCACTATAAAACGTTAGCAACAATTTGTGAAAAGAACTTTGCAAAATAACATTCAGTGACAAATAAAAAAATTGTAAACAAACAAAAGTGTAATGAGTTTATTGTATCAAGACATTACTCGAAGCTCGAAGTAAGTCAAAAAACATAAAAACTTTACTTACATAAACCCAGGTGAACTACACTCTGTGATTTCAGATTAAAAACTAAAGTATAAACAATAGTGCAAACAATTTCAAAAATTCAAATGGCGCGCTTCACGACGCTTGTTTAACGATCGTTTTTCCTAGTATGTACATAGCTATTTCAAGTTATATCACCAAGCTCAAATAGCAAGTGTGATAACGCAGCCGCATTACAGCGACAACACTGAAGAACCCAAGTTCGATCCTCAGCGAAAACAATTCTATTTTTCAGTTTTTATTTTTCTTTGTTTTACTATTAGTACTACAAAAAAATAAAAAAATGGATAACGAAAATATAACCATACGCAAAAAGAAATCAGTGTTACATGATTCGCTAAATGATTCATCCCAGTCAACACTGTCAGCTGACGACTACCTAACAAAGAGTCTACCAGATCTGTCAACTAGAAATGAGCCAACTGAAACACTACAGGATGAAATACAAGACCTTAAACGACAATTACAAGATGCCCAAAACAACATTGACAATTTAATCATTGAAAATAGTGCATTAAAAACACAAACAATAGAACAGCGAAATACTATCTCACAACTGCAAATAACTTACGCAATATCTACATCTAAAAAAGCCAAGCAATCTATACCAACACAAACGTCAACGCCAACAATAGGAAAACATGTACGTCATATCAAAACCTTCCGAAGTGTAAATCAGGATGAACCGCATGATAGTGCCGCTAAATTGGAATTCACGCGGGAAGAACACCTAGATGGCGATAGTGTGACGGGTAATAAAAAATCGATTTCCCAAAATAAGCCAATAGAGGGCAGCACACGACCTATTAGATCAGTCCGAAAACCAAAAATTCAAATATTAGGTGGAAAACAATGCACCGACATCGCTTCAGCACTCATAAATTCAAGAAACAAGACGAATTATCAAAAATACATAATTACATCAACGATAAAGCCTTACGCGACGACAGAGGAACTATTGTCAACAAACTATGAACTAAGTGACTGTAAAAACAACTTTTTAATTTTATGAGTCGGTGAAAACGACACCAACCCGAACAAAATAATAATAGAATTAGCGTCTACACTAAAATTTGTAAAAAAAACGAATGTTATCATTTTAAGTGTTTTGCATAACAGTCATTTAAATGAAATTTTGTTAAATAGCTTGTTAAAAAATATGTCACAAAACTTTGAAAATTGTACCTTTCTAGATATTGGCAGACATTATTTTAGTAAAAAACGTTATTTATTTGATACTTGCAAAAACATTAACTTCATAATAGACAAACTACTACAGCCACACTTTTCTATCGTACAAAGAGCCAATCGTTATTAACACCACCCCTAGCTCGTTCAAAGATCCAGTTGTTGTGTACACCGTTACCAACATGAACAAAGAACCAGTCGCTGTAAACACTGTCACTGACTGTAAAAATACAGAAACTGCTATTCCAATAATAATTAAAGGAACAATTCCGTATTATTTCCCTAAAATAATAAAAATAGATGATACCCCCATTAAAAAGTTTTTTCGAAACCACGTCAATATTTAACACTACGCTATTTCACCAAAACATTGCAGGTTTGTTAAATAAACAAGAGCAATTAGAACTATGTCTAAATAAATTTCAAGAAAGCGGTACTGCAATGGATATTATTTGTCTTACTGAGACCTTTATCAAATCAGGCGACGAGCACAACATCTATATAAAAGATTATAATGTAGCATGTAACTTTTCAAGAAAAAATGAAAAGCGCGGTGGGGTTTGCATACTAACTAAAAAATCTATAGATTTTAAACAAATAAATATTTGCGAATGTATGTCAACTGAAAAACAATTTGAATGTTGTGGAATAGAAATACCTACCATGAAATGCATAATTGTATGTTTATATAGAATACCAAACTCCAGTACAAAAACGTTCCTTAATAAACTAGAAATTCTACTACATAGATTAACCTCACACAGGAATAAAAAAATCATCATAGCGGGGGATATAAATATTGACACTCTTAAGTCAAATACATCTTCAGAGGACTTAAAAAGCATCCTATCGAATAATAATTTACAAATTCACATTAAAAATCCAACGCGTAAAGATTCATGCATCGATCATATATTTAGTAATATAAAATATGCAAAAGGTGAAGTTCATTCATTATTCCTTTCAGATCACAACACCGGCCAAACCCTATCTTTTTCGACAAACCAAGAACAAAGATTACCCTTCTGGTATGAAATGAAAAGGGACTTCAGCTTAGAAAATACCTTAAAGTTTAAAAATGTGTTATCTAAATTAACCTGGTCCGAAGTGCTAGAGCAAGAAAATTATAATAAAGCTTTTGATATATTTCACGAAACTTTACAATTATATTACAATCTTTGCTTCCCAATAATTAAAGTTAAAATACATTCCAATGTTAGCGCTCCCAAATGGATCACAAAAGGATTGAAAATATCAGCATGTCACAAAAGAACAATAAGATACCGTTACTACAAAAACTCCACTGACGACAACAAAAAAGCCTACACAAAATATGATAAATTATTTAAAAAATGTATATCTAACTCTAAAAAACAAAACAATAATTCATATTTAAATAATGCAAAAAGTAAATGTAAAGCCTCATGGGATATCATAAAAAATAAAACAGATGATACAAAAACATTTGAAACAATAAAATCAATAGATTGTAATAAAAAAAGCGTTGAATGCCCAATGAAAATTGCGACTGCCTTCAATGATTTCTTCATATCTATAACAAATAAGGAGAACAACTCTCGTCCAAATTACAAGTTAGTAGATTCATCAAATTCGACAATTTATCTGAGACCCACCTCTTATGAAGAAGTTTCAAGAACCATAAATTCACTTAATAACACACGAGCTGTTGGTTATGATTGCATCTCTACAGCCATACTAAAAAACTGCAATACAGAATTGGCAGACATTTTAAGTCACCTTATAAATCTATCGTTTACGCAAGGAACCTTTCCAGAAAATTTAAAATCATCAATAGTAAAACCATTTCATAAAAAAAACTCCAAACAAGATATGAACAACTATAGGCCCATCACGTTAATCCCGATTTTATCCAAAATTTTTGAAAAAATAGTACACTGCCGTTTAATGAATTTCTTAAATAAATTTAATTTAATAGTTAATAACCAAAATGGTTTTCAAAAAAATAAATCTACAACACTTGCTGCGTTCTCACTGATACAAAAAATAACAGAAAACATCGATAAACGTAACAGAGTTGCTGCCATTTTCTTTGACATGAGCAAAGCGTTCGATTTCGTAGATCACAAAATCTTACTCAATAAATGCGAGCTATACGGAATCCGAGGCAAAGCACTAGATTGGATTAAAAGTTACCTAAGCAACAGAAAACAATGTGTCGAATTAAACTAATTAAATGATCAACTTGAGTCTACTCCATTCAGATCTACTTTTAAAACAAATAAGTTCGGTGTTCCCCAAGGAAGTGTACTAGGCCCTCTTCTTTTCCTTATTTATATAAATGATATTCCTCAAGTAACATCACATCAGTGCATTCTATTTGCGGACGATATTTCGGTTATAGTACCAGAAACCTCAGAAAGCAACTACGAACATTCAATAAACAACACTGTAGAATCAATAATGAACTGGTTAAAGGACAACAATCTAACAGTTAATATTTCTAAAACTAAAATTTTACAATTCTCTAATTATAACAATTCTCAAAGAAAACCCTTAGACTTATATTATAAAAACACTAAAATTGAAGAAGTACTTGATACAAAATTTCTAGGTATTATCTTAGATAGACATTGCAATTGGAAAGCACACACAACTCGCATATGCTCTAATCTAAACAAATTTGTCTTTGCTCTAAGCTTAAGAAGGTAGCAAGTCAAAAAACTGCTATGGCTGCGTACCATGGCTACGTCGGGTCAGTTCTTAGATACGGTCTTCTTTTATGGGGTAATTCTTCTCAGGCTAACAATGTCTTTATCACACAAAAAAAATGTGTCAGGGCAATCTGTGGGGTTGGACCGTTTCAATCTTGTAGACCTTTGTTTAAGAAATTAGGATTACTAACTCTACCTAGTCTGTATATATTAGAAGTAGGATTATTTGTTAAAAAGCACTCTGAGCGTTATACTAAAGCCATAGTAAATAAAAAATTCCTTTCAAGAGATCCAACCCGACTGGCTGTCACAAGATGTAGAAGCACACTAGTTCAGAACAATTGTTACAATATGTCTGTCAAAATCTATAACCAAATACCCAAACAGATCAGAGAGCTACCACTAAACTACTTTAAAAATAAACTTAAGAAATGGCTCTTTATCAATGCGTTCTATACAATAAGTGAGTTTTTAAATTATAAGCAAAGCTCGAAATATAATGTCACTAGTAATTTTTTTTAAATAACGTAGTTTTAAGGATTTTTAATTTTATTTTTATTTTTTACTTCATGATCTCAATAGTAACAAGTGAAGTGTATATAATTTTATTATAAGGTATTTTTTGCATGCTGAAATAGTAAGTAAGCAAGATATGTGGAACTTCTTATATTTAAGTTAAGACCTATTGTACCATATTTTATGCAAAATAAAGAAATTCTAATTCTAATTCTAAGCCGCGGACAGACAGTCGGACATGGCGAAACTATAATAAGGGTTCCTTGTTTACTACGGAACCCTAAAAACCGGCCACGTGCGTGTCGAACCACGCACAATTAAAGGTTCCTTAGTTGGGATGAATTTATCCCAAAAACTAACATAGGTACCTACTTAACATTGTAGTTGAAAAACATGTTCTCCCTTATATCGATAATACGTCACGGTCAATTCTCCAACTACAAATTAACGGTTTTTAGACATACCCTATAGGTTTTGATTTATTTGCGAGTATCAAAATATATCGCATAAATGGCCGATTAATAAATAATCGATTTTTCTTTATAAAATAATAGATTTTTTTGTATTGATCGATTTTTTTTCTAATTATATTAAAGAATAAAAACTATATTGAAAACAGCTTTATTAAATTAAAAGTACGTACACATCAGAAATTATATTTTTTTCAATAATTAACACAAAAAAATTATTTTATTTATTTATTTTATAACATGTATAACTATCATCACAGGGTTACCTAATACTGGGCACGCCACAATTGCGGCGATAAGTCCCCTCTTTGAGGAGTGGCTTCAGAGGTGCCATGGCGTCCTCACCTTCCGCCTGACGCAGGTCCTCACCGGACACGGTTGTTTCGGGAGGTTCCTGTTCCGCGTAAGGCGGGAGGAAACGCCCGGGTGTCACCACTGTGTGGATCGCCCGGAGGACACGGTGGAGCATACGGTGGAAGTCTGCCCGGCTTGGGCGGAGCACCGCCGTGTCCTCACGGAGGCGATCGGCGGCGGCGATCTCTCGCGTCCGGCCCTGGTTCAGGCCATGGTTCGGAGCGAGACTGCATGGGAGGCCGTCACCTTCTTCTGCGAAGCAGTTATGTTCGCGAAGGAGGAGGCGGAGCGCGCGAGGGAGATGCAAGCTGCCTAGTCGCCGCAGAAGACGCCCCGGGCGTCGGGAGTCGAGAGCCGACTTCCGGCCACTGTAGGCGCGGGCTTGCGGACGGTGAGCAATGGGCAGCTCGCCGTCCGATAAGGACCAGGCCCGTGTCGACGGCGCGTTGTGTTCCACGCGTGCCTCAAAGAGATGTCAGCACCAACCGACGGGGTCGAAAGACCAATGCCTGCTGGGGTTGCGGGTTTGTCCGAAAGGGATATCGCAACCCCGGCACACAGGCAACGGAAGGAACACGGGTGGGTTTTAGTCAGTAAAAGTCTGACACACCCTCTCGCTCTGCCCAGAGCGGGAGAAGTCATTGGATGATTTCCCATCCACAAAAAAAAAAAAAAAAAAAGGGTTACCTAATACAATAGTGTAGTTATAGTTATAATACGAGTAGCTTACAGAGATTAGACTTAAAAATTATGTTATTACTAGCTTTCAGAAAAGCAAAATGTGGCCCGTGTGAATTCACTCAGAGTACAATTGAAGCAGTCAATCCGTTGTGACACCATATTGAGTGTATGCAGGGCACGCGTCAACGGCGAGTACAAGAATAATAATAATTAACATTTTATTTATACTATAAAAATAAAAATTATATTAATCACAGTTTTGTAAAATTAAAAATACGAAATTACGTAAAAAACAGAAAGGACGATGCGACAAAACATCCCCCCAAACCTTACACCGACCAACAGATTTAAAATGTATCTCAGTCAAACCATCTTGGTAAGGTGAAAAATATGGGATATTCCTAGAAAAACATGTTTAAATGTCGTAAAGGTTATGTTAGGTTAGGTTAGTTAGGTTTTCTGGGCGGCTGACATGACGGCCGGAAGCATCGCCCTCATCTCAGAAGTAGGCAGTGACTTGTCGCTGCCGGCCGTAGTGAATGCGATGGTCGGCAGCGGCGAGTCCTGGGACGCGGTGGTTTCCTACTGCGAGACAGTCGTCTCGCAGAAGGAGGCTGCGGAAAGGGAGAGGGAGATCTCGTCCACTCACCCGGCCTGCACCAGGCGCACCGGGCGTCAGCGGAGGGCGGATAACGCCCTCTTCCAGCCCCCCTAAATGGGTCCATGAGCGACAGACTCGGGGACGTCCGTCGCCCCCCACACATCAGGACCCGAGGTGGCGGCGCGCTGTGTTCCACGCGCGCCCCTCTTAGACGTCGCTGGGGGAGTCAAACACCTCACTTCCCCCCCTGACCCGATGAGGCCTGCGGTTGCCGGCCGGCACCAGCCGGAGGTTACGGAAGATTTCAAGTTCCCGCGACCCCCGGCGTAGGTGTGAGTTGGAACACCAGGGTGGTTTTTAGTCAGTAAGAGTCTGACAGACGCCTCCGCCCGCCCCAGGGTGGAGGAAATCCATGAGGATTTTCCACCCCGGAAAAAAAAAAAAAAAGATAAGGATAGGTTTGGATGGGTAAGGTTAGGTTAGCCGAACCGAAAACTTTTTTATTATTACAAAAAATTCCCATCAATTTTGCAATTGAACCAGACAGTAGGTCTTTTTCAGGATCCTAATAAACATATTGACATGTGTCATATGACTGTTGGAGGAGGGGGGACGGGGCCCATACAAAATTGCCCATTATCCTTTCAATTATTTAAATAATCAAAACAAATTAAAGTTTTAGAATAGTCGACATAAAAAAGATTTTTTAAATTATTCAACTAAACTAACTAGAAATTCGTGGGCAATGAGTTCAGGAATAAGAGCTTAGCAATAAGTATTTACACTGAGCTTTGCCAGATTTATTGTCAATACTAAAATGTTGACGCCAGCTACTCGTCGACCTTTTGGTCATTGACATTGTTAATTAAAAACAACTAAAAACAAGAGTAAAACACTAAACACTCAGTCACGATTTTTTTTCAAAACTTTGTCGTTTGAACAGCGAAGCTAATCATCAATGACATTATTATGACTTATTAAACGAATGCCGCTAAAATAATACAGTTCGTTGACTAACGCCATATAGTAACTGTTTTCAAAGCACACAAGGACTACCTACCGTGTAGACGCACAGATGTCGTTAATGTAATAGTGATGGGCCTAATAGTAATTCTAGCTCCGCAGTCCGGAGTAATTTCGGGGGTTGCGGATGAAAAAAAAATCGGCAGTGCTAAAACCAAAAATCGATTATTAATCGATATTTCGTAATATAAATATCACTTATTAAAATCGATTATTTTGGTGAAAAAAAACGATTTTTAATCGATTTTTTTCATAATCGATTATTTTATGACATCCCTAGCCGGCACTGCCGCTGGCCCTGCCGCACAAAGTATCGCAAAGGAAATGAAGGCGCGAAAGCCATACGTGCCGCGCGGCAAAAGCCAGCGGCCGCGGCCGAGCCGCCGGCATAGTGTGTAGGAGCCATTACAAGCTTGATTTTTGGAGAGCTCCATGTGACCTTAGACCTATGTATTTGATATTAATTTCAACTTGATACCTCCACGCGTTCCTGAGAAAAAGGATCTTAACAGACAGACGGATAACGAAGTGATCCTACAACGGTTCCGTTTTTTCCTTTCGTGGTACGGAACCCTAAAAATCAATTTAAACAACTGTCGTACCGTAGTGAGACAGGTTTGATTGATAGCAGGTAGTTATCGATGCATGTTGATATAAAATCAGTTCGATCCGTGATTATGTTAAGTGATAAGGATTACCTTTCTATAAATATATTAAAATCAAAGATACGATAAGAAGTCGATATTATTATAAGTACCTACTTCAGTCGAATTAAATAAAAATTTAATTCTACTCTAGGTAGACTGTAACGCTAGGTAGGTAAGTATTAAACATTGATAAGTAAGTATAACGAACCATCTAATTAACGTTTAATAGGTATCTACCTAGGTACTAGCCGTTGCCCGTGTATCTACCTAGGTACTAGCCGTTGCCCGTGTATCTACCTAGGTACTAGCCGTTGCTCGTGTATCTACCTAGGTACTAGCCGTTGCCCGTGTCTCTACCTAGGTACTAGCCGTTGCCCGTGTATCTACCTAGGTACTAGCCGTTGCCCGTGTATCTACCTAGGTACTAGCCGTTGCCCGTGTATCTACCTAGGTACTAGCCGTTGCCCGTGTGTCTACCTAGGTACTAGCCGTTGCCCGTGTATCTACCTAGGTACTAGCCGTTGCCCGTGTCTCTACCTAGGTACTAGCCGTTGCCCGTGTATCTACCTAGGTACTAGCCGTTGCCCGTGTATCTACCTAGGTACTAGCCGTTGCCCGTGTATCTACCTAGGTACTAGCCGTTGCCCGTGTCTCTACCTAGGTACTAGCCGTTGCCCGTGTATTTTCATATTCTGTACATCAAACTAAATAACATTAAGCACAGATGAATACAAATGGTACTCTCCACAAAATCATTTAAATAAAAAGTGACTCGTACTACGACACAATAAAGTTCAATTCAGGTCGCACAGCGCTAATTACCTACAGTTATATTCACCTAGAAGTTTACTTACTTTTTTATCGTGTACCTAACTCTTATATCTTCTAACTACGTTACACTCACTGAACTGGCCCGACAAGACGGTCCCGCCGCGTACTGTAGCTTTGTAGCTAAAATGCGGAGTGAACCATCTGTATCATCAATTATTATTGCTGGGAAACGACGTTTGGTATGAAACAACTGAATGAAACGAATTTTAAATCTTGTATAAAACGCACACTATGCTGCCAAGCATATTATAAGTTGTGGGATTACATCGTTGACAAAAATGCTTAGCTCAACGCTGGTCCAGTTCCACAAGGGCGCATAAACTAATTGATTGGCATTCGAAAATATTGTTGGAGCTGCTGAAGATTGTAAGACTATCTTTAGATTGTATAAATTCAATCTCATAGTATTATATAATTGCATAGCACATGTGTGAGCACTATATACCTATTTTAAAGCTACCATTTACTGGGTACGTTTTTCATTGACTTGAATGTACCCTTGCGGCTGAGAGTATGTCATGCTCACTCAAATGTCTCGCTGGTGGTGGCGTGTTTGTTGGATCATTAAGTTCCCTTCAAAATGGTTGAGCTAAATGGTGCTGATCCATGCGTCATGTTCGTGAACGGGCGCCATCAGTGGGGACTGGTAATGTCTTAGCTGCCAAGGCTTATTTTGAATTGTTTTTGCTTTATTACGGACGCGTTTAACGTGCACGTCTCTACATTGTTCTCACATGAATGATGTAACCAATATTTTGTAACAATATTCTGATTTAAAAGAGTGTCCATGGAGTTTCTTGCCCATTCTTCTCCATAGGAACCTACTACGCGTTGGAATGGGCAACTAGCTTCATATTTCTGACTGACCGACCCCTGACAATTCAAAAGTGCCTGTAATTGGTTTATTTGAAATAAATGGTTTGAGTTGAGTTTGAGTTTGACAACTCTGATTATGGTAGCGCGCAATGTAACGCACGCATAACATTGTGCTATTGGGTGCTTGCAGCGGCACAGGAGTAAAAGTTAAGTTGTAAAACTTGTTTTGGTCTCGAAAAAAGAAAAAAAACAGTTGGAACTTTGACCCTCAATATCTCCGTAACCAGAAGGTTCCCATGTACCTACATTCCAGAACAAAAGAATGATCACAACGGCGGGGAGTACAAGTGACTCTCAGATTCGTTAAGCGTCTTTTTACACCCGATAAAACACAGCACAATGTATCTCGATGTTTTGAAATGTCACCACATCAGTTTATTGCACCTGTGCGAAGTTGGAGCGGGTTGCTAGTAGCTAATGTAAAACTAAAATAAGGCATCGAAATTTCCTTCTTATCGCTGTCGAATGGTACCGCTTCCAAATGACTGGCATCATTTTCACGTTGAATGGCAATGCTTAGCCTCTGGCCTAGTTAAAAATCAGCCCTTTCGTCACGGGAAGTGTCAAACCTATTCAAATGAATCCTGGTTCACTGTTATTTCCGGCGATAGGTAAACCTGATAGGTTCCAAAAGTTAAATCTTAAAAAAAAACAATATTTAAATGGGGAAAGCATGGTATATCCGCTGCAGTTAATCTAACCTACTATACACCATACCATATCATACTACCTAAAATATTTTTTAGATTGCCATTTCGTGGTTCCACTATCTATCGTGTTTTGGTTACAATCCGCGTCTTATTAGATTGGCAAAACTGGCACTTTTACGGAAAACTGGTAATTATTTAACCTGGTGTTCAAATAGACTTTCAGTATAAGATTAGAAAGAAAGAAAGAAAATGCATTTATCTAGCACAGACTAAAACACACACAATATAATTACACAGCAGATAAACAAGACTATAAAGTTTCAGCAAACGGCTGGACGTCTTGACTTAGTACTATGCAAAATGTGTGTAATACATCTCTGCCTACCCCTTCAGAGTATACAGACAAACACACACAATATAATTACACAATTATTAAGCACATACTAAAACACACACTGTATTAGTATTTATATTATGTTGTTTAATAAAACAATGTATAACATCACACTACGCACATGTACTTTATTAGATCAGTGATCACCAATTCCGATTGCTATCGGACGCCATCTTCCTAGTGTTGTTTCTTTATCCTGTCTCTATTCTAGTGATGTTCCTGCTTACTAACTATTTATACTACATCTTTCCCTTATAATTAATTTCAACAAACATAATCAGCTAAATGTTTTGGAGGAACTATGTTTCTCCTAGGTCTCAACTGAGAATGTGGTACTTGCTGTTGAGCATCTTCCACTACAACTTACTACTTCTACTTCTACCATCTTCTTCTTGACCATCACTATTCCTTCTTTCCATAGATATATTTTGTTTTACAATTTATGACACTTTCAATGATTAGTTTCTGCTCCCAACAGTTAGCATTCTGTACTTGACCTACCGATTCACAAAAAAGTTCCTTTTTGTCATTTTTCTCCGCAGATACCACTTGCACTTTTTTCGTGCGGCACACTTTTGCAAAGTGGTTATATTTTCCACATTTTGCACATTTTGTGCACATTTTGTGCTTGAGGAGCTCGTGGCTAAGTAACAACAGCCGCACTGGTCGATCCATCAGGTTAAGCTACGCTTGCCGGGGTTGGTCAGTGGATGGGTGACCATCTTTACATACCGAGAATCCTCCGTGCCTCGGAAAGCACGTTAAGCCGTTGGTCCCGGCTGTCATTCGTGGATCTTTGACAGTCGTTACGAGTCGTCAGAAGCCCGAAAGTCTGACACCAGTCTTACCAAGGGGTATCGTATTACCCAGTTACTGGGTTGTGGAGGTCAGATAGGCAGTCGCTCCATGTAAAATACTGGTATTCAGCTGCATCCGGTTAGACTGGAAGCCGACCCCAACATAGTTGGGAAAAGGCTAGGCAGATTGATTGATTTTGCACATTTTGTGCTTCTTGCAGGGCATTTGTTGTTGTCCCGTTCATGTTGGCCACCACACCATTTGCACTGTATAGTGGTATTTTTTACCTGCACCGTCACCAACGTCTGCTGAGTCACATTGCACTTCTTTGACTTGTGACTTTGTCACCTCTGAGAGACGTAGCCTCTTTACAGTTTTTTCTAGGTCCACATCTCCCATGCTCAACAATTGCTCCTGTTCGGATTTATTGGTAGTGCCAAAAATAACTCTATCTCGAGTTAACTCATCGTAACAACCGTTTACGCTGAGTACGCAACCGCCAACCTACGTATTAAAGTGCAACCTAGCAATAAGATCAATTACATGTTATTCCATATCATTGTTTGTGAAGTTAGTCATTAGATCAGCCTTCAGCTTAATACACTGTTTTCCTGTAATTAAAATAATTATAATAAATAAAGTTTTTTTTAACTAAATTCCCGATCGCCGAAACATAACTCTCGGATGGCTTCATTTTCATTAGTGAACTCACAATTTCTAACTAGACTTTTCAAGTCCGTGAAATATACATCAAACGGCTCACCCGGTCGCTGAGAGCGCTTGTAAAATAAAAATCTTGAAAGCAATACATTCTTTTTGGGTTCACAATATTCATCGAACGACTTCAATACGTCATCAAACGTCGCCACCTTTTTTCCCCGTTGGCATCAATAAGCTTGTCGAAATTAAAATTATTATAGATTTGTACTATATAATTGAATTTGTAATATATATATTTGTATTATAATAAATAAAGTTTTTTTTAACTAAATTCCCGATCGCCGAAACATAACTGGCGCAGTCGGTAGGATCGCGACGCTCTAAGTTCGAATACAACTCTTCGGCATAAGAGTGACGGTTCTCAAATCGTTCCTTCGCGATCCGCAAAGAACCTTACTTGCGGTCGGACACCTGTATAGAAGCAGGAACGTGTTTCTCCGGAGAATTGGAGGAAGCTGTTGGCAGAGACAAGACTCGACAGGAGATGCAGTGGCTGCTTTGGTAAGTGCTCTCGTATAACCAAGTGTCCTTGCTCTATTTCCTGCCTTACTATAATTTTTGTATTTTGTTTTAAGTTTATGTGTGTCTGTCTATAAGCTACAATCGCGTTAGGCACCCACATATTATAGCGTTAAGATATTCCGTGAAATTCCACGTGAAATACTACACCTCTATTGTTCTGTTTGTGTGCCACTAGACAGGTAACTTACAGTAGAACAATGTCGCTCAGAGATTATGATGCTAACTATAAACCATACAAACTTATTGCAGATTTGATGCCAAGATATGATGGCAATCCTAAATTGCTTAGATATTATATTAGGGAGGTAGAAAGTTTATTAACTTTAACTAGTGAAGCAGATCGTTCGCATCCGGCATTTATATGCCTGATTAAGAGTAGGCTAAGTGGTCCAGCTATTGATGCCATAGCATACGAAGAATATCTTAGTTCCTGGGAGTCAGTTAAAATAGCTTTGATTAGGCGTCTTGGAGAACCACGCAATGAGATACAAGTTATGCAGGAGCTCACACGGGTACGTAAGTCAAAGAACGAGGATGCGGAAACCTTTGGCAAACGACTCCGTGAATTATTAGACACATTATACTCTGTAGGCGAACATGGTAACAAATCTTATTATGAAAAGATGGTCATTGAACAGTACGTGAACCAGTTAGATTTTCACGTGTCATTAGGTGTTAGAATTGTGAAACCAGAAACATTTGAAGAAGCTATTATTGCCGCTAGGCAAGAAGAGGCTAGGCTTGCATATAATAGGTCTAATAATTTTAATAGCCCATCAACATCCCAAGCGAAACCAAAGGAATTGCCTAGGCAGCAACCTAACAATAGTCCTTTTCATCCTAACCTAGTAAATCCAACAATGTCGCCATATAGGCTCCAACAGAATAATATGAACCCAGAACAGCGTCAACAATGGATACAGTCTATGTTGCCCTGGAAAAACCGACCAGCATCAGGTAACTTCAGACCAGCATGTCGATTCTGTAAAAATATCACCGTGAAAACTTGCGTGGAGTGAGCTGTCAGTGAAAACTCACTGATGCTAGGGATTGACCAAGCATTACATTTACAATCGTAATCGTGATTTAAATTATATTTTTATGCTAATTCTATTGATCATTTTATATTAAGTATTCTAAAGCTAGTATTTAAACGTCTAAACATTACTATATAGGGGGGTTTTAATAAAATAGCAAAACAGATATCCAATCAGAAACTCAATTTTGTTTTATTCTATTTTGTTCCTAGACTAGTCCCTTAATATAAATAGCCTGAGGCGCGACGCGTTACGCACGTAGGTACCTACCAACAATAAATAAAATAGAACATACCTACATAGGTATCTACACGTTGCTGCTACTTAAGTACTGAAGAAAATGCTCATCGACATAGTTTGTTATTATGAACCCATTGTTAACTTATATTATAAACGCAATCGAGTGTTAATAGTGTGTAATTTAACCCCACACAAACTATGTGGGAACCTACCTAAACGATGTAAGTAGTCATATAGATAAAAAGATGTGCATATTATTTGTACCTACCTACCGAATATTTTATTGGAGATAACCTACCTACGCGTTGAATAAAATCATATTCATCAAATCATTACAAAATTCTTAAGTTCAACAGCTGACACTCTTGCAGCGCGCGCGCACACCGAATCACTTCACCACGTTGAAGCGGTAAGAATCGCGCTTGCGCGCTAGGTAGACACTATCACATTAAAGGTTTTTTATTTACTACGTACCTACATACTTATTTAACTTGTAACGCGTCACGTACTTGCGTACTAAATACCAACGTCCAATAAGTACCTACAATGTTTTATTCATCATCATCATATATAACCCAAGTAAAACTGACACTTGTAGCGCTCGCACATCACATCACCGAAGTGTTGTCGCCGAGGAAATAACACGCGTTACCATGGTGACCACCCGCGTGATCACTTCACCCGATTCTTAAAGAATCGGATGAAGTGATCACGCCGCGCAGGCGCGCCGCCGAGGAAATAACACGCGTTACCATGGTGACCACCCGCGTGATCACTTCACCCGATTCTTAAAGAATCGGATGAAGTGATCACGCCGCGCAGGCGCGCTGTTACGCACTTTGTTTTTTTTTTTCCCCGCTTTGACGGCCATGTCCATAAGCTTATACGTATTCAGAGACAATAATGAGTACCTATTTATTTCAATACTTTTAGATAATTCAATGTCTAAATCATACCGTTAGGATTGTAAATGTAATGCTTGGTCATCCCTAGTATCGGGTGGGGTGACACTGACAGCTCACTGCACGATCACTTCCCCTAAGTTTTCACGGTGAGATGGTTACAGAATAGCACAGCTGGTGGCTCAGGTAATTTTAGAAGTGGAAACTTTAAGAACCAACCTAACGTTCCAAAACAACAGGTTAATCCTCCTGAATTATCATCGGACGTCACTATGCGTACGGCAGGTAAGCCAGAAAAACCACAGTTCGCACCGGGGCAGTTATTCTATATCCCGAGTCAAATGGAAGGTCAGGTGCAACCAATACCCATTGGTAGTGAGTATTGCGGCCAATTCATAGATATTAGTAACGACGGTTCCGAGCCTAACATATGTATAGAGGAACAAGAGGTAAGTCAAGAACAGGATTTTATATTAAACCCCGATCAAGACAACCGGACATAGTATCCATCAACCTCCAAACTAAACAATTTTTACCATATATTGAGTTGCCAGAATTCAACGGTAAGTTTTTAATAGATACAGGAGCAAGTCATTCTGTTATTGCATCAGATGAGATTATTGGTACTATTTTTGAATACTGTGTAGAAACAGAGCCATATCAAATAGTTACAGCACATAGTTCATCAGTTCATGATAAAGTAGTATACCTGCCCTTACCCCCTGAGTTTAATAGCGATATAACTCATAAATTTTTTATATTCGATTTTGATACGAAATACAAGGGTCTACTAGGATTCGATCTTTTAAAAAAACTGAAAAGCAACATTGATTTGAACAATAACGTGTTACGAACATCAACAGCACAAATACCTATTCACTTTAGCTCTCCACCCCGAAAGATAAAAATCGATCCTAAGTGTGAAAAGATAGTTACTGTTAAAACTAACTACGTGGATGGACAGTACTTACACGATGATTTTTATTAGTCAGATAACTTGAAATCATTGGCAGCTATAATTAACGTTACTAATGGTTGTTTTAAAACTTCAGTTATTAATTTTAGTGATGTTAAGAAATATATTCCAGATAAGACTTCAATGGAATTAGAATTGTATAGTGAGGATAATAATATTCCCAGTCATAGCATTAATACCGTACAAGTGTAATCAGATATTGATTGCATATTAAATGAAAACTTAAAGAAAATTCGTACAGGTCATATGAATGAGGAAGAAAAGCGTGAAGTTACTAGGCTATGCTATCAGTATAGGGAACTATTCTATTCAGAAGATATTCCACTGACCTTTACACACGCAGTCAAACATGAACTTAGACTAAGCGATGATACACCGGTTTTTGTACGTAGCTACAGACAAGCCCCCCAACAACGCGATGAGATTCGTAAGCAAGTAGATAAACTTTTACATCAGGGAATCGTTAGAGAGAGTATATCTCCTTAGTCATGTCCCGTGCATATTGTCCCTTTGGTTATGTCGTTTGTGTATGGGGGTAGACTTACTGGGTCTGAAGAAAGGATAGTCCAATTGGTAGTCCAACACTTTAATGTTCCACACACTAGGTACACAACACTGTTTGAAATATTATGAAGGCACAGTAAATAGCGAGTTTGCCAAAAGCAGTAAGCATAGGATAGTTCGGAGAATTAGAATTACACAGCGATTAAGTGCGGGTATATTGATATCGCAATAAATAGCACAAGCGAGCGTGCGCCCGACGTCACAGGTAGATCTTGACTGGCGACCCGCAAATTCCGAATGCGCGGTAAAGGAAACGATTGCGCGCGCGCAGGTATCTTCACGCGCTTTGAACCAAGGGACTCAGCAGGCGACGCGTGTGTCCAGTGTACTACTTAACTATTGAATTAATGACGGACGGGGTCCGTACGGTAAACGTGATATTGTATTATATTAAATGCTAATACTTATTGTTTAGTGTTTTATGTTTATTAATATAATGTGTATCGTGTGTTTGTGTTTATTAGTGTAGGACGTATAAATATATTATGCATATATTGTAAATATAATGTGAGTCACCTACATCACTCCCCTCCAGAGACCGTGCTACGGGCGATAGTAGTCCGGAAAGTGGACTCTTCTGCCGGAACGAGTGGTTTTAACTGCTGGAATGGAAGGTGGTGGCTCGGGGACAGGTTTATTTGGGATAGGGGTGTCATTGGTGTCGGACAGTATGTAGGCTGGTTTTAAACGGTCTAAAGATACTGTGACGGATTTACCCTTTACATTTATTTTGTAGACTTTGGGACCTCTTTCGATCACCTCATATGGGCCGGTGTATGCAGGGTGGAGTGCACCCCTCAACGCATCGTCCCGAAGAAAGACATGGGAACAAGATGACAGATCTTTGTGGACAAAGATTTTTTCTTTTTTTGAGTGGTGCGACGTGGGAACTGGCTGTAAATTGTTGGCAAATGATCTAATACGGGCTGTAAAGTCCGTTATATCAGTCGTACATTTGTCAACCTTATGGCCAAAGAATTCACCTGGCAGCCTTAAAGGTTCGCCGTATATTAACTCGGCGGAAGATGATTGTAGGTCTTCTTTGAAGGAACTTCTTATGCCGAGCAGTACGAATGGCAAGGATTCGGTCCAGCTGCTATCGGCATGGCACTTGATTGCTGCTTTAAGCTGCCGGTGGAATCTTTCGACTAAACCGTTGCACTGAGGGTGGTATGCAGTGGTCTTGCGATGCCTGAACCCAATAGACTTTGCGAGGTGTTGGAAAATTCCCGACTCGAATTGTCTACCACGATCAGTGACAATATCGGTTGGGCAACCAAATCGTGCTACCCATCCCGACAGAAACGCTTTGGCCACAGTTTCCGCTGTAATATCGGTAATAGGGACGACTTCAGCCCATCGCGTGAAGCGATCGACGAGTGTCAGACAATACCGATATTCATTGGATGGGGGCAATGGGCCGATGAGGTCTAGGTGGACATATTTGAATCGCGCTGAAGGCAGATCGAAGGTACCCAATGGAGTGAAAACGTGTCGATTCACCTTCGTGCGCTGGCATGCCAAACATGCCTTAGACCAATCGCGACAGTCTTTCCGCATCTGTGGCCAAACGTAGCGCTGTGCTACAAGTTTAGCACTTGCGTTTGCACCAGGATGGCTTAACGAGTGCAACGAGTCAAAAATTTGTTTGCGCAATGGTTTAGGAATGATGGGTCTGGGAGTCGCTGTGCTGACATCGCAGTATAATTCAATACGACTTCCAGGAATTATCACTTTCTTAATCTGCAGGGAAGAATCTCCTGTGAGTAATTGTGCAAGTTCAGAGTCGGTGTCTTGTGCTTTGGCTAGTACATCAAAATGTACTGGGCTTTGCAATTCTTCGATACGGGAAAGTGTGTCGGCTACGACGTTGTCTTTTCCAGCGATGTGTTGAATGTCGGTCGAGAATTGTGAAATATAGTCTAAATGTCTATACTGACGTGGCGAGCAGTTACTTTTCCGCTGTTGGAAAGCGTAACATAGCGGCTTATGGTCAGTATAGATGGTGAAGGTGGTAGCGGCTAGCCAATGTTGGAAGTACCTAATACTTTCGTAGATAGCAAGGAGCTCTCTATCATACGGTGAGTGTTTCTGTTGTGATGCGCTCAGCTTGCGGGTGAAAAATGCCAACGGTTGCCAATTACCATCTTTGAACTGCTGCAAGACTCCACCTATGGCGAAATCAGACGCATCCGTGACTAGGCCCAGTTTGGCATTTGAGTCAGGATGTGCCAACAAAGCCGCACTACAAAGGCTATCCTTACACTCCTGGAAGGCCTGTAACGAGGTTCCGGTTATGTCGACAGGCTGAGAGGCTTTCACGTTACCGGTCAGTAGAGCATGTAAAGGTGCGTGGGTCTGGGCAGCCCGTGGTAGAAACCTACGGTAAAAGTTAATCATGCCCAGAAACCTTCTTAGTTGCCTAGCGGTTTTAGGCACTGGGAACTCCCTAATTGCTTGCACCTTGCTTTCCAAAGGCTTCGTTCCGTGTTGCGAGATGTGGTAGCCTAAAAATGTTACCTCTGGTGCACCAAATACGCATTTGGCGGTGTTGATGAGCATACCGTATTCCTTCATCCTTGTGAAGAGTTGGCGAAGGTGCCCTTCATGCTCTGCCTCGTCCCTGGAGTACACCAAGAAATCGTCTAAATATGGGTAACAGAACTCCAGGCCACGAGTCATTTCGTCAACAAACCTTTGGAAAGTCTGCCCGGCGTTCCTCAGACCGAACGTCATAAACGGAAACTCGAAAAGTCCGAAGGGTGTAGTGATGGCGGTCTTTGGAATGTCCTGCTCAAATACTGGAATCTGGTTATAAGCTTTAACAAGGTCGATAGTGGAAAAGATCTTACAACCAGATAGACTGTGGGCAAAGTCATGTATGTGCCTGATTGGGTACTTATCTGGTACCGTCCTTGCGTTGAGCAGCCTATAATCACCGCAAGGACGCCAGCTATTGTCTTTCTTTGGGGCGAGGTGGAGAGGCGACGACCAAGGGCTCTCTGACGGTCGAGCTGTACCATTTGCCAGCATTGCTTCGAACTCTGCCTTGGCGATTTTCATTTTATCCGGGGCTAGTCTGCGTGGGGAACAAGATACTGGGGGGCCTGATGAGGTGCGAATGTGGTGTGCTGTGTTGTGTTTGGGTGTGAATGGTGCGCCTGCTGGCCGTGTTATTTCCTGAAATTCGGATAGGAGTTTTCGGTATTTGCATTCGCCAGTCACGACCTTTACACTAGATATTAAGCTATCTGGAGAAGCGATAGATGCTACAGCTGACAAGTTAGTGATGCCATCTATTATGCGTTTGTTGCGAATATCTACAATTAAATTAAAAAATGATAAAAAATCTACTCCAATCTGCTTTAGTGACGTCAGCAACAATAAAGCGCCATGGGAAATCCCTACGAAGGCCTAAATTTAGCACAACCTGGAGGTAGCCGTAGGTGTCGATTGTTGAACCGTTGGCCGCACACAGCTGGTAATCGGTCTTCGCACGACGATGTTGTGGGAGCGCAGATCGAGGGAAGACGCATAAGTCGCTTCCAGTGTCCACTAGAAATTGGACTTTCGACCTGCGATCTGTCACGAACAGGCGACCAGTTGTGGAAGGGCAATCTTCAGTCGCCATTATTGACTGCCCGTTTCGTTTCCCGATTTATAATCACACGGGCGGATGCATTTCTTCGCGTGGCTACCGAATTTGTAGTGGTACCAACACCGCGGAAACTTTTTATAGTTGGACTGCGATCTTTGTGATGGGCTGCGACTTCTATGGCCAGAGATCTGCCTGGTACGTGGGCGGGACCGATCGTACCTTTCAGTGGTCAGCGCGTCGACCTTCCTCGTTAGCTCCATGATCAGCTTCATCATGTCCGTCTGTGGATCAGCTTGCGATGTGGATGCTGCTGCGACTTGCGGAATAAGAGGTGCCATGTCGTGAACTCTATCCGCGAGGTCCGCGAGATCGGTGAGGGATAAGGTCATCTGCGATGCGATGATTGTCTGCAGGTTACTTGGTAAGCGACTCGTCCATATGGTGCGGAGGAATTCCTCTGGAATCGTTGGTCCCGCTAGGTGTTGTAGGTGCCGCAAGAACTGAGACGGTTTGCGGTCACCTAGTTCCTCTGACTGAAGAAGCTGTTTCACCTTCTTTTCTTTTGAGACTGACAGGCGCTTGATCAGCTTATTCTTCAGCTTCTCATACGCGCCAGTAGCAGGAGGCGCAGTTATAATATCTTCGACTTCCACGGAGTACTGCCGATCCAGGTGAGCGATGACGTAGTGGAACTTGGTGTAGTCGTCTGTTATTCTGGCCAGCTTGAATTGGCCTTCTATTTGGCAAAACCATATAGTGGGCTTTTCAGGCCAAAATGGCGGCATTCGAACGCCTACACGAAATAACTCTAATGACGGATGTTCGGGTTTCGGGTCAGTGGAAACGCGCGCACCTTTACTCGGCCGGCGGCCGGGTTTTTGGCTTTGCTGCGATGTTTCTGTTTCGCTACCGTCGCTGCTCATGATAACTACTAACTCTCGGTACACTATTCTCAAATGTTCTGAACGGGGTCACCAGTTTGGTTATGTCGATTGTGTATGGGGGTAGACTTACTGGGTCTGAAGAAAGGATAGTCCAATTGGTAGTCCAACACTTTAATGTTCCACACACTAGGTACACAACACTGTTTGAAATATTATGAAGGCACAGTAAATAGCGAGTTTGCCAAAAGCAGTAAGCATAGGATAGTTCGGAGAATTAGAATTACACAGCGATTAAGTGCGGGTATATTGATATCGCAATAAATAGCACAAGCGAGCGTGCGCCCGACGTCACAGGTAGATCTTGACTGGCGACCCGCAAATTCCGAATGCGCGGTAAAGGAAACGATTGCGCGCGCGCAGGTATCTTCACGCGCTTTGAACCAAGGGACTCAGCAGGCGACGCGTGTGTCCAGTGTACTACTTAACTATTGAATTAATGACGGACGGGGTCCGTACGGTAAACGTGATATTGTATTATATTAAATGCTAATACTTATTGTTTAGTGTTTTATGTTTATTAATATAATGTGTATCGTGTGTTTGTGTTTATTAGTGTAGGACGTATAAATATATTATGCATATATTGTAAATATAATGTGAGTCACCTACATCCCTAAAAGACCTGATGCATCAGGAATAGTAAAATGGAGACTTGTAATCGACTATAGACGACTGAATGATCGTATAATTGAAGACAAGTATCCTTTACCCAACATTCATGACATCTTAGATAGATTGGGGCGTGCCCAGTATTTTACGACCCTAGATCTCGCCAGCGGCTACCACCAAGTTGAGATGCATCCCAATGATATTGAAAAGACAGCATTTACAACAGAACGAGGACATTACGAGTTCTTAAGAATGCCCTTTGGCCTAAAAAATGCGCCAAGTACATTTCAACGTTTAATTGATCACATTTTAAGAGGAATAGATAACGTTTATACGTATTTAGATGACGTAATCATTGTATCAACATCTTTACAACAACACATGGAAAAATTAAAGCAAGTATTTGATCGGTTTAAAACTCACAATTTAAAAATTCAATTAGATAAATCCGAATTTTTACAAAAGCAGGCTAATTTCTTAGGACACGAACTCACAAATGAGGGATTGAAACCTAATAAGGACAAAATTAAGGCAGTATTGAATTTCCCTTTGCCTAAGACTCAGAAGGAGATAAAAGCTTTCTTAGGCCTAGTAGGGTACTACAGGAAATTTATTAAAGACTTCGCAAAATTAACTAAACCTATGACCTTATGTCTAAAGAAAAATAGTAAAGTTGTCCATTCCCCAGACTTTTTAGAAGCCTTTAATAAGTGCAAGCAAATTATAACAAATGCCCCAATACTACAATATCCTAATTTTGATGAACCTTTCGTGCTCACCACCGATGCATCAGATGTTGCATTAGGTGCGGTATTATCACAAGGTATTGTAGGTTCCGATAAACCGATAGCTTACGCATCCAGAACACTATCAGACACCGAATCTCGGTATTCTACAATAGAGAAAGAGTTACTAGCAATAGTATGGGCTATCAAGTATTTTCGTCCTTACCTTTATGGTATAAAGTTCGTTATTTACACAGACCACAGGCCCCTTACTTGGTTAATGTCACTGAAAGATCCTAACTCTAAATTAACTAGATGGCGTTTAAAGCTTGCAGAATACGACTATAAAGTAGTTTATAAAAAGGGTCGTCAGAATACTAACGCAGATGCCTTATCTCGTGTTAAAATATTTCACGGTAGTATGGATTCATTAGCCGTAAATTTAGATGATAATGAGGATGATGAAATAATTAATAGAATATTTGAGAACGCACGTAGAGTTGTTGAAAATGAAACGGAGGCAGCCGTGCCCCAAGATAATGACAATATTCAATCAATAAACCCTAGCGTTCCCCAATCTCATATAGGAACAGAATCAGATAGTATGAGCATAGTGTCAGCCGAGCCTGAATTAGTCTCCACAAGGCATACACAACCAGACAATGAAAATAAGGGCATACCTATAATATCAGACGCGATAGATAGGCAGCTGAAACAATTTCACATTAGATCAACACCCGGCTCAACTTATAGAGTAGATAACAGATCCACTAACTCAAAGGTTGTCATTAAAGATGTTTTTATTCCAATTAATAATACAGAATCAGAGATAGTTAGATTTTTAAAGGAACACACAATTGCCGACCGAGTGTTTCATTGTTATTTCCATAGTGAAGAACTGTATCATGCCTTCTCCAGAGTCTATACTACTATATTTAATTAACGTGGCCCAAAGTTACTTAAATGCACTACGCGTGTGACCCTAGTAGAGAATAAAATTGAACAACAAGAGTTAATTAAGAAATATCACGAAGGAAAGACAGTACATCGCGGTATTCAAGAGACGTATAAGCAATTGCATAGAAATTATCACTGGCCTAACATGTTACTTACCATTCAGAGATTTGTTAATCAGTGCGAGATTTGTTTGCAGTCTAAATATGAGCGCAATCCTCTAAGACCACCTCTAGCTATTACTAATACACCGCGCAAGCCAATGGAACACATATTTATGGACCTTTATTCAACAGGCGGAGCAACATTCCTCACAATTATTGATAATTTCTCTAAATACGCTCAGGCAGTACCTTTAAATGCATGTAGTAGTGTGCATGTAGCGGAAGCATTGCTAGACGTTTTCTCGGTGTTAGGTTTACCGAATAAAATAACCACGGACTCAGATACAAAGTTTGATAATGACGTCATAAAAGATATCTGTGCCTTACATAATATTCATATACATTTCACAACACCATATAACCCTAACTCTAATTCACCCATCGAACGTTTACATTCTACATTAGCTGAAATAATTAGAATACAACGAATGACTAATAAAGACGATCCCATGCAGCTTATCATGAAGTATTCCATTATTGCATATAATAATTCTATTCATTCGGCAACAGATTATACACCTCATGAGCTATTATTCGAACACACGGCATCTAGAAATCCGCTAGAATTATACTATCCAAAAGAATTTTATCAGGATTACGTTATTAAGCACCGTGCTAACGCCGAGGCAGTTCAAGAATGTATCGCAGCACTCATGTCCAAAAATAAGGAGCAGGTGATTTCTAAACGAAATCAAGAAGCAGAAGAAATCAAGTTTAAGGTAGGTGAGACCGTTTATAAACAGGTAGCAAAGTCAGCACGCAGTGATAAAACTAAGCCAGTGTTTAAAGGACCCTACAAGATCATCCACCTTCATCCAAATAATGTGGCGGAAATTATAGGTAACCACCCAAACTCTAAGTCTATTAGAGTACACTTTAAACTACTACGGAGGCCTCATCTTGTTACAGGACCCTCATCTCAGGAGCCATCGTGCTCTACGCAACAGGAACCGTAACTATTGACCCCGTTAATAATGAAAATGGCATCCTTCTTCTAAAACAAGGACAGCTCCTTAAACAGGATAATTACTTTAGTCTCGCTTGCGTGTACAATATAACAAACCTTCATTTTACGTCAATCCAACTTATGTCATTATATGCAAGCACTAAAGCAGCTGAGAGTGTAATGTCGGGAGAGTTACATAAAACGTATAGAAATCAAATAGAGTACAGCTTAGACCAAATAGGTAAAAAGATAAAGTTTTTAAGCCCGCAAGTTAGAAAAAGACGAGGTTGGGTTAGGTACTGTCGTTAAATCCATAACTGGAAATCTTGATCATGATGATGCAGCAAAATTCGAAGAAGACATATTAAACATGAGGAATAGTATTAATAATGTTCAGAATATGCAAAGAAAGTCCTTAGTTCTAGCACAAAATACAATAAATGAGTTTGTCAATCAATTAAGTAAATTGAATAGTAATCAGAAAAATTTGGCTAGCTTATTGAAAAACATTACACGTAACAGTAACGACGTAAATAATCATATACATTTTCTAGATATATACGTACAGATAGATTTTAGTTTACAGATTATCTTAGATAAGTTAATGTTGTTAGAAGATGCCATGACGTTCGCGCAACTGGGCACCATGCATCCTAGTATTATAAGTCCTCAAAATCTAATAGAGGAATTAATCAACTTAGGTAACACCTATTCGTTTAGACCAGTAGCTATTATTAATCTTAGTAATATTCATAGGATAGAAAAATCAATTAGAGTTAAGGCCTATAGTACAGTACACTCAATAAACTTTATCCTAGAAATCCCATCAGTAGCCCCACAAACCTATGACCTAATTCATCTCTACTCCATTCCCAATAAAAATAACCTTACTATTATCCCTAAATCCAAATACCTTGCACTTGGGAACGATGAGTACGCCTACCTAGAAGAAGACTGTCAACCCCTGACCGATGACATCCAGCTTTGCAAGACCCTGGACACTAGAACAATTGAAGACACTAAAGACTGCATCCCATCCCTCATCCAGCATCGTCAAGCAAACTATACACATGCTAAGATGAGCCTAAGAAGAGGAAAAATTCAAAAAATCGGAGATAACAATTGGCTACTTGTCCTGAACGAAGATGAAATTGTCAAAACACAGTGCAAAACTAAGACAGACTACAAAAAGTTAACCGGGATTTATCTCGTCACACTAACAGAAGATTGTCAAATTAACGTCATGAACAGAACACTACGAGCACATACAGACACAATCGTCATCAATGAAGTCATACCTTTACCAGAACAACATCAAGTCTTAGAAGAAACTGTTCAATATGAATTACAACTAGAAGACATCTCACTAGACAGCATCCATGAACTTATCAACAAAGCAAGCGACCTCTCCTTACCGGATGACAACAATTGGCCAATGATCATGGCCACACCAAGGTGGACTACGGTACTCCTCTACATCATATTAATAGCAGCAGCATCCTGGAAGTTGTACCAATGGAAGATCACTAAGATATCAGAGGACATCAAAGGCAGCGAGGCAACCAAAGGCAGCGTGGACGCCGCCAGAAGCAAGAGTTGCTTCTATCTTATGGAGGGAGGAGTTAACTCATCGTAACAACCGTTTACGCTGAGTACGCAACTGCCAACCTACGTATTAAAGTGCAACCTAGCAATAAGATCAATTACATGTTATTCCATATCATTGTTGGTGAAGTTAGTCATTAGATCAGCCTTCAGCTTAATACACTGTTTTCTTGTAATTAAAATAATTATAATAAATAAAGTTTTTTTTAACTAAATTCCCGATCGCCGAAACATAACTCTCGGATGGCTTCATTTTCATTAGTGAACTCACAATTTCTAACTAGACTTTTCAAGTCCGTGAAATATACATCAAACGGCTCACCCGGTCGCTGAGAGCGCTTGTAAAATAAAAATCTTGAAAGCAATACATTCTTTTTGGGTTCACAATATTCATCGAACGACTTCAATACGTCATCAAACGTCGCCACCTTTTTTCCCCGTTGGCATCAATAAGCTTGTCGAAATTAAAATTATTATAGATTTGTACTCCTTCCTAGCTAATGACATTTAGCAAAATTGCAATTTTTCTTTGCTCCATTTCATCATCAAGCCCCGAGGCAATAAGGTATATACTGAGCTGTTGTTTAAACCTTTTCCAATTGCTCAGCAAATCCCCTCCGAGACACAGTTTTTCGGGCAGGTTGTACGACGCTGCGGCCATGCACACAGTTACAAACTGTACAGCGAGTATCGTAAAAGTTGGTACGTTATAAAAACAATTACGGCTGCGCCATGATAGATAGATATATAAATCGTTTATTTAATGCACACAGAAGACATAGCACAAAATACAAAAACACGTTTAAATAATAACTAAATACATAATATATATAAGGTAAGGTAGGTAGGTGGTATAAGGTGCCAATATACAAAAAATAAAATAAAGACATTGATGACTATTGGCTAAGAAAGACACTTTAAAATAGTGAAACATACAAAGTGCGGTGCGTGTCTCAAGGTTGCAACAAATGGGAGTCCAACTCAGCATGTGTCAGGCAAATATACCTGACGCTGATATTCTGCTGGATCCCTGCAGTAACATACGGACATCGAGCAAATTCAAATTTCATTTATTCAAACTAGGCTGAGAATCAGCACTTTTCGAACGTCAAAATTACATAAGACAGTCCCCCAAAAACGCCCACCCTTCACCACTTCCTAGTACTTAAGCTGGGAAGAAGGAGTGGCGCAACAAACTCCCCAACAGCACAGCTGTCTGTTCAGTTGAAAAAACTTGATTCTATATAATACTGAATTTCAGACTGTAATTGTTGAGTGTCAAACTCATAAATGTTCTTACTGTCTTCTAAATTAATTTGATAGTTTTTTAAATTTATTTATAAGAAAACCACTTTCTTTCCCTAGTTTATTATTATTGGAATTGTATTTTTGTTGTTTCTTATATTTATTACATTTATTTATGATTTTATTTAGCTTCGCATATAATATTTTTTAATTTTGTTTTGATTTACTTTATAACTACTATTAGGTATTATGCCGTGGTATTATGTTTCATTATAGAATCTTCAGTAAGGTTTGTTGTTATTAAGGAATGCGGGTTGCAAGTAGTGTTTAATAATTCATTATACAAGTTATTATTCTCCTTAGCCTGAGTACATTCTTTTAGTTTCTGTAAATTTGTAATTCGTACATTTGCATGAATTAATTCTTCTTCTAAGTCCCTAACCTTACATAAAGCCTCCTCATTTATGTTACTGCAGTTGTTGAAACCATTCGTGACCAGCCGCAATTTGTCCCGCTCATCAACAACATCCAAGTATTGCTGATAAAGGTCCTCTAGCTCCCGTTTTAAGCCTGTGTTTTTGAAAATGACCTTCTCGACTTCCTTCTCACTTTCATCTATCTCCTGTAACAGTTGTTGAAATTTACTGTTTGAAGATTTTGTACGGCCGTTTTCAATTTAAGCTCCAACTCCTGAGCAAAAGCCTTACGGATCATCACAAGCATGGTTTCAGGAATTAGTACTGAAAGTAGAATTAAAGGAACGGTGAGAACCACTGAGACAGACAAACACAAAAAAGGAAAGCTAGAAATGAAAGAAAAAATTAGAGAAGTTAGTGTAGCTTTATAGAGAAATGAGGTAGGCTGCTAAATCTAATTAAAATGCAACTTGATTTGATCAGATATAAGTTACATTGATTCTATTTTCTTATGATTTTACTTATAGGTAAACTAATCGACTTAGACCAAAGAGATTTATAGTCAATGAGTTAGACCCTCTGCTGAGTGCCAAGTAAACCAAGAAAAGAGATTCTAGGGATCAATGAAGGCGTGTTACAGAGGCTATGAGACGACTGTGTGGTAATTAAATGTACAAGTGGTTGAATGAGTGTAACTTCTATTTTTTTAAAGAATTTATGGAGAAAAAATGTTGATGTACGTTATAACATTTTCAAATACCCTCAAATTTTGCTATGTTTTATCTTAGCTAAACATGTTTGTGCCATTATAATTACGATTTTAACACCATTTTATACCATGTTTTATGCAAATAAATGATTTATTATTATCTCCTTTATTTCATTCTAAATACTTATAAATTATATACATAAAAAAAATTAACATTAAAAAATATAAAAAATAGTAGCTCACCGGTATCGGGAACAGGGTTCAAGCTACCGGCGGTCAGGGCTCCAGAGAGAGGAACCTCCTGACAATGCGAGCCGTGTCCAGGAGTACCGCTTTCTGGATCAAGCCCTTGATCCAGCTGCCTAACGAGAGCCTCCTCAGGTGTTTGCCGAGGCTCTTGGCTATTAGGCCATTGGCCGTCACGACTGTCGGCACAATGATTGCTGTGTCCACATCCCACATGTCGGCAACCTCGTGAGCCAAGTCAAGATACTTAATTTGTTTATCTTTCTCAGCTTTCACGAGGTTCCCGTCATGCGGGACCGTTATGTCAATAATCATTGTGCGCCGCCCTACTCGATCCACCACCACAATATCAGGTTTATTAAAAAAAAAAAAAAAAACAGACTACGAGTACAAAGGCCCAAATTGTGTTAGTGTCAAAATTATCTTATAAACTATGTTAGTATATACTAAGAACAAAGGTGATAAATTGATCATACCACAAATAGTTTCTCAAGCCCCATGCACTACATGAAGCTTGATAAACCTACCCATGGCAGGCCCACCCAGCCTTTCAGCAAACACCCTCAAGATACTGTTGGTGCGTCCTCCCACTCTGCGTGTCACCGACGCCACCTTCTTACGCATTCTTGCAAAATAGTCGTCAGTGTGCGTATCAGCGAACATACCTGACGCATAACAATAGGGTGGAAGCCTCAACAGCACCCTAAAGGTATTATTATATTGTATTCGCAGGGCATTGTTTGCTTTTTGGGTAAGCAGTAAGCCTTGAATAGTGTAATTTTTAATGGTACTGAGCAACAAGCAAACCTTCGAGCCACCATATTTCCCCTCACAGCCAATGCCTTGCGCTCCCTTTCCATATCTGTGTCGTTTTTCAGGTCTTCGGTAATAATGTGACCCAGATATTTAAATTGGGTCACTCTCTGTAAAAGTAAACACAGCGTTACGAGTTAAGAGGTAGAAATAAAAGTCCATCATATGTCCCTCCAGGACATATGATGGACTTTTATTTCTACCTCTAAACACCAACTGAACAGCTCACTTTTCTTAGGGTTGTACTTTAGCCCATACTGCTCGGCATACCCCTCACAAATAGAAAGCAACTTTCTCATTCCACAGATAGATGGGCTCAGCAACACCATGTCGTCTGCGTAGCTCAAGTTATTTAAACTAACTTCATCTATATGGCATCCGCCATGTGTGTTGCTGAGCTCAACCAGTAATTTATTAACATAAATGTTAAAAGTCTTGGGGACGCAAGACCTCCCGTCTAACACCACACTCTAGTTTGTAGGGTTCAGACATCTCATTTGACCATTTTACAAAAAAAATCTGCTTATCATACCACATAGATAACGTGGACACCAACGACGCAGGCACGCCCGCCTCTCGAAGCTTATTGGCAACAATAGTCCTGTCAGTGATGATGAACTTCTAGGAAATATTCCCTGAGACTGCATATCTCGCGATTGTGGAGGGTCTTAGCGTTGAAAAAACCTCGTCTCATTACCGATGAAGATAAAGATATATTTATTTGTAAGCATGTGTAACATTATACATATAAATGCAAATGTGGATGTAAAGTGAAAATCTGTGAGTTGCAACATGTTTTGTCATCATTGGCGTACAAAATAAATTATTGTCACTTGCAATACAACACAATCATGGAAGTGTGAAAAAATAAAAAAAAACAAAAAAATAAAATATGCATAACAAAATTTAAATATAACACAAACAGATTAGAAACTATCATTTAAAAAATCTTTGACATAATAGTAACATTTTTCAATAAGTAACTTCTTAAGTTCTCTCTTGAATAAGTTTGGCTGGTTTAAATTTTTAATAACCTCTGGAATCTTATTATATATTAATGGTGCCATACAAAACACGCTTTTATGAAGGAGTGCTGTTTTCGAAGAGTGAGGCTGTAAGAAGTTCTTATATTTAGTACGTCTATTTATAGTGACATTGTCCGACAAAAGAGGAAACCAGTGAGGATTGCTTCTAACAAATAAAGCTATTTCCAAGATGTATAGTGACGGAAGTGTCAGTATATGGTATTTTATAAACATTGGTTGACAGCTGTCGGTATTTTTGATCTTAAACATAGCCCGAATACACCGCTTCTGCCTTTTAAACACCATGTCGGTGTTTGTCGAATTACCCCAAAATATTAGACCGTATCTAAGTACCGATTCAACAAGTCCATAATACGCGATCAATAATGCGTTTCTACTCACTGTTGGTGCCAGTTTGTACATCGCAAAAGATAAACTACTTATTTTTGTACAAAGGTCTTCTGTGTGACATTTCCAATTGATTCTACTGTCAATTTTTAAACTGAGGAATTTGGCTGTTTCTACTTGATTAATTATATTATTGTCATGTATTAATTTAAATTCAATTGAATTTTGAGGTCTTTGACTGTAGTTCATTACATTTGTTTTATTTATATTTATTTTTAGATGATTATAGATTAGCCATGTTATTATAGAAGTTAGTGCTTTATTTATGTCGTTTTCTAATAGATTTTTATCATTACATGTAATATTTACTGTGCTGTCGTCTGCAAATAATGTCATAGGTTGCACAGTTGCATTAGGGAGGTCGTTGATAGTAGGCAGTGACTTGTCGCTGCCGGCCCTAGTGAATGCGATGGTCGGCAGCGGCGAGTCCTGGGACGCGGTGGTTTCCTACTGCGAGACAGTCGTCTCGCAGAAGGAGGCTGCGGAAAGGGAGAGGGAGATCTCGTCCACTCACCCGGCCCGCAGCAGGCGCACCGGGCGTTGGCGGAGGGCGGACAACGCCCTCTTCCAGCCCCCCTAAATGGGTCCAGGGGCGACGGACTCGGGGATGTCCGTCGCCCCCCACACATCAGGACCCGAAGTGGCGGCGCGTAGTGTTCCTCGCGCGCCCCTCTTAGACGTCGCGGGGGGAGTCAAACACCTCACTCCCCCCCCCTTGTCCCGAGGAGGCCCGCGGTGGCGGGCCAGCACCAGCCGGGGGTTGCGGAAGATTTCAAGTTCCCGCGACCCCCGGCGTAGGTGTGAGTTGGAACACCGGGGTGGTTTTTAGTCAGTAAGAGTCTGACAGACCCCTCCGCCCGCCCCAGGGCGGGGGACATCCATGAGGATTTTCCACCCCGGAAGAAAAAAAAAAAAAAAAAGGGAGGTCGTTGATGTAGGTAATAAATAGCGTAGGTCCGACTACGCTGCCCTGGGGAACACCATATCTAACATATCTTACTTTGGATTGGTATTGTTCTTCTTTTTTAGTTTTTATGTTAAATTTTGACCGTGAATGAATGTTTTTAAATGACCGTGGATGGTGCATTCGATATGCAGCCAGCAGAGTACGGACCCTCCTATCCAGGGCCTCGAGTTCGGTCTGAGTCCATTTGAGTATCCCGAAAGAGTAGGGTAGACTGGGTACTGTTGTGTCAATTTTCATTTGACGGCCAATAATTTTCTTGGTATGGCAGTTAACTGTAAAAAATTAGTTTTTTATTATGAAGAGTAGATTTGCCTACGTATAAATACTAAAATTGTATTTCTAAGTACTATGGTTAACTCACAGGAGCAAGTTAGAAAAAAAAGAGAAAATGTCACAACCGACCACATCCCAGGGGCGGTTGTGACTGTACTTGGGATCGGTAGTGACAGGTTAAAAAATACACCAAAATGGTCATCAATCACTTTTATTGCACGAAATAGGTATCCATTCTTCTCATAAAAAAATTACGTTTAACACAATAACATTTAATGAATAAAAGTAATAAGTTAATAACTAACAAGGCACTGTAGCTAGGTATTCTAACAAATCTTCATTTATCAGTCTAATTGCTTATAACTAGTACTTACTTTAATCAGTCTTAAGGAACATACTATAAGAAATATTTTAGAGGGTAGTGCCATTGAACTCCTAGAGCATAACATTGTTATAATCAACATTTACAGACCCCCCAGCAACAAACTAGAAAAATTAAACATATTTTTGTCTAAATTTAACGAAGTACTCAATAAAACTTGTTTAAAAAGTAGGAAAATAATTATTTGTAGCGATTTAAATATCAATAGACTAAAAAGAGATAAAACGGTCATAGAATTGGAGCAACTACTGGCTAGCTATAACCTTAAACTAATGATTAACTAACCCACACGATTATGTAGTAAAACATGTATTGACAACTTTATTTGTAATAAAAGGGGCTCCAGGTATGAAATACTAGAGCTAGCGCTCTCGGATCATACTGCTCAACTGCTGCAATATCCAGTCAAAGAAAGTCTTAACATAACACATTGGTACACACATAAACGAGACTATAGCGCCTCCAACACGGATAAGTTCGTTGAATGTATCCAAAACCTTGCCTTTGATGAAGTTTATAATGCAGAAACAGCAGATGATGCTTTTAGCAGATTCCATGATTTATTAAGACTGTTATATGATCTCTGTTTTCCTTTAATAAAAGTCAAAATCTCTATAAACATAGGACCAAAATGGATATCAAAAGGTATCAAAGTTTGCTCCAAGCGTAAACGTCAATTACTTTGGAAATACAGGAAATCACCAAGCCAACAATTTAAAGATACATACAAAGTGTATAATAAAAGATTAAAAACAATAATTAATTTAACCCAAAAATCTCAAAATGATTACTATATTAAAACCTCAGTAAATAAAGCTAAAGCTACGTGGAAAGTTATAAATAATTATAAAACAAATGTCCACCAGCAGTTTAAAAAAAATTACAAAATAAATGTAAATAATATAATAATCACAGATCCAATTGCTATAGCGAATGAATTCAACACTTTTTTTACAACTCAGGTACCAAATAAACACTCCATTAACAAAAGCCCTCACTATAAAATTACATATAATAATTCAAACTCACTCTTTATGAGCCCGTGTACTCCAGAGAATATCGTTCAAATAATAAAATCCCTAAAAAATACAAATAGTGCGGGGTATGATGGAATATGTACTAAAATAATAAAGGTAGTGGCCGAAATAATAGCGCCAGTACTGTGTTATAATTAATAAATGCATTGAGGATGGGGTCTTTCCATCAAAATTAAAATTATCCGTTGTCATTCCAATATTTAAAAAACAGGATAGAGAAAATATGAATTGTTATAGGCCAATATCTCTAATACCTATCTTATCAAAAGTTTTTGAAAAAGTTATCTATAATAATCTGTATAACTATATGGAAAAACATAATATCCTTGCGGAAGAACAAATGGGTTTCAGGAAAAATAAATCTATTAACAACGCATTTCACACTTTCCTCAAAACGGTACTAAAAGGAATGGATGGTAAAAAACATGTCTCAGCACTTTATATGGATATGACAAAGGCCTTCGACTCCGTCAATCATGAACTATTGTTAAATAAATTAGAAGTGTATGGAATATGGGGAAACGCAAGAGATCTCATAAAATCGTATTTAAGTAACAGAGAACAACAAACTGAAATATCAAGCATTTCACAAATCACAAAAGTCGAAAAGAAGAATTTGTCAACACCAATAAAAGTCTACAAAGGTGTACCACAAGGGAGTATTCTAGGTCCTCTGCTTTTTATTATTTATATTAACGACCTTCCAATATCCATCAAATCTTCCATGGTTCTATATGCTGATGATAGTACTGCAATAGTTGTATCTGAAGACCCTACGACACATGAACATGAAATGAACGATACGCTATCATCTATAGTTAACTGGCTAAATTTAAATCACCTTAAAATAAACCTAACTAAAACATATATAATGACTTTCAAAAATAAAAATTCAAAATTAAATAAATTCAATATAAATTATGACCAATAATAAACATAGAAAAAATAAATGCTACAAAGTTTCTTGGACTACACATAGACTCAGAAATGACATGGAAGACACATATTGATCAAGTATGTACAAAACTAAGTCGATATTCATATGCCATCTATATGCTTCGTAAAGTGGTAAATCAAAGTGCACTTCTATCTGCTTACCACGCTTACGTCGGTTCGACACTAAGATATGGTATAATGTTTTGGGGGAATGCCACTGAGAGAGAAACTGTCTTCAAAGCTCAAAAGAAATGTATCAGGGCAATATGTGCTTTAAAACCTACAGATACTTGTAAACCACATTTTATAAATTTAAAAATATTGACATTCCCATCGCTGTATATCTATGAACTAGCACTAGACATTAGAAATAATATAAACAAATATGAGACGCTAAAAAGTACAAGACTTGCCAGTACACTTCGTGCAATACGCCATAGAACGGTCATGTTTGACAAGAGTGCATTTTGTATGGGCCCTAAAATATATAATAAATTACCTGATAATATAAAAGAAGTAAATAATTTTATATCATTTAAGAATAGATTAAAGACTTATTTAATTAATAAAGCTTATTATAACGTTAATGATTATTTGAATGATAAATGTAATTAAATTTTTAAGTTAAGAAATAATAATAAAATTATATTATAAATGAATGTCGTAAATACCCCAATAATTATATTTTCTATAGATAAATGTATGATTAATATTTGCACACCTATTAAGGTAGGATATGGTTAAAGATCTTCAGTTTTATGTGTCACCTCATGTACCTACCCATATTCAAGCAAATAAATGATTTGATTTAAATTACAATCAGTCAAAATACAAACTAAATCACTAATATACGCTATATCACAATCGACTTCTTTAAAAAATAAATAATTTGTGTAAGTATCAACATACAACATAGAAAATAGAAGAAATGTTCATAATAATTCTGACAAAAAATAATAATATTGAAGATCTAGTCAAAGTCATCACAATTATGACATATATAATGGCGACTACCATCTGTGCACTCTAAGTGGGACCAGAGTTCACATTTTCCTTGGCGTTTTATCCATTTTTCGCCAGGCCTACCTATCGGAATATGAGCCTACACACACCAGACAAAATACTCTTCTTCGTCTGATGAGGGTGGTGATGTCTTCCATTTGTTCGCTTTGTTTTTTCCTTTTCCTTTATTTTTTCCATTTGGTTCATTAAGATTTTTCTTCACCTGTTTAGCCTTCAACCGTTTTTCTCTTCTTATTCTTGCCTAACTGCCTCTTTTTCCGGCGTTTCGGTATAAATGGTTGACTTTTTGGTTCTGGAACCTCTTGTTTTTCTTTAATTTAGTCACTACCATACCTAAAAAAATTGTCACAACAGTACCCAAAAAATATGTCACAAACGTACCCAAAGCACTCCTTCGCAAAAAAAACAATCACTATGGCAATATAAAATAATGTACGTACAAAGTAAGCACTGCTATTTAACCATCAATGTTCAACTAATAATAAAAAAGAACACTCATTACTGTATCTGTACGCATACGATAACAATCATTAAAAGAAATAGAATTAAAATACTTACTTTTGACTGTTAAAAAGTAATGAGGGATTCTGCTAAAGTCAACGTCGCGCGTTGGCTAACGCAATACTGTGAAACACGGTCAGACCCGCGTGGCGCTCCCCTCGCCCCTTACACCCTTGCCGGTATTCCTTATAGTTTCGCTATTATGTTTCCTTCAAAACATAACATTTGATTTGAAGAAAGCTGTCTTAAATTTTACCGATAATAAGAATAATTAATAAAACATTAAAACAAAACAGATATTATGTTATGAAAAACATAACATTTGATTTGAAGAAAATTTTTCCGATAATAAGAATAAACGTACTTACGTAGGTCTCTGGTTACCTTTTACTCTAGCAAGGCTCGCGGAATATCTCTGGCTGCGAGCTGGATCTGTCACTCATGTCATGTGTCAATCATAGCGTCTAAAAATTTTGCCGCCAACATACGGAAAAATATTTCTTTCGTAAATTTTCTTAAAAAATAGTAAAGTTTCATTTAAAACTTTATAGAAAGTTGAATAATAGTGCTTGTGGTAAGTGATATATAGTGTTACGCTGATCGTTGAGCAAGCGAGATGCCGAAATGAAGATCGAAAGATCACATTAAATCTAAATTGTTGCCGGTTTCTGCGGCAAGCAACCGTCCGCGTTTTTAGCGGACAAGAGCAGCAATTCTTCTAAGTGCGATAGTGGTGAAGAACGCTCTTCATCCTCGGAGGAAGGCACCTATTCCCACCGCCGAAGAACGGCAAAGAGATCGAAACGATTTCTTGTAAGTTGGGCCTACGCATTTACAATTGAATGAGCAGACAAGTAAGTGTTATCTGTTAATAATGACACAATTTCTACATAAACTTCACTAAACTTACTCAGAAACACTATCAACGAACTTCTAAACTGCTTCTTGTACTAGTATCTACTTCAGAAGCGCATAGTTGTTTTCTAAACAATCCGGTCATGTCTAAAGAGACAGAATAATATTACAACTTAAAGATTTCAGTGTAAAATATGATGACAAGGTAATTCCTTAAGCAAATACAGAATGTCTTGAGAATGTAAAACTATTCTAGCAGTATTATTTTTATTTTGACGTTCCATCATAAAAAGCAATTCATTATAAGAAGACCTGTATGCTCACCCAGCCCATGTGTTTGACACACTGTATTAGAAGTAAATGAGTACTTATGCCACTAAACAAAACTAAAAACTTTTTAGCCCCTGCGGAGGGGGCTTTGGATGGGATCTCTAATATAGGTCTAGCGCAGATGGAGCTAGCTGCTAAATCATGGTCCACAGGGACTTGTTAATTTGGCAGCAACCTACCCACTGGGATTGTATCCTACTTTCCCTTTTGGAAGTAGTCCGAACACTCCCACACTCCCATCCAGAAGTGTATTAAAATTAAAATAGAGTGCAATATTCTCATGTGGTATGCAGTTGAAGAGATTCAGCACGTCTTGTGAACTCTAATCTGCTTTGAGAACATTGAAATTACTAATTAAATATGACATTAAGTCTTACTATATATATATAACTATTACGGAATGCTAAATATTTAAACAACATTATAATTTATAATGTTAATGGGCGATTCTCTGTAACCTCGTAATAGGCTATCCCTACCGTTTTTTTCAAAAAGTAATTTAATTATTTAAACAAAAATCACTCCTAATGAAACTTTAACCCCGAAACTTTACGGGCAAATTGTTTTTAGAACCATAACTATTTTAATTTTTTTTCTTAGACGTGATAGAAGCTCTAAAAATACAGTCCCCTGGCTGTCCCCATCACTGTATCCCGCCTAGAAACGAGATTTACGAAGAAGATATTAAAACTACATACATTAGCAGTTAATATAATAAGAAAAATAACAAAATAAATATTATTATCGTAAAAAAAGGTCTCATTACGAATTCTATTGTATTCGTTAACACCCGTAAACTTTGTCCCCAGCATTTCCATACAGTCCCCTACCAAAAATTTAAATCCATAATAAAAAAAAACTGTAATATTTACAAACGAATTTTAGAGAGAAACGAAACGCAATTATTGTGAAGTTGGCAACCTTGTCGAATGTGGCGACGAGACGCCATTTTTTTTAGTGTCAGAGCGTCAATTGTGAGGTGAACACGCGTTTGGTCCGCTACCACACACAGTCCTCTGGTAAGTAATAATATTTATATGATAATTACTTTAATTAACGCTATATAGTTTATTGTTTTATTATTTATGTCTAAATTGATCGGTAGGTTCTTAAAAATACTATTTTACATCAGTTTTGTAAATATTGTGAAATTTAACCTAAATACACAGTCCCCTGGCAACAGTACTCTGCCTGAAAATGCAGCAGGGGACTGTTTTACCCAACAGGGGACTGTGTATTTTGCGTATTGGTATTTTTTTTTATGTGCTAGTCTGTTTTATAAGAAGTTGTTTTGTAAGAATCATCAAAGTGTCATTGCTTCGCATTATTTTCTTTTATCTAACTTATATTATTTTACACAGGCCGATCGAACACACACGATATGGCTCCTAAAAAGAAAACGTTATCCCGAGAGGAATTACTACAGAAAAAGAGAGAAGCAGAGCGACTACGATACGAAAGAAGAATAATTACCCTGAAAAGAGAGAACAAATGAGAGAAAAGGAGAAGTTGAAGTACCAAAAGAAGAAAGAAAAAGGTTTGCGTAAATTTGTACAGGACATGACACCTCGTGAGCACAGAGCTGCCTTAAAGAAGTGAAAAGAACATTGTACTGTATACCGAACCCAAAGACTAAGACTGAAAAGCGTCACTATTACTTTTGTAGGAAAAACTACGCCGTTATCAGATCTAGAAGCAGATACTCCGCCTACAAAACCCGCCATTCCAGTTCCAGTTCAAATATCTCCAGCTCCAAGCCCAGCAGTCTCCAGTACTAGTCTACAGCAAAGTAAAAAAGAAGCCCCAAAGCGACGAAAGAAGTTTAACAGAGAAAGAAAGGCATTAAGTCCGCCTTTGAGTGACTTTTTTGAGTGTGAAAAGTTTTAATAAATAAATAAATAAAGAAATGAAAAGATCGCACGTTTAGAGAAAAAACTTGAGACGTACAAAAAAAGATTTGCGAGATTTAATAGTATAAACAAAAAGATCGTTGAAGATACACCTAAGACAAAGATTTTGAAAATGTTAGAGGAGCCTGATCAAAGGAAAGAAGTAGTCAAGAAAGCGTTGTTCGGCGACGTCATTAGCATATTAAGCAGTTGAAAGGTTGGTATCGAGCAACGTGCAAAAGAACAGCTGTTGCTGTTGTTAATTCTGGTGGCGACATTAACAATATTGATCGTTTTGTTAAAGTAATCCAAGAGCAATGTCTTGGCATCACATGTATTGCAATCGACGGTAAAGACATCCAGGAAATGGTCGATCAAGTTGAAGAGGAAGCGGCCTATCAGAAGGGTTTTAAAGGCACTTTAAATGTGCATCAGGTCGCAGGTGTTTATTCCAGCTCCATCCTTGGCTTTACAACTAAATGCAAAACACTTATAATGAAAAGCATCAGCTGCTTTTGCAACAGCAGCGAATCTTGAGAGCATTATAAGATTGGCAGTATCAACTTTCCTGTAAAACCTAGATGGACACTAAAATAAGTGTTTACAGAATCTGAACCGGAAGATCTTGAATCTGCTAAGCCTGAATTGACACCTACACCAAACAAGTCCCCTCAAAGATTGGATGATCTTATAGCAGGAACGAGTGACATTCGGCATTTAATTATTGATATTATTATAATAAGATTTTGATCTCAGTGATTACAAAATGTTTCTAGCACTTAGGGTTACATTTTTGATACGAATGTTAAAGAAAGTTATATTTTGTATTCATTTTTTATAAAGAAGTTTTGTTGATTATTGATGCGAAAATATGTTAAAAAACAATAAATGTTTGATTAATGCTAAATGATTTTTTTAACATTACAACAGTCCCCTGATGCCTCAAACAGTCCCCTGTCATGATTTTTTGGAAAATCGCAAATAACTCGGAAAATACGTATAAATTCAGTGGGCCTCCATAACTAACTAAAATAATAGTTAATTTTCTTCGAAATAGGACACGGTTTTTTGACAAATGGCAAAAATAATTGCCAGGACAGCATTTGTATGGGACCTGTACGAGCTTACAGAGAAATGCCCTAATACTGTATTATTCTTTGCTGTATTTTGTAATAATTAAGAAAATCTTATAGTTATGATCCGGACAAGGACCTAGCTTGCTCTATCAAAATTAGAAATGGAACAAATACAGCCACTAAACAATTTAAAACTCACAATATATTTAGTTAAAGCTGGTTTTATAAGAAATAGTTCTTATATAAAAAAAATATTAAAAAAATACATGGTAAATGAGGAACATATCAAGAATAACTAGGCCTAGATTCATTGTTATTATTATTATTTGGTTAGACACACTAGCAGCTAATTAGCTGATGCGTGTGTATCAAATAGCTTGGAGATATTTAATCTACCTAGTCGATTCTTGAAGCAGTTCATTGAGGGAGCCGTCACAACACTCTCCGGCAGCCTATTTCATGCTGTTACAACTCGGTTGGATAAGAATTGCTTCAAAGGCTTTTTCTTGGGAATGATAAGATCATATCAGGAAGACAAATAATGAAAATAATTAATATTTAGAACAATTCTAGTTAGAGCAAATTCTGCAAATTGCTATTAAACGCATAATATTAATCGATGCGGATTTCTAAGATTATGATATTCTAATCAAATAGCCTATTGTTTGCACTCAAGTAAGATGATGACAATTGAAAAGTAAGATGGAAGCAATGTTTTATTAATGAATGAAGGGTAGCTGTTCATGTATTAGCTCAATCCTGATACTTTTGTTAAAAAATAAATAATTGAATAACACGGTTGGTAGTACAAGCATGCCCTTTTTTGGCATTTTTTTAGTTCCCTGGACATTTGCAGTGGCAGCCAACTGAGTGGTAGAGAATTTGCGAGCCTGTTAATTTTTTATTTCTATGTCTTGGAGACTGTGGAAGTCCTGAACAAAGTTTGGGTGACAAGTTAATTTCCTAAGTAATTTCTAAATCTCAATCAGGATTTAGAATATGTAGGCCTTTTTGTGAACTGCTACCAGTTACAAGGCAAATTAGTTGAAAAGGGGCAGACCAAAGAAATTAAAAAAGGTTGCTCCACTGGTTTGCCAAGAGTTTATGTGGTGGCCAGAGGCTATTGAAAGACCACAACTCAGTTCCTCTACGCATGGTAAGGTAACCCACTTCCTGTCCACATATGCCGTGGAGGAAAGGTAAGCCCACATGAACGGGCACCTCTATACATCAAAAAGGATGTCTTTATAAGATTGCTTTTAGTGATAATACCGCCCATTGTGTCACTGTATATACAAATTTCTACATTTATATCTGTAATTTGTATGGTGTAAATAGAGTATTCTATTCTACTCTTGTCAGGAACTTGACCAAACCAAAAAATTAAATAAATTAAAATGGCACTCGAACTTGCGAGAGATGTTTGCCATATACGCAGTAATAAGCAGCCAAAAAAGCCAGTCTTCAGAGTGCAAATATTCTAGTAATCTAGTTCATTCCGACAAAAGACCATTTGTCGTACATTCAAGGATGAGCGAGGGATACGTTTCCCTAGCGCTCTTGAACCTATCTTGCAAAACAACGAAGTCAGCAGATTAGCTGAGCATCACTCTGTCAGCGGTTTACCTCCCGGGGAGGTTAAAAGTGTTATAACGGCATCGCCGACCGCTCTTAAGAACAGACCAGCCTGATTGGCTCCTGTTGCTCCAGGCCCCAGGCCTCGGAGGCTATGTTTCAAGGTGGGGCGTCCCTGACGTTTACGACCTTTTCAGATAAGTCGGCCGTTGTGCGACTGTCCGTCACATGGGACTCAAATGATGGCTTGGCAAGCTTCTGCGATGCTTCTACGATGCTTTTAGTCAGAGGTGACAGCATCGACTAGCATGGGTGTTTTCTCTTAGCCCAATAGACCGAGTGCTCAGTCATCTGAACTCGATAATGGGATGGGGACGTACTATATATAAATCACCCCATACTGGGCCCAGTTAGCCCGGCTCTCGTAATTGGAGATGAGAGGTCTCGGAGACCCAGTACCAATACAGGATCCATGTAAGAACCTCTTAGACCTGATAAGCTGCAACTCCTAACTTGGAAAGTTGGGGGGGGGGGGGGGGGGGGGGCAGTCAGGTTGCAAGGGGCAGTGGTCGAAAGAGGAACAAGGTACTTGCTAAAATGTATTTTGAGATAATCCATACTAATAACTTATAAGGCTCCTATTCAAGAGGTGAATGTCATAGTGTGTGTGGCATTAGTCCTTAACGCATTGAAGGACACTGAACGAGACACAATAGAAGTTTTATTGTTATGACGCCTATGGGCGTTTACTGTCCCTCAAATGTTACCAGATCGCATCTAAACAGATTTTGTCCATTAGCAAGTTTCAAAACCAATACCCAGTCACTCATATGGGATAAAAAATTACACCTTGATTGGCATGATTATGAATGGATGGATTATGGATGGATGGATTTACTTGCTTATCCTAATATTATAAGATGTCTCACAACTTTTAGATTTTGAATAACAGTGCGGCCAAAGTATGGTTCAAAGACACTGACAATCAAAATGCTTACTTAAAATCTACCATAATCCTTATTGATTTTGGTTTACAACAACAGGTGTGGCTAACCTTGCTTTGAAAGACAATGCTGTCTCTCCTCGGAATGGACCAAATTCATTTTTATACAGACTAAGATAGAGGAGCCTCCAGGAAGTATAAGGTCTGTGGCAGCCTTCGGGAGGCTGACTGGAAAATAGATCATCAGATAAAATGAAACTGGAAGAGCCGCTAGGCTTACAGAAAAAATATTTTTGTAAAGTAGAAAAAGAAAGGGCTACCTCTCAAGAGAATTTTTAATGCTCAGGCTATAATGTTTCCACTGAGTGGACAAAGGGTCTCCTCTCTGTGAGAGAGAAAGAGAATTTATTATCGAATACTATTGAATTCTCTAAGAAAATATTTAAATTATGTTTGTGTGCATGATTCACATTTCAAGTTAATTTAATTAACAAATGATGAGACTTCATTTACATGAAGTAAATTTAGTCACTACTTGACTAAATACATAGACTATTTAGTAAAAGGTCCTAATTAAATTTCAGTTTCAATGAAATTTTAACTGTGTCATGTATGTATGACATTAAGTTTGAGTTTCCAAATCTTTATAAAACTACTTATCTATGAGATTCGAAAATGTCTGTACAGTTGATTGATCTCATAACTTCCAAGTTAGGTTACTTAATTATCCTTTATTGATGAGATTATTATTCAGTTTAGTCCCATTGATTTTCTAATATCATTATAATGTAACTCTATAATTCATGTTCACCTTAAATAAGGCAAAATAAATTTGCCATTAATCTATAACATCTTAAGGAAGATGTGTTCATTCTTGCATTTACTAGGGTAAATAGATTGAAAACTCTTAATTGTTGTATTGGAACAGTTAATGAATACGGACCGAAATATTCGTTCATACCATATAATTTTTTATTCACCTATGTGAATAAAAAATTATATGACTAGACGCTATCGTCTACATCCTTCAGGTACTCTTTCACCTGCAGATATCAAACAGGTCTTCAAATCAAATGTTATGTTTTGAAGGAAACATAATAGAACTGTTTTGCATTAAAACAAAACAGATATTATGTTATGAAAAACATAACATTTGAGCAATGTGCTTGCTGTTGAATTTTGAAGACTTCTATGATTGACACATGACACGAGTGACAGATCCAGCTCGCAGCCAGAGATATTTCGCGAGCCTTGCTAGAGTAAAAGGTAACCAGAGACCTACGTAAGTACGTTTATTCTTATTATCGGTAAAATTTTCAAATTAAATGTTATGTTTTTCATAACATAATATCTGTTTTGTTTTAATGCAAAACAGTTCTAATATTACAATTGTCACTACCGCACCCTGTCACTTGCGTACCCAGTCTACCCTACATCAAAACCGGCATGATCCAACCATTGAAGGCACGCACCTTATTTCCGCCTGATAGAAAACTATTGAATACTTTCTTCAGGCGGCCATAGAAGCGCTCCTTCAACGATTGCTTCATGTCAGTAACATTGATGCCCAACGCTTCCAACATACCCAAATACTTATAGGTTTCGGATGCGGAGAGGGCTCTAAGATTTATTTATTATTATTATTATATATTTCGTTTATTCATCTATAAACTTATTAAATACATTTTTAAATATTTTTATAAAAATCATTAAAAAAAACATTTAAAAATATAAAAAATAGTAGCCCACCGGTATCGGGAACAGGGTCCAAGCTACCGGCGCCGGCGGTCAGGGTTATTATTTAAGTAACAACTCCCCATTTAAATCTGCAGGTCGAACATCAGCTGTTCGTGATAGGTGACCGGTAACGGTGGGCAACCAAACACTGTGTTTTACTATGAATATTTGCAGGAAAACAATAATCCTGAGTATTTATGCAGTTATTTTACATTTAATTATATTATTTCACTATAAAATATTTTTATTTTTTGAAATAATTAAAATTAATTTTAAAACATGGAACATAAGTGACGAACGATGTGTGTGCAGTGCGGTGGTGCGGGTGCGTGTCGTGCGCGGGCGGCGCGGGCGGGGCGGCGCACACGGGCGAGGGGCAGGCGCTGTGGCGCGTGGCGTTGGCGGAGGGCGCGGGCGCGGCACTGCTGGTGCTGCTGACGTGCGTGGCGGGCTGCGCGCCATCCGCCGTCGACTTCCCGCTGCAGCGCGCGCTCGCCTCGGGGCTCGTGGTCGCTCTGCTCGTACAGGTAGACACTTTTTTAACCAACTCACTATTACAGGACAGTTTTACTTACCTGTGATACGAAAACCCGCAATAAACAGAGAAAGTGTCTGGACTGGCTTTTTGAGGAAACTACCCGAACAATTTAAGTAAACCAGCACCCTAATTGCGTAACACACGATCAATCACAATCTGTTTCATTTTGGTTCAACAACGTTCAATGCAACAACAATATTTGCGTTATAAATTTACGTTGTAGAGCAGACAAACTTTTCGAATATATGAATGTCAAAGTCAAAGTCAAAGTCAAACAATTTATTTCAATTAGGCACATAAAAGGCACTTATGAACGTCAAGTTTACAAAAAATAGAATTGATTCTAGTCGCCCCTTCCAAAAGGTAGTTTTCGTATGGAGAAGAATGGGCAAGAAACTCCACCGTTACTCTTTTAAAATGTTTTTACAATATTTTGCATACATTAATTATATAATTATATGTGAAGACGATGCATCTAGAATAAGATTACTATACCGCGATAGGTAAAAAAGAATGAAAAATAAAGCAATTACAGATAAATTAAATATGTGACAGATACATGGTGCTCACATATTTACAAACATTGTAAAATTATACGATATTCCTAACATTTTAACAAGTAATACTAATAAGTCAGTGTGTGAGTTCAAGAAATCACAGAATGTAAAATCAGTGTTATAAAAAATAACAAATACATAATTAAATAAGCAACCAGTTTGATTTTGTCTAGACTCTAAATTGTCCTATGGAGCAGGACCAGCATGTTTCCAAGCATTCTTATCTTGGATATAATCCTCTAATTTGTAATATGCTTGTTTACAGAGTGTACTTTTAATATGAGTTTTAAATTTTCTTTCATTTAATTGTAATATATCACAAGGTATTTTATTGTAACATTTAACACAGTACCCCATAAAAGATGTATGGACTTTAGATAATCTGAAAAATGGTTGATCTATTTTATCTTTATTTCTAGTATTAAAATTATGTCTATCACTTATTTTATTAAAGATATGTAGATTTTTTCTTACATACATAATATTTTCATAAATGAATTGGCAAGGTACCGTCATAATATTAATCTTTTTAAATAGTTCCCTGAGAGATTCGCGACGATGTAGATTATAAATGGCTCTGACAGCTCTCTTTTGTAAAATAAAGATGGATTCAATGTCAGCAGCCCGACCCCACAGTAAAATGCCATACGACATAATACTGTGGAAGTAGCTAAAATAGACCAGACGCGCGGTTTCTACATCTGTTAACTGTCGTATCTTTCTAACAGCATAAGCGGCCGAGCTTAGCCACCCCGCAAGAATTGTTATATGAGGTCCCCATTGTAATTTCTCGTCTAGCGTGATTCCTAGGAAAACGGTTTGATTAATAAATTCTAGTTTTTCTCCATTCAATATGATGTCACATTCGCTACTTCTAACATTAGGTAATTTAAATCTAATGCATTTGGTTTTTTTTTTATTTAGTACCAAATTATTTACCGTAAACCAATCTTGGACTTGAAGAATAGAGCTGTTAACGTCGTCAAGATTTTGTGACCGTCGGTTTATTTTAAATATCAACGATGTGTCATCTGCAAATAACACCATCTTAGGTTGATTTTGAAGTAATTGTGGTAAATCATTAATATAAACTAAAAAGAGGAATGGACCCAATATCGAACCCTGAGGAACGCCCATTGCCATTTCAGACCCCAATGAGTTTACGCCGTTTACTTGAATTTTAACTTTTCTATCTTTCAGGTATGATCTTAGTAAATCAAGAGCTGTATTCCTAATCCCATAGTGCTCAAGTTTCAGCAGAAGTGTTTCATGGTCTACGCAATCGAACGCCTTCGAGAGGTCGCAAAAGATTCCAATGGCATCGTGTGCTTCTTCCCAGGCGTTAAAAATGTTCTTTATGAGGGTGACACCAGCGTCAGTGGTACAACGCCCTTTGGTGAAACCGTACTGTTGTTCATGAAAGATGGAATTCTTATTAAAGTGACGTAACATTTGATTGAGCATCAACCTTTCAAACACCTTGCTGAGAACTGGCAGAATTGACACAGGCCTATAATTGTTGGGTTCCTTACTATCACCGGATTTGAACAAAGGAATTACTTTACTGTGTTTCATGAGATCCGGAAAGACTCCTTGGTCTACACTGGTGTTAAATATGAAAGCTAAATAAGGCGCAATGGTTTCGATGATAGATCTACAGACTTTTACAGACATTCCCCATAGATCTTCTGTTGATTTAATTTTAAGATCTTTAAAAGCTTTTATAACAGCCTGGGGGTTTGTATGCTGAAACCTCAGCTCCAAAGGGCATGACTTTACATTTTTCCTAAGTAAGGCAGCAGAAAGCGTGGGTGAGGAATTTAAAGTTTCCGTAGTTTTAAGGGGAATATTAGCAAAAAAGTTTTCAAATTCCTGAGCTATTTCTACATCTGAGTTGATAGGGCCATGTGTAGTCTGTAAGTTAAATTCAGTATTACGCTGTTTTTTCCTACCGGTTTCATTATTTATTATTTGCCAGGTAGTTTTTATTTTATCATCAGCTGATTTTATTTTATTGCTAATGTAAAGAGCTTTAGCCATTTTGCACACACTTTTAAAAGTTTTTGAATATTTTGCAACATGTTGATGAAAGCTTGTATTATTAATATGTTGCTTTAGGCCATAAAGTTCAAAAAGTTTTTCCCTACTTTTACGAATACCTGGAGTCGCCCAATCACTAAATAAGAACTTTGTGTAAATAGTTTTAGTCTTTAGTGGAAAAGTGTCAATAAATTGCTCATTTAATAGTGAAAAGAACTCGGCGTAGAACTCATTTGGGTCACATATATTATTAAAATTATGAACACATAATTTACTTGCCAAAGAATTATTTAATTTATCTAAATTTTTACATGTAATTGGCCTAAACCTTATTTGAATTTTATGTAAAGGCATGTAGGAACAAAATGTTATTGTTTGTCCACTGTGATCAGATGGCAGCTTATTTACAATTTCTTTATGTAAGTAATCACAATTACAAAAAATATTATCTATACAAGTCGCGGAAGAAGCTGTTACTCGAGTTGGTTCAATAAAAACATTTGACAAGTCAAATGACCTAAAAAGACTTAATAGTCTGACAGTATTAGAGTTATTTTCTAATAAATTAATATTAAAATCACCACATATGATTATTGACTTACTACTAACACTAAGTTTCTTTAGCACATCTTCCATTACAGAATCAAAAATAGATAGATTCTGGTAACCTGGAGGTCTGTATACGCATACTATAACATGCTTATCAAGCTCAACACAGGACAATTCTATGGTGTGTTCAACAGACAGTCCGATTATGTCTTTTCGTTCTTTCGATTTAATTGAATTTTTAACTAATATTAATGACCCACCATGTATCATACGTTTTCGGCTGAAATGGCTAACTACACAATAATTTTCATAGTTAATTGACATTACTTGATGATCTTTTAACCAATGTTCTGTTATACAAATGACATCAAACTTGGTATTTTCTAAAAACAATTCTATTTCCAGTAATTTGGAAGAGCAACCTTGGATATTTTGATTGAATAATTTTAAAGTATGTTGCCCCGCCTTTGGTTTTTTATTAATATTACTATGTGTAATATTGCCAGAAGATACCGTTTTATTATTCTCTAATAATAATTGGTAATTTGAAGGGGTAACTTCTGTTGTCTTACTTACTAGTTTAAAAAGTTATCCGGAGTGACCTCCACAACTACAACTGAAGAGTCTAGAATGTCTGAATGAATTCCAGCAGTAAGAGAATACCCTATCTGACTGGTAGTGGCCTCCAAAGATGTTGGTATTATAGGTGGATACTCCTTCGTACAACATGATGATTCATAATTAATCACTATGTTGTTAGTATAACTAGACAACACAGACTCGTCACTAATACTACAATCTGTTATATTAGCTATAACCTCATTAATATTATATGCTATCAACATAGCAATCATATGTCTACATTCCCAAGACAGAGATAAAGTTCTCTGAGTTAACTTAAAACCACTAATAAACTTGTTAGTGTCAAAATACAATAATTTGTCACTACTAGTACACTACACTAGTACTATTCAACTTATAAATATAATTATTTTCATAAACTGATAAAGTATCAGAGTAAGGTAAAGCATGCAAATGCAAATGCAAAAGCAAATGGATGAATGGATTGGAATGCAATGGATTAGCAATATCTTAAAAAATATTCTGATTGTGATTGATCGTGTACTACGCAATTAGGGTGCTGTTCCAATAAAATCTACCTTAAGAAGCTCAAGGACCCGATACGACATTACCACCAGTGAGACCATATAATAGGAATCAAAATTAGATACTTACCCAAACCGGACGATGCATGATGATCTTTTTAGGGTTCCGTAGTAAACAAGGAATCCTTATAGTTTCGCCATGTCCGTCTGTCTGTCCGCGGGTTAGCTCAGAGACGGTTAGTACTAGAAAGCTGTAATTTGGCATATGTATACATATTAATCATGCCGACAAAGTGGTAAAATAAAATCAAGGGTATTTTAGGGTACTACCCTACACGTAAAGTGGGGAGGTTTTTTTTTCTCGACTCCTCCATGTTGTAGGGTATCATAAGAAGGTCGCTCAAAGATATTGTGAGTTTGTGAAAACCATTTTTGGATTCAGGGATTCGTTTGCGAAATATTAAGTGTTTAACTGAATTTTTTTGTTAGAGTCAAGTGTCCCCCCCCCCCCTGCCAGCTAAATGGTTATACTTGGATTTGTGAAAAATTCACAGCAATAGTATATATAACGAAATTAAAAGAAAAACTATCAGAGCTAAGTAGGCTGTACAGGTTAACGAGTAATAATCAACCAACTTAAATTTGCGGTTTGAAAAACATGATCTGCCATACATTCCGTATGGGAGAACATTTTTTTTCAACTACAATGTTAAGTTTGTTCTTGGGATAAATTCATCCCAACTACGGAACCCTTCATTGTGCGTGGTCCGACACGCATTTCGCCAGTTTTTTAAAATATAATTTGTATTTTGAGTTACACTTACATTACAATTTATATTTGTAGGTACAGTATAAACAGAAGAAATCAGTTTAACAAAGATATGCTATGTGTGTGGCAGTGCCTGGACCACGTGTCGGGCGCGCAGCTCAACCCCACGGTGACGCTGGCGGCGCTGGTGTGGGGGCGCGTGTCGCGGCGCCGCGCGCTGGGCGAGGCGGCGGCGCAGCTGGCCGGCGCCGCGCTGGGCGCCGGCCTGCTGCGCGCGCTGGAGCCGGCCGCGCCCGCGCTGTGCGTGACCGCGCCGGCTGCGCGCCTGGCCGCCTGGCAGGCCGCGTGCGTGGAGGCGCTGCTGGGCGGCTGCCTGGCGCTGGCCAACTGCGCGGCGTGGGACGCGCGCAATGCCGGCGTGCGCGACTCGTGGCCGCTGCGCGTGGGCCTGTCCGTCGCCGGCCTGTCGCTCGTCGCGGTCAGTGCTGGCCGACCGTCGTCGGCAGCTATTTATTATCTCGCATTCTAATCGATAAATATTTGCGACAGCGGCGACTAGGCACATAATATGAATGAAGGTACCGGTCGTATTGACGTACTCGTGTGAATGATTCCAGGGCGAGCTGACGGGTGCCAGTATGAACCCGGTGCGCAGCTTCGGACCGGCGCTGTGGAGCGGCAACTGGACCAGCCACTGGGTCAGTACAATCCGCGATTCTCAGGGGATCTTCTTTATTACTTTTTCAACTTGGCCACGTTGTGGTCAGACATGGCACCGATGCAAGTGAAACGGTTCCTTGCAGCCCTTTGGGGCTAGAACCTCGGCGGATACACAATCAGTGGTGATACGACGCGCTCGCCGCTTCAATAGCCGCGTCACAACGGAATCAGTCGCACAGTATATGATGATGAGACAGAGAAACACTCATCTGGCGATATAATATGGAACGAGAATATATGGGCTGAAAAGTTAGTTAGCTGAAAAGTTTGTTCAGACAGAAATAGGCAGGTTCGCGTCAGCGGCATAAACGTCGGATCTAGTAACCATGGGAGTCAACTCAATACCTTGCCTGTTAATAGGGTTCCAATTAGGGATGTTTTATTTTCTTGTCTATACCATGGCGTGGGGTGTCGTTAGAAAGGTCGTTCAAAAATATTGTGACTATCTCGAAACCATTTTTGGTTTCAGGCATTCGTTTGCGAAATATTAAGCTTTAAACAACATACCGAGGTTATACCAAGACAGAAAAGGGCTAAGTTTCGGAACCTCTTACATCATCCAGCTGGTCATAAAGATATTTACAAGAAAAATGTGATCATTATGTGTATATTAATTCATAATAGGTACCCTACCAAACGAATTTAAATTGTTGCAGTAACAGTAGTAGGTTATGTTTTCAATACAAAATTGTCAGAGGAGTTACAAAAAAAGTGTTTCTACAGCATAAAATAATATTTAGAACATAAAAATATTGGTAGAGACGGTGAATTTGTAGTTGGTGAATTTATTGCAAATTAATTAAGGACATTTGTATGTAATATTAATGCGTGTTAATAATGTAATAATAATAATAATTTGGATTCCATGCACCTTAAATCCTCTCCTCAACCGAAACCTACAAGTATTTGGGTATGTCGGAAGCATTAGGCATCAATGTTACCGACATGAAACAATCGTTGAGGGAGCGTTTCTTTGGCCGCCTCAATAAAGTGTTAAATAGTCTTTTATCAGGCGGAAACAAGGTGCGCGCCTTCAACGGTTGGGTCATGCCAGTTTTGATCTATTCTTTCGGCATACTCAAATGGACTCGGACGGAACTTGACGCTCTGGATAGGAAGGTCCGTACATTGCTGACAGCTTATCGGATGCATCACCCACGGTCATCAATGATAAGACTGTACATCCTGCGGAAGTGTGGGGGTCGAGGTTTCGTAAATGCTAAAACCCTCCACAACCGCGAGATTTGCAGTCTCAGGGAATATTTCCTTCAAACTGACGTGGGGATGCACCGAGATGTGGTCGCAGTGGACCGGGGCCTCACCCCACTCTCCTTGGCGAAAGAGAACTGGCGCAAACCTGCAGTACTTGATACTAACGATCGTAAGGAAGTCTGGCAAGGCAATATTTTATCATTTTTTTAAAGTTGCTAACCTAACCCGCGACCAGGTTAGGATTTCCGGGTCAGGTTAGGAATAAACCAAAGAGCTTCACGGACGATTTTTCCATGGGCCTGATGTAGAATTTTTGGCATCTATATCCTGGCTGCGTTTCGGCGATCTCTTCGGGGAAACCGAAGGTTTTGTCTGTGCGATTATGTATGAAGTTATCATGACGAATAATTACCGGAAATACATTGTCAAGGACGGTACGGTTGACATCTGTTGGGCATGCCACCGTCCCGGTGAATCAATCAGACATATTGTTTCCGGTTGTTCTCGTCTTGCTAACGGCGAGTACTTGCATAGACACAATCTAGTGGCTAGGATTATCCACCAGCAACTTGCCTTGCAATACAACCTTGTTGAGTGAGAACTACCATACTACAGGTATGTGCCCGACCCAGTTCTCGAGAATGGTCACGCCACATTGTATTGGGATCGATCTATCATCACAGACAGGACTATTGTAGCCAATAAGCCTGATATTTTGGTGATAGATCGACGAGAGCGCCGTGCAATGATCGTTGATATCGCTGTCCCTCATAACGAGAATCTCATGAAAGCTGAGAAAGATAAAAAAATCAAGTATCTCGACTTAGCACCCGAAGTTGTCGAATGTGGGACGTGGACTCTGCAATCAATGTACCGATAATCGTAACAGTTAATGGCTTAATAGCGGAGAGCGTCGACCAACACCTCAGGAGGCTCTCATTGTGCGGCTGGGTCAAGGCTTGATTCAGAAAGCAGTATTCCTAGACACGGAACGCATCGTGATGAGGTTCCTCTCTCTAGAGCCCTGACCACATGGGCCACTATTTCTTTGGTTTTTATAAAAATATTTAAAAATTTAAATAATAAGTAATGAAAATGAAATAAAGAAATATTAATATTAACTATTATATTAATATTTATTATTATTACTATTCTGGTAGTATTTTTTTTAGTTATTAGCATTTTTTTAATACCTGTCCAAATTAAAAACTTACCATTGCAAAAAATTTAAAAACGTTTCATAGAATTACCTGTAGATAAATGTTACTATTCTGTGTAGGATTTCTTAAATGATAATTGTTTGTAATATCTTTACTTTGTATTACATTTGCATGCTATAAGGCAGAATGTACACGGATTCTATTATACAATTTAATAACTTATTTTATGTACCTACATTCTAAGCAAATAAAGACCTATTCTATATTCTATTCTATTTAAATAATTAATCTCGTCTAACTAGTTCAGTTTCGGGTAGCCTGTTTTTGTTCCATTTTTTTTTTCTAAAGTCGTATTTCGTAGTCGTTTCCGTAGGTCACAGTTTTAACCTAACCATTTTTTTAAATAATTTCCCTACTCTAGCCAGTTCATTAACTAACTGACCAAACGTGTATTGTCTAAAGATTGTTTTATGTAATAAATCATTAGAATAGAGACCAAATGGCTAAATGACATTATCCTTGATAATAATTATGCCAAGTAAAAATTTGACCAAATGAAAATGTGCGTACTAAAATCATTCCAAACATTGCATTGGTATAAAAAAAGGTTGCTAAAATTTGTTTGGCTAGTGAAATTTTTGCAAAATCTTTTCGGTAAAACGGCGGGATCCCCTTTAATCCATACAGGCTCATCATTCCCCTGGATCTGTCGACATCCTGGATAGCAAAGGACCGTCCTCCATTGCCCCATACACGACTTCAGGAAGGTGCGCATAGTTTCATCTACCTTGTACAACTGCAGCACCCTCATGAGCCATGTATGTGGCACCGAGTCGTAGGCCTTTTTATTGCCTATCCAGTATGTCGACAGATCCTTGCGGGATCGAGGAACCTATTGGCTTATGGCCATGTCAATGACGAGTAGCTCCTTAGTACCGCGGTACCCATTCCTAGATCCATTTTGAGAGGCAGACATAATAGAGTTATTGTCAATGTGTGTGTTGATTTTTGCTCTCAAAATGGATGTAAGAAGTTTATAAACCGTCGACAAACATGTAATCGGTCTATAATTCTTGGGTTCAGCGGGACTATCTCACTTATGGAGCAGGTGGGTGACGCCTGTTGTTAGAAACTGTGGTATAGAGAAGCTTATTAGGAACATGGATCTTATTATTATTATTATAACCTTTATTTCATTTTATACATATGAATTATATTTTTAAATATTAAAATAAAAGAATATAAAAACATTTAAAAATATAAAAAATTGTAGCCACCGGTATCGGGAACAGGGTCCAAGCTACCGGTGGTCAGGGCTCCTGAGAGAGGAACCTCCTAACATTGCGAGCCGTGTCCAGAAGTACCACTTTCTGAATCAAGCCCTCGATCCAGCTGTCCAACGAGAGCCACCTCAGGTGTTGGTCGAGGCTCTTGGTTATTAGGCCATTGGCTGTCACGACTATCAGCACAATGATCGCTGAGTCCATATCCCACATGTCGACAACCTCGTGACCCAAGTCAAGATACTTGATTTGTTTATCTTTCTCAGCTTTCACGAGGTTCCCGTCATACGGGACCGTTATGTCAATAATCATTGTGCGTCGCTCTACTCGATCCACCACCACTATATCAGGTTTATTGGCAACAATAGTCCTGTCAGTGATGATGGATCGGTCCCAGTGATCATGTCATCATCAGTTGTGATATTTCCATTTTCGAGAAATGGGTCGGGCACATACCTGTGGTACGGCACTTCCGATTCCACAAGATTGTATTTTAGAGCAAGTTGCTGATGGATAATCCTGGCTACAAGGTTGTGTCTATGCAAGTACTCTTCGTTAGCTAGACGAGAACAACCAGAGATAATGTGTTGGATTGATTCTCCCGGATGGTGGCATGCCCGACAGATATCAACCGTGCCGTCTTTCACAATAAATCTACGGTAATTGTTCGTCATGATAACTTCGTCCATAATTGCACAGCCAAAACCTTCGGTTTCCCCAAAGAGGTAACCAAAACGCAGCCAGGCTACGGAGGCTAGAAAATCTACATCGGGTCCATGTAGGGCCCGGAAAAAGCGTCCGTGAAGGTCCTTACTCTGCCATACCTCCTTGCGATCGTTAGTGTCAAGCATTACAGGCTTGCGCCAGTTCTCTTTAGCCATGGAGAGTGGGGTGAGACCCTTGTCTACTGCGACCACATCTCGATGCATCCCCATGTCGGCTTCTAGGAAATATTCCCTAAGACTGTATATCTCGCGATTGTGGAGGGTCATAGCGTTTAAAAAACCACAACCTCCAACCATTGAAGGCGCGCCTCCAATCGTTGGGTCATGCCGGTTTTGATGCCTTATTTCCGCCTGATAGAAAGCTATTGAATACTTTCTTCAGGCGGCCAAAGAAGCGCTCCTTCAATGATTGCTTCATGTCAGTAACATTGATGCCCAACGCTTACGACATACCCAAATACTTATAGGTTTCGGATGCGGAGAGGGCTCTAAGGTTTATGGAGATTTCGGTTCGCACGGATTCCATAATATCCCCTCGCTTTACATGCATGACCGCACATTTGTCCATTTGTTATTATTATTATTCTTTTACGTATCTCAGCGTTGCGCCGGATTTCAGGGGTAGTACGGGCCGAATCCAAGTGCTACTCCTGGAAATTGGTCAAATTATGATGAGATGATGGTGTATTCGGGTTTTGTGATAGTGAGTGTATCTGTCCATGAGACAGTGATTGTGCGGTGGTTGCTGCACTCGTATGTATTATGACAATTGATGTATCGTTGTCATTTTGCAGAAATTTTCTGACAATCCTGCAGGTATTCAAGATTGCAGCTTTCTGAAGAGTCTGATATGTGTAAGGTGGTAAAACGACTGTTTTTAAAGACTGGTGGAGCTGTTTAGGTATTACACCTGTTGTTGACAAGACTATAAGGAACTATGGTACATTGCTAAGCCGTCACATTCTGCTGATTTCTATTTTCAGGTCTATATATTTTGAGAGATTTTCTGCTATTGTACTCTGTAGATTGTGTGTACTAGGAACGGCTATATCTATGATTTGTGCAGTTTTGTTATTTTTATCTTATAACGTGATGTCTGGTCTATTGTAGTGAGTTGTTTTGTCGGTGAGGATAGCTCGGTCAAAGTACAGCTTGTGAGTGAAGTTTTCGAGAACAGTTTCAGGTTGATATTTATAATAAGGTACTGCACGGCTATTCTGTAACCATCTCACCGTGAAAACTTAGGGGAAGTGATCGTGGAGTGAGCTGTCAGTGTCACCCCACCCGATGCTAGGGATGACCAAGCATTACATTTACAATCGTAATCGAGATTTTAATACAAAAATTTATGCTAATTCTATTGATCATTTTTTAAGAAGTATTTTTAAGCTAGTTTGGTTATGTCGTTTGTGTATGGGGGTAGACTTACTGGGTCTGAAGAAAGGATAGTCCAATGGGTAGTCCAACACTTTAATGTTCCACACACTAGGTACACAACACTGTTTGAAATATTATGAAGGCACAGTAAATAGCGAGTTTGCCAAAAGCAGTAAGCATAGGATAGTTCGGAGAATTAGAATTACACAGCGATTAAGTGCGGGTATATTGATATCGCAATAAATAGCACAAGCGAGCGTGCGCCCGACGTCACAGGTAGATCTTGACTGGCGACCCGCAAATTCCGAATGCGCGGTAAAGGAAACGAATGCGCGCGCGCAGGTATCTTCACGCGCTTTGAACCAAGTGCTAGTCCGTGTGTCTAAACATCACTATTTAAGGGGGTTTTAAATAAAATAGCAAAACCGACAATCAGTCAGAAACTCAATTTTGTTTTATTCAATTTTGTTCCTAAACTAGTCCTTAATATAAATAGCCTGAGGCGCGAGCGCGTTACACACGTAGATACCTACCTACAATAAATAAAATAAAACTTAAATAGATATCTACACGTTACTGCTACTTACTGAAGAAAATGCTCATCGACATAGTTTGTTATTATGAACCCATTGTTAACTTTTCTTATGTGTATATCTACGTAGTGTGTAATTTAACCCCACACAAACTATGTGGGAACCTACCTAAACGACGTACTTAGTCATTTAAATAAAAAGATGTGTACTTAAGTTAATTCTAAGTAGGTACCTACCTACCGAATTTTTTATTGAAGTTAATAAATTATTAAATTAAAAATTAAATACTAGCTTTAGAATACTTAATATAAAATGATCAATAGAATTAGTATAAAAAATATAATTAAAATCTCGATTATGATTGTAAATGGAATGCTTGGTCAATCCCTAGCATCAGTGAGATGACACTGACAGCTCACACCACGCAAGTTTTCACGGTGATATTTTTACAGAATCGACATACAGGTGGTGTGGCAATTAATTTATATTTTATTGCAAATTTTTGGTGGATTATATTCGCTATCTGGTCATGTCTGTGTTTGTAATCAGTCTGAACTATTGCTTTACACTCACCCGTGACGTGTTGAATGGTTTCGGTGGAACTATTGCATCGCCTACGCATTATGTGTTTCTGGTAATTACGAGTTTCTATTACTTGGTCCTGAATAGCTATCATGAACCCTTTTGTCTCAGGGAACAGTTCTCCACGCCTTAACCACTCGTTCGACGCTAATTTGTCGACGTTAGGTTGATTAAGGTCATGTCGATGTCTCCCATGCAGTGACTTTTGGGTCCATTCTTCGATTTTAGTCTGTCGGTCAGTCTGTTGTTCATTACTCTGGGCTATCTTCTCAAACATGTTTAAAGGGGTAAGTTTTTTATCATTGAACGTTATTGCTTATACGTACGTATAGCTTTATGTAAAGTTGAAGTAGTACTTTTAGCATTAAAATATGTTCTTAAAATAGTTATTTGCTTGTTATGTAGACTAGTGATAACTATTATTCCCCTGCCACCTTCGTTCCTTGGTAGTGTGAGCCTCTGAACACATGACCTAGGGTGGTGCCTTCTATGTTAAGGCAAAGTGGTATTTAAAATCCGTTGCAAATGTTTGAGTTCGGTCTTGTTCCAATTTATGATACCAAAAGAATAGGTAAGAATAGGGATGGCATAAGTGTTTATGGCTTTTATAGTATTTCGAGCGTTTATTTTTGTATGACATTTTTTTTTTACCTGTGTTTAAATTGTTTAAAGCTTTAATTTCCTTATGAAGAGTCTGTTTAGCCTGTATGTAACCTAAATATTTGTAAGTACCGTTTTCGTCTAATGATTCTATCGTGTCACCTGTCTGCCTGTGGTATGAATGTGAATAAGTTTTGCCGGCTCCGATTGAATTAATTTTACATTTGTCAATCCCAAACTCCATAGCGATGTCATTTGAAAATTGTTCAGTAGCATTAGCTAGTTCATAGAATAGAATAGAATAGAATATTCTTTATTATGTACACCATAAAAAATACAGATATAAATGTAGACATTTTACATAGGGTGACACAATGGGCGGTCTTATCGCTAAAAGCGATATTTTACAGACAACCTCATGTAAGTCGTCTGGTGATGATGCACAATTTGATATCGTCCTTATAGAGCAGGTGGTTTATTTAAAATTTTGCTGGTCAGTTAGTATTTCAGTCATTGTATCTCTATATTGAAGTTGATACCCGGACTTTAAAGCATTGAGTTTATTTGAAAGTGGATTTAAAGCGAGACATTCAGCCCACTGTGGTTCTGCCACAGTGGGCTGAATGTTCCTTGAAATATCCCTCGCTGGATCTTAATGTGTTCTGTCTCAACTATTCCTGTGGATGTATTCAAATGTAATCGCGTCTGCCATTTATTTATTATATTTCCTAAAAAGTTGATAAGTTGTGCATGTATCTTGTATAAATTTAAAACTTTGAGTAACCGAGGTGAGGTACTGAATCGTATGCTTTCTTATGATCAATATAAATAGAGCATAAATCATTGGGTAGTGTCGCACACGCGTTGTCGCACTGACGCGTGAGACCAATCATGGCCTCCAACTTGTTAAAATTTTCGAGTTGCAATATAGTTATCAACGAGGTTTTAGCCTTGGTGTTAGTAATAAAATCGATGTGATGAACGAGGAAAATATTAGTCACATTTGTGTAAGTGCATTTTCTGACGAGGACATTGACAATGCTAAAGATCTTCTGTGCGAATCAATTCCTACAGAGAAGCGCAAGAAGATAAGGAAGAGAAATGCAAAAAAAGCTCCGTGAAATAGATGACATCATCTGTATGCTCAAAGAGTCCGATCCTGAGGTCTAACCGGTTTTTGTTGCCCGTGAGCTGCACAAGCTGCCGCCAATACTTTTTGATCATGTCGACGTCACTAGGATTTTAAAGGATTTAATGCGTATGCAGCGAGAGATGAATCAGATCAAAGAACAGTATGTCACTAAGGAAAACCTAGATACTGTTAAGTCTGATCTTGAAAACCTAAAAAAAGGCATCTATAGTGAACAACTTTGGAAGTACCGCCTGTAATGTAAATTTCAAGCGGGGTGGCTTTTTACTGGATAGTCACGACGGCTACTGCAGCGGCCCTAGGGGACTTGCATGCATGGGCGCTGAACATGATACTCCATGCAGTAAGCCTAGCGAGGTACGAATGGAAACCAACTATCGGGATATCGCTCAATCTTTTTCTAAAAGTGAAGGTAGACAGAAAATTTGTGGCGAGACTAACATATTGGATGAGAGCGGTACTCGCATTATGTTGGCCGGTGACGAGCCCGAGCCGATGACTCACCTGCAATCAGCTGCGATCGACGTAACTAGCGAGATGGGTCACAGGTCGCTCTGAACGAAAACAGGGACGATCTCAGTAAAAAGAAATCTTTAGCCGATGTTGTACGCGATGGTGACTGGAAAATACCCAAAGAAGACAAAGAATGGACCCTAGTACACAGGAGGCGTCTAAGGAACCGCTTTGTTGCAAATAGAGGAAAGGCAGTGTTGAGTTCAGATGCGAGTTTCAAAGCTGCGGATATCAGAATTCCTATCTACATATACAATGTTGCGAAGGACGTGCCCGTGTGTGACATACTGAATTATATTGCGAGTAAAACTGATGTTACTGTACACCTGGAAAAAGTGAATATGAAAATTCCAAAATCGTATGATGCGTACAAAATATTGGTACCTAAGTATAAATTAGAAACTTTTCTGGCCTGAAGATGTTGCATACCGTCGCTTTGTTGACTTCAAGACAAGAAAGTAATGGTATACAGAGTGGAGAATTATTGGTAAGTGTGTAGTCCAACCTTCCTTATAAATAATAACGCCAAACTCGTAACATTTAACTGCAAAAATATTGTAAGATTGTAGTGGGATGTGAAAGAAAGTTGTGTAAAACAGCTGACATTGTGGCACTTCAGGAGACGTAGCTGTTGCCGCACGATATTCCCTTCCTGGGCAGCATCAGTGATAAGTTCGCGTTCACTGGCAAGTCTGCTGTGGACACTTCGGCCCGTGTGCTCCGCGGCCGGCCATACGGAGGAGTGGCAGTACTGTAGATAAGTCTGTTTCCTTCAGTGTCAGTTTTACAGTGTAGCAGTGATCGCATAGCAGCTATTAAGGTTGAGATGGGTGAGCGTTCTATTTTAATTATGTCTCTGTACATGCCTACGGACTCGAAAGATAATTTGATTGAGTTTACGGAGTGTCTAGGCGAAATAAATTCCATAATTGAAAATAGTGATGTAGAATCTGTGTATGTGTTGGGAGATTAGCTCTGCATGTTATGTAATTAGAAGTCTTTTCTTTTTTTTAGAAAAAGTGTCGGACATCACCAAATAACTTCTCCCGCTCTGGGCAGAGCGAGAGGGTGTGTCAGACTTTTACTGACTAAAACCCACCCGTGTTCCTTCCGTTGCCTGTGTGCCGGGGCCGCGATATCCCTTTCGGACAAACGGCAACCCCAGCAGGCATTGGTCTTTCGACCCCGTCGGTTGGTGCTGACATCTCTTTGAGGCGCGCGTGGAACACAACGCGCCGTCGACACGGGCCTGGTCCTTATCGGACGGCGAGCTGCCCATTGCTCACCGTCCGCAAGCCCGCGCCTACGGTGGCCGGAAGTCGGCTCTTGACTCCCGACGCCCGGGGCGTCTCCTGCGGCGACTAGGGCCGCGAGGGCGTGCAGCTTGCATCTCCCTCGCGCGCTCCGTCTCCTCCTTCGCGAACATAACTGCTTCGCAGAAGGAGGTAACGGCCTCCCATGCACTCTCGCTCCGAACCATGGCCTGAACCAGGGCCGGACGCGAGAGATCGCCGCCGCCGATCGCCTCCGTTAGGACACGGCGGTGCTCCGCCCAAGCCGGGCAGACCTTCACCGTATGCTCCACCGTGTCCTCCGGGCGATCCACACAATGGTGACACCCGGGCGTTTCCTCCCGCCTTACGCGGAACAGGAACCTCCCGAAACAGCCGTGTCCGGTGAGGACCTGCGTCAGGCGGAAGGTGAGGACGCCATGGCGCCTCTCAAGCCACTCCTCAAAGAGGGGACTTATCGCCGCAATTGTGGCGTGCCCAGCGCTGGGCTGCGACAATCGCACACTCCATGCCGCCATGAGATCCCGCCGGAGCTCTGTCCGCTGTGCCGTGATTTCTCGTGGCAGCGGAGTTACACCCCGGCGTTTCGCCTCCTCGCGCAACTCCCACATCTGCGCGAGGACTTTCGCCTCCAGATCCCATGGCGGTAGTCCGGCAAGGAGGCTCGCCGCCTCACGGGAGACCGTGCGGTATCCCCGGACCAGCCTGATGCAATTAGAAGCCTGAGGGATGAACTCACTTTGGCCCAACTTAGGATGGTATACTTTGGTTTAGTTGAGTCAAGGCTCAGAGATAGTATTGAGTTTTGGGGCAACAGCTACAAGTACAATGTCCACTCGGCATTTTTAATGCAAAAAAGAGCCTTAAGGACGATGCTCCGTATGAGACAGACAGAATCGTGCAGGAACCACTTCATCAGACTTAACATTTTAACAGTGCCATATTCTAGTGTTGTTAACTAACTTTGTTAAGAACTTGCACGAGACCGATGAGGAAAGACAAGCTAGGGATAGTACTCGTAGGAAAGACTTACCTTCCACAATCCAACCGAAATTGAACGTCAATCTGTCTTTCTAATCCACAAGTTGCCAATGGACTTCAAGAGCATAAACAGCATACATATTTTTAAAAGCAAATTAAAGACATATTTATTGGGGAAGGGCTATTACAGTATTGATGAGTTTATAGATGACAAACGACATCCATAAATGATAGATTTGCGAATTATTATTATGTATTTTTGTGTTGTATTGTTATTTTTTATTACTATTTTCTTTTGTTTCTTTTAATACTGGGAAATGAATTTGATGAGTTGAATGGAATGTTGGTGATTATTTAATTTATTGTTGCTGAATTACTGACATAAAATTATTTTTATTATTAGTGATGTTGATATGTTTTAAATGCGTAATGAATTTTAAATATGGATGTTATGGTTATGTTTATGCTTTTTATTTTATTATTTTACTTATCACACTGTAATATTTTCAACACAATGTATTTTGTTATGAAATAAATGACTTCTGCCTTATGGACTTATTTCAACGCTCACCCGGGTGAGTTATTTGCAAATCAACTCTTAGACTTTTGTGCGGATCAGTCATGGACTTGTGTTGATCTTGGCATGTTACCTAACGATTCACACACTTTTGTTAGTGGATGTTGTCGGTGGCTCGATCACTGTGTGGTCACGAGCGCCGCGCGCGCAACCATTGATCACGTGACTATATTATACGATACGTACTGGTCTGATCACTATCCGGTGCAGTTAACTTGCAATATAAATTTAATAAAACCCAAAATTGTAATGCATAGTGTTGGTAAAAATAATTTAATATGGGGAGAGCGGCAGGCTAATCAAATTGAAAAATATCATAATTTTTGCCATACTAAGTTAAGGGATATTGACTTAAAATATGTAAATGTGTAAGTGTGTGATAAAATGTGTAACTGTACAATTCACAAGTCATTAATTAATGATATGTATAAAAGTATAGTGCGTATACTAACTGATGGCGCGAAGAATTCTTATAGTACGACTTCAAATCCATGTAGGGGAAAACACATAGTAGGCTGGAACAGACACGTGAGCGAGGCTCACGGTAAGGCTCGGCTATGTTATCAGAATTGACTATTGTATAGGAGACCGAATTCTGGACCGTTATACAATGAAATGACTGAGTCTAGGCGATTATTTAAGCTGAAATTGAAATGGTTTCAAAATAACCAACAACAAATTAAGATGGATATATACGTAACGCACGACACCATTGCAATAAAAACTTTTCAAAATTTTGGAAATCAACGAACAAGTTGAATCTGAAGCCTAGCCGGCCCGTGAGCATCTAGGGTGTACACGAGTTGGATGACATAGCGAGATTATTTCAGCAACATTTCAGGGTTGAGCCGTTTATGAGACCCGTACAGTCTGAGTTGTTGTCGATGTCCGGTGCTGGAGCTGCACCTGGAGATATCAATGTAAGGTTCACTGCAAAGGATATAGCTTTAATTATAAAATCTATGAAAAGAGGAAAGTCTCCAGGACATGATAGCCTCAGCATTGAGCACCTGCGGTATGCTGGGGTACACTTGCCTAGAGTCCTAGGTTTGCTATTTAATTTGTGTGCTAGCCACTCCTACCGTCCTGAAGATCTTATGTACACAATTGTTGTCCCCATTGTAAAAAATAAGACTGGCAATGTCTCGGACAGGTCAAATTATAGGCCTATCTGCTTAGCCACGGTTATAGCGATGGTAATGGACAGTCTACTTGACGGCCACTTAACAAAAAATATCAAACTGCACAACGGCCAGTTCGGTTTTCGGGCTGGTATATCCACGGAAAGTGTGATCCTGTGCCTCAAGCAGACTGCAGTACTACACCGCGCGTAGAACACCAGTATTCGCGTGTTTCCGAGACCTGGCCCGGGCATTCGATATGGTTCCGTACGACCTACTGTGGATAAAAATGCATCGAGACACTAGTCTGCTCCCTGAGATTGTATCCATATTTGAGTACTGGTACAATAATCAGAAAAACACTGTTAGGTGGGCGGATAGTAAATCGGACAAGTACAGGCTGGAGTGTGGAGTGTGGGGTGGGTGTGGTGTGGGGGTGGACCTCAACTGTTTAATTTGTATATGGACCGCCTGATTGGAAAGCTGAGCGGCACTGGAATCGGATGTCATGTAGACGGAATCTGCGTTAGTAATATTAGCTACGCGGATGACATGGTGCTACTCAGCCCTTCAATCGGTGCGTTGCGGAAGCTGCTTAGCATATGTGAAGGGTACGCGAAGGCCCATGGGCTCAGAATGTGAAGAAAAGTGAGTTTATGGTTTTTAAAGAACCCAAAAAAGATTACTCACTACTCAATATATTTATTTGCTTTCCACAATGTTAACATAGGTGGTAGGTACATGATAAAAATATACATAATTTTAGATCATTGTGGACCCTGTCGGCACAGCAATATAGGATAGAGAAAGAGGGCTAATATTATATTATTATTTGAAAAACGTAAAATATAAATGTTTTTCCACTACTCACTTCCACTTTAATTTATTTATTATTTTTGGTATTTATTTTTAATTATTGAATTTTTTTCATTAAAATATTCATTAATAAGACCTCAACTTGGTGTTCCCTATTTTCCAAGTATGATTTAAACCATTCATAAGTTTCACTCAGAGGTCGACAACGAATCGCAACAAAATTTTAATTTGAAGTTTTACGGGCAGTTCTACTATGCAGCGGTTCTACTATGTGTCCCAGCACACATTTAGGTTTTTTTTTCGCAGGTTTACTGCAAATTATGATTTGGTTAGGTCAGGTACGTTTTAATAAATGCATTTTTTATTTAAACATATTTATTTTATCAAACAAAAAAACTGAATTCAATCCGGAAACAAAAAAACATCCATAGTCTACTCTAAACTTATACATACAAAAGAACATTATCAAATGCACATCTTTCGTCATCAATCTTCATTCGGCTCATCTGCGTTATAATCAACTAGCTGCCCCCCCGGCTTCGCACGGGTAGCACTAAGTACTTATCTACAGCACACCTACCTACCTATCTACCTATCCTACCCTACCTACCTACCTTGCCTACCCTACCTACCCTACCTACGGCACTTCATTTCTTGAGATTGACTCCTCTCCCGTACGGGCCGTACCCCAGTGACGCCTACATTGCTTAAGTGCTGCCTAGCTAGCCGAGCAGGGTGAGCGGTTACCACGCAACTTTTTTCTAATACTTACATTTTTAAACTTGTGATATCTTTCGAATGGAATGTCCGATTTGAATTATTCAAAAACTTATATAAAGGTATTGACGCAGTCGTAGACTATGAAGTAATTTATTTTGATAAGGATTAATACCAAGATACAAAGAAAGAGCCTTTTCAAGCGGCGCCATTTCAATTAATTTAAAAAAATAGATAAATGATAGATGATATATAGAAAATAAGAACACTTATTGTGGTATAAATATAATAGTTAGACTTATGCTGTCGCGACACTTTTTGTAAATTCAAAATTCAAAAGTCATTTATTCATACTAGGCTGAGAATCAGCACTTTTTGAACGTCAAAATTACATAAGACAGTCCCCCAAAACTCCCACCCTTCAAATAATGATGTGTTCTACAAAGTCGTAGAACATTATTTTATTGTATCATCAATAGTTTTCGCAGCGCACGCGATGTAAAGAATATTTTAGGTATTTTTTTTACACCTTGGGTTACATTATTGGAGTTTTAGTAAGGATCCCTATTTTTTTTCAAAATATAATATAGCCTATGTCACCTGGGGATAGTGTATTTTCTCAACAGTGAAAGAATTTTTCAAATCGGTTCAATATAATAACTTGAGATTCCAATCTATTCTCTCCCTCGGCCGCTGCCGCCTCTCACCACGCAATAGATCGTCTACCCCCTCCACGCAGCCGTAACGCTTTTTCGTGACAGAAAAAATCTAATACCCGCCGTGTATACACGGTTAATTTTAGCTCGTTCTGGAACGAAAACCAATAAACTCGATCATCGAACTCGAAACGATTGGGACTATTATTTTCAATAAATTACAATTTAAAAAAAACACGAAAAATCTAATTTATTGTTTTTTTTGTGAAATAATGAGAACTCGAAGTAACGATTCCTTGCGAGCAATGCATATGTGTGTAAAACGTATCGACGAACGGCAACACTTGCGAACGGTAAAATATGCAAGGTCTGTCTGGCAAAGAACTAGAGTTAAGTTTATTATGGAAAACTATGATGTTCAGGTATTATGTTTGACTGAACACTGGTTGAAAGAACATGAAGTAGTGTTTATCAATGATGATTTGTTTACTGTACAAAGTGCATTTGTAAGAAAAAATGCTATTCGTGGTGGGTCTTTAGTTCTTGTTTCAAACAAGTTGAAGTGTAAACAACGTTTAGATTTAGTTAATCTTTCTATTGAGCGCACTATTGAGTTGTCTTGTGTTGAACTAGAGCGATACTTTATAATTTGCGTTTATCGACCCCCCTCTGGGGATTTTATTCGTTTCGAATCGGTAATGGAGGATTCACTCAATAGGCTAAAATCAAGTAATAAAAGCATAATTTTATGTGGCGATTTCCACATTAATATTTTAGATGTTACTCCATTGAGTATTAGACTTCTCAATCTGTTCAGGTCTTATAATTTAATTAACTTGTTTTTTGAACCTACTAGGATCACGGCATCTTCGTCGACTTGTCTCGATAATATTTTTAGTGATTATGATGCCAAAAATAAATTAGTTTTAAGTGATTTAACGTCTGACCACTGTGGTTTATTAGCTAGCTTCCCTATGCCATTAAATAAAAAGCCTCATAAAATAGAATGCAGGCCTTATACAGCTACTCGTTGCATCAATTTTAAAAACAATATAGCTCACAGAATTACACCATCTATAGTAGAACACGAGAATCCTAATGAAATTTATGGAGCCCTTTTTGATGTTGTGCAAAAAGAGTACCAATCTACTTTTAAGACCAAAACCATTAACATTAATGGCACCTCCGCTGGCTTTAATCAATGGGCTACTCCAGGTATTTATAAAAGTAGAGCGACACTATACGAGTTATATGGTTTGAAAAAATACAGGTTTGATACTCCTTTCCTAGAGTATGTCAAAAATTCTTCAAAATTATTTAAAAATATTTGTGCTTTTGCTAAATCTAAATTTTTAAGCGATACAATTAAAAAATCTAATAATAAAGTAAAAACCACTTGTAAAATTATTAAAAATGATACGGGTAAGTCGGTTAGACATGAAAAACAACTTGAGATTATGGTAGACGATAAATTTGTTAATACAGCTGCCGACGTAGCCGAGGTATTTAATGAGTTTTTTGCCAACATACCTATAACTACGACTCGCTCCTTGAATTCGTCCCCGTCTAAATCTGAAAACCTTTTGCATAGTAGTGTGACTAAATGTAGTACCTTATTTAGCTTCGAACATGTAACGCCTCGTGATGTAGTTAATGTTTTTAACACACTCAAATCTAAAAACACGGGTGATTACTGGGGCATCTCCATTAAACTTTTAAGTAATATAATAGACATCGTAGCCCCCTATCTAGCTGTTACTTTTAATAAATGTGTTGATTTAGGAACTTTTCCTGACCTCATGAAGAATAGTAAAATCATACCATTATTTAAATCAGGTAATAAAAATGACGTTGGCAATTTCAGGCCTATTTCTATCTTACCAGCATTTAGCAAAATATTTGAAAAGTTAATACTCAAGCAGTTGCTAAGACATTTTAATTTAAATAGCCTCCTTCATAATGAACAATATGGCTTTACAAAAGGTCGTTCGACTACAGATGCGGGTGTTGCTCTGCTGAAACACATATTTAACGCATGGGAGAACTCGCAAAATGCTATTGGGGTTTTCTGTGATCTCTCCAAAGCCTTTGATTGCGTGCACCATGACACGCTTTTGCGTAAACTGCGTCATTACGGTGTGCAAAACGAAGCCCTCAACGTTATAAATTCTTATTTACATAATAGGTCCCAATGTGTAGATGTTAATGGTGTAAAATCTTCCGGGCTACCAGTTCAGTTAGGTGTACCTCAAGGCTCAATACTGGGTCCTTTCTTGTTCTTAGTGTATATCAATGACCTACCATTCTATTTAAAGGGTATCTGTGACGTTGTACTGTTGGCAGATGATACCTCTCTTATTTTTAAAGTAGACAGGAATAGACAAGATTTTGACGATGTAAACAGTGCACTCTCAATGGTTACGGATTGGTTTACGACAAATAACCTAGTTCTCAATGCTAAGAAAACGAAATGTGTTAAGTTCGCCCTACCTAATGTTAGAAATCTAGGTCTCAACATCGTCTTAGATAAAGAGGTGCTTGAAGCCATAAACTCGGCAGTTTTTCTGGGCATAACAGTAGATGCCAAACTTCAGTGGGGCCCACATATATCGAGCCTAGCGGGAAGGCTCAGTTCGGCCGCCTACGCCGTCAGGAAAGTAAGACAATACACTGACGTCGATACAGCTCGTTTAGTCTATTTTAGTTATTTTCATAGCGTTATGTCCTACGGTCTTCTGCTGTGGGGCAAAGCTGCTGATATTCAAAATATATTTGTCCTTCAAAAACGAGCTGTTCGAGCTATTTACCAGATAGGTGCCAGAGTTTCTTTGAGAGATTTTTTCAAAGATATTGATATCCTCACGGTGGCATCTCAATTCATCTTCGCCATTATCTTATATATTAGGCAAAATATGCACTTATACACAAAAAACAGTGATTTTCACAATTTTAACACTAGAAATAAGGACAAACTACGAGCTCCCTTTCTCCGGCTTCATAAGGTTCATAACTCATTTGTTGGGCTTGGTATAATTTTTTATAACAAGCTACCCTCTTCTCTGCTAGATTTGCCTTTTAATGCGTTTAAAACGAAAGTAAAATCCAAGCTTTGTTCAAAGGCATACTATTCTATCAGCGACTACTTAAATGATAAGAATAGTTGGTCGCTGTGATTAACTCAAGACAATGTTTATGTTCTTTCTCCAGCTTACTTACTGACAAGTTATATGAGTTTATATAATTGTTTATTTTATTTGACTTTATAAGTCAAATTATTTAAATTTAATTTATTGTTGACATAATCTACTCATCACAATGTTTTATTTTTATGAGTTGTATTGCAATATGTGGTTAGCTAGTGACCTCGACAATTGATCATATTATTTATTGTTATTAGTAATTAACTGTTTGTTTATTTATTTTACCTCGATGGTCCTAGTTTATCATTTATAACTTCCAGTTACAACTATATGTAAGCGGGCACGCCCTTTATGCCTGGGGGGTTTTATTTAGATATTAAGTTCTGTTTACTTTTTTTTTATTTTTATCTCTGCCTGAGCGTAGCTGTTCTCTATGATTTTGTCTGGTATATTGGCGTGTGCTAGCTAACATATGGCTAATAATTTAAATTATGTTTTGTGTTGCGTAATGTTAATTATTTTGAATATATAAAGAATCTTTTTTTTGTTGTTCTTCTAACTGAACAGACAGCTGTGCAGCTGGGGAGTTTGTTGCGCCACTTCTTCTTCCCAGCTAATGCACTAGGAAGTGGTGAAGGGTGGGCGTTTTGGGGGACTGTCTTATGTAGTTGACGTTCGAAAAGTGCTGATTCTCAGCCTAGTTTGAATAAATGACTTGAATTTGAATTTGAATTTTGGTACCCATTGAAAAATCCATTCATCGATCAGACAGCATAAAAACAAATACGCAATAGATAAATAGATACACAAATAAAAATACAAAAAGCGAATTCAGACTTTATTTCTTAACCGAAAACGGTAACAAATAGAAATTTTACCAAACTAGGTACAAGGTAAGTAGGTACGCAGTATACTAAAATTATTCTGAGAAGTGTCCGACCGGACTTCAAAAGGATGCACAACCGAATTCCGCGGTTAAGAGTATAAAAATAAGGTCTTAATTCGGTACAATATTTTCATAGAAAAGAGCACCACCAACTTATAATGAACTCTATTCGACAGATAAAATGATTCATTTTTTCTGTTTACATTGCCTGCCTTTGTAGAAGCCGCCGCGCCTCGGCCGCAAGCAAGCATTGTCGCATAAAAATTGGTTTAGGCAGTATTCTTTTTATTTATCATAAATATGGTAGGTAGATGCTTATTAAGTACCTATTAGCTTGATTGGTCGACACTCGATTCAAGGCCTTAAATACAACTCCCAAGCGTACTCGTCGTGTCTAGTTGAAAAGGTACGGGTACTAGTGATTTCGTGATGCGAGAGTGGTGAATGAAATTTCAATTAGTTTCTCTCGTTTACGAGGAGATGTGATAGTGGTAAACACCGTGCCGTGCTTCCGATACAAACGAGAGATAACGGAGGCGAATGAACTTACACCAACCTATCGTACCAGAAATGAAATACCTACTTGCAGGTACTTACTTGCAGCCGGTTATTCGTCCAACGTCCGTTGCCCACCTTGAGCCCGCTGTCAACTGACTCGCACACGCACAGCTGTGTCGCACTATGTCATCACCGAGCGGATCACGTACGATCTTGCGTTTATGAATGAAATAGTGGAAGCGCTACTAAGATTTAACTCGAATGACAGAATAAAAGTGATAAATTTCTAACTTCTATATTAGATGTCTTAAAAAAATAATAACAATGCTAATAGTACCTATAAATCGTCTGGAGTCACTGTGTTTCGGCTCCAGAACGATTTAGAATTAATCGTGTATAGAAGTTTCACTACAATAACGCGTTCAGGGTGTTGATGGGGCTGCCGCGGTACTGTAGCGCGAGTGGCATGTTCGCGGAAGCGCACGTGGACGGATTTCACGCGATTGTGCTTCGATGTTGGCGCAGGTGCGCGGCAGCCCCAGCGCTATCCGGGCCGCGTGCACCGGCCGATGGGACTCTGTACTGATGGCGCACTGGATAGGCCTTCACGCGAGGGCAAGCGCCTGACCACTTAACTTGTACTTTTACTAACACTAGGTAAAGAACATTGTTACTAACAAATTTATGGACATAGTCTGAAATAAATTATTATTATTTTCTTTATTTCATTTATATACATATAATTTTATTTTTAAAATATTTTTTATAAAAATAAAAGGGAAAACAAAAACATTTAAAAATATAAAAAAAATAGTAGCCCACCGGTATCGGGAACAAGGTCCAAGCTACCGGTGGTCAGGGCTCCTGAGAGAGGAATCTCCTAACGATACGCGCCGTGTCTAGAAGTACCGCTTTCTGGATCAAGCCCTTGATCCAGCTGCCTAACGAGAGCCTCCTTAGGTGTTGGTCGAGGCTCGTGGCTATTATGCCATTGGCCGTCATGACTATCGGCACAATGACTGCTGTATACACTTCCCACATGTCGACAACCTCGCGAGGCAGGTCGAGATACTTGATCTGCTTATCTTTTTCAGCTTTCACGAGGTTCTCGTCATGCGGGACCACTATATCAATAATCATTGTGCGACGCTCTAATCGATCTATCATCACTATGTCTGGCTTATTGGCTACAATAGTCCTGTCAGTGATATATATCGATCCCAATACAACGTGATATTGTCATTTTCGAGAACTGGGTCGGGCACATACCTTTAGTATGGTATTTCCGATTCCACAAGACTATTTCAGAGCAACTTGCTGGTGGATAATCCTGGCCACAAGGTTGTGCCTATGCAAGTAGTCTCCGTTAGCGAGACGAGAACAGCCAGAAATAATGTGTCGGATTGATTCCCCCGGATGGTGGCATGCCCGACAGATGTCAACCGTGCTGTCCTTCACAATATATTTCCGGTAGTTGTTCGTTATCATAATTTCATCCATAATCGCAAAGACAAAACCTTCAGTTTCCCCAAAGAGATCACCGAATCGCAGCCAGGATACGGACGCTAGTAGGTCTACATCTACTCTTTGCTTTGCCATACCTCCCTGCGGTCATTAGTATCTAATACTATAGTATTCATAACGTTAGTATCAAGTATTGCAGGTTTGCGCCAGTTCTCGTTAGCCAAGAATAGCGGGGTAAGGCCCTTGTCCACTGAGATCACATCTCGGTGCATCCCCACGTCGGCTTCTAGGAGGTATTCCCTAAGACTGCAAACCTCACGGTTGTGTAGGGTCTTAGCATTTAAGAAGCCTCGACCTCCACACTTCCGCGGGATATACAGTCTCATCACCGATGAACGTGGGTGATGTATCCGATTTATGGTCAGCAGTGTGCGGACCCTCCTATCCAGGGCGTCAAGTTCCTTCTGCGTCTATTTGAGTATGCCGAAAGAGTACATCAAAACCGGCATGACACAACCGTTGAAGGCGCGTACCTTGTTTCCGCCTGATAAAAGACTGTTTAATACTTTATTTAGGCGGCCAAAGAAGCGCTCCTTCAGCGATTGCTTCATGTCAGCAGCGTTGATACCTAACGCTTCCGACATATCCAAATGCTTATAGGTTTCGATTGAGGAGAGGGGTCTTAGGTGTATGGAGTCCTCGCTTTACATGCATGACCGCTCATAAGTCCACACCAAATTCCATCCTGATGACATTACTGAAAGTTTCGGTTACCTTCAGTAGCTCCACCAGTTGCAAATTGTTGGGGGCAAAGAGTTTCAAGTCATCCATGTAAAGGAGGTGAGATATAACCTGACCACCTCTCTTCAATCGATAGCCGAGTCCTGAGTCCTCCAGCAGTGTACTTAGAGGATTCAAGGCTCAGCAGAACCAAAGTGGACTCAAACTGTCGCCCTGAAATATACCTCGGTCGATCCTTATCGGCTCGCTATTCCTCTGGATATGTCGACATCCTGGATAGCGAAGAACCGTCCTCCATTGCCCCATATATGACATCAGGAAGGTGCGTAGAGTTGCATCTACTTTATATAACTCCAGCACCCTCATGAGCCATATATGGGGCACCGAGTCATAGGCCTTCTTATAATCTATCCAACATGTCGACAGATCCCTTCGGGAACGACGAACCTGTTGGCTAATGGCCATATCAATGAGGAGCAGCTTAGTATCACGGGACCCGTTCGTTCCTACTATCCATTTTGAGAGGCAGACATAATGCAGATTATTATTATTATGTCTTTGACATTTCTCGGAACCCTGGGGTCCCGGACCTTTAATAGGCGTACGAGGGGCCGAAACCAACTCGCAGAGGCCCGTTTGGCGTTTTAATGAAATGAGGCACCAACCGACGATTATCCCTGTATGCACTATGCATGTGCACCCAAGGACAACCCCCGGTTGGTGTAGGACTATTGCAGGATATGGAAACAATGATATTGGACTATGGGTTTGGGTGGCTAAGTTAAATGGTGACCTGTAACTATGGAAGGACTATGGCCCCCTGCCTGATCAATGTTTTAAATGTACACGGAAAAATGGCAGGGGGTTACATGCACACTCAATAATGGGCCTCCGAAAACTGTCGCTAGCACATAGTGACGTAGCGACAGGGGGGCAACATGTCCTGAGGTGCTTGAGGAGTGGAGAGGTATTCCACGGCTTTCAGAACAATCCCAGAGCCCGGAAGATGGTCAAGATCCCTACGAGCACTTACTGGAATACTTCCTTCCTCCGAGCACGTTTGCTTTACGAATCTTGTTAAAGTTAGGTGGATGATATATAGAAATAAACAGTTAATATGAGAAAAACGATAAAAGTATATTGTTGTATGAAAGATAGAATAAAAACGAATGACAATCATCAACAAGAAAAATATTGCTAGGCAACACAACCATAGCTAACAATTTGGTAGTATCCATTCCTCAACAAATCTCCACTCAAGCCGGCCAATTAAGGCAAGAATGAGGTGAGAGCTCTGTTCCTCGCCCGTGTTCACTCCAGCCGGCCAATAAAGGCAAGCCAGAGATGAGGAACAAGATTTCTCCCGGGAGAAAGCCTCCTGGCCCCTCATCCTAGATCTGTTCCGGCAAAGTAAACTCTACCAGCACAGACCCAGAGTTTGGAGCGCGCAAGCCCCGCCACGACGTCAACGTAGAGATACGGCGGTGGGGTATTATTATTATTTTCCTTTATTCAACTATATTATACATATAAATTATATTTTTAAATATTAGAATAAAATAATATAAAAACATTTAAAATTATAAAAAATAGTAGCCCACCGGTATCGGGAACAGGGTCCAAGCTACCGGCGGTCAGGGCTCCAGAGAGAGGAACCTCCTGACAATGCGAGCCGTGACCAAGAGTACCGCTTTCTGAATCAAGCCCTTGATCCAGCTGCCCAACGAGAGCCTCCTTAGGTGTTGGTCGAGGCTCTTGGCAATTAAACCATTGGCTGATACGACTATCGGCACAATGATCGCTGAGTCCACATCCCACATGTCGACAACCTCGCGAGCCAAGTCAAGATACTTGATTTGTTTATCTTTCTCGGCTTTCACGAGGTTCCCGTCATGCGGAACCGTTATGTCAATAATCATTGTGCGCCGCTCTACTCGATCCACCACCACTATATCAGGTTTATTGGCAACAATAGTCCTGTCAGTGATGATGGATCGATCCCAGTACAAAGTGATATTTCCACTTTCGAGAACTGGGTCGGGCGCATACCTATAGTACGGCACTTCAGATTCCACAAGACTGTACTTCAGAGCAAGTTGCTGATGGATAATCCTGGCTACAAGGTTGTGTCTATGCAAGTACTCTTCGTTAGCTAGACGAGAACAGCCGGAGATAATATGTCGGATTGATTCTCCCGGACGGTGGCATGCCCGACAGATGTCAATCGTCCCGTCCTTCACAATGAATCTCCGGTAATTGTTCGTCATCATAACTTCGTCCATAATTGCACAGACAAAACCTTCGGTTTCCCCAAAGAGGTCACCAAAACGCAGCCAGGCTACGGACGCTAGTAAATCTACATCGGGTCCATGTAGGGCCCGAAAGTAGCGTCCGTGAAGCTCCTTACTCTGCCATACCTCCTTGCGATCGTTAGTGTCAAGCGCTACAGGTTTACGCCAGTTCTCTTTAGCCAAGGAGAGTGGGGTGAGACCCTTGTCTACCGCGACCACATCTCGATGCATCCCCACGTCGGCTTCTAAGAAATATTCCCAGAGACTGCATATCTCGCGATTGTGGAGGGTCTTAGCGTTTAAAAAGCCTCGACCTCCACACTTTCGCGGGATATACAGTCTCATCACCGATGACCGTGGGTGATGCATCCGATATGCAGTCAGCAGCATACGGACCCTCCTATCCAGGGCGTCGAGTTCGGTCTGAGTCCATTTGAGTATGCCGAAAGAGTACATCAAAACCGGCATGACCCAACCGTTGAAGGCTCGCACCTTGTTCCCGCCTGATAGAAAACTATTAAGTACTTTCTTCAGGCGGCCAAAGAAGCGGTCCTTCAACGATTGCTTCATGTCAGTAACATTGATGCCCAATGTTTCCGACATACCCAAATACTTATAGGTTTCGGATGCGGAGAGGGCTCTAAGGTTTATGGAATCCGCGAGCTGTGTTCCCACGGATTCCACAATCTCCCCTCGCTTTACATGCATGACCGCACATTTGTCCACACCAAATTCCATCCTGATGGCGCTACTGAAAGTTTCAGTTACTTTCAGTAGCTCCATCAGTTGCAAATTGTTGGGGGCAAAGAGTTTTAGGTCATCCATGTAGAGGAGGTGAGATATAACCTGACCACCTCTCCTCAGCCGATAGCCTAGGCCTGAACCCTCCAGCAGTGTACTTAGAGGATTCAGGGCTAAGCAGAACCAGAGCGGACTCAAACTATCGCCCTGAAATATGCCTCGCTCTATCCTTATTGGTTCGCTATTCCTCTGGATATTTCGACATCCTGGATAGCGAAGGACTGTCCTCCATTGCCCCATACACGACAACAGGAAGGTGCGCAGAGTTGCATCTACTTTATATAGCTCCAGCACCCTCATGAGCCATGTATGTGGCACCGAGTCATAGGCCTTCTTATAATCTATCCAACATGTCGAAAGATCCTTTCGGGAACGACGAACCTGTTGGCTAATGGCCATATCAATGAGGAGTAGCTCCTTAGTACCGCGGGATCCATTCCTACATCCATTTTGAGAGGCAGACATGATGGAGTTAGTGTCTATATGTTTGTTAATTTTAGCTCTCAAAATTGATGTAAGAACTTTATAGACCGTGGGTAAACATGTGATCGGTCTATAATTTTTGGGTTCCGCGGTGCTACCAGATTTATGGAGCAGGTGGGTAACTCCTGTCGTTAAGAACTGGGGTAGCGAGCCAGACTCCAATGCAGTCTGGTACTGAGCCGCCAAGCGAGCGTGTGACCTTATAAACCATTTTATCCAGAAGTTGTGCAGCCCGCCCGGCCCTGGAGATTTCCAGTTAGGCAACGGACGAACTGCACGAGCTACATCTTGGGGGCAGATGGTAATAGCCCCCATTTCTGGTATTGGATCGCAGGCTCGCTCGACTTCCCGAGTCCAATCACCTTCGGTGTGACTGACAGGCACCGACCAGATGCTGCGCCAGAAAGAGCACATGGCAACATCATCTGGCAGACGCGTGTCAGTCTCACCTTGGTCCGGTCGCTCCCAAGCCCTATAAACCCACCTTTCATCACTATGAAAGGTGCGATTCTGAGTGTATCGCTCTACTCGCCGCTTATACCTACGAATACGGTTCGCCCATGCATACACTTTCTGCTTCAGGAAGTCGATGCGCTCTGTGACACGGGCCATATAGTCCTGAGGGCTGATATCAGTCCCTAAGAACGCCCGCCTCACAAAGCGCATCACTCTAGGGCGAGTATTGCCCTCCCTGAAGCAGATTAGTTTGCCGATGAGCGCTCTGGTCCCACCGATACGGCGCTCAATCCTGCACTGCCAAGCTGGTACAGATGGTTTCGGTCGTGTAGCTCTAGAGTCATTAGCAAATTTGACGTAAGCTACACGACATGCCGCTACATCCGCGCAGTACAGAATTGAGTGAGTATCAGTGAGGTCTTCGCAGTCATCAAAATAGTTTGACAACTGCGAATCCAGAACCGCCACCAGTGCCCTATTTTTGTTATGCATAGGCAAACGAGGTAAGCGTGGTCTAAGTTCGGGCGACATGAACCGATATTCCTGAATCGCACCCTCCAAAGCACTCCTCAATTCCTCGTTGCACTGGGTACTTACGTTTGTAGCCCTGTCATCAATCCTCTCGTCAGCTTGAATTGTAGTGTCCTGTGATGGCACTACAATAACACTCTGCGGCGGGGGAGCGATGATAGGGTTACTCTGCATTTCATTTCGCAGGCGATCAAGTACAGCGTCATCCAACATATGATTACGCTGGATGACCCGCACCTGATCCGACAGTCGTTGTGCCGAAACGTTGACAGCTGGCTCAAGCACCTGAAAAAGAGAGAGCATCCGGACACGGTACGCGGTCAGGTTGTTTCCCCCCTCTGTAGCCCCATAGTATGAGCGCATGACGTTTTCGTTAATGGATCGTGTCCATCTCATGCGCTGCACACTTCCGCCGGGAGCTGGGGCCCTATCAGAGGCCGGTGGGCCTCGAGGTCCTAAGCCGTCCGGCGGCCGGCGTCCTCCCCGTCGGCGAGCAGGTGGTGGCGTCGTGGGCGGGGAGAAATACTCGTCGCTCGAGCTCGACGCAACTACCGCAGCCAGTGTCGTCACAGCGCTCACAGTGAGGCTGGGTACCGGCGGCGGCGAGGCGGAGCTGAGCGAAGAGTCCGGAGGTGGTGGGCGTGCTAGGCGTGCGGCAGATCTTGTCAACATATTATCTTCATTTTTATTTTCTGTTCATTGTTGTTTTATCGGAGGTGACATGGGCTGTCATGTCACCTCCGATTCGGCAGTTTTTAATAAAATTCTATTGCATTTTGGTGGTGAATTATGACCTTTTTATTATTATTTTTATGGTTTTCCGGTTTCAGGTTTACTTTGTATGGAAAAACTCTTGTAAAAATGCGTCAACATTATTATAGTTGATAAAACTACGTGGACGAGATGTTCTGTTGACACAGTGTTATTATTATTATTATTATTATAAATCTTTCTTAGTACGTTGGACATGTTTAAGTATTACTGCATCTATTGTTAACTGTTCTTTACAACCTTGACTGAACTTCCTGCACCCTTTCTGTTCTTCTGTTAATATCTGTTGTGTGGATGGTGATTGTATATGACGTGAGTAATGCACGATGTCAATATCTTGTATAAGGTTTGGAGACATGTAATTGGCCTATATTTTGGTGGATTACATGTGTCGTTAGGGTCTTTGAGAAACATGTAAGTCCTGCCTTCTGTAATGTATGACGGAATAATTGTTGGGTTTTTTTTTAAATCGTTAATATACATAGCTGTGGTGTGGGTGTACCATGTGTAAATTTTTTGTATCAACAGTTGTGTATGTGATCAGAGCCCGGTGCTTTCCAATTGTGTATATTTTTAAGGACATCGTGGAAAGTTTCTACCTCAACCTGATCAAATTCAAATTCAAAATTAATTTATGCAAAATAGGCTAAGAATCAGCACTTTTAAAACGTCAAAATTACATAAGACAATCCCCCAAAAACGCCCACCCTTCACTATTTCCTAGTGCTTAGCTGGGAAGAAGAATTGGCGCAACAAACTCCCCAGCTGTCTGTTCAGTTAGAAAAACTTAATTCTATACAATAGTAGTTATGCAAGATAATGTACATTATGCAACGTAAAACATTAAATTAATTTATTTTCTATATGCCAGCTAGCACACGCCAATATACCAACAAAATAATCATCGAAATCTATACTCAAGCGAAAATAAAAAGTAAACAGAACTTAATACCCGAATGAAAGCCACCAGGCATAAAGGACGTGCCCGCTTACATATAGCTATTAAAGCTGTAACTCGAAGTCACAAATGATAAACTAGGACCATCGAAGTCAAAATAAATAATATAAATATACAGTTACTAATAACAAAACCATGGTCAGCAAGACAACCAGTCACCACAAGCAACACCCGTTCACGAGCATAACGCAAAGATCAGCCATTCCACACGACCCCCGACGCTACCGCAAGCAGTGACATCTAAGGGAGCATGATGAACTTGCTGCCGGTTGCTCAGACACTAAAATGATAAATTTCCGAGGTCGCTAGCCACCCATATATTGCAATAAAACTCATTAAAAAAAACTGTAATGAGTAGATATGTCAATAATAAGTAAAAAAAATAATTGACTTATACAGTCAAATAAAATAAACTAAGTAATTATATGAACTCATATAGTGTCATCTAGTCGTTGATTTTAAAACACTTGTTTGTTGCTTGGGGGGGGGGCGGTACATTGGAGTAGCTTAATTATTCCCAAGCCTTTTAGTCGTCTAAGTAATCTTTAACTTTATAGAAACCTTTTTGACATAGTTTCTGTTTAATAAATGATTTAAATTTATTGAAGCTCAGTTCTTTAACATGGCTTGGGAGTTTGTTGTAAAAACGCATACTTTGGCACTTAAATGAATTACAATTTTTTTGGAGCCTAGTCCTGGGCACAATAAATAAATCTTTGTGTCTAGTATATAGGCTATGAATGTCGCTGTGTTTAGAATATAGATTAATATTCTTTTTTACATAAATCAGGTTCTCATAAACATATTGAGATGCGACTGTCATTATGTTTATTTCCTTAAATTTATCCCTCAGTGAATGCCTAAAACTTAGGTTATATATTGCTCGAATGGCTCGTTTCTGCAGCACAAATATAGCCTTACACATTTTTACAAATTTCATCGCTTTAACGTTTGTCTGATAGGCCGCCTCTTCTATGATCCATTCTGCTTCATTATTATGACAAACGGGATGTTCCCAAATTCCAGCCCTGAATTGCTTCAACTCGTCTGTGGTCGGCCACGTTGTATGAGTGTTATTGCTCAGTGTAGTGTGGTTCATTGTTGATGCTTTTAGTTTTCGGTAAAAGAATTTCTCGTTATTCCTAAATTGGTTATTTTGTGTTTTACGGAGTGTACATTTAGTGTATATATCTAGTCTGCTTTTAACAACTGTTAGTTTATGTTTAAGTCTGTCTAGAAAATGTGTAAGGTGTGTGTTTGGCTCTTCATGTGATGTGTGTGTTTTGTAGTCTCTTAATATTATGTTTACTTCTTAAATTAGTTTTCTGCTCCTATGGCCTTGCATGTAATGTGTTAATCTTCCGATTTTGGCTCTGATAACTTCTATTTTGTTGTCTAACCTTTTTTGCCATTTAGGCTTGCGAACTTGTTGGCGTCTATTTCTATGTTCAGGAGGTGACAGTAAAATTTTACTACCGTTGGCCTTAGCAGCTGTCCACGCAGCGCAGTATATTACGGTCTGAAGATGATTAAATTCTGTATCTCTGGTAACCCGTTCTGGTAAAATAACTCTGTTAATATAACTAACTATATTCGCTAACTTTTTTGATGACTTTTGCATGGGAATGTAACTCCTCTCTGTAAGATTGTTGTCTCTGTAGTATTGTATTGTTTCAAAAAGTATTTCTTCTATTTCAAGGTTTCTTTCATGGCTTGTTTGTGTATTAAGGTGTACGGGGTGTTCTAACCCTGTGTCATTGAGGTTATCAAATACCGTTTCTTCTCCTATTTGTGTCCTTTGTCACGGCTCTGTATTTTCTATATTTAAATTTAGTGTATTTGTGGGTGGTTGTGAGTGTAGATTTTCTGTATTTGATCTTATACTATCAGATTGCAAATGAAAAGAGTCCCTATCAAGTAATTCGTTCTCTACTATTGTTTTTAGAATCTGGAGCCGTGTTTCTGAAATCATACTATTATTCATTATTATTCTTTTTTGGTCTGACATGCGCTGTTCTGATAAATGTGACAAATGAGGATAACACTCTAAGAATTTTTATTTTACATCCGTCTCCATTTTTGTTGCCCTTTTTTTTTTTTTTTTTTTTTTCAGGATGGGAAATCAACAAAAGACTTCTCCCGCTCTGGGCAGAGCGAGAGGGTGCAGCTTGCATCTCCCTCGCGCGCTCCGCCTCCTCCTTCGCGAACATAACTGCTTCGCAGAAGGAGGTGACGGCCTCCCATGCACTCTCGCTCCAAACCATGGCCTGAACCAGGGCCGGACGCGAGAGATCGCCGCCGCCGATCGCCTCCGTGAGGACACGGCGGTGCTCCGTCCAAGCCGGGCAGACCTCCACCGTATGCTCCACCGTGTCCTCCGGGCGATCCACACAGTGGTGACACCCCGGCGTTTCCTCCCGCCTTACGCGGAACAGGAACGTCCCGAAACAACCGTGTCCGGTGAGGACCTGCGTCAGGCGGAAGGTGAGGACGCCATGGCGCCTCTCAAGCCAGTCCTCAAAGAGGGGACTTATCGCCGCAATTGTGGCGTGCCCAGCGCTGGGTTGCGACAATCGCACACTCCATGCCGCCATGAGATCCCGCTGGAGCTCTGTCCGCTGTGTAGTGATTTCTCGCGGCAGCGGAGTTACACCCCGGCGTTTCGCCTCCTCGCGCAACTCCCACATGTGCGCGAGGACTTTCGCCTCCAGATCCCATGGCGGTAGTCCGACAAGGAGCCGCTTCAAAGCAGCCCCAGCCCTATCCAGTTTGGGAGCCAAACGTCGGAAGCGCTCCACGAAGTTCCACCGGCTGTCGAGGACGAGTCCCAGGTACTTCATCGTCGACTCGACACCGATGTGAACCCCTCCCGCCGTAATCTGGGAACCCGACAGTGGCGCGTTCCGAGGACCATAGAAACACATGGCCTCGGACTTGTGCAAGGCCACCTCGAGTCCCAGTTGCCGGATCCTTTCAACGATTGTCGCAACCCAACGTGTCGCTAGTTCTGCCGCCGCCTCATGCGACCTCCCCTGCACCAAGACCAGCGTGTCGTCAGCGTAGCAAACCACGCTGACGCCGCTAATGAGGTCGGCGCGCAGCACCCAGTCGTAGCCGATGTCCCACAGATGCGGCCCCAGGACCGATCCCTGTGGGACACCGCACGACATCTCTCGCCGGTTCCACTCTCCGTGGTGACCGGGGTAGATGACGGTTTGTTGCCCTAAAATAACATTTCATAAGTGTTTCATTCAGTGCGTTAGACCATTTCAATCTGAGTTTAGGTTCTGATTGTGAGTGCAGTTGTGTGTTCGATTGAAATGAAAGAAGCTCCTGTGGTGTCTGCATCTGTAGTTGTAAGTCATTATTGGGTGTTTGTAAACTATTTCTTACTTCTAGCCTAATTGAATTTAATTTAGTGGGAGATAACAACTTTTTGGACACTATTGCTCTCCTTTGATCTCCAATCTTTTGCTTGGAGACTTTCATGTTTGGGAATTTTTCTATGAATTTTTGATTTAATGATGATAAGTATGCATTTATGTCAGATTCCAAGTTTGTGATGATAAGGTAGGTACGCCAAATGAATTCGTTCATTTCTTTACTCCATTTCTTTCGCGTATTTTTTAAGACAGTAGGTACAGGGTTATTGGCTAAATTAGCCTCCGACACAACATCTACTGACATTGGTGATAATGTTGATGATGATCTTGATGAAAGTGATAAATATGAAGGTGGTGATGATGCGATTGATGAAAATATGGACCTCGGAGAGGGTGATCATGAAACCGGTGATGTTTCATCATCTACAGAAGGCATATTTGCCTCAATACTTTTTTTTTGTTTTCGATCTTGCTATCATAATTAGTCCCACGAGTAGCTAGGTAGCTAGGGACTAACAAAGTCGACCACAGCAGAGCCCTGCGTTCACTGTGGTAAGGGAAAGTAAAACTGGAGGTCTCCTATTATCCAGAGTTGGCACACTAGCGACTAACACATTCCCCTAGCCATGCAGCCCTCGGCATTTGCGACCTTGGCTTGGATTGTATCTCTCTTGGCATCATCATCTCTCTACTGGCACAGACCTAGAGTTCGTAGCGCGCAAGCCCCACTACGACGACAACATCGTCGTTATAACATTATTATTATTTTTTAGTCTTTGACATTTCTCGGGTCCCTGGGGTCCCGGACCTTTGGAAGGCGTATGAGGGGCCGAAGCCAACTCGCAGAGGCGCGATATGCGTTTTTATTAAATGAGGCACCAACCGACGATTATCCCTGTATGCCAGCGCACATATGGGGTTATTATTATTCTACCGTTAAACATCATAGAGTAGCAATTCAATTTAAATGTATCTGAACATATTATAATATCAGTATAATAATTTTTTTTAAGTTTTTCACGTTAATTTATTATGAGATCGACATAGTTGTTAGTTCTGCGAAAGTCTTCCTCGCCGATGCAGATTAGGCAGTAGTCATCCATAATGGAGTTCTTCAACTTAAGATCCATGTTCCTAATAAGCTTCTCTATACCACAGCCTGGTGTTAAGTAGTGACAAATTTAGTAATCTAGGAATGTATTTCGGTCGTTATGATTTTATTTGTATTGTTTGTACTCAAAATGCATACCTTTCTTTGACTTACTATGTCTTTTGGTTGTGTATTATGTACGTGATGTGTCTTATTTTGGTATTGTTGTTCAAGTTACATGTCTGCAAACTATTGTTGGGAGATTTTTTTTTCTCATCGTTCTTTCAATTTTTTCGCGACGATATTGGTGGGGTGGAGGAAGATTCCCCGTATCCTACCTTTATGTATAGTTCTATAATTTTCTGACATGTTTCCAATTCCCATTTTAAATCAGTATTTTCGGTGTTCAAATTGTCAACTTCATTATTTGCAATTATCAATTCCTGCTGTATCTATGACAATTTCATTTTTATTTATTTATTTATTTTATGCGCTTGATAATATTTACAAGTGGGTCCATAACAACTTATGACTAAATAAAAATAGCAAAATTATATATTATATTCTAACTTAACTAAAACTATTCAAAAACTAAAATACAGCATCGTAAAATTCATCCGCATCGCTGTCGACTGGTAATGTACCCAAGAGACTGGCCGCATTGCCACGTTGTATGGCAATGCTTAGCCTCTGCCCAAAGTAAAAACCAGCTCTTGGGTCACGGGAAGTGTCAAATAGCCGTTTTGAAATTTCATTAAACAGGCCATGAGCACTCGGACCCCACGGCCCGAGGGTTTCGACCCCAAACGGCTCGAAAATATAATTACCTGTAAGGTTATTATACTTACGCCGCTTGAGGTTTTCTGCAGCCGCAGCAGCAGCACCAGCACAGCACGCCGAGCCAGGAAGATGGGATGGCGCAAGAGTGTCGACACAGGTTGCATCCCACACTAAAGGCCTACCCACCTTCCATGGAGATAAAGACATACCGTCCGGTCTCTTGCCATCGTCGCGTGCCAAGCCATTGGGTTCTAATATAGCTGGAACGCCGGCGGTGACAAGAGCTCGTCGGATGATGTCGTTAATGTTCGCGTGCCGCGCTAAGCGACCTGCACTTCGGCTGCAAGACAGGCCGTGATGTCCGAGACTGTTGACAACTTCGCCACAGTGACAGCGATAAGGAGAACAACAAGGAGCTCCTAGTCGTAGGGAAGCAGCGAGGCGGAAGGTATTGTCATCGAACAGAGTGCCTATGTTCGACGACGGTAGTGCGTGAAGCCACAGACCCGATTCCCACTTACCCACAGCCAGCAAGCGCGCACGCTCCACAGTGGTAGTAGACGTATTGAGTAAATTGTTCTGTACTACTCTGCAGAGCGGCTCATCCCACCGTCTTTGGGAAGATGGATGATCGGGTAGATCTGTTTTCGGGCAAGCGAGTCTCCAGGCATCCATAGCCTCGGTGAAGCATGGCACATCAAAATCAATCAGTGTGGAGGCTAGAATTTTCCTGATTAATTTTTCAGTGCCGTGAACCGAGGATATGAAAGCCGGTAAACTAATACTAGAAATTTTGCGGACGCCGAGGCCTCCCATACGGATGGGAAGAGTAGCTTGCGCCCAAGCTCGGTCGTCCATGGCCACATTTAGAATTGAAGTTAATGTGTGTCTGATAATTTGGTCCATTTTTTCTAAAAGGGGAGTATGCTTCCATAAATGGGAAGCGCGAAGAAAATATATTAATTTAGGGCCGAAACAGCAGTAACGAATTAGGGTGATGGCCGAATGCATATTAATTTGTAACAAGATTGATAAATAAATAATTGATTAATAAATGATTTGAACACGGGTCTTTTGATTTATTTTATTATTTATGTACACACAGTAAAATACGTACAGATACGACATAATTATAATTTGAGTACAAAGGTTTTATTTGAAAGTCACGTTCTTCTGAATTCTCACATGGGTCAGGTAGACTTTGCATCGTGGAATCGAAAAGTGGCGAGTCTGATGACGACAGACGACACATTTAAAATTCAAAAAGCATTTATTCAAACTAGGCTGAGAATCAGCACTTTTCGAACGTCAAAATTACATAAGACAGTCCCCCAAAACGCCCATTAGCTGGGAAGAAGAAGTGAAGTGAAGAGTGCATGGGAGGCCGTCACTTCTTTTTGCGAAGCAGTAATGGTTGCGAAGGAGGAGGCGGAGCGCGCGAGGGAGAGGCAAGATTCGCGCCCTCGCGCCCCTAGTCGCCGCAGGAGAAGCCCCGGGCGTCGGGAGTCGCGAGCCGACTTCCGGCCACCGTAGGCGCGGGCTTGCGGACGGTGAGCAATGGGTAGCTCGCCGTCCGAATAGGACCAGGCCCGGGTTGACGGCGCGTTGTGTTCCACGCGCGCCTCAAAGAGATGTCAGCACCAACTGACGGGGTCCGTAAGGACCAATGCCTGCCGGGGTTGCGAGCTTGTCCGAAAGGGATATCGCGGCCTCGGCACACGGGCAACGGAAGGAACACGGGTGGTTTTATTCAGTAAAAGTCTGACACACCCTCCCGCTCCGCCCAGAGCGGGAGAAGTTATTTGATAATTTCCCACACTCAAAAAAAAAAAGAAAAAAGTTTCCCCAATTTTAGAAGACAGCTTTTCTCCCTTCATCTACGAAAAAATCTAAAATTTCAACGACACTTCGGACAGACTCTAAAATTAACTTACATTCGGCTTTCACCCTGATCAGATACTGCTGTTTTGGTCCAAATTTTATACATTTTCTACGCTCTTCCCCTTTAAGGAAGCAGACATACCTCTTGGACAAAATTGACCAAATTATTCGCAGCACCCTACATCCATTTTAAAAGTGACCGGCGTGGCTGCAAGCCACACTACCCGTGTGGCTTGCAGCCACGCCCGGTCGAGCTTTTCACCCTTCATCAACAAAAATATCAAAAACTTCAACGACATTTCGGAAAGACTTTATAAAATTAACTTTTATTCGGCTTTCACCCTGATCAGATACTGCTGTTTTAGTCCAAATTTTATATATTTTCTACGCTCTTCCCCTTTATGGAAGCAAACTTGGACAAAATTGACCAAATTATTCGCAGCACTCTAACATCCATTCTAAATGTGGCCTTGGATGACCGAGCGTGGCTGCAAGCCATTCTACCCATCTAGTTTCGGTGGCCTCGGCGTCCGCAAAATTACAAGTATTAGCTTACCCGCGTTCCTGTCCTCTGTCCACAGCACCGAAAAGTTGACCGGGAAAATTTTTGCCCCCTGCCTGGTCGACTCTGAAGTGCCGTGCTTGACCGATGCGGAGAACGCCTGGAAAGCGGCTTGCCCGAATACAGATCGGCCCGTGAACCTATCCTCCCAGAGACAGTGGGATGAGCCGCTCTGCAGGTTCTTACGGAACAATCTTATAAATACGTTCACCAATACTGCTGAGCGTGCCCGCCTGCTGGTTGTGGGTGAGTGGGAGTCGGGCCATTGGCTTCAGGCGCTACCGTCTACACCACTTTCCAGCTCGCTACCTGTCTGCGTCTGGGCGTTCCTTGAGTGGCCCCGCACCGCTGCCAATGCGGTGAAGCAGTCGACTGTCTCGGACACCATGGTCTATCCTACAGTAAGAGCGCAGGCCGGAGAGCACGGCACGCCAGCATTAATGACATCATCCGTCGTGCTCTTGTCACCGCCGGGGTGCCAGCTATTCTAGAACCCAACGGCTTGGCACGCGACGATGGGAAGAGACCAGACGGAATGACCATAATGCCTTGGAAGGTAGGTAGGCCTTTGGTGTGGGATGCAACGTGTGTCGACACCCTTGCGCCATCCCATCTTCCTAGCACGGTGGGCCGTGCTGGAGCTGCTGCTGCAGGTGCGGAAAACCTCAAACGGCGCAAATACTCCAATCTTATTGGAACTTATATGTTTGAACCGTTTGGGGTTGAAACACTAGGGCCATGGATTCGAGTGCCCACTTAGTCTTTCAAAACATCTCAAAGCGGTTGGTTGACTCTTCATGTGACCAGAAGGCTAGCCTATTCTTCGGCCAGAGAATCAGCATTGCCTTACAACGTGGCAATGCTGCCAGCCTTTTGGGCACTTTTCCCGTTGACTGCGATGTGGACGAATTTTTTAATGCCCTATGATTGTTCCCCCCCCCACCGCTTTCTTATATACTTGTACATATTATTATTATTATTTTAAGTCTGTTAGTTTTGAAACAGTTTCTTGTTAATGTAAATATTGATAAATTAATAAAAAATGGTTATGTACTAATTATAGAATCTGCATCATAATTATGACTTATAAACGAATAATTTGCACGCTTGCTTGCAGGCGGAATACAATGACTTTAAGGCTGTAAGAAGCCTTGTATACCATGTATTTTCTTGCAAATAAACCATTTGAATTTGAATCAATAAATAATAAAAAAAACAATAATAAAGTAAAATTATGATAGGGATTAATTACAATCGAGGAAAATTAAATTCTAACTGTAATGTAGACCTGCCTGATCTAGGCTTAAGAAAAACCTGTGTTTCAGGCCATCAATTTACATCAAACATTTAAAAAGAAGACAACAATAGATTTATTACTAAGCTAAATTAAAAGAAGACATGATATTTTCAATGACTTAAAGAGTAACTATTTATTTGGGTATATTATTTTAAAACTAGGTTATTTAAGATATATTATATTTAAATAAATTAACAAATAATATTAAAGTAGATAAAGTGGACACTGTTATTAATTCGGTAAAGGAAGAGACTTAATATAGAGTAGATAGATAGAGATATTATTTAAAAATTTCTAGTAGTTTTTCCGTGTCTGCGTAATTGAGTTTTGACAAATATTCCTGTACTAGTAAGTTACAGCTATTATAACTTAAAATATAAATCTTTAGCACTCTGTTAAGCTGGTTATACAAGTAGGGCCCTAAAAATAAATAAAATCGATTAGCAAAAGTATGTTTAGTCTGAGAGTTAGCACAAACCAAATCTAAATTAATAGGGTTAAAATAGAGTTCAGTGTGTTGGAATAAAACTACATTCAAAACAAATAGTTGACGTACTGTAAGCACCTTACATGCCATATAAAGCTGGTGTGTAGGAAATCTAAATGGGCGAAAAGTAGCAACCTCTAAAACTGCTCTTTGGGCGCATTCTAGGAGTAAAATTGATTTAGCGGCCCCACCCCAGGAAGTTATGCAGTAGGTAATAATAGATTGACACGACGCCAAATAAACCTGCCTAATTAATTTAAAGTCGGCAATGTTACGTAATTTTTTTTAAATGTATTTGTATATATATGTATAATTAGTTCACGTACTCTAGTGCATAATAAATCGATCTGTTTGCGGAAATTCTGGTTTGTGTCAATCGAGACGCCTAGATATTTGATATGATCGGTTTTAGCTAAAGCGGGACAAGTGCATGCAATGTCAGCATAATGTAAATTACAATTGTAATGCGCTTGAATGTTTATATTAGTAAGCGTTGGATTAGTGTTTCTCATTGTAAATAATAGGTACTTGGTTTTATCCAACTATTTTGCTGTGCCCGACGGGGTCCATAATGATCACATATAATTATAATTTACCATCTAAGTACACATTGTGGAATGCAAATAAAGTATTGAGTATTGAGTACCTGTATTTAAAGTTAAGAGATTTTTATGAAGCCAATTAGACAAAGTATTAAAACCATTCTGTGCTACCTCATAGACCTCGGCCTTTGATTCAGCTGCAAACAGTAGAGCGATGTCATCCGCATATGACATAATTAGACCCTTTTGCAGTGTCAAATTGCACAGATCATTTATATAGATTAAAAACAAAGTAAAACCCAAAATACTGCCTTGTGGGATTCCATAACAGCTATTCTTAAGTTCAGAACTCATCCATTGACCTATTTTTATACACTGATGGCGGTTGGTAAGGTAATCAGATAATAGTTGCAATTGTATTCCCCGTATTCCCAGCATTTCCAGCTTGTATAAAAGCAAAGTACAAGAAATTGTGTCAAAAGCCTTGGCATGGTCTAAAAATATCCCTATGGTATGCATGCCGTTATTCAAGTTTATGCTTATAAAATTTGTTAGATGGTGAACAGCTTGGCTTGTTGATCTTTTAGGCCTAAAACCAAATTGATGATCAGAGAGTAATTTACTACTTTCAAGATAGTTCACTAATCTGCTGTTTAAGGGAGAAACTGAGCGCTGCAAAGTGCCTGCTGGTAGTTACGACACTATACCAATTACCAGGTGGCGTTTGTTGTGTGCAGGTATACTGGGTGGGCCCGCTGTGCGGCTCCGTGCTGTTCACCAGCACCTACATGTGCGTCTGGCGCCCGCATGTGCCTCCCGTCGTGACGCGCTGTAACGTCACGCCTCGCGGGAGCCAGCGTGATGTAAGCGACGCGCCGCCGCTGGCCGGCAAGACGCTCGCCGAGCCCTAGGGAGTTGCACCACTATGACGTCACACCGCGCCGCTCGTTGCGCCACGTACGCTGTGACTGACACACGCGCTATTGCCACTGAGCCGGGTCATGCTGAATGTTGATCACGATGATGATATCTCCATGTGTTTACGAACCTATAGAGCTGCGGACACGAAACCGGCGGCAAGGAGCGTTAGCCAATCAGGGGGCGTGCGGTGGCGGTGGCGGCGTGACAATTTTGTACCATTTCCATCGCTCTACTCCTCACCACTGTTTTCGTGCCCGCAGCCTAAGACCTGTTTGTGTTGTTCAGTTTTATTTATACATATGAAACGGTATATTAATGTATTTGTAGTTAAATATTCTATTTGTTTGCAAGATACTGCTTCAACTTACGCGTACATTTGTTTTATTTAGATTAACTGTTATTGTCAGTGTATCCTATCTGTTGAAAATAAAATCATTGAAAAAAATTTGATCAATCAGAGATTATATTTTGAGTGGCAAAGACATATAGGAGGCAGAAACTTAGAACAGCGACAGTAGCAATAGTCAATACGATGCAGAAACTTAGAACTGCGACAGCAGCAATACCTTCACAATGCGAGGCAGGAACTTAGAACCGCAACAGCAGCAATAGACAATACCATGCAGAAACATAGAACCGCGACAGCAGCAATATCTACACAATACGAGGCAGAAACTAAGAGCCGCGAAAACAACAATACCTACACAATGTGAAGCAGAAACTTAGAATCGCGACAGCTGCAATAGACAATACGATGCAGAAACTTAGAACCACGACAGCAGCAAAAGACAATAAGATGCAGAAACTTTGAACCGCGACAGTAGCAATAGCTACACAATGTGAGGCAGAAACTTAGAATCGCGACAGCAGCAATAGACACTACGATGCAGAAACTTATAACCGCGACAGCAGCAATACCTACAAAATGCGAGGCATAAACTTAGAACCACGACAGCAGCAATAGACAATACGATGTAGAAACATAGACCCGCGACAACAGCAATACCTACACAATACGATGCAGAAATTTAGACCCGCGACAGCAGCAATACCTACACAATGCGAGGCAGAAACTTAGAATCGCGACAGGAGCAATAGACAATACGATGCAGAAACTTACAACCGCGACAGTAGCAATAGTCAATACGATGCAGAAACTTAGAACCGCGACAGCAGCAATAGACAATACGAGGTAGAAACTTAGAACCGCGATAGCAGCAATAGACGATACGATGCAGAAACTTAGAACCGCGACAGTAGCAATAGTCAATACGATGCAGAAACTAAGAACCGCAGCAGTAGCAATTCCTACACAATGTGAGGCAGAAACATAGAACCGCGACAGTAGCCATAGTCAATACGATGTAGAAACATAGACCCGCGACAGCAGCAATACCTACACGATACGATGCAGAAACTTAGGACCGCGACAGCAGCAATACCTACACAATGCGAGGCAGAAACTTAGAACCGCGACAGCAGCAATAGACAATACGATGCAGAAACTTAGAACCGCGACAGTAGCAATAGTCAATACGATGCAGAAACTAAGAACCACAGTAGTAGCAATACCTACACAATGTGAGGCAGAAACATAGAACCGCGACAGTAGCAATAGTCAATACGATGTAGAAACATAGACCCGCGACAGCAGCAATACCTACACGATACGATGCAGAAACTTAGGACCGCGACAGCAGCAATACCTACACAATGCGAGGCAGAAACTTAGAACCGCGACATTAACCATAGTCAATACGATGCAAAAATTTAGAACTGCGACAGCAGCAATAGGCAATACGAGGTAGAAACTTAGAACCGCGACAGCAGCAATAGACAATACGATGCAGAAACTAAGAACCGCGACAGTAGCGAAAGTCAATACGATGCAGAAAATAACCAACATAGAACAAACAGATAGCTGCAAACCACACTTCCAAAAACATAAAATACTCACACTTCCCCGTTTATACATATATCTTAGAATTATGTAAATTAGTCAGAAAACACCCAGATTTTTACACCACTTGCGAAGAATCACAAACAAGATACACCTTTCGACGCTACAAAAACAAAATTAACATACCTCAATCCCGACTCAAAATACACTCAACCAGCCCTTTAGTAATGTCCATAAAAAATTATAATAAATTACCAAATGATTTTAGAGAAGTAAGCAAAACAAATATATATATTAATAAAGTGAAACAATTTCTGGAATCAAAGTCATACTACTCAGGAAAGGAGTTTTTAGATGACAAATCGATTGCAAAATAAAATAAAATTATTCTCTCTTACACCAAACTTAATGAAATATGTATAATTTAATATGGAATATAGAAATCAAATATAAATATGAAATTATGAGCACATAAATAATAACATAATTTAATAATAATGACACTGCTACTAAGAATTTCATAATAAATACCTAGATTATTACATAAAATAAAAATAACTAATATACCATACATATATGCACAAACCTAAAAATATACATATACATAATTATACACCCAATTAAACACATTTAATAATGTATAATAATATTAATAATAATAATAAAAACAGCAGCCCTAACCACCGGTAGCTTGGAACCTGCTCCCGACACCGGCGGAACACTATTTTTTATATTTTTAAATGTTTTTATATAGTTTTTAAGAAATATTTAAAAAAATATTTTATATGTTAAAATTTTAAATAAAGGAAATAATAATAATAGGGGCGCACCTGGAGCTGACGCTGGGTGTCTCAGCATGCGAACCCTCAGCGGTGAGGAGTTGAACAGGCGGGCTCCCACCGACAAAGATGCTACAGCCGAAATCACTGACGATGGTGACAGACTGACGGACAGGACTCACACCCCAGTAGAACCGTATAGTCCAAGCACAGTATCTTACACACCTTCTAGACCATCATCACCATCCATACCATCGTCACCTCCCATTACTAGTTTAAATTCAATTTCACCCACTCCGACCTTGAATGATGCGTGGGAGGTTAGTTCCTTCTTACCCGCGTCCACCAAGGCTGGAAAAGCAAGAGTTCGCATGAGATGGAACAAAGAAGTAAACCTATTTATCATGCGAACTTACTTTTATATCACTAAATTAGAGACCGACATGACCACCTACAGACAACAATTGCATGAACTTTTTACTCGACAATATCCCGAGATAACCGTTTCAGAACAAAGATCTCAGATCAGTGAAGAGCAATAGTTACAAATAAACTTTTATCTCAACAAATAATAGAACAATTAAAAGAAGAAACACGAATAAAATTAGAAGAAGCTGAAAATAATGCAGTCGCTAACGCTGTCCCACCATCACAAAACATAACCGAAATTGCCGAACAATCGCACATGCAAGTAGAACCTTATACTCAATCTCAACCATACAATCAATCGCAAGCTTACACGCAAACATCACACACATCCACACAAACCGAATCTATAACCCTAACTCTAGAAAATGATATTGAAACCTTAACCGGTGCAGATCAAAATCTGACAACAGATTTGTACTCGTATATCCAACAAAAAAATTACAAGTTCCGAACAACCCTAATACTCTGGGATGGACCCAACAACTCGACCAAAACTACCTAAACTTCGATATACCCCTAATCTGTTTAGTTAACTTATTTAATGAAAACATACTTAATCAATTTACTTCCGATGACACACAACTTATAGATATACACACACTTATATATTGCACAGCAGTAGTCATATCTGAAGAACTTAACTTTAAAAGCACGCAACACTCAAGAAACACAAGATCAAACCAGCATGGCAACAGAGGTTAGAAAAAGATATAGAAAAATTAAGAGCAGATTGTAGTAGGCTTACACAATACATTAACAACAACAGGTCAACTAAAGTAGTAAGGAGCGTTGAGGCTATATTTAGGAGTAGTTTCACGCACACAAGACATGAAAATAACAACAGAAAACCTGAAGAGTTCTTAGACACCTTAAAACAAAAACTAGCACTTAAAGTTCATAGGCTCAGAAGATACAAAAAAGCACAACAGCGCAAAAACGATAATGCCATATTTGCCACAAATGATATTTTTTTTTATAGAAACCTACACAAACCAGATACTGACACAAATAATGAAAATAACACAGACGCACCTGACCGACCTACAAAAGAGCAACTTAACATATTGGTCTAGCATTTGGGAAGAACCAGAACAACATAACGACAAAGCAACATGAATAACAGAAGAAGAAACAAAATGGAGAGCAATAGATGAAATGGAATTTGTAGAGATTACAGAGGCCGATATCACACACTTAACAGGCAGGTTACATAATTGGAAATCTAGTATAGACAAAATACACAATTTTTGGTACAAAAAGTTAACTTCATTATACAAACCCATAGCAAAAAACTTAACAGAAATTATATTAGGACAACAAAATATACCCGATTTTATTGCAACAGGTATAACATACATGCTGCCTAAAACTAAAAATTCACCACATCCTTCCCAATATAGACCAATCACATGCCTACCTACGATATATAAAATATTAACATCAGCAATAACAATGAAAATTATCTCACACATTGAACACCACAACATAATGGCGGAGGAGCAGAAGGGATGCAGGCGGGGCCATATGGGATGCAAAGAGCAGTTAATTATTGATTCTACATCCATAAACATGCCAGCACAAAGAATAGAAATCTTCATTGTACCTATATCGATTATAAAAAGCTTTCGACAGTGTTCCACATTCCTGGTTGATACAAATACTAGAAATTTATAGGATAAATTCAAAAATACTAGGTTTCCTACGAAACATAATACCACTGTGGAAAACCACACTTCAAATAAATTGCAATCACAATAATGTTACAACGCGACAAATATCTATCAAAAAGGGTATCTACCAAGGTGACTCACTGAGTCCTCTGTGGTTCAGTCTCGCACTAAACCCCCTGTCTCATTTGCTGCAGCGCTGTCGGGCCGGGTATTGTCTCAAACACACTACATACAAACAACAGTCTCACATCTCATTTACATGGACGACATTAAACTATATGCACAAACGGAAAAAGATATGAAGAAATTAGTAGAAGCTACAGCAGAGTTTAGTTTAGATATAAACATGCGATTTGGCCAGGATAAATGTAAAACACTTCATATCATACGAGGTAAGATACGACCCGGCAACTATGTAGTAAATAACACAGACACCATAACAGCAATGGAACCGACCGACTTATACAAATATTTAGGGTACACGCAACTAAAGGGACTAGATCATGTTAGGATTAAAGAAACACTTACTACAGAGTATAAAAGGAGAGTTAACGCCATATGTAAAACTCAACTGTCGGGTAAAAATCTCATTAAGGCCTTAAATACATTCGCCATACCCATATTAACATACTCATTCGGAGTTATTAAATGGACAAAAACAGACACAGAACAATTAGAACGAACTACACGCACCACTCTTACAAAACATAACAACTTACACCCTAAATCTGCAATAGAAAGACTTACTATCAAAGGACAAAACGGAGGGAGAGGCCAAATAGATATCCAGCACCTTTGTCGGAAACAAGTCTGTCGACTAAAAACATTCTTTCACTCAAAGTCCCGCACGAGTAACATTCATAAAGCCATAGCTCAAAATGATTTCAACTACTCACCACTTAACTTAAGTGAACAGCCTGATAGTCCACAAATTACTAGCGATGACCCGCAGAAACAAAAAATTGAGGAAAAAAAAAGGTACTTCATGGTCGTCATCCTCATGACCTAGAACAATCCCATGTGAACACAGTAACATCAAATAAGTTTCTCAAAATAGGCAATTTATTCCCAGAAACTGAAGGTTTTATAATTGCAATACAGGACCAGATTATTAACACTAAAAACTATAGAAAATTTATTATCAAAGATCCTTCAGTAACAAATGATAAATGTCGCAAGTGTCACATCCAACCAGAAACAATTCAGCACATAACACGAGCTTGCACAACTCTCACACAGACAGACTACACACACAGACACAATCAGGTGGCAAATGTCATTCATCAAAAATTAGCAGTCAAATACACACTAATACAAGGCACAAACACTCCGTACTACAATTACACACCACAAAATATCCTAGAAAATGACACACATAAACTATACTGCGATCGCGCCATTCTCACCGACAGAACAATTCACTACAATAGACCAGATATAACCCTACAGGATAAAATAAATAAAGTTACTTACATAATAGATATTGCCGTTCCCAACACACATAATATTCAGAAAACAATATCTGAAAAAATTAGTAAATACGCAGAACTCAAAGATGAAGTACTTAGAATTTGGCGCCAACAAAAAGTCTACGTGGTCCCTATAGTCCTCTCCACAACAGGCGTCATCCCGAATCATCTTCTCCGCAGCCTTAAATTACTAAACCTAAAAGAATCACTCTATATCACCCTACAAAAAGCTGCAATTTTAAATATATGTCGAATCGTGAGAAAGTTCATGCAAATCGATGAAATCGAAATAGACCCTCATCATAACACATTCTCAACATAACACACCACACGCTGCATTTACTTGGTTTCGGCCCGTAAATGATGCAAAAACCAGCTAAAGAGCTGAGAAGAAAAAACACTGCAAAAATAATAATAATAAGAAATAATAATGTTTTATTGACATGAATAGGTTGATACATCAATTGAAACCCTGGCTCCTGAGCTAGGTGGCACCTGTGTTACAGGAGTCAGTGTCTTCACTCGTTTGTGCAAACATTAACAATTTATGCATCAAAATTAAAACTAGAATGAGGTTAAACAATTAGAGCACACTTGCTCTCATGTGATAAGATTATGTGTCCATGTGTTGTGTGTGTAAGTGTGGTGGCGTGTATTTGTGATGGCGTGTATGCATGATGATGTTATGATACGTGTGAGTTTCTCTGTGTGTCTGTGCTTGGTAGTTGTGCTTTTAGATTATATCAGATTATATTTATCTACCTTATTGATTGACTATGATTATAGATTTTTGACTATATTTTCTGTTTGTGAGTAATCAAGTGTTTTAAGCCAAGTGCTTATTTTCATCTTCGTTTTCTTTTTAGTTAGTGGGTTGAAGTCGAGCATTGTTTATTATATATATAAATAGCTAGGTAAAGGTGTTGCCGTCGAGCGGATGCGGTATTACATTTTACTGAGCGACATACATTAACATTACCGATGGTTCTTTTTTGTTTGTTCGAATGATTTACCGGTGTAATTTCATGTTGTTTCAAAGTGAGATTTTGTAGAAATAATTGTCTTACTGTAAGTACTTGACAGCTTTCATATAGGCTTTTTGTAGGGTACCGGTAGGGTTTGAAGGTCATGACTTATATACTGAATATTACATTTATATTGTTTTTCTTATATATTGCTTTTATATTGAATTGCTTAAGTTGATACTTTTTGCCCTCTTCCTCTCTCCTAATTTTGCTATGCCCGACAGGGTCCATATTGGTCTTTTACTTTGTAATACCATCTATGTAATACATATGAAATGTAATAAATAATTGAGTATTGAGCATTGAGTATTGAAACTTAGAACCGCCACAGCAGCAATACCTACTGTAGCGTTGTGAGCGTTCTCAGCTGCAAGTAGTCGAGTGATACAAAAAATCACAATTAGTAAGTTCCTAACCACATCACTAAAAACGTGGTACAACACTGCTTTTCTAGCTATACTCTGTCATTTCAACTGCAACCGGCTACACCAGCAGACAATCCTATACACTATGTACCCCAAAACTAGGGTGAGTTCAGCATTATATTACAAAAACTATGTACTACTGTGTGCTTGAAGCTGTTTAGTGTACCATCAGATATCATCATTGTTATCTTGTGTTTTAGATATAATTTTATGCTCGCGTGTCACATACTTAACCTCATTTCTATCTGTCATGGTGCCACGCTGCCTTTGCACTCTCTCTTTCTCAGCCTGTAAGCCGCTGCGATGTGTTAAGCTACCGCCTACTCTCCTTCCCATACCGTTCCTTCGTAAGTAAACCTATCCTACCTATCTATCAGTCAGCCTACCCTGCGCAGCCCTAGCCGTTACACTACACAATGCGAGGCAGAAACTTAAAATCGCGACAGCAGCAATAGACAATACGATGCAGAAACTTAGAACTACGACTGTAACAGTAGTCAATACGATGCAGAAATTTAGAACCGCGACAGCAGCAATAGACAATACGAGGTAGAAACTTAGAACCGCGACAGCAGCAATACCTACACAATGCGAGGCAGAAACTTAGAACCGCGACAGTAGCAATAGACAATACGATGTAGAAACATAGACCCGCGACAACAGCAATACCTACACAATACGGTGCAGAAACTTAGAACCGCGACAGTAGCAATACCTGCACAATGTGAGGCAGAAACTTAGAATCGCCACAGTAGCAATAGACAATACGATGCAGAAACTTAGAACTACGACAGTAACAGTAGTCAATACGATGCAGAAATTTAGAACCGCAACTACAGCAATAGACAATACGATGCAGAAACTTCGAACCGCGACAGCAGCAACACCTAAATAAAAGAAACTAAGCAGCTCGCCCGATTGAGGTGCTTAGTTTCTTTACATTATATTAGAAAAATGCAACAAAGAAACTGACCGCGAAGTGGACACGCCTGGAAAAGCTATATTCCTGAACCTGAAGCACGCGTTACGTGCGGTAGACTGATAATGCTTCTTCAAAGATTGTTGTAATGTATATCCTACGATTAATAATATGTCAAAGTCTAGGTTTTGCAAAGCAATCTATATATTTCGGAGTGTTAAATGCTTTTGGATGCCTTCGTTATCTTCGAAAGCCAGATATAATATTGATTTGTTGAGGCCGGTTAATATCAGGGTTCTGTATCAGAAGGGTGCCAAAGGAATGCTTTAAGGGTAGGTTTACACTAAACGGGTGAATACACATTCTATCTTCTTTATCCTGGACAAGAAATAGGCATGAATAAAAAGATTTCTTTTTGGCATGATACTTCATATCTATAAAGCCAATTTTGTTTATTTGGATGACATTCTTTTTTTTTTAAAGTTCCATGTCTATTAGACGGGGTAGTCCAGGGACATTATATTGGTACCTATGTGTTGGTGGTAAGTCCAGTAATAATATCTATTAGATTTCAGATCGACAGTTCTGAATAGTTTTGAGAAAAAAGACCCGAAAGGTCCGTGTCCATACATTGATAATAATGGAAATGCTTTTTTTCAGTTCCTATCGGGACTACCGCGTTAAAACTGCTTTATTGATGAATATTATGGAAGTTTGCAAAATATCTGACTTAAATATGAATGCCGCCGCTACCGCTACTACTGCCACCGCCGCTGCCGCTTCCATCGTCGTCGCCGCCACCGCCGTTGACGCCGTGGCACGGCCCTCACGCGGGGCTCGGGGGGGGGCTAAAATGGACTGCTAATAGGTCCATTACGCCTCCTCCAGGCGAACATCAACCACTGCGCCGCAGCTCAGGATCTGTTGCTCCAGAGCATGGCGCAGTGGTCGATTAACATCGCCGTGGTCGCTGAGCCGTACTTTGTCCCGCCCAGGGATGACTGGGTGGAGGACCTGAGCGGCTCAGTGACCATAATTTCGTCGGCCGCCGCCGGTACCCCGTCCCTCGAGGCCGTCAAGAGGGGACCGGGTTGCGTGGCAGCACGGTTCGGGGAGATTGTCGTGGTAGGAGCGTACTTCTCCCCGAACCGAACTCTCGCCGAGTTCCACAACTCCCTTGGGGAGTTGAGAGTCGTCGTCGTCGGGTACCATCCCCTCCCCGTGATCGTCCTCGGGGACTTCAATGCCAAGAACGTGGCTTGAGGTTCCCGGTTAACGGACACACGGGGCAGGATGGTGGAGGACTGGGCTCTGGAGTCGGGCCTGGTCGTCCTAAACCGGGGTTCTGTCCCCACGTGCGTGCGGATGCGGAGCGAGTCAGTGGTGGACATTTCGTTCGCCAGCCCCGCTCTGTCGCCGCGTGTCATTGGCTGGCGCGTCATGGAGGGGGTGGAGACCTATTCCGATCACCAGTACATCCGGTTTGACGTCTCCGCCCAGACCTCGGGCACGCCGGTCAGACAGACCCCGAGTGGTCCGCGGTGGGCGCTGAAGCAGCTGGACCGGGAGCTCCTCCTGGAAGCCTCGATCGTGCAGGCCTGGGTGTCATCACCGGACAGGCCTGCCGACATAAACGACGAGGCGGAGTGGTTCCGGGAGGCCATGTCCGAAATTTGTGACGTGGCAATGCCCCGGGTCCAGCCCGGACGTGCTCAGCGCCAGGTGTACTGGTGGTCGCGTGAGCTGACCGCTTTACGCGCGGCGTGCGTTGCTGCGCGCCACCTGTACGCCAGGCACCGCAGGCTCCGTATCCGCCCGCCGGATACGGAAGCCATTGAGGCGGAGCTGTACGCAGGATACAGAGCGGCGAAGACCGCCCTCCAAGCGGGGATCGAGCGGGCCAGAGGACTGGCCCGCGAGGAGTCGCTGGAGACTCTGAACAGAGATCCGTGGGGACGCCCATACAAATGGGTGAGAGATAAGCTCCGCCCATGGGCTCCCCCGCTGACGCAGAGTCTCCGGCCCCAGCTCGTGGAGGACGTGGTGAGCGCTCTGTTCCCCTCGCGAGGGGAACATACTCCCCCGCCCATGGCTCCGCCTCCTGCGGTGCCCGATGCGGACCACACCAGGGACGACGACGACGATACTCCGGAGGTGACCGAGGTAGATCTGAGAGTGGCGGTACGTAGGCTGAGTGCCAAAAATACCGCCCCAGGACCCGACGGCTTACCTGGAAAAGCCTGGGTTCTGGCCTTAGAGGCTCTCGGGCCTCGACTTCGGGGGCTCCTAAGCGCATGCTTGGAGAGGGGCCAGTTCCCACTTCGTTGGAAGACGGGGAAACTGGTCCTCATCAAGAAGCCGGGGCGCCCGGCGGACTCTCCGTCCGCTTACCGGCCCATCGTGCTGCTCGATGAGGTGGGCAAGCTCTTTGAAAGAGTAATTGCAGACCGCCTTGTCGGGCAGCTGGTGCGAGTGGGGCCGGATTTGGCGGAGAGCCAGTATGGTTTCCGCAAGGGGCGCTCTACGGTGGATGCCATCATGCGCGTTCGAGCCCTCACGATGGGGGATGCCGTTGCCCGGGGTGGGGTAGTCTTGGCGGTGTCTCTTGACATCGCCAATGCCTTCAATACCCTGCCCTGGAGTTGCATTAGGGAGGCACTTCGGTATCACCGGATGCCGACCTACCTCTGTCGAGTGGTCGAGGCCTATTTGACGGACAGGGCCGTCATCTACCCCGGTCACCACGGAGAGTGGAACTGGCGAGAGATGTCGTGCGGTGTCCCACAGGGATCGGTCCTGGGACTGCATCTGTGGGACATCGGCTACGACTGGGTGCTGCGCGCCGACCTCCCTAGCGGCGTCAGCGTGGTTTGCTACACTGACGACACGCTGGTCCTGGTGCAGGGGAGGTCGCATGAGGCGGCGGCCGAACTAGCGACACGTTGGGTTGCGACAATCGTCGAAAGGATCCGGCAAATGGACTCGAGGTGGCCTTGCACAAGTCCGAGGCCATGTGTTTCTATGGTCCTCGGAACGCGCCACTGTCGGGTTCCCAGATTACGGCGGGAGGGGTTCACATCGGTGTCGAGTCGACGATGAAGTACCTGGGACTCGTCCTCGACAGCCGGTGGAACTTCGTGGAGCACTTCCGACGTTTGGCTCCCAAACTGGATAGGGCTGGGGCTGCTTTGAAGCGGCTCCTGCCCAACCTGGGGGGTCCAAACGCCTCCTGCCGGAGGCTTTACGCGGGGGTCGTGCGGTCCATGGCCCTTTACGGGGCACCGGTGTGGGCGCGTTCATTGAGGCTGCGACCGGCCCGGCGGTTGAACGCGTCCCAAAGGGTCATGGCCATCAGGCTGGTCCGGGGATACCGCACGGTCTCCCGTGAGGCGGCGAGCCTCCTTGCCGGACTACCGCCATGGGATCTGGAGGCGAAAGTCCTCGCGCACATGTGGGAGTTGCGCGAGGAGGCGAAACGCCGGGGTGTAACTCCGCTGCCGCGAGAAATCACGGCACAGCGGACAGAGCTCCGGCGGGATCTCATGGCGGCATGGAGTGTGCGATTGTCGCAACCCAGCGCTGGGCACGCAACAATTGCGGCGATAAGTCCCCTCTTTGAGGAGTGGCTTGAGAGGCGCCATGGCGTCCTCACCTTCCGCCTGACGCAGGTCCTCACCGGACACGGTTGTTTCGGGAGGTTCCTGTTCCGCGTAAGGCGGGAGGAAACGCCCGGGTGTCACCACTGTGTGGATCGCCCGGAGGACACGGTGGAGCATACGGTGGAGGTCTGCCCGGCTTGGGCGGAACACCGCCGTGTCCTCACGGAGGCGATCGGCGGCGGCGATCTCTCGCGTCCGGCCCTGGTTCAGGCCATGGTTCGGAGCGAGAGTGCATGGGAGGCCGTCACCTCCTTCTGCGAAGCAGTTATGCTCGCGAAGGTGGAGGCGGAGCGCGCGAGGGAGATGCAAGCTGCACGCCCTCGTGGCCCTAGTCGCCGCAGGAGACGCCCCGGGCGTCGGGAGTCCAGAGCCGACTTCCGGCCACCGTAGGCGCGGGCTTGCGGACGGTGAGCAATGGGCAGCTTGCCGTCCGATAAGGACCAGGCCCGTGTCGACGGCGCGTTGTGTTCCACGCACGCCTCAAAGAGATGTCAGCACCAACCGACGGGGTCGAAAGACCAATGCCTGCTGGGGTTGCGGGTTTGTCCGAAAGGGATAACGCGGCCCCGGCACACAGGCAACGGAAGGAACACGGGTGGGTTTTAGTCAGTAAAAGTCTGACACACCCTCTCGCTCTGCCCAGAGCGGGAGAAGTCATTTGATGATTTCCCACAATCAAAAAAAAAAAAAAAAAAAAAAAAAGGTTCGAAACTCACAACAAGAAATTATTTTTGAAATACAAAATTGTTTGAACAAAATTAAATCATGAGTTCCTTAGAAAATATTACGTTCCGTCGCACACGCGCGCGCTCGGAACCAGAAGATGTCAGTATTATTTCACAAACAATAAATGAAACCATTAATATATGTATGCCTGACTTTTCTGAGGACGAAGATGACTCACAAATCAAAATATTGACGAATGAAATCGAAAAACTGACATCCCAATTAAACGGTGCGCACAAAGAAATTGATATATTGTCATTGGAGAATAACAACTTAAAGCAAACAAATGATGAATAACGCAAAAGAAACGAGCTGCTCGTAAAGATTAACAGCCCAGCTGAACGAAGAGCTACTCCAAAGAAATCCATAAAAAGATGTTCAAACACAAAGGAGACACAGACAGAAACAAATACAACAGCTTCTCCTAGTAAAAGTTCACAAACGATAACTTCACAGAGAAATTCTCAAATAAAATCGCAGAAGAAACAAAACAATACACAGTTCACAACAGACAAACTAAACACATCTAAGGACTGTTCTATAAACACATCAAAAAAGGACTCAACTCAAAAGAGGGACACAAAGGCTACCAAAACAGAATCGACTAGGAATAAACTATGCTTTGTTAGTGCCAATAAAATAAATAATATTCTATCGATCGCAGAGGACACATTTCAAAACTGTCAGTTATATGTCACTATATCTCACCAAATTGTGGATTATTACAACTGATTAGGAACCTACATCAAAAAGTTATGGGCTACACAATGAATGATCATTGTGTCATTTTAGTTGGAGAGGAAGACTTCCAAAATACCAATAACTATGTAGAAATAATAATAGAAGTAAGAAAGATTTTAGAAGAGATTAAGCATACGAATGTTATTTTATGTGTTCCCACTTTTAAATTGAGTAAGTACTCGATTATGTTTAATTGGCGTATAGAAACTTTTAACAATTTATTACATCTTGATTTACAAACATATGGTTACGCGACTGCATTTGACTCTAATTTGGATTTGCTTTATGATTTTACTATGTTCTCAAAAGTCAATAGAAAGATAAACGACCTTGGAATGCGCAATATATTTCACAACTTACTGCTAACTATATCTGAGAGCTCATCGACAGAATGTGAAGTTATATATAGTGAAAATATTGACACCATCGCTCCAAGTCGTGAGTTTTTTCTTTGATTGCATGTATGTTCTACACCAAAATATTGCTGGACTTCTAAACAAATCAGACTTGTTAAATATTTACATTCAAGAATTGTTAAGTAAACAGAAAGTTGTGGACGTGTTATGTATAACCGAGCATTTTATAATGTCAGGCCAAGAAAAAATATTATATATACCTAATTACAAGTTAGCAGCATGCTATGCTAGACAAAATATAAAACGTGGTGGTGCCTGTATCCTAATAAGAGCTGGGCATGAGTATAAAGAAATAACTGACATAATGAAATACTCGATATCAGGAATTATAGAATGTTGTGCCGTTGAATTAACTTTGCAAAAAATTATATTTATATGTGTTTATAGACCTCCTAAACTGTGTAACCTAAGTAAGTTTTATGAAAACTTAGACCAAATTCTAAAAAAAGTGTGTACCAAACCTTCCAAAAAAGTAATTTTATATGGAGACTTTAATATAGATGTTTTAAACAGGAAGAGAATTACCCTGGAATTTGAATACTTTCTTAGGAGCTATATATAACCTCAAACTAGAAATTAATCAACCGACCCGATTTATCAGTAATACTTGAATAGACAATTTTATACATAATTTTAAGCAAAACTGTGAACATGAAGTAATCGATTTCGGGTTATCTGACCAAACAGCCCAAATAATGAAGATAAAAGTTAATATAACCAGCCAAATAAAATCGTGGAGAACATTAAGACGAGATATAACTGAGGAAAATCTTATTAAATTCAAAACACATCTCCAAAGCCTATCGTTTTCTGATGTATATAGCACAGAAGATTCTAACAAAGCCTATGATAACTTTTTGGAAATGTTCTTAATTTTACATGATCTCTGTTTCCCTCTCAAACTAGTGACTATAAGCTCTGAGAAAAAGTTCAAATGGATTTCTCGGGGGATACGAATATGTAGCAAAAGACAACGACAACTACTGTGGCAACAGAGACTAAAACCAACCTGCGAAAATAAAAGGACATTTAATAATTACTCAAGGAGATTTAAAATAATCATTAAACTAACCCAGAAAGCTCAGAATAACTACTTAATAAATAACTCCAAAAATAAATCTAAAACTGCCTGGCAAATTATTAATAATAATAAAATAGTAAGAGAACCAATTTCTCAAATAAAAAAAGGAAATGAAATAATATCAAACCCTAATTTAATATCCGAATCTTTCAATAATTTCTTCATTGATCAGATTTCGGGTATAACAAAACATACGTCAGGTGACACAATTAACATAAATATCAACCCACATTCAATATTTATGACCCCAGTTATTCCTGAAGATGTGACGCGTGTAATTAAAAACTTAAAAAATAAAAGAGAAAATAAAGAGCTTTGGCTACGATGGCATTTCAACCACAGTTCTAAAATTTGTTTCTAATCGTATAGCTGCGCCCCTTGCTCATATCATTAACGTAAGCATATGCTTACGTTAATAATATGAGCAAGGGGCGCGTAGTTTTTAGACTTTCTGGAAATACTCCGGAGTATTTCCAGAAAGTCTAAAAACTGTAATTGTTAAACCACTGCATAAAAAAAAGATAAACTCGAAATGGCAAATTATAGACCCATTGCTCTAATTCCCATCTTCTCAAAGATCATAGAAAAAATTATATATGAATCTCTCTACAATTTTCTAACAAAATACCACATACTATGTGACGAACAAAAGGGTTTTAGAAAAAATAAAAACATCAACATGGCTATTTTCGACTTTCTTCATAGAATAATGCCAAAAGTAGACTCTAAAACACCTGTATGCGCAATTTATGCCGATATGTCGAGGGCTTTTGACTGTGTGGATCACGATATCCTTCTGACCAAGCTTCACGCATACGGTATTCGTGGCAATGCCCTTAATTTAATAAAAACGTACCTAAAAGGCCGTCGACAATGTACGGAGATATCGCCTCTCGATAGCCTGTGTTTGAGATCTAGAAAGGAATTAAAATCGATATCGCCCTTTAGAGAAATAAAATATGGTGTCCCGCAGGGCAGCGTCCTCGGACCTTTATTATTTTTATTATATATAAATGACCTACCACGTTATATACTTTATCCTATGATATTATTTGCTGGTGATAGCACATCAATTGTTTCATGTGTCAATAAAGAATCGTATGTAAATGACATCAACAATACAATTACTACTTTAATAAAGTGGCTTGACAGTAATAATCTAACCATTAATCTCCAAAAGACTAAAATCATGCACTTTTACCAACGAATATCTACGGGAGATATGGATATAAACTACAATGGTCAAACTATTGAAAAAGTAAACAGTACAAAATTTTTAGGAATCATAATTGACAGTCAGTTAACATGGAAGCCGCAAGCAGAAGATATATGTAAACGTTTAAGCACAGCCGCGTTTATGTTGCATAATCTATCAAAAAAAGTAAATTTACCGACAATATTAGTGGCTTACCATGGTCTAGTAATTTCCATCTTAAGATTTGGTATAATATTTTGGGGTCACTGTAGTGAACGAGAAAGCATTTTCAAAGCGCAAAAGCGCTGCCTGAGAGCTATATTTAATCTTAAAGTAAGAGACAGTTGTGTACCTATATTTAAGTCTCATAAATTATTAACCTTCCCATGCCTATATATCCTTGAATTAGCAATATTTGTAATAACAAATCGATGTCTATTTGCAACTTTAATAGAAACTAGAAAACGAAGTTCAGCTATGAGATCTCAATACCAGAATCTATTATGCACGGGCGTATTTAAAACTACCTTATTAAAAAGAAATGTGATTTGTATGGCTCCTGTAATCTATAATAAAATACCTGACCAAATTAAAAACTTACCGTTGCAAACATTTAAAAAAACGTTTCACAGAATTACTTGTAGATAAATGTTATTACTCTGTGCAGGATTTCTTAAATGATAATTGTTTGTAATATCTTTACCTTGTATTACATTTGCATGCTTTAAGGCAGAATGTACACGGATTCTATTATACAATTTAACAACTTATTTTATGTACCTACATTCTAAGCAAATAAAGACCTATTCTATTCTATTCTATTCTATTCTGAGTTTTGAGGGCCCCCAGGCGCGGGGGCCTGGGGCCGACCGCACCTGCCACCCTTAGATAAGATAAGATAAGATTTTTTTATTTGTTTAAACATTGTATACATACAAGAGCATGCAAGTAAGACTTTCAATACCGGTATTACGGGATCCCGTAATACCGTGATCACGGATTTTATTTTGGCCTTTTTCAATACCGGTATTGACGCCCCAATACCGTGATTACGGTATTACAAACATTCGATGTGAATGATGTGATCTTCTCATGTTTGTAATTCCTTCTCACACTTGTTTTCACCAGCGCAAGCGTCCCGTTGTTATCTTTAGCTGATCACAAGTTGTAGCATCTGATATTATAATCCTTTTCCACTTTTAACATTACAATAGTTTATGTTAACTAATCACGGTATCCGTTAGAACTAACATACCAATAATTTTATTATTATATATTATATTTACTATTATTATTATTATATTTTAAATACAAATATTTGTGCAATTTGGATTGAGGGAGCGCCAATTTTAGATTTGGCTATGTCATCAGGCCTGGTGCTTGGAATTCAACTAGCAGTTATAGACGTGTTGTAAACATAAAATACCAGTTTCAACGAACTTTTTCTTCTGTTCTTTCTATCTCAATCGCCTCACCGCTAAATACTGACATTGAGTTTGAGACTGACACCGAAGACTGGATTCCCTATAATAATAATAATGGATCAGTATCGGGGCTAGTTTGTAGTGGCAATTCCTCGATTTGTCAACATCTTAGGCCCGTATTAATAAACGTCCCTCAACAACGTACTTAAGTGCGCTATCATTTGATACGCCATTATTACGATATCAGCATCTCAAGATGATTGCTAATTAATAAACACATGAGTACAGTATCTCAGTTACCAAGATCAGCTCCTCAATGCGCTGTACTTGATGCCGATCTCGTGAACGATTACACACACATTGACCGAAGTTTACAATAACATTCATCACGTTTCGTTATTGTTATGTCGTAAGATTTATTGAAACACTTTTATTTTGTTAAAAAAATTATGAATAGCGCTGTATCACGTTATAAAGTTGTTGTCTACCCAAGAAAACCTTAAATTGTTAAAAATGTTGTATAATTATTTCTCAATATGACAGAAATGCTTACTACTCAACTTAGCAGGTACAAATAACATAACGCAATAAAGCGTCTGGAGGGTCAAGGACGAGTCTCAAAAAAAAAGGATGAAATATAAATTTAGTAGATTACTTTTTCATATGAATATATTGGGTTTGTTTCTAATAATATTAGATTTATTGGATTTAGAAGGTACTTACCTACTTTTAAACTTTATTTATTAAACTTTATGCAACTAAATAAGTGGCGGACAACATAGGCGGATTTAATGTCTATATGTGTTACATCTATATATAAATAGTAATTAAATAAATGATACTTATACATATAAATGTACTTACAATATTTATATAGGTAGTTACCTACTTGAAATGATGCTGTTGCATATACCCTTAAAGATAATAGGACGACTATAACTGGAGAAATTGAAAGATCTCTATTACTGTATTTCACGAATGAGTCTTTTAATTAATGTTACTGTATACAAAACTGAATCTTGATAAAATCTGAATCGTTTAAAAAAAAAACACTTTTTAACTCAAAAGGATTTGAGGTCGCCCTTATGTATATTTTTGCTAAACGATATCGCAATGGCCATAAAATAACGTCATAGTACTCTATTTGATCGTAATAATTAATTTCACCCAAAATATTTTCAAAATCCATGTTTCGCGCTACTAATCACGACCTCAAGTCACGTACTGCGTACACTCAGGTTTTAGCATGTTGAGTACACTCACCTATTGTATACTTAAGTGTCGAGTTTCGTTTATTAATCAGTCCATCACTCGGCTGATAACGTAAACCCAAGCCGTAACTTGAGTACATCAATTCTTATGTTTATTAATACGGTCGAGACCTCAAGATTGGTATCAAGTGCGAGCTCTTGGGCTGAGTAACGTTTATTAATACGGGCCTTAGTGTGTTTATGTCTTTCCTTAATGCTCATCAGTACAACACTGTCATGAATCCGAGTGGGAAATTATTAGACCTGGCCATTAGTAACAACGAATGCTCTGTTTATCCCGCCACCGACTATTTGCTGCAACTTGACAATCACCACCCGCCATTCTGTTTGTTGATATCATTTAAACCCCCCCATACAAACATGATTCGAAAGTCTGTGAAAAAATTCAACTATTATAAAGCTAATTATGAGAAGATGAATGAGGAATTAAGTGGAATTAATTGGAATTAGCAGATTGGATTAGAAAACTCCGTAGATGTAGCAGTAAATAAATTTTATAATATAATTTTTAGAATAATTAAATCTTACGTTCCACTCGTCAATTCTAAATCCTCGAAATTTCCGATTTGGTTTTCACCATCGCTAATACATATTTATAAAAACAAAGCAAAGGCCTGGGTTAAATGGAAGGTGTATCACAATATCTCTGATTATGAACAGTTTTCACAATACAGATCTAGATTCTATATTGAATGCAATTCCTGCTACACAAAATACATGGAATCTGTTGAAGACGGCATTCGCAGTAATGTTAAATACTTCTGGACTTACATTGCTAATCGGAAGTCTTCTTCTGGCATACCTTCTGTCATGAAATACAAAGATCTGAGTACCAATGAACCCGAAGAAATTTGTAACTTCTTTTCTGATTTCTTTAATTCAGTTTATGAACAATCTTCCATGGGAGGTGCTTCAACGAGTGGGGATTCTGAGCACCATTCCCTTATTAGTAAGATAGAGCTAAATACGAATGAAATATTTCGGGCGCTCAATTCCTTAGACTCATCTAAGGGTCCAGGAGCAGACGGTCTTCCAGTCACGTTTCTCAAAGCTACCGCTAAAAATATTTGCACTCCTTTACATATTTTGTTTACAAAATCACTGGCACTGGGAATTTTCCCCGAGATATGGAAGAGTGCGAACATAATACCAATCTATAAATCGGGCTCAAGGCATGATGTTGAGAACTATCGTCCCATTTCCATTATGTCAGCCCTGCCGAAGCTTTTTGAGAGATTAGTCCACGATAAAGTATATCCTATTCTTCATCACAGTATAATTCAACAACAATACGGATTCGTAAAGAAAAGATCAACTACCACAAATTTGGTGACATTTATGGATTGTTTGTTTAACAATATGGATTCTCGTGTTCAAGTGGATGCCATTTACACTGATTTTCGAAAGGCTTTCGACAAGGTTGATCATGAGTTGCTACTAAATAAAATTTCATTTAACGGTATACGTGGTGATTTGCTCCGATGGTTCTCTTCATATGTCATGAACAGAACTCAAAGGGTCGTAGTTAACGGTTTTAGATCTGCTACAACTATTAGTGTAACTTCCGGTGTACCTCAGGGTTCTATTCTGGGTCCCCTTTTATTTATCTTATTTATAAACGACATTGACACTTGTTTTCAAAATTCTAAAGTCCTGCTCTATGCGGACGATCTCAAAATTTATAGGCCTATCAACAATTTGCAAGACAGCAGATTATTACAGGAAGATCTAGATCGCTTCAGTGACTATTGCAGGTACAATAAATTGCAACTGAGTCTGTCTAAATGCTGTTGTATCAGTTTCACGAAGAATAGGAATGTTCTCAAGCACCCTTATTCTTTAGCCAATGCTACACTAACAAGGGTGTCCCTCTTTCGAGATCTTGGTATTCTCCTCGACGATAAACTTCACCTTGGTGCACACATTAACAAAGTTGTAAATAATGCCTATCGGATGTATGGTTTTGTAATGAGATCTGCGAAGGAGTTTGTGCGCCCCTCTACCTATTTATATCTGTATAAGTCTCTGATCAGATCACAGCTCGAGTATGCAGTGCCGGTGTGGAATCCCTTTTACAATAAGTATTCGGAAAGTATTGAAAAGGTTCAAAAAAAGTTTCTAAAAGCCATGCATTACCGTTGCTTCCACACAGTTTTATCTTATGAAGATTTGCTTAAGAAGTATAAATTACTTGGTCTAAAATCAAGACGCACTCTCCTAGAGACGACATTTTTGTTTGATTTGTGTAGCAATGTATATGACTGTATTGATATCCGTAATAAAATAAGTTACATAGTTCCCAGAACGACAGTATGCCGCGGGGTGCGCGCACGGCCAATGTTTGCTGTTACCTCTTGTCGCAGTAACGCAGGTATGCGGGCACCTCTGCGTCGACTAACTAATAATTACAACAAGAAATTCGATCATATCGATATGTTTGCTCTTTCTGCTGGTAGATTCAAAAATATTATATTCAAAACACTTAGTCACTAGTAATTTTAATTAAGATTTGCATGATATGTTTTTCTTTACTTTTGTTTAACTATTTAGCACAAAAAATGTTTTCTTAAATTATTGTAGTTTGGTTTTAGTTTAAATAGCATAGTTTGTAAAAATTATTTTTTATGTGTATTCCGTGGAAAATGTTGTTGGTTACACATTTGGCCGTATCTTTTTTATATTACTTCCTAAAAAATGTAATGTGTCACTGTTTGTTTTCCCTAATAAATAAAATAAAATAAAATAAAATAAATAAATAAGACGACAATGCTGATCAGACTAATCAAGGCGAAGACGATACTTTCAATTATGTTGAAACCCAACCGCTCGAAACAGAAAGACCTGAGTTTATTTACAAAAACCTCATAGATAAAGTGAGGAAATTTTACAAACTTTTTGCTGACATGATTGGACGCTTTTCGGAACTAAAGGATTGTATATCAAAAGTTTTAATCGATCTAAAATTAAACTCCGATTTCTCATTAAATGCTTTCCTCCAAAATAACTAGAATATGGGCTGATTTTTCAATAGTCAGATTAATTTATCTGAAAAATAAATATGGCAGTTTGACATATTTTCTACACAAAAACTGTCAAACCGCCATAGTTATTCCGCAAATAAAAGTTATCTGATGTATGAAAAATTGGCTCTTAGTTTAAGTATGATTACGTTCTAAATTCCTAGTCCTAACTTAATAATCAACCAATAACAAATTGTTATATATGACAGCTATGTATAAAAGGTATTTATTTTATTATTTTCAGTAAATAAGAACAATAAAGACTGATTTGAAAATAAAAACTAATTTTATTAATGTTCTAGTCGAACTTGCGTTCAATACCGAATTACAGGTATTGATACCGTGATCACGGTATTGACGTTTCCAATACCGATATTGAAAAAATCCGGTATTTGAAAGCCCTACATGCAAGATATTATTCCGTCGTTTGAGTCCAACCATGTTTAGCCGTAAATATTGGCGTACAAATATTTATATAACATTGAAAAGAATTAACAATAAGAAAAATCTAAATATTACCTAGGACGCTTAAAAAAATTATAATTTAGTAACTTTAATAGAAATTATTTTTATGATATAATGTCAAAATTCAAGATACCTTAAAACTATTATGTCAAACAAGTACAAGAATAATGTCAAATCAATATTAAAAGTTTTTTGTCAAATTTCCAGATTGATATAAAAATTACAAGATTAAGTTACACGATTTTTGTCAAAATTAGAGCGTATTCATTTAAATTTAATATTAGTGTCAGGAAAAATATTTAAGATTTTTTTTTTTGGGTTAGAAATTCTGAGACACTATAATATGCTTTTTGCGAAAGATACCTTTTAAATTGACGCTTGAATGCATTACTATTTAGCTTCTTCCAACTTTTAGGCAATATGTTAAATATAGTAGGCGCCATGCAGACGATACTTTTGTGCATAAGTAACGTTTTTGCTGGATAGACGCGAAGAATGGTCATAACGCGTCTGTTACGCGGTACAGCGTCCTGTAGATGTGGAAACAGATTGGGGTTTGTTTTAACAAACATTGCGGCTTCGAATATATACAGACAAGAAAGAGTTAATATCTTGTATCTTCAAAATATGGTTTACATGTATCGCCCGTTTTTAGCCCAAACATAGATACGCATCTCTTTTGGGCCTTGAATGCCGTGTTAGCGTCGGTAGAATTTCCCCAAAATATGATGCCATATCTTAGGTGAGACGCAGCTAAACCATGGTAGGCCGCAATCAAGCTATCTACATTCACAACTGCAGCCAGAGAGTGCAATGCAAATGCAGAACTACAATTTTTTTTGCAAAGGTTTTCCATTTGTGATATTCAGTCAATTCTTTTGTCAATTATTAGTCCAAGGAATTTAATAATATTTACGATTTCAATAAGCTTACTATCTATATTTATGTCCATATTTTCTATAGTCAAACGTTGGCTAAAATGCAAGCTTTTAGCTTTATCTAAATTAATCTTTAAATTATTATTTTTTAACCATTTTACTATAGATGTCAAGGTATTGTGAATGTTAAGTTTATAATGGATCATGTCATTGTTATTACTAGAAATTGTCACCGTGCTGTCATCTGCACACAAGGTCATAGGATGTGAGATTGATTTTTAGCAAGTCATTAATGTAAAGTGTAAAAAGGGGAGGTCCTAATACACTACCTTGTGGCACACCAAAAGTAGTGTGACGTTCATCTGATAAGTATATCTCTTCCTTCTTAGTGGTTGTATTAATTCTAGTGATTTCTGTCTTTTGATAAGACAAGTCTTTATTTTCTTTAAACATGGTATAAAGTTGTTACAGACTGGTTTTGATAAACATAATGTCCACATGTTTAGCTATACAGAATATTGTATCAATTGCATGCAAAATTTAATAACGAGTTAAAGGTGAGCTATAGAATGTCACAAATTAATTGGAAATACAACAAGTCATTCAGATCATAACATCACAAACATTTTCATTAGTAGATACACATTTTATATTTTCAAGTTAAAGAAATCATTAATGTCATAAAAATTATGTCCATATAGCCATTTGTATAATTTGTTTTTAAATGAGTTATGATTATTTAATAATTTTATTTATTTTGGTATTTGATTGTATATACGTACACACATCACAAGGCAGCTTTTTGCATACCTACATGGCTGACTTAGGATTCAATACAAGTCTGTGTGGATCCCTTGTTACGCGTACCGTGTTCGAATACTCTCTCTCTTTCAGGTGCTTGAGCCAGCTGTTAACGTTTCGGCACAACGACTATCGGATCAGGTGCGAGTCATCCAGCGTAATCATATGTTGGATGACATTGTACTTGATAGCCTACGAAATGTAACATTGAGTGGCCATGTCATCGCTCCTCCGTCGCAGGATGTTATAATACCACCGCAAGTCACTACAAGTCAAGCTGACGAGAGGATTGATGACAGGGCTACAAACGTAAGTACTCAGTGCAACGAGGAATTGAGGAGTGCTTTGGAGGGTGCGATTCAGGAATATCGGTTCGTGTCGTCCAAACTTAGACCACGCTTACCTCGTTTGCCTATGCATAACAAAAATAGGGCGCTTGTTAAATACGGATCCCTAATGGATATCGTCCACGCCGCACATTCCTACGTGTTTATGCCAACCGCATAGAAACTGCAAACGATGACATCCGTCAAGCCACGAGCAGCCGACGCAGTAAAATTCATCAGTAGCAATTAGTTATTTTTAAGTATTTTATATTCATTCTATATTCTAACATCGAATAGGTTTCACCAAATTGTAATTCCTTTTAATTAAATTAGTTTTAAAATCACTTTGGGTTTTTTTTCGATCCACCGTGATTACGTAATTGGCGCAGTCGGTAGGATACTCGTGGGCCGGTTCGCGAATCGCGTTAGAGTCATCCCATATCGATCACCACGATCGCGAGTCACCCGGGTGGCTATCCAGTCACGTCACGAGTATCCAGATTCTACGGTAAAGCTGCGGAGCCGCCTGGAGAATCCAGATATCGATTCACGGAGAAGAACCAGAGATGAAATATATGTGAGTACACTAGAATCATTCTAGTGTTGCTTCCTCTCTATTCCTAGCTTCTTTTATGTCCAAGATTTTTCATCACGAAAGATCTAATCGTCAGGAACCTGTATCGTGACAGGCGCGCTGACATTATAGTAGATTTAGTAGAGATTTAGATAGTGAATTAGATTTTAATTTAAATAGTTTATTTGAACCTAAAATGCCTTACGCCTTGTGCCCGATTTTGAAGGAAATCCCAATATACTAACGAGGTTTATAAACATCTGTGACCAGATAGTAACTCAGTTTGCAAGTGCTGAGCCAGGCAATGAACTAGAAAATCTGTGTCTTTTAAATGGCATCTTAAACAAGATAACAGGCCCTGCCGCATCCACCATCAACTCAAATGGCATTCCTGAAACTTGGGAACATTAGATCAGCTCTAATTAATAACTTTTTGGATCAGGGGGACGAAACGGCTTTATACAATGACCTCTCGTTGGCTACGCAAGGTAATAAGACCCCGCAGGAATTTTATGACCAATGTCAAACCTTGTTTAGCACAATTATGACTTACGTGACGTGACATGAGACCTTACAAACGACTATTGAGGCGAAACGGACACTCTATAAGAAAGTGACAATGCAGGCTTTCGTACGTGGACTAAAGGAACCTTTAGGCTCACGTATACGTTGTATGCGTCCAGAAATAATAGACAAAGCTCTGGAATTCGTCCAGGACGAATTAAATATTATATACCTGCAGCAGCGTAATGATGCCCCAAAGGCTCAAACTGCTCATAATGCACCCAAAATTTTATATAAACCTCCTATGATGCCTGGTGTGCCATTTAATGTTCCGTGACCACCAGTACCTAACTGGCCTGCACCAGTAGGACAAAGTGGCTACCAACCCCAGCCTCAGGCCTTTAAGTTCAGTTTGCCCAACCAGAATCAAAAGAAATGGACTCTACTGGAAAGCAGAAATGGCGTCTCGTAGTTGATTTTCGTAAATTAAACGAAAAAACAATAGACGACAAGTACCCCATACTAAATATCAGTGATGTCCTCGATAAACTAGGCAAATGCTAATACTTTACGACACTAGATTTGGCAAGTGGATTTTACCAGGTAGACCTCCGGTGGACCCCCAGGATATACCAAAAAACAGCTTTTAATGTGGGACACGGGCATTTTGAATTCCTTCGAATGCCCAAGGGATTTAAAAATTCACCGTCCACCTTCCAACGAGTTATGGACAATGTTCTAAGAAGCCTTCAAAGTAACATCTGCCTCGTGTATCTCGATAATATTATAGTATACAGCACCTCTCTTCAAGAGCACATAGACAATTTGGAAAAGGTCTTCCAAAGACTTAGAGAGTCCAACTTCAAAATTCAGATGGATAAGTCCGAATTCCTGAAACTCGAAACTGCTTATCTGGGACATATCATTAGTAGAGATGGCATCAAGCCGAACCCTGACAAGATCTCTGCAATCCAAAAGTATCCAATTCCAAAGATTCCTAAGGAGATCAACAATTTTTAGGACTTTTAGGTTACTACCAAAAAAATTATCCCCGACTTTGCTCGCATCACCAAACCTCTTAACCTATGCTTAATGAAAGGTAGTAAAATTACTCTCAGCCCTGAATATGTCAATGCCTTTGAAACCTGTAAGACTTTACTAACCAATGACCCTATTCTACAATACCCAGACTTCAAAAAGGAATTTAATGTCACAACAGACGCTTCAAATGTCGCTATTGGAGCAGTGTTGTCTCAAGGATCAATGGGTTCCGACAAACCCGTCTGTTATGCTTCTCGCACTCTTAACGAAAGCGAGCTAAATTATAGCATTGAGAAAGAGTTGCTTGCCATAGTCTGGGCCACGTAGTACTCTAGATCTTATCTCTTCGGTAGAAAATTTAAAGTACTGACTGACCACAAACCTTTGCAATGGATGATGAACTTAAGAGAACCCAATTTACGACTGACCAGATGGCGAATCAGACTAAGCGAATATGACTTTACTGTAGTGTCCAAAAAAGTAAAATTTTGTACTAATGCTGATGCCCTCTCCCGTGTAGAAATCCATAACGAAGAAACAGATGAGATCAACTCATTGATCGGTAATATTAAGAATCTCAGATCAATGATTAACAACCCATCGGAGGCACTACCTCCACCAGTAAACTCCCCGACTGATACCGACTCATTGATCGAAAGTACTAATGATATCAGATCAATGATCAACAACTCATCGGAGGTACCACATCCACCAACAAACTCCTCGACTGACACCGTGCACAGCAATAATGAAAATCCAATACTAGAAATCCTCCTTACAGACGAACCTCTCAATAAATTCCATCGACAGATTCACTTTACCATAGTAGGTGACATAAAACGCCGACCGACAGTAACTAAACCATTCGAAAATCATAACCGAATCGCAGTCCAAATTACAGAATCCAACCTAGAGAGTGACATTATTAATGCTACCAAAGAATATGTGAATCCTAAAGTTAAAACAGCTATCTTGATTAATCCACCTTTAGCCATGTACTCAATAATACCCATTTTACAAGACAAATTTAGAAGTTCCTCACTTAACCTAGTAGTATCTAAGATAGAACTCGAGAATGTCAAAGAATACCTCCGACAACAACACATTATCCGACACTACCATGACGGTAAGACAAACCACCGTGGTATTAATGGATGTCATCTAACCCTCTCACGAATATATTACTGGCCAAAGATGAAAGAACAAATCACTAAGTTCATCAATGAGTGTATCTGTGGACATAATCTACTGTTGACATAATCTACTCATTACAATGTTCTTTCTAATGAGTTGTATTGCAATATGTGGTTAGCTAGTGACCTCGACAATTGATCATATTAGTTATTGTTATTAGTAATTAACTGTTTGTTTTATTTATTTTATCTCGATGGTCTTAGTTTATCATTTATAACTTCCTGTTACAACTATATGTAAGCGGGCACGCCCTTTATGCCTGGAGGCTTTTATTTAGATAAGTTCTGTTTACGTTTAGTTTTTATTTCTGCCTGAGTATAGTTCTCGATGATGTTGTGTGGTATATTGGCGTGTGCTAGCTAACATATGGCTAATAATTTAAATTATGTTTTGTGTTGCGTAATCTAAATTATCTAAATTATTTTGAATACTATTATATAGAATCTTATTTTTTTGTTCTTCTAACTGAACAGACAGCTGTGCTGCTGGGGAGTTTGTTGCGCCACTTCTTCTTCCCAGCTAATGCACTAGGAAGTGGTGAAGGGTGGGCGTTTTGGGGGACTGTCTTATGTAATTTTGACGTTCGAAAAGTGCTGATTCTCAGCCTAGTTTGAATAAATGACTTTTGAATTTGAATTTTTTTTTGTATTTGAATTTGACAAGTTAAATACGACAGAAATCCAATAAGACCTCGATATAACATAGTGCCCCCAGCTACCAAACCACTAGAAATTATTTACATGGACCTCTTCACAGTCCATAATGAAAAGTACTGTTCGCGATGGAACAAAAGGATTTTTATTAGAATAAATACTGAGAATGATGATGTTGCTTTACTTTTATTTGGAAATGGTTTACTTAGGTTTCTTGAAATGTTGTAACTTTTTATATCGTAGACTGTTTGATTAGTTGGCTGAAGTTGAAATTCTGTTCTGTGTGTCGCCATATTGCCGCGCCGGCGCTAAAGCGGACCCGCGCGCTAGAGATGTGCTCCGTTACGGTTGAGTTTAGTCGATTGTCTGAGCGGGGCGCGAACATCCTCCCGGCCGTTGAAAGAGCTAGGTAGTTGAAGGGGCTTTCAACCCAGTTACTCCTCTGCGGCAGGCAGCAGGCACAGACGGTTTAGAGCACGGCGAATTGTACCTTTCGCCATGTTGACATCGGCGACTCTGGGTATTCCGTCGGAGCCAGGGAATAACCTGCTGACTCGTCCTAGACGCCAGCGTAGAGGGGGTGTCTGGTCATCCCTGATCAGCACCAAGTCATCGAGCTTAAGACTCTTACTTTTACTTGCCACTTCGTCCTCTGTTGGAGTTCTGAGACGTACTCGGAGGCCCAGCGCTTCCAGAAGTGCTGCCTTGCTCGTTTGATGCGCTGGTAGCGGTTGAGACGATTTACGTTGGAGTCCACAATGCTTGGTGTGGGTAGTGAAGCCAATCAAAAAGTGTCCCGGGGTAAGGGTCTGAAAATAGTTGGGAGAAGGGCTGAGAGGATATAGGGGGCGGCTGTTTAGGATGGCTTCGATCTGAGCGAATACCGTGGTTAATTCTTCGAAAGTTAGGTGAGACTGGCCTATAATTCTATTTAGGTGAAATTTAGCTGATTTCACACCAGCCTTTGCCATTCCGTTGAAATGAGGAGCGTACACGGGTGAAAAGCGGAATTCAATGCCCCGACGAGCAGAAAAATCCTCTATAGGTTCATTGTTTGATCTTAAAAAGCTACCTATTTCTTTAGCGGCGGCTACAAAATTACGACCGTTGTCGCAGTAAATAGTAGAGGGAATTCCTCTGCGAGCAATGAATCTACTCACGGTTTGAATGAACGCTTCTTTAGTCAAGTCACTAACGACTTCAAGATGTAGGCATTTATAACGAAAACAACAAAAATGCACAGATAACATTTTGTTATCTTGCACCCCCGACCTTTGCGATCGGTGATCAAAAAAGGACCTGCAAAGTCAGTACCAACAGTACTGAAAGGAAAGTCGGGTTCAACTCTATCAGTTGGCAGGTTACCCATTATATTAGACATGGTCTCTCGTTTAAATCTGCGGCGTGTATAACAATTAAGAGCGCCACTACGACCTAATTTCCTACCTCCGACAGGCCAATAGCGGTCTCGAATAGAGGCTAAAAGTAGTTGCGGCCCTGCATGAAGTAGGCGTAGATGTTCACTTTGAAAAATTTACTTAATTAGACAATGGAGTACGAAGATTTATCTATATGACCTGCAACGCGAAGAAGTTCCCTTCGTCGTCGAGGAATGGATTTAGATATAAAATACTAGTCTTGGTCTTTAAGGGTTTTTTAGACTTTAATAAATTTATTTCTTTAGGAAAAGATTGAAATTGAGCTATTTTAGTGAGAACTATTAGTGCCCTCTTAAGCTCTGGAACTTGTAGTGTGCCTGTAGTTTTATTCTTAGGGTGTTTACAATTATTGATAAACCTGAAAACTGTAGCATAGACTCTTTGTAACGTAGAAAACTTAGAAAATTGTTGAAAGTTAGGTGTCGTAGGTGGATCATCTATTACTACAGCGTGCATGGGTTTTATTTCAGGTAAGTTGATATTTAGATTTAATTTTAGTACAGGCCATGTTGATTCAGGCTGTTTGAGAAAAGGTGGCCCGGACCACCACAGATCGTATTTACTGACGTCTTGTGGATCCACGCCACGGGACGCGAGATCAGCTGGATTTTCAGCGGTAGGAACGTGACGCCAGGCTGAAGTGTCGGTAAGCTCAATTATAGCGGCGACCCTATTAGCGACAAACGTTTTAGTTTTGTCGGGAGACCTTTTTTTTTTTTTTTTTTTTTTTTCCGGGTTGGAAAATCCTCATGGATGTCCCCCGCCCTGGGGCGGGCGGAGGGGTCTGTCAGACTCTTACTGACTAAAAACCACCCCGGTGTTCCAACTCACACCTACGCCGGGGGTCGCGGGAACTTGAAATCTTCCGCAACCCCCGGCTGGTGCCGGCCCGCCACCGCGGGCCTCCTCGGGTCAGGCGGGGGAGTGAGGTGTTTGACTCCCCCCGCGACGTCTAAGAGGGGTGCGCGTGGAACACTACGCGCCGCCACCTCGGGTCCTGATGTGTGGGGGGCGACGGACGTCCCCGAGTCCGTCGCCCCTGGACCCATTTAGGGGGGCTGGAAGAGGGCGTTGTCCGCCCTCCGCCGACGCCCGGTGCGCCTGCTGCGGGCCGGGTGAGTGGACGAGATCTCCCTCTCCCTTTCCGCAGCCTCCTTCTGCGAGACGACTGTCTCGCAGTAGGAAACCACCGCGTCCCAGGACTCGCCGCCGCCGACCATCGCATTCACTAGGGCCGGCAGCGACAAGTCACTGCCTACTTCTGAGATGAGGGCACGGCGTGGCTCCTCCCAAGCGGCACACTCTGCCAGCGTATGCCGCGCCGTGTCCTCCCGGCAGTCGACGCAGTGGTGACACCGGGCGTCCGGCTCCCTGTTTATGCGACACAGGTACTTCCCGAAGCAACCATGCCCCGAGAGCACCTGCGTCACCCGAAACGACAGGGAGCCGTGCCTCCTCCCGAGCCAGCGCTCGAGCACCGGCCGGACCGCCTCGATGATGTTGAGGCCGGCGGTAGGGCGTGAAAGCCTGTCCCGCCATTCTGCCACCAGGACCCCGCGAAGCTGAGACCGATGCAGCTCCATGTGTCGCTGCATCGGTCGCTCGCCCCGCGCCCTCGCTTCCTCGCGCCCTCGCTTCCGCTTTCCGCTTCCGCTTTTAAGTTGATATTTAGTTTTAATTTTAGAACAGGCCATGTTGATTCAGGCTGTTTGAGAAAAGGTGGCCCGGACCACCACAGATCGTATTTACTGACGTCTTGTGGATCCACGCCACGGGACGCGAGATCAGCTGGATTTTCAGCGGTAGGAACGTGACGCCAGGCTGAAGTGTCGGTAAGCTCAATTATAGCGGCGACCCTATTAGCGACAAACGTTTTAGTTTTGTCGGGAGACCTAAGCCAACCTAGCACTACATTTGAATCCGTCCAGTAGACCCTACGTCGAAGTTTACAACTTAGAGCTTTACTGACAGCGGCACTCCAGTCCAGTTTATCTATCATTTCATTTCATTTATTTATTCATTAACAAATAACATTGTGTTGAACATTACATATTAAATACACTTATCACATGCAGAAACAATACATTTAAAAGGCTAATTAATTTCAATAAATTTTAAATATGTCAACAAATAAATACAATGTCAAATTAACAACAGGTATAATGTCAAATTAGGAGCGTAGTGTTCAAGTCAAAAGATAATTTAATTTAAGCTTGTCCACTGCTATTATTTTATGTTACTATTTTTATTATTATTTGACATAAATTCTGATACCGAATATAAACATTTTCCTAACAAGAAGGCTTTTAATTTAATTTTAAATGAGTGAGAGCTATAAATTAATAATTTTAAATCAGTCGGTAACCTATTAAATAACTCCACTGTTTGGTATCTGGAACAATGCTTAGCTATGTTTAAATTTGGTGCCTTTTTGTGTTTAAATTCCTTTCTTCTTGTGCTTTCTCTTATGTTACGTTCCTCTTGTGATTCATACTCATGAATATACTTAGCAAAGTGATTTAGGATAACTAATATATATAAACTTGGTACTGTTAAAATGTCTAATTCTTTAAAGTGCTCTCTGCATGAATTTCTTTGTGAGATGCTTACTATGGTCCTAATGGCACGTTTCTGTAAAATAAAAGCTTTCTGGCAGTTGTAACTATAGCTGTTACCCCAAAATATTATGCTGTATCTTAATCTAGATTCTACGAGCGCGTAATATTTAGCCTTTAGTTGCTTTAGATCTAACATATCTCTAATGCTCCTGAGTGCATAGCATGCTGATGAGATTGAAGAATCAATAGCAGCCAGCTCCTTTTTCCAATTTAAATGCACATCTATGTTAATCCCTAAAAATATGACTTTGTCCACTAATTCAATCTTGTCTCCTTTGATTTCTATATCTAAATTGTCATTATGGCGAGTTGTAGTCTTAAATAAAATTATATTAGTCTTACTTGTATTTAGCAAAAGGTTATTGGCTGTAAACCAATCGCAGAGATTTTGTAGCCTTTTAATTACATTGTTGGTCAATTCTTTTAAGTCATTCGCCCCAATTATTATATTTGTATCATCTGCAAAAACAACAAGTTTTACATCCGGCTGAACATAGTGCATGAAGTTAAGCAAGTCATTTGTAAATAAAATAAATAGTATTGGTCCTAAAATAGAGCCTTGGGGCACACCACCACACACCATCTTAAAAGTTGTAAGGACTTGCCTCTGATACCATAATATTCAAGTTTAGTTAGTAGTAATTCATAATCAATCGTATCAAAAGCGGAGCTAAGGTCGATGAATAGCCCAGCCACTTTCATTTTGTCATTTAATTTATTAATTATGTCATTTATAAGAGTATTTATTGCATCTGTGCAACCGACGCCTTTTTGATACCCAAATTTTCTTAAATTAATTATTTTATTTACATTTAAATGTACCATCAGCCTAGTTTTAATGATTTTTTCATCCACAATCTTTGAAGGAATATTTTAGCCTTAATAATACAAAGAGAAATGAGCCCCAGTGGGTCAAATATTTTAAAAGTAGTGGACAAAATAGTTCTTTTGGTACACTTAGGATTATCAGGAGAATTTATAGGAAAATGATTTTCATCAGTAACTGGAGACCATCCTATGCCTAAAGTACTAGTGGCATTACTGATGATTAAATTGGATTCATCATTATCAATAGAATTTTTACTTATTAGATTGGGTAAATTAGAGCGGTATTTCCTTAGGGGAATACATCCTTTGGCTAAAATTCAAAATTCAAAAGTAATTTATTCAAACTAGGCTGAGAATCAGCACTTTTCAAACGTCAAAATTACATAAGACAGTCCCCCAAAACGCCCACCCTTCACCACTTCCTAGTGCATTAGCTGGGAAGAAGTGGCGCAACAAACTCCCCAGCAGCACAGCTGTCTGTTCAGTTAGAAGAACAAAAAAAAAAGATTCTATATAATAGTATTCAAAATAATTTACATTACGCAACACAAAACATAATTTAAATTATTAGCCATATGTTAGCTAGCACACGCCAATATACCACACAAAATTATCGAGAACTATTCTCAGGCAGAAATAAAAACTAAACGTAAACAGAACTTAATATCTAAATAAAAGCCTCCAGGCATAAAGGGCGTGCCCGCTTACATAACTGGAAGTTATAAATGATAAACCAGGACCATCGAGATAAAATAAATAAAACAAACAGTTAATTACTAATAACAATAAATAATAGGATCAATTGTCGAGGTCACTAGCTAACCACATATTGCAATAGAACTCATTAAAAAAAACATTGTAATGAGTAGATTATGTCAACAATACATTGAAATAAAATTAAAAATAGCTTGACTTATAAAGTCAAATAAAAAAATACAATTATATAAACTCATATAACTTGTCAGTAGGTAATCTGGCTAGTTCAGAGGCAACTGATCTCTGAATTTGACGTAACTCGTCACTTGTATCAGCTCCAGTGAGCAAATCATCACAATAGATGGAGGTGATTAACTGATAGACCAGAAGAAGTAGGATCAGAAGCGTTGAAAACAACTCTAAGCTTTGTAGATTCACCCTTATCCCTGAAAACAGGATGATGAGGAAGAAAATAGGAATTAGGCGGCTTGGGATTAGGTGATTCAGAAAGATGGCCACAGTCAGCATACTCTTGAATAAATTGAGAATAAAGCATTTTAAGTTTTGGATTTTTTCTAAAGCGAGACTCAAGACTGACAAACCGTTTCTTTGCTGTGTAATGAGATTTTCCTAGACAATCTAACTCATCTCTTAACAGAAGACCCACACAAAAACGACCATCACTTTCTCGATAGGTATTAGAGAGAAAGTGTTTTTCGCAAAAAGTTTCTTATTTACTAGAAGGCTGAACTTGAGGAACATTTTCTAAATCCCAAAATTTGGACAGCTGTTGTTCTACACTTAAAGAATCTTCTTCTTTGAGTAAGAAATTACAGAAAACAAGCTTTTTGCTTGAAGCTCGAGTAGAAATGGGCATAGGACCTGCAATGAGCCATCCGAGCTTAGAGCTCCGGAGACAACTTTTGCTCTCACCCATTGAACGTTGTTGATTACCTATTAAATCCCAGAATAAGTCGACACCAATGAGCATATCAATAGAGGATGGCTTATTGAAGCTAGGGTCTGCTAGCTCGAACTCACTTAGGTTAAGATTACTAGTATCAAATGGAACCTTGGGTACATTACTTGTTATAGTTTTCAAAACTAGACAAAACATAGAAACTTGGAATGAAGTGGAATAATGAATTTAAATGGTTAGTTATTAACTGTCTTTTATTGTCATAACGACTGCAGAGAATGGACCATGCTTCATAATAATTTTTATCAGAAATTTCTAGGGCTGTACTCGGGCAGCTTCACCCTCCATCTCAATAGGAACTGAGATAATGAAATTTGTGTACATTTATAAGTTTGGAGTTGTCATGGATCAAGGAACAATATATTTCTTTAAATTCTAACCATATATAATATGTGCCATCGAACTTAGGAATGCTTATAATAGGTAATTTAAATCTTAGACTATTATAGCTATCATGGTGATGACACTCACTGACTTGAGAACAGTGTGAACTATTGTCTTCTTCCTGTTTAGAAGAAGTGTTATGTGTTTGTAAAAATGTTTGGGCAAATGCGATATAATTATCAAAGTCTTGTTCAATCAAATCGCGAGCAGTTATCTCATTGGACAGATTAGCCTCACTTTGTACAAATTCAATGAACAATGCCTCCATTCGCGATAACTTCATAGCAAGCTTATTGACTCCTACCGGTGAGATTGATTCTGAATCAGCTAGGGAATCTAAATAGGTTTTGAACTTAGTAACGCGACCCCTGATGGATCCACGTTTGATATTTAAATCTTTAAGCGTTGTTTCTGAAGTCATATCAAGCGATTGGTTTATAATAGAATGAGTACAAAATAGGTACGGTACGCTCCTCGTTTCGCCGTCCGGTGTGCAGCAGAGGCTGATGATGGTCGTCAGCGAAGCTAGTGAGGAGCCGCACAGCTGCTAAGCAGATGCGTAAACAGCTGCGGCACGGAGACAATAGGTGACGTCGTCGACTCAGCGTAGGTAGGTACCCTGTAATGTACCGATTTGCGACTGAACACCAAATAAAGCAAGCAACAAGCGTGCGAGATGGGTGAATTAGGGCGATGAGCGTGCTGATAGCTTTTAGTTTATACAGGCCTTAGGCGCACACACACTCAAGCTTAGTTTTAATTTTTATTATTAAGATAACTTAGGTTGCATTTTAAAATAAATTGAGAACATGTTGCGAATTTAGTTTGTCAAAATATAACTAAATTACGACTCTTGGATCAAAAATAACGTAGATGAATAGGATGAAAGAGTGATTAGGCATTAATTAGCGCAAACACGTGCAAAAACATTTGGTGATTGTTATAATAACTTGAGGCGTAGTCACCAAACGTCGAATCATAGGCACACGGCGTCACTCGTAGCGTTGCCGGAGAGAAATATTCCGAAGTATTCCCGTCTTAATAATTGCGTAGCATTCGGAAGTATTGAGTAGTATTCGGAATTATTCACCAAGAGTTCGACTATTCACCGCTAGATGGCGACACAATTACCATTGCAAATAGCAGTAATAAATGTTGCGTCTTGGTGATTGTGTATTCATATCCAAGAATCTTCCACCATTCTTAATTATCCTTATCAGCATACCTTGGTCACTGCAGCAGCAGAAAGCGCATGCAGGCGAGCTCTAACGACGGAAGTTGTACAGTTACCGCTTTTACCTGCTAGATGGCACTAATGCTAGTGACATATTATTACTACGCGTTCATTCATAAAACTGAGAATAATACGATTTGAAAACTTCCGAATATTACTTTCATCTACTTAGATATGTACTTACGTAATAAGTTTTTGTTTGCGGTTTAGATGTGCAAGTGTAATTTTGCGAGAATAATGCGTACATAGAGAGGTTAACACATAGGTAGGTACTAACATAAGTTTATATTACTTATATTATGTATATTATTATGTACCGACGTACCTAATAAAACAGTACTTAACTGTTCTACTTATTATATTATGTATTTCAATTGTTTTTATAAGTAGGTTAGTACTATTATCTAATTATTTAAATTCTTTCCATTAAGTATGTAATCAGTACCGGCGTTAGGGTAGGGCGTGGTCGGGCGACCGCCCAGGGCGCGGTCGGGCGACCGCCCAGGGCGCCTGGGGTGAAGGGGCGCCGAAGGCCGGTGCCTTCGCTTTGAAGAGGCGCCCTTTCACCACTAGTGCCTGGAGAGTAGATTCTTTTAAATCAAATCCCTAACAAGAACAAAATAGGTTATCAGTAAGTAAAAGGGACTTTGTTGGGTTAGAAAAAATTGAGCTCGCTTAGCTCCCTTTGTATCCTACATTCTCTGAATTCTCAAACTTTTCTGCTTGTGTTGACAAAGTTACCGACTTCTTCTTCAGCATGAACGGTCAAAAGAAAAATGTACTTAAATTTTAGATCTTTTTGCTGTCTGCATGGGTCGACAAAGTAACTCCAGTTTTTACACGACGCCCAGAAAGGAATGTTTTCAGGGTTCATATATGTATGTATATGAGTTTCTTTGTTCCACCATAACTTTGTAATGCCTGATCAGATGATGATGCTTGGCGTATCGTTAGAATCCTTAAATAATCCCGAGTGAAATACTTACATATTTTGAAGAAAAAAAAACTTCATTTATTACAATATAGGTATCCAATTGCCTTGATGAGCACATTCCAAAACTATATAATTTATTGGCATACATTTTACATAGCTAGAATGTACCTACATGCAAAACAAACATTTCATCCTCACGCCATCCACGCCTCGCCTTACCTCGCCGTAAGAGAACAAAACCACCATTTAAATAGTGCTTAAAAATTAAAATAAATGCCACCTAGCTACATGTTAAAAATAAAACTTGTCAATAAAATGTATAAAATTAAAATACCTAAATAATTAAAAAAAAATAAAAGCGGTACTGCCCTGCCAAAAACCTAATTAAAAAACCAGCCAAGTACATGTTTCTTTTTGTCCTAAGATATTTAAAAAAAAAAATTGTCCTATCCGAAACGAGGTGCAAACACTTCCGAGCTCGCTATGCTCGCTCTTGGATCCTGCATAAGTCGAAAATATCTAATCAAAATATCTCATATTTCTGTATAGATGGACAAACGAAAACTTATCCCTTACGAGGCGGAGTGCTAAAAACTTTCGCCCGTCTCTACTCCAAGAGTGGAGAGGGGCGCCGCAGAAATTTCGCCCAGGGCGCCTGTAATGCTAAAACCGGCACTGTATGTAAGTACATCGTAAAGCAAAAACTTTTTTACGAAATAAACTAATCTTGTACATAATTCGCACAAAATCGACATATAGCACACATAGCAGTCAGAAGTAGATAACTACTTACGCGGAAATATTCCCCGAGAGTAGGAACATAGATTCGAATAATCCTTTGTTGATTTTACAATGAACGCCCGCGTGGCTCGGGTTGCCACGTGCATGCAAGTCGGGTACAGTACGACACAACTTAGATGTAGCATTGGCAAAAAACGTAAAACCGATCACCATCTCACATTATTTCTAAGATTTATACTGTATTTTACCAATTTTTATTTTTGAGTAAATGTTATTATTATTATTTTATTATTATCTGAACTGAGTGCGCCTTCAAAATCACCAATATTTACTCGTATTACTGCTTTAAGTGAAAATGATCTTTACGCAAACGCAATAACTTGTGAATATATTTGGTTATATGACATAACCAAATATATTCGTAAAATTGAAACGAATGAATGCAAATTTCCAAATTAATGCTACATCTAAGTTGTGTCGTACAGTACCTACTTATTGGATTAGCTATTAAACTTCCACTATTGACTACTAGATGGCGTTAATGCCAGTGACTTTATATTACTTCTTCATTAATAAAACTGAGTAATATACGATTTTGAAAACTTCCGAATATTTTTTTTCATCTACCTAGATAAGTACCTACTTACGTTATAAGTTTTTGTATGCGATTTAGGTGTGAAAGTGATAGAGAGGTTTAAACATAGGTAGATATTAGTATCTACCTATGTTTAAACCTCTCTATCACTTACTACTACTTATCCACTCATCTACTACTTACTACTACTTACTACTACTACTTACTCATCTTAGGATGAGTATATAAAATAGCTTACCATATTATATTAGGTACTTACTTAAGTATTTATTACCTAATAAAAAGGTAATTAGAATTAAGTACTTATCATATTATTTCAAGTGTTTCTAGAAGTACTTATTTGAACTATTGATTTTGGTTGAACACTTCTACAAAGAAAAGTAAAACACTGTTGTAAAAAGTACTCACCTACTTACCTAATTATTTACGTTTCTTTCCATTAAATCGTAAAGCACGCATCAAAGACCTGACGTCACACAACATCCTGACGTCACTCAAATCCTGCATCGCGCAATTAGAATTTACCGCGAGATAAACATATATACAAGCTTCCCGATTTCAACCTCTGGGCAGTTGCCCGCCAGACATCACACCCGTCTGGTTGGAGGATCCTCCCTTTTCTATGGGGGATGAGTGAACTTTACACCCTGTTCCTCATACCCCTAAAATATTTTTGTGTTAGATGTATATTATGTTTAAGATTGTATACTGAAATGAATTTGTAAAGTTGTTTTGAAATCGAATTAATAAAGTAAATCATTTAAATGAATTCGAATTAAAAAAAAAAAAAAAGTTTATAAGTTAGACAATAAGTCCAATAGTAAGATAAATGAGACTGTCTATCTATTATTGCCATTTTATTATGTCATTTGTGTCTTAAAACTAAAAGATTTTAATTTGTTATTGGAATACTAGTTATTTATAATTTCATCTTTGGAATCTCAATTTTCCTCATAAACTCTTAACATCTGCATGGTAAATGTTATATCGAGAACGAAGCCTGAAGTCTAATAAGTGATCAAACGAACTTACCTGTTGTGAAGTTCGATCATTATCATACGAAGGGCTTCGTTCGAAGATATAAGGAACCCTCCCTACCTTGCCCCCAGAAAAATTGAGATTCTCTTCTTACTCTAAATAATGACAGATGACGTATAGAGCGGAATGGCTACACTTGTGCGTTTAGTTTTTGCTTTCAGCTCTAAATATGTGTTAGGTTGTCAACTGGCGTGACGAAGCTGCATGGTAAATGTTATATCTTCGAACGAAGCCCTGCATATAATAATGATCGAACTTCACAACAGGTAAGTTCGTTTGATCACTTATTATTTTGCGTACACTTACTACAGAAAATACAAAGGTCATTGGTCAAAATCTGACCCAGTTAACGATAGTTTTCCTACAAAAACCAAATTAGTTTTAAATTGTTAAGTATTGTAATATAACACTTAATTTTAGATAGTTTATTTTTATTTTTAAACCATGGGAATAAAATGTTAAAGATGAAAAAACAATACTTAATAAATATATAGATGAAACAATTTCAGTGAAGCATTCTGTTATATAAACAAAATAAACGTTTGTATAGCCAGCATAGTATATTTTTTGTCTTGGGCCCGACATCAAGAGCAAATAGATGCGCCTGCGGCGTATTTAGACGATGCAATTATTCCTGTAGACATTGATCATGTCGAATAAAACTTAAAAACTCTTATAATTTCTTCTTCTTTTTTTATTTTTTAAATCATGTTTACTATCAAGAACCATAAAAATGTGCTAAGCCTTTTTATAATTAACCTTATTATTGTTTTTTTATTTTTATTTATGGGTTTTTCCCATTATCTGCGTTAATGCGACATATATATTCGTAAACTAGAGACGTTTATCTAAACATCCTAGGTACCCTATTTTTTTTCTGTAGGCCGTGGGTATAGGTTCCATACTTAGTTGCCCAATGACATTTGAATTCTATACCTAGCTAGATAAACGCCGGGCGAAAAGTTTCTGCCGGCGGGAATGGATTGAGTTTTGTTTTCGTCGTGTTTGATGAGAGGGGTAGGTAAGGATTGCATGGGTGAAATTTGATTTTTTGCTTGCTTTATACGCCCTCTTAACCTAATAACATCTAAATCGCAACAAAAATAAGACATACTTATACCGACGACAATCTAAGAAGCCCGATTTGACGTTTCTCATTATGAGATAACTGCTGTAAAGAAAATGCACAGCATACGTAGGCCATGGAAGCTTCAAATGTGGCAATTTTGAGTGATGCGCACTCTTAACCTACGTGCACAAACTTGCGCACTCTTGCCCTCATATATTGTGCAAAATTGCACTTTAAGGGCGGATTTCTCCAACGCAATTGATCGTGATCAATTCATGCTGAACTCAGTTAAAGCGTTTAACTAAGTTCATAACTCCACTTTTCATTTCACCAACACAAAGTGATCGCAGTTAAGCATAAACCAGTTTATATTCTGAACTCCCGATTTTTGGCGTTCAAGCCTCTAAACGAGTTCAAGAGCTGACAACACGCTGTCAGTGTCGTGTTGTTTATATTGATGTTGGTGATATTTGGCTAATTAAAATCAAAAGATTGTTAAGACTATGTTATGACGAAAGTTGGGATGAGTTTATTGTTCGTCGCCCAAAATGGATCCGCGAGAGAGAAAAACACTTCGACACCCTGGATGACCAAGACTTTTTGAAAAGATTTCATCTTACAAAACCAACAGTTATGTCTGTATTTGAAGATCAAATAGAGTTAAAGTACACAAAGCCAGGAAGTACACACGTCTCGTATATATTTAATAACTGCTATATAAGAGCAATGTTCGAACAGGGGAAATATGGAAATGCTGTTCTTGTTGGAGATGCAGGTTACGCATGTAACAACTATAATTATGATGACTCCATTAGATCAGTGTAATACTACTGCTGAAAACTTGTAGAATGAGTCTCAAATAAGAACAAGAAATTGTGTAGAACAGTTATTTGGAGTCTTGAAAAGACGTTACCCAGCCATGGCTATAGGTTTAGGAGTTTCATTACAAAATTAATTTCCAATAATCATTGCCACAGCTGTATTACGCAACATTGCAATAAGAAGTGGCGAAGCCACACCTCCTAATGACAACCAAGAAATAGATCCAGCTTCTTGGGATGCTTTATTAGCACAGGGAAATATTAGTCATGGAAATATGAATTCCGGAAGCTTGGTTTTGAAGTTGCACGAGTACTTTGAACGAGAGTCAGCAATTAGGGGGCTTCTTTTAGAAGTTACCCAAGTACAAGAACGAGTCGCACAAGCGCTTCGAATTGGCACAAAAACAGTTGGAAAAATTATAAAGGAAAAGTACGGGCCTTCTGGATGTGAAGACAATGTACTTCACACACACCCATAAAGCGAAAGAAAAATAAACTTGTGACAGGTATCGATAATTTTGATGCTGATGCTATTAGAAACCATGTTTACGGCTACTACACAAGACATGAATACGTCACCGTGAGTAAATTACTTGTGTCCCTTAAATCTGCAATTAATAGAATGATAGATATAAATTATATGATGGCAATGCAACATCTATAAAAATATTGGGTTTAGATACAAAAAAACCGACTAACGAAAAATTATGATGGAAAAGTACGACATAATACAAAGAATATCAGGATACGCCTTACTGCATCAAAATATGACCGCATTTGTGCTTAAGTTGTCATCTGTCACACAATGACGTAGAGAATTGTCGCTGTACCGTCAGCATACTCGTTTTAAAAAGGGTACTTAATTTTAAAACGAGGTTGTTATGAAATAATAAAATGTTTGTTTTTATAGTCTTTATCAATGATATTATAATTGAATTGAATTTGAAAGCAGAAGCGGTAGAGTTTATTAACAGGCTGATTAAAAAAGTCAAGAAAAATATTTAATGGATCTTTGCCACACCCTCGCGACATAGGAAAATGGTACGATAACAGTTCGGTTTGGTTTTTTGGTTCGTTGATCTTGGCTTTAATAAGCAAGCGCTAGAGATTTTAGAAAAAATAAAATCGTTATCAGCGAATATTCTGCACGTTAATTGCTGACGAGATAGCTCTTCGCCACCAAACTACGTGGAACGAAGACTGCAGGCGTCGTAGATTTCGGTGCTGGCTCGGCAAAATCGTACGAAACAGCGACTCAAGCGTATATATTAGTATGCATGAACGAAAGCTGGAAAATCCAAGTGGCATATTTTTAGGTAACGGACTATCAACTGAAACTCGGGCTAATTTATTGAAAACATGTTTGAGTGAATGCTGCCATGTGGGGGTTGATATTGTTGCCATAACTTTATTAAATTTAACGTTTTATTAAATTGTTTATGTACCGTACCCATAATTTTGTATTAAAAAACATAGTTGCAAAGAAAAATAATCTAAAAAAAAATACATTAAAAAGGCTTTTAAAATTATAATGTAACCTCCATACTTCCTAAATTCTTTTAAACTTTTTTTGTCAACGCGACACTCGTTCGTTGTCATGGGAACGAAATTTTTGTTATATGTCATTATCCGTCATAATATTTATTTATGAAATCGTAATAAATTTGAAAAAAAATTACTTACGCATGAAAAGTAATACCTTTAGCTTTGATTGTATTTTTGGAGTTGTTGGTACATTTCCTGAAGGCACAACAAGGCATCTTAGTACAGCTCTGTGTATTAAAAACGAGAAAGTTACTCCGATGTGTCACGAACTATGACGAATGATGGACGAATGATAATAATAATAATAATAATAATAATAGCCAAACCCATAGCCCAATTTATTTTGTTTCCATGTTCTGCAATAGTCCTGCACCAACCTGGGGTTGTCCTTAGGTGCACTTGCGTAGTGCATACAGGGATAATCCTCGGTTTGTGCCTCAATACATAAAAATGTCTAAGGGGCCTCTGCGAGTTGGCTTCGGCCCCTCGTACGCCTTCCAAAGGTCCGGGACTCCAGGGTCCCGAGAAATGTCACTGACCAAAAAATAATAATAATAATAATAATGGAATTTAAAGAGATAACAGAGCCTGACATTACTAATATAACAGCTAAATTACATAACTGGAAGTCACCGGGTATAGATAAAATACAAAATTTTTGGTACAAAAAACTAACGACACTACACAAGTCTATAGCAAAAAATTTGACAGCTATTATATTAAGACAACAGAACATACCCGAATTCATTGCCACGGGAATAACATACATGCTACCTAAAACTACATACACAACACAACCTGCCCAATATAGACCAATCACATGCCTCCCTACTATTTACAAAATATTAACATCAGCAATCACTTCAAAAATCAACTCACACATCGAACATCACAATATTATAGCTGAGGAACAGAAGGGTTGCAGACGGGGCCACATGGGATGTAAAGAACAGTTAATTATAGATTCCACCATTCATAAACATGCCACCACAAAAAATAGAAACCTTCATTGTACCTATATAGATTATCAAAAAGCGTTCGATAGTATACCACACTCCTGGCTCATAAAAATTTTAGAGATTTACAAAGTTAATTCAAAAATAATAAAAAAATAATAGATTTTTTGCGTATCATAATGCCACATTGGAAAACGACGCTACAGCTTAATAATCGCCACACTTCTCTTATAACACGCCAGATATCTATTAGGAAGGGTATCTATCAGGGAGATTCCCTGAGCCCTCTGTGGTTTTGCCTCGCCCTTAACCCCTTGTCTCACTTGTTGCGCCACTGTCAGGCCGGATACAACTTTAAACATAATACTGAAGACACAGTTATCTCACACCTCATCTATATGGATGACATTAAGTTATATGCAAAAACCGAAAAAGAAATGAAAAAACTTATAGAAGTCACAACAGAATTTAGCCAAGATATAAACATGAAATTTGGGTTGGATAAGTGCAAGACATTACATATCATAAGAGGTAAAATCAAACCTGGCAGCTATACAATTAACGACACCGGCACAATTGCAGCAATGGAACCAACAGAATTATACAAATATTTAGGATACAAACAACTTAAGGGACTCGATCACACAGCAATTAAACAGACACTAAATACAGAATATCGAAGGAGAACTAACGCAGTTTGCAAAACACAATTATCAGGAAAGCATCTTATTAAAGCCTTGAATACTTTTGCCATACCAATATTGACCTACTCATTCGGAGTAATAAAGTGGTCAAAAACTGACATCGAACAGTTAGAGAGAACCACGCGCACAATACTCTCAAAACACCACAATCTGCACCCTAAATCTGCGATCGAACGACTCACCATCAAAAGACAGAATGGAGGGAGAGGCCTAATCGACATTCATCACCTCTGGCAGAAACAAATCACTAGGCTAAAAACATTCTTCTATTCAAAATCTCGCACTAGTGACATACACAAAGCTATTTCTCTAAATGATCTTAACTACACCCCACTTAACTTAAATGAACAAAATATACAAGACACAAATAACTCTGACCCACAGAACCAAAAAATTGAAAACTGGAAGAAGAAAGTCCTGCACGGTAGACACCCTCATGATTTAGAACAATCCCATATTAACATAGTGGCATCTAATAAGTGGCTTAAAATAGGAAACCTCTTCCCTGAAACAGAAGGGTTCATGATAGCTATACAAGATCAAATCATCAACACCAAAAACTATAGGAAATTTATCATTAAAGACCCTACCACAACAAATGATAAATGCCGTAGATGCCACATTCAATCAGAAACCATACAACACATAACTGGAGCATGCACAACCCTCACACAGACAGACTACACTCACAGACACAACCAGGTTGCAAACATTATTCATCAAAAACTAGCACTCAAACACAGTCTCATACAAAACTCTAACATTCCTTACTACAAGTACACACCACAAACTATACTAGAAAACGAAACACACAAAATGTACTACGATCGCGCCATACTTACAGATAGAACTATCCACTACAATAGACCAGACATAACCCTACAGGATAAAATAAGAAAAATCACTTATCTTATAGACATTGCAGTTCCCAATACCCATAACCTACAAAAAACGATAACTGAAAAAATAAGTAAATATGCTGACCTTAAAGAAGAAGTCTCAAGAATCTGGAGACAAGAAAAAGTATACGTTATCCCTATAGTTCTCTCAACGACGGGCGTTATCCCGAACCACCTTCTCCGTAGCCTGAAATTAATAGATTTAGAAGAATCAGTTTATATCAACCTACAGAAAGCTGCCATCTTAAACACCTGCAGAATAGTTAGGAAATTCATGCAGTTGGAGGAAGAAAACACACCCTCATCTTAATCACACCACACGCTGCATTTACTTGGCTTTGGCCCGTAAATGTAGCTAAAACCAGCCTAAGAGCTGAGAAAAAAAAAACACTCCCCAAAATAATAATAATAATTTTTATTTGTTGGACATAGGTAGGTTAGGTACAGATGTTGTTATTATTTAAGAACGCTATGTCTAGCCGTCATCGGCGTACAAATATTATACTGGCACAAACATGCTGATTATAATAAATTATCAAACAATTATCACACATTATTAAACAATTCAAATTCAAATTTTCAATACAATAAAAACATTCCAATAAAATATAATAATAATAGATTCTAGTAAAAATTGTCAAATCAGTAAATAATAAATCATAATAATAAAATAATAAAACAAGGTAATTATAATGTGTCAGTTAGGTATTCGTTCACCGTATAATATGTTTTCTCATATAATATTTTCAGTAAAGCCTTTTTAAAATCGTTTATGTTGTTTATTTCTTTAATTCGTCCAGGGATCTTATTATAGATCCTAGGTGCCATTCCCAAAAAACTTTTTGTATAAAGAGCAGTGCTATGTGGCTTAGCGCATATCTCTCTATTGCGTCGTTTAGATCTCAATGTTTCGAACAGATGGAAGTTGGATTTGACAAATACTGCTGTCTCAAAAATGTACATACAGGGCAATGTTAAGAGTTTAAATTTTTTGAAATATGGAATACAGCTTTCAGTTGGTTTCCGTTTAAATACAGCACGCACACATTTTTTTTGGGCCCTAAACGCAATTTCTTTGTCGGTGGAATTTCCCCAATATATTATTCCAAAACGTAATGTAGATGATACATAGGCTTTGTAAGAAATTAGAACAACGGACTCATTTACTATTTTTGCTAGATTGTAGAGCGCATATGAATACTGGTTAAGCTTTTTACAAACTGTTTCAACATGACATTTCCAGTCTAAATGAGTATCCAAGTGAAGTCCCAGAAATCTAGCACTGCTTGTTTCAGCTATTATTTGATCTGCAAAAGCTATGTTTAGGTTAAGTTTTCTTGTTCTTTGGTAAAATTTCATAAGCTTTGTCTTATCTATGTTTATTTTTAGTTTATTTATAAGTAACCAATTAATGATGCAAAGGATAAAAAAAAAAAAAAAAATGAGGAAATGATGTTCGAAATGCGAATTCACTCATTTCAGAAGTGACACTTTTCGCGCGACGTAAGTATGGTGAGGGCGTATCCTTGATTTACATCAATGTTCTTATGAGAAATTTATAAAATAACCAACTGGGACAAAATAATATTTATTGATGAGACATGGTTAAATGCTAACCATACTGTGCCACAGTCTTGGACGGATGATACGCAAGAATCCAGCTCAAAAGTTCCAATGGGAAAGGGTGGACGCCTCATTATCTGTCATGCTGGATCTGCCGGGGAAGGTTTTATAAAAAAAATGTTTGTTAGCATTCGAATTAAAAAGTACAAAAGAGTACCACGAAGAAATGAATGCCGAAAAATTTAAAGAGTGGTTTACGACCCTTATGCAAAACCGTCCAGAAACGTGTACAATTATTATGGACAATGCTCCGTATCACACAATCCAGCTAGATAAACCTCCCATGCAAGCTAACAAAAAGGCAGATCTAGTGGCATGGCTACAAAATCATGTTGTAAATGCTGTCATGAGTTATTTGAAAGCAGAACTGCTACAATTAGTGAAACAAAATAAAGCTGTGAGGCCAAGATACGCCATCGATGAGTTGGCACAGAAACATGGGCACAAAATTATCAGGTCCCCGCCATACCACGGTCAATATAATGCTATAGAGATGATTTGGGCTCAAGTGAAAGGTTCGTATTTAAATAAAGGAATAAGGAATGTAGTCATTATAACTTTACCTCTTTTACAGGCTATGCTGCACGTCAAAACATAAAACCTCCATTCACCACAAAAAAAATGCTTGGTCTTTTTAAAGAAGCATGTGCACACGTCAAGATGATTGGATAAATGTAGTAGAAAGGATAAAGAAAATTATAACGGATGACTTTAGAAGAGACGTACATTTTGACAATATGCTTGAAAATTAATTTATTATAAGGGTAACCGACGAAGATAGTTCAACTGATGATAATTTTTCTGGATCATCCAGTGACGAAGTGAATAAAAATATTACATACGAGTATTTAGTGAATTTATTTATTTACCTAACCCAACCATGTCATGCAGTGGACTGCTGTAGGCTAATTAATGATCAATAAAAAGATATGCCTCGAGAATCAGTTTAAAGCAATGTAAATAATTGACGATTACAAACCCTAAGTATGAAAAATCGATATATCTCAAGAATCGGTCATTAAAGCAACCGATTTTTTTAAATATTTTTAGGTGTCAAATCGGGCTTCTTAGGTTGTCGCACGTATATTAACAAAGTAATAAGTGTGGGACAAAGAGTAAAGTAACTATATAGAGAGTGTGGGACCTATTTTTAGACAGACAATGAGACAACAATAAAATTGGTAGGTACCTAACTTCTTATTAGATGTATAAGATAGATAGAACTTAAGTAGGTAGGTAATGTTTTCCCACATCAGCGGTAGGGTCTCCAAATTTGATCGGGCAGAAATGGAAGCTACAGAGAATGGCTTCTACCTACTTATAAAAAGCTACTAAGTAATAATTAGGTAATCTTATGTAAATTTACAAATATAAATCAGTTGACCTCGGCGCGGCGCGGCACCATCTGCGTCATTTTAATGTTAGCTGCGCTATCGACTATGCGATAACCTCGCCACCTCACTTTGTCGAATTACACACAAACAGGACATCGAACGCAGCAGTATAGAGCCAATCCTAACAACTATCGATAAGAAACTTGCTACACTCCGCTGTACTCCATCTGATTGTTTGTAGACTCTGTGGCGTTCTGTCGCGCAGTGTGCTTGCAGGTCCTGCACACAGCGCCCCGCACCGGTTCACCTTGCGCCGGCGCCGCCCGAGGTTCCACAAGCTGCGTCGCCAGTTCGCCACCCACAACACCACGACGACGGCCACAACCTTGCACAACATAGCTCTACGACAACACGTCTTGTTGTTAATCTGACGTCATTTCCATAAAAATCTCAGCGGATTGGATAGTTAATTTATATAACAACGCGGCAGCATTAATTACATTAATTTTGGTATTTCGATCCGCAAGTTTGTGATCATTACTTTGATAACTTCAACTTATATCTCTCGGGGTTATCTTTGTTTATAATTATGTCGGAACAACATATTTATCCCGAATAAATACAAATCGTTTCTAATTAATTAAGTTAAGTAAGAAATATTAGTTGTAGGGACCTAATGAATCAAAGTGTGTCCACCGCTCGTGGTTATGTAGGTATACTTTGATATTGATACCTACTGAACGCAATGCGTGGTCGCCGCATGCGGGGTCACCCTGAAACCCACTTTTATACAGCCTTACTTGTGTTATAAAATATTTAAAATGAGTTCGGGATTAAAACACGCTATCTAAGTATAATGACAGCAGCAGTGCAGTAGCAAGTGAAGCCACTACCAAGGCGCAGTAGCCCACCGGCCCATGTGCAATGAGCCAACAACGACTGCGAACATTTCAAGTTTGGACGGCAGTGAGCACACATTTGAGAGGGCACAAATTGAAATCCGAAATTTGAATCTGTCTGAAACAATGAGGTTGGCCGGTGACAACTTTAAATAGATGGCGCTAGCATAGCTTTCACCTGTCAAGTTTATGTTATGTTTTTGCTTCCCTTGTTGACTGCGTTTTTTTATAATATTGAATGAACTGTTGTGAAAAAACCAGCCATGTGTGTGTCGGACCAAGCACAATGTAGGGTTCCGTAGGTGAGATGAATTTATCCCAAGAACAAAATTAACATTGTAGTTGAAAAACTTGAAAAACATATTCTCCCATACCTACATTCCAACTGTAAATGTAAGTTTGTACGCACAATATTGAGAGATTTGCCATGTTATTTTTAAACCATAGACTTCAAATAGGTGTTCCTGTAATGATTATCATCTTTATGTACAGAAATGTTTTCTGTATTTTTTTCAAAATCTTAGGCTCTTATCAGTAGTTTCGGAGATAAGGGAGGAATGAGGAATGGTAAATGTTCTTTTTTTTTAATAAAAATCTATTTGAATTAAGTATTTGAAAGACGTTTTTTTATTAATTCTATATCATCTTAATAAGTTAAAAATAATTTTGACCGTTTATAAATAGATAAATTACAGCTGAGAACTGGTAAAGTACAGTCGCGTACTGCGTTGTTGTTTCATTTTAGATTTAATTCAAGATAGTAAAATTGTTTGGTTTTAGGTATTGGTTTTGTTTAAGTAAGAAGATTGTATTTAATAGTAACTAGTGCCTGAAGGTTTCTTGGTATACTAAATTGTTCGTTTTCTGCGACGTAAATAAAGTATACTATTTAGCTTTAGATAAGAGGTGTCAAAAATCATTCGCGAACTTGTTTGACGTTAACATCGGCTCCGTATAAAAAAAAAACCAAAATATTAAAATAACTTATTTTAAGAGATAAAACTAAGTGAATTAGTACAAGGACACTTCCATAAACCAGTGACATTGTTATTAACTAAAAGTACATACAACTTGTGTAAAATAATCATTTTTTTTTAAACTTGCATGGACTCGAAATAAACTTTCAAAATGATCAGTGAGATTTAGTCTACGTATTGTGCATTATCGTGTAATAATACTAAAAAGGTGATAAACTGTGATTTCCGATTAAAAGCAAACAAAAGTGATAAAAATCTGTGATTTCGAAGACAAAGACATTTCAAAATCAAACCGTTCAGCCGGATGATACATGTCGGCCAATATTTAAAAAAGTTGGTTTGTTACCGCTTCCATCTCTCTATATTTACGAAATATGTGTGTTTATGACCAAGAATAAACAATTATTCAAGACAGCAAGCGATGTATGTCCTCGGAGCAGACGTGATCCTTATGGACTAGTGTTAAATGATTTACCAAAGCTGTCTAGCAATGTGTGTACGTAATTATAATAAAATACCAAATAATTTAAAACTATTAAAAGTAAGATTATTTAAAAATAAATTATACAAATGGCTAAATGAATGTAGCTTTTATAGTTTGAAAGAATTTATGGACAAAAAATATTGACATTATATTCTAAAATCAATGTACTTAATTATAATTACCCTGTGACATTAAATTTTTGCATGCTATGTTTTATCGTAGCTAAACATGTTTGCGCCACTCTGACCTATGCTGACAATGGTGTTTACCATTGTATACCATGTTTTACGAAAATAAATTATTTTATTATTATTATTTCCTTTATTTCATTAATATACATATAATTTACATTTTTTAATATTTTTATAAAAAGAAAACGGAAAACAAAAACATTAAAAAATATAAAAAAATAGTAGCCCACCGGTATCGGGAACAGGGTCCAAGCTACCGGTGGTCAGGGCTCCTGAGAGAGGAATCTCCTGACGATACGCGCCGTGTCTAGAAGTACCGCTTTCTGGATCAAGCCCTTGATCCAGCTGCCTAACGAGAGCCTCCTTAGGTGTTGGTCGAGGCTCTTGGCTATTATGCCATTGGCAGTCACGACTATCGGCACAATGACTGCTGTATCCACTTCCCAAATGACGACAACCTCGGGGGCCAGGTCGAGATACTTGATCTGCTTATCTTTTTCAGCTTTCACGAGGTTCTCGTCATGCGGGACCGCTATATCAACAATCATCACGGCGAGATAATCAAACAAATTATTCGTTGCGCCAGAAAAATAGGCTAAATCTGCCCCCCTCCCGCCTTAAATTACACTCATCTAGTCCATATTCAATGTCAATAAGAATATACAATAAATTACCAGAAGACATAAAATAACAAAATAAAACCAGTATATTTTTAAATAAACTAAAACAATACTTAATTTAAAAAAGCTATTACACAATACAAGAATATGTTACGGATAAATTCAATTAATTTATAATACAACTATGAATAACAGATAAATTTTAATAACTCAAATAGCAAAAAATAAGTTGTACTATAATATTAAATAATTTTATGACATTAATAAATATAATTAAATAAATAATAAATGAACAGATAGATAAACCTTCATATAAAATATTAATAGAATAAGTAAACGAATGGAAATATAAATACATAGATAATAGGATATAGAATAATTTTGACGGATAAATTCAATAATAATAATACATAATTATGAATAGCAGATATATTTTAATAAGTAAAATAATAAAAATAAATGATACCATAATACTTAATAATGATACTACATTAATAATAATAATAAACAAATTTTAAGCGAGTAAACAAATAAGCAATATTAAATATAATTAAATAAATAATAAACGAATGGGTAGACCTGCATATAAAATATTAATAGAATAAATGAATGAATGGAAATATAAATACATAGATAATAGGATATAAATAGTTCTTAATTTAATAATAAGGACAATTGATAAAGCGCTCTTCCTCTCTCTACCTATTTAAAAAAATTGCTGTGCCCGACAGGGTCCATAATTGTTTCTATTATATTTTTATTTACCACCTGTAATTGTACATTATGGTTTGCAATAAACGTTTTGATTTGATTTGATCATTGTGCGACGCTCTAATCGATCTATCACCACTATGTCTGGCTTATTGGCAACAATAGTCCTGTCAGTGATGATAGATCGATCCCAATACAATGTGATATTGTCATTTTCGAGAACTGGGTCGGGCACATACTTATAGTATGGTACTTCCGGTTCCACAAGACTGTATTTCAGAGCAACTTGCTGGTGGATAATCCTGGCCACAAGGTTGTGCCTATGCAAGTAGTCTCCGTTAGCCAGACGAGAACAGCCAGAGATAATGTGTCGGATTGATTCCCCCGGACGGTGGCATGCCCGACAGATGTCAACCGTGCCGTCCTTCACAATATATTTCCGGTAGTTGTTCGTCATCATAACTTCATCCATAATCGCAAAGACAAAACCTTTGGTTTCCCCAAAGTGATCACCGAATCACAGCCAGGATACGGACGCTAGTAGGTCTACATCGGGCCCATGTAAGGCCCGGAAAAAACGCCCGTGAAGCTCTTTGCTCTGCCATACCTCCCTGCGGTCAATAGTATCTAATACTATAGGTTTGCGCCAGTTCTCGTTAGCCAAGGATAGCGGGGTAAGGCCCGCTGTCCACTGAGACCACATCTTGGTGCAACCCCACGTCGGCTTCTAGGAAGTATTCCCTGAGACTGCATACCTCACGGTTGTGCAGGGTCTTAGCATTTAAGAAGCCTAGACCTCCACACTTCCGCGGGATATACAGTCTCATCACCGATGAACGTGGGTGATGCATCCGATTTATGGTCAGCAGTGTGTGGACCCTCCTATCCAAGGCGTCAAGTTGCGTCTGGGTCCATCTGAGTATGCCGAAAGAGTACATCAAAACCGGCATGACCCAACCGTTGAAGGCGCGCACCTTGTTTCCGCCTGATAAAAGACTATTTAATACTTTATTCAGGCGGCCAAAGAAGCGCTCCTTCAGCGATTGCTTCATGTCAACAGAGTTGATACCTAAGGCTTCCGACATACCCAAATACTTGTAGGTTTCGATTGAGGAGAGGGATCTTAGGTGTATGGAGTCCGAGAGTTGGGTTCCCCCGGATTCCACAATCTTCCCTCGCTTTACATGCATGACCGCACATTTGTCCACACCAAATTCCATCCTGATGGCACTACTGAAAGTTTCAGTTACCTTCAGTAGCTCCACCAGTTGCAAATTGTTGGGGGCAAAGAGTTTCAAGTCATCCATGTAAAGGAGGTGAGATATAACCTGACCACCACTCCTTAATCGATAGCCTAGTCCTGAGTCCTCCGGTAGTGTGCTAAGAGGATTCAAGGCTAGGCAGAACCAAAGTGGACTCAAACTGTCGCCCTGAAATATTCCTCGCTCGATCCGTATCGGCTCGCTATTCCTCTGGATATGTTGACATCCTGGATAGCGAAGAACCGTCCTCCATTGCTCCATACATGACATCAGGAAGGTGCGTAGAGTTGCATCTACTTTATACAACTCCAGCACCCTCATGAGCCATGTATGGGGCACATAGGCCTTCTTATAATCTACCCAACATGTCGACAAAATTCAAAATTCTAAAGTCATTTATTCAAACTAGGCTGAGAATCAGCACTTTTCGAACGTCAAAATTATATATGACAGTCCCCCAAAACGCCCACCCTTCACCACTTCCTAGTGCATTAGCTGGGAAGAAGAAGTGGCGCAACAAACTTCCCAGCAGCACAGCTGTCTGTTCAGTTAGAAGAACAAAAAAAAAAGATTCTATATAATAGTATTCAAAATAATTTACATTACGCAACACAAAACATAATTTAAATTATTAGCCATATGTTAGCTAGCACACGCCAATATACCACACAAAATCATCGAGAACTATACTCAGGCAGAAATAAAAACTAAACGTAAACAGAACTTAATATCTAAATAAAAGCCTCCAGGCATAAAGGGCGTGCCCGCTTACATATAGTTGTAACTGGAAGTTATAAATGATAAACTAGGACCATCGAGATAAAATAAATAAAACAAACAGTTAATTACTAATAACAATAACTAATATGATCAATTGTCGAGGTCACTAGCGAACCACATATTGCAATACAACTCATTAAAAAAAACATTGTAATGAGTAGATTATGTAAAAAATAAATTGAAATAAAATTTAAAATAGCTTGACGATAAAGTCAAATAAAAAAATACAATTATATAAACTCATATAACTTGTCAGTAGGTAATCTGGAGAAAGAACATAAACATTGTCTTGAGTTAATCACAGCGACCAACTATTCTTATCATTTAAGAAGTCGTTGATAGAATAGTATGCCTTTGAACAAAGCTTGGATTTTACTTTCGTTTTAAATGCAATAAAAGGCAAATCTAGCAAAGAAGAGGGTAGCTTGTTATGAAAGGTTATACCAAGCCCAACAAATGAGTTATGAACCTTATGAAGCCGGTGAAAGGGAGCTCGTAGTTTGTCCTTATTTCTAGTGTTAACATTGTGAAAATCACTGTTTTTAGTGTATAAGTGTATATTTTGCCTAATATATAAGATGTTGGCGAAGATGAATTGAGACGCCACCGTCAGGATACCAATATCATAGAAAAAATCTCTCAGAGAAACTCTGGCACTTTTTTTTTTTGTTTTTTTTTCAGTATGGTAAATCATCAAATGACTTCTCCCGCTCTGGGCAGAGCGAGAGGGTGTGTCAGACTTTTACTGACTAAAACCCACCCGTGTTCCTACCGTTGCCTGTGTGCCGGGGCCGCGATATCCCTTTCGGACAAACCCGCAACCCCAGCAGGCATTGGTCTTTCGACCCCGTCGGTTGGTGCTGACATCTCTTTGAGGCGCGCGTGGAACACAACGCGCCGTCGACACGGGCCTGGTCCTTATCGGACGGCGAGCTGCCCATTGCTCACCGTCCGCGTCTTGCGCCTACGGTGGCAAGAAGTCGGCTCTCGACTCCCGACGCCCGGGGCGTCTCTTGCAGCGACTAGGGCCGCGAGGGCGTGCAGCTTGCATCTCCCTCGCGCGCTCCGCCTCCTCCTTCGCGAACATAACTGCCTCGCAGAAGGAGGTGACGGCCTCCCATGCACTCTCGCTCCGAACCATGGCCTGAACCAGGGCCGGACGCAAAAGATCGCCGCCGCCGATCGCCTCCGTGAGGACACGGCGGTGCTCCGTCCAAGCCGGGCAGACCTCCACCGTATGCTCCACCGTGTCCTCCGGGCGATCCACACAGTGGTGACACCCGGGCGTTTCCTCCCGCCTTACGCGGAACAGGAACCTCCCGAAACAACCGTGTCCGGTGAGGACCTGCGTCAGGCGGAAGGTGAGGACGCCATGGCGCCTCTCAAGCCACTCCTCAAAGAGGGGACTTATCGCCGCAATTGTGGCGTGCCCAGCGCTGGGTTGCGACAATCGCACACTCCATGCCGCCATGAGATCCCGCCGGAGCTCCGTCCGCTATGCCGTGATTTCTCGCGGCAGCGGAGTTACACCCCGGCGTTTCGCCTCCTCGTGCAACTCCCACATGTGCGCGAGGACTTTCGCCTCCAGATCCCATGCCAAAAGTAGCCATTTGGACGTCGACAAATTGAATTATCGCATCAAAAATATTTGTAAACATTACAAAAATTGTCATTTCGTGAATTCCGTCCACCAGAACGTATCTGACATTTGCAAATCAATAAATTACATAATAGATTGTGAATATTACGCCCAAAAATATTTAAATCCAGCCGAGCTCAGGAAACACCTCGCGAGTAGCAAATCAAGTTCTTTGCAAAAAAGGGAGACAATTTTACCCAAAAAAGGAACTATTCCCTTTTATTTTAGAAAGAGCAATAGTACTGGAACTGAACAAAACGTAAACCCCCATCTTCCTTCTGAAGAGCACAAAAAAGGTACTATCCCATATTATTTTCCCACACTTAAAAAGAACGATACATTTTTTCGTTCCTAAGAACACAACACCTACATCACACAACTTTAGGATACTCCACCAAAACATTGCAAGTGTTTTATCTAAACAGGAACTATTGGAGTTAACGTTACAAGAAATGCGTGACTTACATAATGAACCCCATGTGATTTGCCTCTCCGAAACATTTATTAAAAAAGGTCAGGAGAACTATCTCAAATTATCGGATTTTGAAATGGCTACTAATTTTTGCAGAGAAAAACACAGAGGTGGTACTTGCATTTTAGTCAAAAAGGGTCTACAGTACAAAGAATTACAGTTCATAAAGACATATGCCTCGGTAAATACGTTCGAAGCATGTGGCGTAGAATTAGATAATAAGAAATTAGTCATTATTTGCTTGTACCGAACACCTCAATCCGATCCTATCGTATTTTTAAATAAGTTAGATAGTATCTTACATGATATATACAAGAAATATAAATCTAGAACGCGCATAGTTTTAACCGGTGACTTTAATATTAATACCTTAAAAAGAAGCAAAATCACCCAAGAATTTCAAGACCTAGCACACACACACAATTTGAAGATTCATATTAGCGTAGCCACTCGCAAATCTTCTTGTATAGATCATATATTAAGTAATGTACCTGACGCAATTGCAAACGTCCTACCACTTCATCTCTCTGATCACGACACGGCGCAAATGCTAAGCTTTCCTTTTCGAATTCAATCAAGAACCGCAATATATCAGATCTACAAAAGAGATTACAGTTTAAATAATACGCTTAAATTTAGAGAATGTTTGCAAAACCTACTTTGGACAGATATATACATGGAAAACGATGCAAATGTGGCATTCAATAGTTTCCATGAATTAATATGTCTGTTTTACAATCTCTGTTTTCCAAAAGAAAGAGTTAAAGTAAATGAAAACAATAAAATTAAACAAACGTGGATAACTAAAGGTCTTAAACTATGTTCTAAAACTAAACGCTCCTTACGATATCAATACTACAAAAACAAAAATAGTACCAACAAGACCAAATACATCACGTATTCTAAACTATTGCAAAAATGCATCTATAATGCTAAGCGGAATTCTAACATCAAGTTTATTAACAACAACAAAAACAAATGTAAAGCCACTTGGTCAGTTATAAAAAATGAAATACACAATATGGACCGTAAAGACAATATTGAATATTTACAGGTTGAAAACACTGTACTCACAAAACCAGCGGAAATAGCCTCTGCACTCAATAATCATTTCATAAACGGTATCACTACACAATATCAAATAAATAGCTGTCTCAATGAAAACGTAATTGCTAACTCGATGTTCCTCACTCCGATGTCTGAAACTGGGGTAAGGCAACAGATATTATCATTGAACAATACAAACTCTGAAGGTTACGATGAACTAAACACCAAAATTATTAAGACATGTACCAATGAAATAAGTCAGGTGTTGACATATTTGATCAACTTGTCTTTTTCACAAGGAGTATTCCCAAAAGCGTTAAAATTATCCATTATTAAACCATTGCTCAAAAAGGGTGATAAACATGATATGAACAATTATCGCCCTATAACATTAATACCCATAATCTCAAAAATATACGAGAAATGTATGCATCAAAAATTAATAAATTACTGCGAGAAATTTAACATTATAAGGAAACATCAATTTGGATTTCAAAAAGGTAAATCCACAACGTTAGCCATATTCTCACTATTAAAAACGATACTGAACAATTTAAACAACAACCGGTTCGTAACGGGACTATTCTTTGATTTATCGAAGGCGTTCGATCTAGTTACACACGCAAACTTATTAAAAAAATTAGAAGCTCTCGGAATCAGAGGACAGCCACACCAATGGATATCGTCGTACCTAACTGACAGACAACAGTGTGTCGCTGTTACCAAATTGGACGAAAATGGGGATATGATACTGCATACGTCTGAATATCAATATGTAAAACGCGGTGTGCCACAGGGTAGTATATTGGGCCCCATCTTATTTCTCCTTTACATTAATGATATAGTTGATATGACTAATCACAAATGCTTTCTTTTTGCGGATGATATTTCTATAATTGTAACTGCTGACAAAAAATGTAATTCAATTACCGACCATGAAACTGACATAAATAATACAATTGACATTCTAATTAATTGGCTAAATAATAATAATCTATCTATTAATCTTGATAAATCTGTATACTTACAATTTAACAAATATTATAATAATAAATTTAATTTAAAAATGGACATTTCAAAAATTACGCATGTGACGCAAACTAAGTTTTTAGGTGTAGTAATAGACGAACACTTAGACTGGAAGGCGCAGGTTGAGAATGTCTGCAATAAAATAAATAAATTTGTATATGCCCTTAGGCAAATAAAAAAGGTAACAAATATAAAAACAGCCGTAATGTCATATCGAGCATACGTTGAGTCCTCGTTGAGGTACGGACTAATAAAATGGGGAAATAGTACCGACCACAACAGAGCATTTATCGCCCAGAAAAAATGTATACGGGCCTTATACGGGATTCCATCCGATGAATCTTGTAAACCGATATTCAAAAAGCTTGGTTTGCTACCGTTTCCGTCATTATATATATATGAGGTGTGTATGTTTGTAAAGAAACATAAAGAATTGTTTAAAACAGCAGCAGAGGTATGTTCACGAAGTCGGCGTGACCAATACACACTAGTACTAGACGAGCTGCCTAGGTATGCTAAATATAATAAAAATTGTGTAGCTATGTGTGTACGTATATTTAATAATTTACCAAAGACATTAAAAGTATTGAATTGTAGACTATTTAAAATTAAATTGTATAACTGGTTGAATGAAAATAATTTCTATAGTATTAAGGAGTTTTTAGAGCACTAACGTTGACATAACAATTTTGCATGCTTCAATTATAAGCAAAACATGTATGAGCTCATTTTGTATTGTAACAACTTTTTATACCGTGTTTTAAGCAAATAAATATTATTATTATTATTATTTTCATGGCGGTAGTCCGGCAAGGAGGCTCGCCGCCTCACGGGAGACCGTGCGGTATCCCCGGACCAGCCTGATGGCCATGACCCTTTGGGACGCGTTCAACTCACTTTTCGCTCGTTCGCAGCCTCAATGAACGCGCCCACACCGGTGCCCCGAAAAGGGCCATGGACCGCACGACCCCCGCGTAAAGCCTCCGGCAGGAGGCGTTTGGACCCCCCAGGTTGGGCAGGAGCCGCTTCAAAGCAGCCCCAGCCCTATCCAGTTTGAGAGCCAAACGTCGGAAGTGCTCCACGAAGTTCCACCGGCTGTCGAGGACGAGTCCCAGGTACTTCATCGTCGACTCGACACCGATGTGAACCCCTCCCGCCGTAATCTGGGAACCCGACAGTGGCGCATTCCGAGGACCATAGAAACACATGGCCTCGGACTTGTGCAAGGCCACCTCGAGTCCCAGTTGCCGGATCCTTTCGACGATTGTCGCAACCCAACGTGTCGCTAGTTCGGCCGCCGCCTCATGCGACCTCCCCTGCACCAGGACCAGCGTGTCGTCAGCGTAGCAAACCACGCTGACGCCGCTAGCGAGGTCGGCGCGCAGCACCCAGTCGTAGCCGATGTCCCACAGATGCGGCCCCAGGACTGATCCCTGTGGGACACCGCACGACATCTCTCGCCGGTTCAACTCTCCGTGGTGACCGGGGTAGATGACGGCCCTGTCCGTCAAATAGGCCTCGACCACTCGACAGAGGTAGGTCGGCATCCGGTGATACCGGAGTGCCTCCCTAATGCAACTCCAGGGCGGGGTATTGAAGACATTGGCGATGTCAAGAGACACCGCCAAGACCACCCCACCCCGGGCAACAGCATCCCCCGTCGTGAGGGCTCGAACGCGCATGATGGCATCCACCGTAGAGCGCCCCTTGCGGACACCATACTGGCTCTCCGCCAAATCCGGCCCCACTCGCACCAGCTGCCCGACAAGGCGGTCTGCAATTACTCTTTCAAAGAGCTTGCCCACCTCATCGAGCAGCACGATGGGCCGGTAAGCGGACGGAGAGTCCGCCGGGCGCCCCGGCTTCTTGATGAGGACCAGTTTCCCCGACTTCCAACGAAGTGGGAACTGGCCCCTCTCCAAGCATGCGCTTAGGAGCCCCCGAAGTCGAAGCCCGAGACCCTCTAAGGCCAGAACCCAGGCTTTTCCAGGTAAGCCGTCGGGTCCTGGGGCGGTATTTTTGGCACTCAGCCTACGAACCGCCACTCTCAGATCTACCTCGGTCACCTCCGGAGTATCGTCGTCGTCGTCCCTGGTGTGGTCCGCATCGGGCACCGCAGGAGGCGAAGCCATGGGCGGGGGAGTATGTTCCCCTCGCGAGGGGAACAGAGCGCTCACCACGTCCTCCACGAGCTGGGGCCGGAGACTCTGCGTCAGCGGGGGAGCCCATGGGCGGAGCTTATCTCTCACCCATTTGTATGTGCGTCCCCACGGATCTCTGTTCAGAGTCTCGAGCGACTCCTCGCGGGCCAGTCCTCTGGCCCGCTCGATCCCCGCTTGGAGGGTGGTCTTCGCCGCTCTGTATCCTGCGTACAGCTCCGCCTCAATGGCTTCCGTATTCGGCGGGCGGATACGGAGCCTGCGGTGCCTGGCGTACAGGTGGCGCGCAGCAACGCACGCCGCGCGTAAAGCGGTCAGCTCACGCGACCACCAGTACACCTGGCGCTGAGCACGTCCGGGCTGGACCCGGAGCATTGCCACGTCACAAATTTCGGACATGGCCTCCCGGAACCACTCCGCCTCGTCGTTTATGTCGGCAGGCCTGTCCGGTGATGACACCCAGGCCTGCACGATCGAGGCTTCCAGGAGGAGCTCCCGGTCCAGCTGCTTCAGCGCCCACCGCGGACCACTCGGGGTCTGTCTGACCGGCGTGCCCGAGGTCTGAGCGGAGACGTCAAACCGGATGTACCGGTGATCGGAATAGGTATCCACCCCCTCCATGACGCGCCAGTCAATGACACGCGGCGACAGAGTGGGGCTGGCGAACGAAATGTCCACCACTGACTCGCCCCGCATCCGCACGCACGTGTGGACAGAACCCCGGTTTAGAACGACCAGGCCCGACTCCAGAGCCCAGTCCTCCACCATCCTGCCCCGTGTGTCCGTTAACCGGGAACCCCAAGAACCCGTGATGCCAAGAACGTGCCAAGGCACGTTCTTGGCATTGAAGTCCCCGAGGACGATCACGGGGAGGGGATGGTACCCGACGACGACGACTCTCAACTCCCCAAGGGTGTCGTGGAACTCGGCGAGAGTTCGGATTGGGGAGAAGTACGCTCCTACCACGACAATCTCCCCGAACTGTGTTGCCACGCAACCCGGTCCCCTCTTGACGGCCTCGAGGGACGGGGTACCGGCGGCAGCCGACGAAATTATGGTCACTGAGCCGCTCAGGTCATCCACCCAGTCATCCCTAGGCGGGACAAAGTACGGCTCAGCGACCACGGCGATGTTAATCGACCACTGCGCCATGCTCTGGAACAACAGATCCTGAGCTGCGGCGCAGTGGTTGATGTTCGCCTGGAGGAGGCGTAATGGACCTATTGGCAGTCCATTTTAGCCCCCCCCCTCCCTCCCGAGCCCCGCGTGAGGGCCCTGCCACGGCGTCAACGGCGGTGGCGGCGACGACGGTGGAAGCGGCAGCGGCGGTGGCAGTAGTAGCGGCGGCCGCGGCGGTGACAGCGGTGGCGGAGGGCTTGCCCCTGGCTTTGCCTTCGGCGTGGTTTCGCAAGAGCCGGCCTTGTGACCGGGCTGACCACAGCGATAGCAGTGATCGCTGCGGTCCACCTCCGAGGTGCATTTAACTCCCACGTGGTTGCCCACATGGCAGCGGAAGCACCTCAGAGGTTTGTGTTCGAGCAGTTTGACCTGCGCGGATACCCAGCCCACCAATAACCTTTGGCCCTCCCCGGCGATTTTCCTGGCCGCCGACACGGGGCAGCTCACCGTTACGGCTCGCATCCCCGTGAAGCCAGGACGGATGGTGCCTTTTTTTTTTTTTTTTTTTTTGTTCCGGGGTGGAAAATCCTCATGGATGTCCCCCGCCCTGGGGCGGGCGGAGGAGTCTGTCAGACTCTTACTGACTAAAAACCACCCCGGTGTTCCAACTCACACCTACGCCGCACACAGGGCCGGTTTTACAATTTACGATGACATAAATAAAGGGTAGTTTTTTATTTACTTTTTGACTTGGTTATTATGTATTATAAGTGTTACAAGGTAGAAATAAAATTTTGGGAAGGAAATATCAACAAAAAAAAAATTAAGAAAATAAGCTTTATTTAAAATATTAGGTATGTAAAAAGGTCCTTAAATTAGATTCTATGCTACCATCACCCACATCACTCATCGTCATCCACATAATTATCGGAATCATCGTTATCTCTGTCTCTGTTTTCAACCTCTTCGCTACAAAGATATGTAGGCATCCGTAACATCCCTACAACATCTTTATAGATCTCTCCTTGTTTCTTGGGTTTTTCCCTGTGGCTAGTTACGACAGGATCCGATGATACAAGCACCCAGTGAAGAATATCCATATTTGTGTTTATTCTGAACGTTTTACGGGAATGATACTGATCAACGCGACTACCTGGAAATAAAGGGCTCTATTTATCAAAGGGGGCGAAATGGGGACGAGTTCTTTGCTTGTTTTGAATCCTCACGAGTCGTAGTTTCTAAGGAATTATACAATATAATGGAACAATGTGGAACATTTTTTGAATATCTATAAACTCAAGTGAATCTTAAAGATTTATGTATAAAATTTGTATTCCACGTAAAGTTGTATTACTGCTCGATTTATGAAATAAAACGACAACTAAACAATAGTAATTAGAGGACACACCTGACGCTTTAATGTCCATCTTTAAAACTCACAATTTTTAAACACTGCGGCACAAAACAAACGTGTTTACTCCGTCAAGCGTTCGGGCGGAACTGACTCACGTTTGCCGTGCGAGAAAAAGCGCCACAAAGCGCGCTCACACAGGCTTTTGAATTACTTTAGTCATTTTCTTTTTTTTATGATCCTATTGTTCGTTTATTTGAAGAAGGTAAACAAAGTAGTTTTGTTAAGTTTCTAGACATCGCAAAATTATATTTTTGGCATCGTAAATTGTAGAACCGGCCTTGTGTGCGCCGGGGGTCGCGGGAACTTGAAATCTTCCGCAACCCCCGGCTGGTGCCGGCCCGCGACCGCGGGCCTCCTCGGGTCAGGGGGGGGAGTGAGGTGTTTGACTCCCCCCGCGACGTTTAAGAGGGGCGCGCGTGGAACACTACGCGCTGCCACCTCGGGTCCTGATGTGTGGGGGGCGACGGACGTCCCCGAGTCCGTCGCCCCTGGACCCATTTAGGGGGGCTGGAAGAGGGCGTTGTCCGCCCTCCACCGACGCCCGGTGCGCCTGCTGCGGGCCGGGTGAGTGGACGAGATCTCCCTTTCCCTTTCCGCAGCCTCCTTCTGCGAGACGACTGTCTCGCAGTAGGAAACCACCGCGTCCCAGGACTCGCCGCTGCCGACCATCGCATTCACTAGGGCCGGCAACGACAAGTCACTGCCTACTTCTGAGATGAGGGCACGGCGTGGCTCCTCCCAAGCGGCACACTCTGCCAGCGTATGCCGCGCCGTGTCCTCCCGGCAGTCGACGCAGTGGTGACACCGGGCGTCCGGCTCCCTGTTTATGCGACACAGGTACTTCCCGAAGCAACCATGCCCCGAGAGCACCTGCGTCACCCGAAACGACAGGGAGCCGTGCCTCCTCCCGAGCCAGCGCTCGAGCACCGGCCGGACCGCCTCGATGATGTCGAGGCCGGCGGTAGGGCGTGAAAGCCTGTCCCGCCATTCCGCCACCAGGACCTCGCGAAGCTGAGACCGATGCAGCTCCATGTGTAGCTGCATCGGTCGCTCGCCCCGCGCCCTCGCTTCCTCGCGCCACCGATATGATGACGCGAGTACTTTCGCCTCCAGGTCCCAGGGCGGGGATCCGGCCAGTGCACAAGCCGCCTCGTAGGAGATCGTGCGATACCCCCTGATGACTCTGACGGCCATAGCCCTCTGCGGCTTGCGCAGAACCGCAATGCTACCGGCCGTCAGGTCAGCCGCCCAGATCGGGGCCCCGTACAGGGCCATCGATCGCACGATCCCCACGTAGAGCCGCCTACAAGCGGCGCTCGGGCCCCCCAGATTGGGAAGCAGCGTTGACAGCGCCCCAGCGGTGCCCAGCAACTTGGGCGCCAGCCGTCGGAAGTGGGGCCCGAAGTCCCACCGGCTGTCGAGCACCAATCCTAGGTACTTCATGGTAGACTCGACAGCGATCCGAGCCCCCCCGACCACGATGTGTGAGCCGGGTGACGGCGCCCGCCGGGGGCCATGAAACACCATGGCCTCCGACTTGCTGAGGGCCACCTCCAGGCCTAGGCGACGTATGCGGCCCACCACCTGTGAGACCGCAGCCGTCGCCAACAACGCTGCCTCCCTGTGCGAGCTCCCCCGGGCAGTGACCAGCGTGTCATCCGCATAACACGTCAAGTCCACCCCGGCACCGAGCTCGCCCCTCAGCACCCAGTCGTACCCGATGTTCCACAGGAGCGGTCCTAAAACCGAGCCCTGTGGAACACCGCACGACATGCGGCGCTGGTTTCCGCCATCACGTCCCATGTAGGTGACACACCTCTCCGACAGATAAGCCCCAACGATGTGGCGGAGGTAGGGAGGCACCCCATGATAGCGCAGTGCCTCCCGAATACAACTCCAGGGCAGGGTGTTGAAGGCGTTGGAGATGTCCAAGGACACCGCCAACATCACCCCGCCCCGGGACACCGCTTCCTCCGCCAGGACCCTAACCCGCGACACAGCGTGGATCGTGGAGCGCCCATGCCGAAACCCGAACTGACTGTCGTCCAGGTCCGGCCCCTCTCTGCACAAGTGGCCGACGAGGCGGGCTGCGATTATACGCTCAAACAGCTTGCCCACCTCGTCAAGCAGCACTATGGGCCGGTACGCGGACGGCGAGTCCGCAGGGCGCCCCGCCTTCCTGAGCAGGACCAGACGACCAGATTTCCACAAATTGGGAAACTGGCCCCGCTCAAGGCACGCTGTGTAGAGTCCTCTCAGTTGGGGCTCAAGCTCCTTCAGAGCGAGGGCTAACACGCAGCCGTGGATCCCGTCGGGCCCCGGAGCCACGTTCTTGGCCCGGAGCCGCATCACGGCTGCCCTCATCTCTGTGTGTGTCACCTCTGGGACGCTGATGGCGTTCTCCTCCTCTGTAGACTCTGCGGCTGTGGGCAAAGCCATCGGCGGCGGAGTATGCTCCGCTCTTGCTGGGAAGAGGGCTGCGACCACTTCCTCCAGCAGCTCGGGTTGGAGACTCCGTTAGTGGAGGCGCCGCGGCTCGAAGTTTCCTTCGGACCGCGCGATAAGGGCGCCCCCACGGATCCACGTCTAGAGTCTCCAACATCTCCTCCCTGGCTCGCGTCCTCGACTCGCCGATGGCCAGCCACAGAGTCTCCTTGGCCGCGCGGTACACCTCATACAGCGCGGCCTCTTCGTCAGGGACCCGACGACGTCTCCTCCGGTATCGGGTGTACTGGCGTCTAACCGCCACGCACGCGACGCGCATCTGCGCGATCTCGGCGGTCCACCAGTACACCTGGCGCCTTGCGGACTGTGCGTGGACCCGGGGCATGGACGCGTCGCAAATTTGCGTCATCGCCCCGCGGAACCACAGCGCCTCCTGCTCGACGTCGATGGGTCCGTTCGTTGCCGACTCCCGGCTCCAGGCCTGCACAATTGCTGCCTCCTCGAGAAGTTCCCTGTCAATGCGCTTACGCATCCATCGCGGACAGGACGGATGGTGCCTGCCCTAACCTGCTCGGCAGAGCACCCCCCAGTCCTGACGACAGCGGCCACCACCTGTTCCTCCGCCGCTGAGTCGTCCAGGCCCGAGATGCGCATTTCTACGCACTTCGTGGGCCTGGACACTCGGGCCTCGTCCGCATTTAAGGACGCCCTAAGCTTTTCAGCCAGGGCGTCAGCGGCCGGGCCACTGGCCGCTCCGGGGAGCTCCAGCATCCGGGCCCCAGTCGCAGCGACCCTTACCCGGATGCCCTGAGAGGCACCTATCTCTTTAAGGTCCACCGCCGCCCCAATCTTGGAGAGCACGTCGCGGTAGGACACGCCCTTCTTCTCCGCTTCCGGCTGTAGTGTTATCACTACAGCTGCGGACTTCGGGGCGCGGAGCCTAGCCACGACGCTTTGCTCCTTGCGCCGCTGCCGCCTCGCCTTCTTTTTGGCCGCCCTTTTGGCCTTGTCCGCCTTCTTCTTCTTCCGGCTATTTGCCACTCGGCGTCAGCCTGGGGAGATTTAGGAGGCAGAGGCGGCCGTTTCGCCACCTGGGGCGGAACTCCCGCTGCCAGGGCTGAGGCCGGGACCCCCACCGCCTTGGCCGGGGCCCTCGTTGCCTGTGTAGCAGCCCCACCCCTGGTCTGCCCTGACGGACCTGGTTTGGCCACGGCAGCTGCGGTGGTGGCATAAGATGCCGCCTTCCGCTGGCCCGAGGCCGGCTGGCTCGCCGCTACTGGAGTGCGCAGGACCACGGCCTCCAGTACGGAGAACCGGCTGTTGAAAGCAGCCAGCTCCTTCCGCACCAGGGCCAAATCCCGGTCCTCCGCCGGCAAGGGCGGGCCCTGCCCTTGCACCACTCCACGCTGTAGAACGACGCGGGAGCCGGCTCCACGGAGCCCGGCCATGTCTGCTCGGAGCTCCTCATTCTCCTTTTGGAGAAGCTCCGTGGCGGCTGTCAAGCGGGCGACCTCCGCCCGCATTTCCGACATACCATCTAACGGAGGCCCAAGATGGAGAAAGGCCTCCGCTGCCGCCATAATGGAGGCCGTGGCCGCAGGTATGGCCTTCTCTTTCGAGGACTGCAGCTTTTTTAAGGCCACAGTCCTGATCGCGGCCGCTACGACCTCCGCAAACCTGGCCGCTCGCTCCGAATTGGAGCCCCCAGTGGCGACTTTGGCGGCCTCGTCGGACACCACTCCTCCCTTGGCACGGTTCGCAGCGGCGCCAGCCCGTGCCGTCGTGCCCTTATTTGGGACGGTGACCCCTACCGACTCCTCGGTTGAGGCCCCGGACGAGACCTCAGGGTCGCTATCCCCGCCGATTCCTGGGGGGGGTATCGGGCCGCTTGATGCGACCCCGATTGCCACGCACCAGTTTCGAGGTCACCGCGCTGCCTCGGCCTCTCCTAACCGTAGGCGTCTTAGCGACCGCAGGCTTTCCTCGCTTGAGGATTGTCCCGCCGATCCCGCGTGGTCCGTCTTCTCGTCACGCGAGCGTTTCCCCCAGAAACGCCCGCGTCCAGTGTCCCGATCGGACCTAGCTTGGTCCCCGGAGGGACAGGAGTCTCCTCGACTCTTGTTGCCGTCGCCGGCAAGCGGGTCCTCCGCCAATAAAATTGGCACGACTTCGATGCTTGGGTTTTGTTTCAAAAATTGTTCCATTTTAGATCCCACGAGTAAAAAATATATCCAACCAACCAACCAAAAAATAGTGGTTCGCACTAGTGACTAATTAAGCTACCCATTAGTCAAGCTATCAACCTCCCTCACGGTGCGCCGCCGCTTGGAGGTTTAGGGTGATTTTTTATAGAGGTTTTCTACCTCGCGGCCCGGGCGGTTAAGCCAAGACCCTCGACCCCCGTCAAATGCCAGAGACATGACCTTGACACTCTTCGGGGCTACGAGACCAACGGTGGCAAGAGAAAAGACTTCCTCCTGCCTGCCCGACGGCAGGGTTAGTGCACGCCGAGCCCGCTCCCACCAGAACGCTGCTCAACGTGTGCTCTTAACGAGTACACGTTAGAGCGTTCACTCCTCCGACAGGATATTGGCATACGGGCAACGAGACCCCTTAGGCACGCAGTACCTAATGGGGAAACATTGCCCGCACCCCAGGGTGCACCGTCCCGGAGACTGGCCTTCCCCCCGGACGCATCCGTAAGGGAACTCCAGCCCCCAGGCACACGGGGAGGTTTCCTGTCCTAGCACCCCAAACTCTGGCACCTAGCTGGTAAATAGCTCGAACAGCTCGTTTTTGAAGGACAAATATATTTTGAATATCAGCAGCTTTGCCCCACAGCAGAAGACCGTAGGACATAACGCTATGAAAATAACTAAAATAGACTAACCGAGCTGTATCGACGTCAGTGTATTGTCTTACTTTCCTGACGGCGTAGGCGGCCGAACTGAACCTTCCCGCTAGGCTCGATATATGTGGGCCCCACTGAAGTTTGGCATCTACTGTTATGCCCAGAAAAACTGCCGAGTTTACAGACTCAAGCACCTCTTTATCTAAGACGATGTTGGGTCCTAGATTTCTAACATTTGGTAGGGCGAACTTTACACATTTCGTTTTCTTGGCATTGAGAACTAGGTTATTTGTCGTAAACCAATCCGTAACCATTGAGAGTGCACTGTTTACATCGTCAAAATCTTGTCTATTCCTGTCTACTTTAAAAATAAGAGAGGTCCCATCTGCAAACAGTACAACTTCACAGATACCCTTTAAATAGAATGGTAAGTCATTGATATACACCAAGAACAAGTATTGAGCCTTGAGGTACACCTAACTGAACTGGTAGACCGGGAGATTTCACACCATTAACATCTACACATTGGGACCTATTATGTAAATAAAAATTTATAACGTTGATGTCGACAGATCCCTTCGGGAACGACGAACCTGTTGGCTAATGGCCAAGAGGAGCAGCTCCTAAGTACCGCGGGACCCGTTCCTACATCCATTTTGAGAGGCAGACATGATGCAGCTGGTGTCTATATGTTTGTTAATTTTAGCTCTCATAATGGATGTAAAAACTTTATAGACCGTCGGTAAACAGGTGATCGGCCTATAATTTTTGGGTTCCGCAGTACTACCTGTTTTATGGAGCAGTCGGGTTATTCCTGTCGTTAGGAACTGGGGCAGCGACCCTGATTTTAAGGCTGACTGGAACTGGGATGCCAATCGGGCGTGCGACCTCTGGAACCACTTTATCTAAAAGTTGTGCAGCCCGTCCGGCCCTGGATATTTCCAGTTAGGCAACGGACGGACTGCACAAGCTACATCTTGGGGGCTGATGGTAAGTGCCCCCATTTCTGGTATTCCCTCGCACGCCCGCTCGATCTTCTTAGTCCAATCTCCTTCGGTGTTATTGACAGGCGCCAACCAGATGCTTCGCCAGAACGAACACATGGCGTCATCATCAGGCAGGCGCGTGTCAATCACACCTTGATCCAGTCGCTCCCAAGCCCTGTAAATCCACCTTTCATCGCTCTGGAGTGTGCGATTCTGAGTGTACCGCTCAACTCTCTGCCTGTATCATCGAATACGGTTTGCCCAAGCACAGACTTTCTGCTTCAGGAGGTCGATACGCTCTGTGACGCGGGTCAGATAATCTCGAGAGCTAATATCAGTACCCGAGAACGCCCGCCTCACAAAGCGCATCACTTTAGGGCGAGTATTGCCCTCTCTGAAGCAGATTAGCTTGCCGATAAGTACTCTAGCCTCACCGATACGATGCTCAATTCTGCACTGCCAAGCTGGTACAGCTGGTTTTGGTCGTGGAGCTCTGTCACTGTTGGAAAATTTAACATGAGCTACACGACATGCCACTACAGCTGCACAGTACAAGATCGAGTGGGTATCGGCGAGGTCTTTGCTGGCGTCAAAACAATTTGACAGCAGCGAGTCTAGAGTACACACCAGCCCCTTGTTTTTCTTGTGCATGGGCAAACAAGGTAAACGTGGTCTAAGTTCAGGTGGAGTGGAGCGGTACTCACGGAAAGCATCCTCCAAAGCGCTCCTCAAACGTATTATTATTATTCACTCTCCATCGAACTATGTTTGCTACTATCATATCTTAAATTAATAAACACATAATATACAATGTGTCCGGTTCTCGGTTGTATATCAATATTTAAAACAACTTTCACTCTGGCAACAACAATGACGATTAGACATAAATCGCTTTTTCAAAAAGTTTTATACTAACACGACCAAATTTATGGAACGCGATAAAAATCGTAACGATATTTTTCGAATAGCGGAGAAAATTAGCAACACACGATTTTTTTATTGAATCCTTGTTTTTATCGTATTGGCTCAGTGTGAACAACTACGTATATGTATACGAAAAAAATGTCGTTCTAAAATGTCGATGTCCTAAAATAAAAGATTCGATAAATAATATCTGTAGCAGTAGGTACGTCCCTTGATAATAAAGTACGGCAATTGTTACTTCATATGTAGCTGTCAATATTTACGGACCTTCATGAGCGGTGGGAAACACCCAAAACAAAAGAAGGTCACAGAATAAGCGAAACAGTTAGACAAATTTTAGCCCATTCTAATTAATAAAAATCTCAAATTAAAGATTTTTTTAAATTCTGTCACAGAAGGGGTTAAATAGGGGTTAGTTTTTATGGAATTTCGCAATTCTTGTCTTAAATTCACTTACTTGATTAAAAAAAAGTGGCTAAGTGCGAGTCGGACTCGCCCATGAAGGGTTCCGTTCTAATATTTGAGTTGATTGAATGAAAGGTAAATTACGGTTTACGATTTATGACGTATTAAAAAAAAGCTACTTACTAGATCTCGTTCAAACCAATTTTCGGTGGAAATTTACATGGTAATTAATGTACATCATATTTTTTTTTTAGTTTTGTCATTCTCTTATTTTAGAAGTTACACCTCGACACACACACATTTTACCATTTTGGAAGGGTCTCTCGCGCAAACTATTCAGTTTAGAAAAAAAATGGTATTAAAAACCTCAATATCATTTTTGAAGACCTATCCATAGATACCCCACACGTATGAGTTTGATGTTTTTTTTTTTAGTTTCTCTTCTAAGTATGGGGGACGCCCAAAATGTATTGTTTTTTTATATTTTTGTGTGAAAAAATGTATTGCTTTTTTATATTTTTGTGTGAAAATCTTAATGCGGTTCACAGAATACATCTACTTACCAATTTTCAACAGTATAGTTCTTATTGTTTCGGAAAAAAGTGGCTGTGACATACGGACGGACAGACAGACATGACGAATCCATAGGGGTTCGGTTTTTTGCTATTTGGCTACGGAACCCTAAAAATCACTGTCAGACAACGTACAAACTACACAGCTGGGTCTAGAAGCATGCAATTTTGCACAAGAGTTCCTTTTATAACGAACGAAATTACGACTTTGGTATTTTCTATCAAAATTACGTTTTGCCTGACTTTTGAACCATTGCAATACCCAACCCAGTAGAACCATTGCAATTTTAAACTTTCACCTTATAGATGGCAGAAGAGGCCTAAACTTCATGTTTTTCTTTTTACGTTCTACGAACTATCCCATAACACTATATCAAAATGTAAACATTTTGTTTATTCACTTAATAAAATGAATTGATTGTTACAACCCAGCACATTAGCCGATAACGACACCGAACCGACATCGTCACGATATCGGCGGTCAGATGATCGGATACGTTTAGTGCCTACCAAACGGTTTTACATTATGTTGTTATTGTCACCTATATCTTCGCAGACAGCGACCGACGCCGATATCGGCACGATATCTACCGGCGAAGACACAGTACGGTGAGAGTAGCGGCATTCTTTCACTTGAACACACTTTTTCGCACCGACTTCGAGACGTCGGTCGATACTTAGTAGGTAGATACTGTGGTTGTTTGATGCGTCGCGATGGTCATCGATATTCACCAATATCATCGAGCCGATAATAATAATATCGGTATCGAATCAATGTCAGCATAGCTGCTGACATATCGGTATCGGGTTGGTGTCGTTAAGTAAGTAAGTAAGTAAGTATTTATTTGCATAAAACATGGTATACATGGTATTACAATAATTTACAATAAAGACCTTACATATTTTGCCAGAATTGTACTTAGCATGCATATGTTCACTTAATACTAACAAGAGATGTAATGTGATGTGATGTGTGATGTTATCTGTTATTAATGTGAAAACACCCATCAGGTACATAGCACATTTTAAGTAATCGTTTTAGTTCACTACACCGTAGGTCCCATAAAATGAAAACTTATGGAAAAAAATCAAACCTAAGAGGTTGGTGTCGTTATCTGTTATTAATGTGAAAACGCCCATCAAGTACACTGGACATTTTAAGTAATCGTTTTATTTCACTACACCGTAGGTCCCATAAAATGAAAACTTATGGAAAAAAATCGAAACTAAGAAAAACTAGTTCAGTTGATCAACTGCAAATATTTTATGCTGTGGCATGGATCTTCCGCGAAATGGTCGGCAGTGTATCGTAAATAAATATGTCGCTCTGCAATTGGGGGAGGCGGAGGTAGTGTTTGAAAAGCCCACCGGCCCGGAAAACCTAAAAACCTTTCTCTTGAATCACTCTATCTATTAAAAAAAACCGCATCAAAATCCGTTTCGTAGATTTAAAGATCTAAGCATACATAGGGACAGACAGCACGAAGCGACTTTGTTTTATACTATGTAAAGATAAAGATCACTTCCATGCTGATCTGGGAGCAATAGAAAAACATAGAATGTATCAGCTGCTTTTCATCCCGCGCAGGTCGTAAAAGTCGACCAAGGGAAAAGTTTACTTACATCTTCTAGTAAACAAAAACCAACTTAGGGCATGCAAACTGCCACAGTTTGCAAATTGCCTAAGTTGGATAATTGGCGTAAGAACAGGACGTCAATTTAGGGTGGTGACGGTGAATATTATGATTAATGTTAACCGCGGCTCCCACGAATCGAGTGAGCAGGTTCACTGTTCACCCATCAACCCGCATTAGAGAAGCGTGATGGGTTAAATATCTAATCCCCTCCACAAACATGATGAAGAAGAAGACCAAGAGGCCCCAAATGCCCGGCGGGTCCAGTGGCGTTGCTGCTGATGACGATGGGCAGCCTCGCCCTGGAGCCAGGGGTACTAAGAATCTCCGGGTGAGATCGATCCCCCGTTCAACGACCAAGGCAAATAATAAACCGAATACCGATAAAGTACTTAACCTTATTACCTACAACGTTCGTACTCTGAAATCAACTTAAATATCCCAAACTCTAAAATAACTTCTTACGCAGATGACACTGCAATAACTTTTGTCGCAGAATCTTGGTCAGAACTCCTCAAAAATGCCCAGGTAGGCTTTAATTCTGCCTTCAAATGGCTAACCTCACATACACTCACATTAAATATTGCGAAAACGAAATGCATTACCTTTTCTATTAGCTCTGCCTCGCAGCCTAAAATTTCAACGAAACTCAGAGCTCACTCTTGTTCCCCCGATCTCGACTCAATTTGTCTATGTCCCCAGATTGAAACTGTTGATAAGATCAAATATCTTGGCGTAATTCTGGACAAAACACTTAGCTTCAAACCTCAAGTTGAAGTCCTGACCGGCAGAGTCCGAAAACTTATTTATATTTTTAAATCACTCCGTAGTGTTGCAAATCCTACCATAATACGCAGTGTGTACTTCGCCTTATGTCGCTCAATAATATCGTACTGCATCTGTTGCTGGGGAGGTACACATCAAACTACCCTAAAACCTCTCGAAATCGCACATAGAGCTATACTTAAGGTTGCCACGTTTCGTCCAATATTATACCCAACAACAGAACTATATAAAAACTGTGGAGTACTTAACGTTCGACAACTGTTTATCTTTCACGCGGTTCTATTACAACATCGCAAAACTCCTTACACCCAACTCACCAAACGCCGTAAAGACTTAATTTGTTCGCTTCCCTCTGTAAAATTTAAATTTGCGAAAAGATTTTTTGATTATTTAGGCCCCTCTCTTTATAACAAAATAAACAAAAGTATTTACATCTATGACCAACCATATCATGAATGTAAAAAACTTATACGAAATTTCTTACTTGAGAAAACATACGAGGAAACCGAACATTACATATAAACAAGGTGGTCTTATCACTGTCATTCTCTCTCTCACACAAACACACCCTCTCACGTACTCAGCACACATCACACGCACTCACACACGTACACACACAAGAACATACACACACTAAAATCAGTTACCTGTCATAAATCACTGTAGTACTTACCGAACCAATAATTATGTAATAATGTACTTACTGTTTTTGTTACTTAATGAGCTTGTTTTGGTGGGGTGGCAACTGTTTTACCTTAACACAGGCTATCTATTAGCTTAGCTAGGTAAACAGTTTGACATCCATATAATATGTAGTATAGAGTTAATTTTAATGTAACACATTATGTACAAGAAAATATAGTTAAAAATGTACTACAAATGTTTTTTGAAATAAAAAATTATTATTATTATTTGGTCTTTAACATTTCTCGGGACCCTGGGGTCCCGGACCTTTGGAAGGCGTACAAGGGGCCGAAGCCAACTCGCAGAGGCCCGTTTGGCGTTTTAATCAAATGAGGCACCAACCGACGATTATCCCTGTGTGAACTATGCAAGTGCACCCAAGGACAACCCCCGGTTGGTGTAGGACTATTGCAGGATATGGAAACAAAGATATTAGACTATGGGTTTGAGTGATTTAAGTTGACTGGTGACCTGGAACTATGGAAGGACTATGGCCCCTGCCTGATCAATGTTTTATATATACACGGATAAAATGGCAGGGGGTGACTTGCACACTCAATAATGGGCCTCTGTAAACTGTCGCTAGCACATAGTGACGTAGCGACAAAGGGGCAACATGTCCCGAGGTGCTTGAGGAGTGGAGAGGTATTCCACGGCTTTCAGAACAATCCCAGAGCCCGGAAGATGGTCAAGATCCCTACGAGCACTTACTGGAATACTTCCTTCCTCCTTATTATTATTATTATTATTATTAAATCTGAAGATCGTCTGCTTGAGCTTGAAAATGCACTGACTGAGATCAACTGGGATATTGTTGGCTTATCAGAAGTGAGAAGAAGAGGTGAAGACACAGTAGAGAGAGAAAACACCATATTCTATTATAATGGACACAGTGGAGGACTCTATGGGGTAGGATTTTTAGTTGCCAAAAAATGGAAAAACAATATTTCGGAATTTATATCTTACTCTGACAGGATTGCAGTCTTAAAATTTCAAGTTTCAAATACATAAACATTATCCATCGTCCAAGTGTACGCTCCTACGACAAGCCACCCAGACGACGAAATAGAAGAATTCTACAATCTATTAAACAAAGCCTGCGACGAACATCGAAGCACTTGGAACATTGTTTTAGGTGATTTTAACGCCAAAATTGGGCAAAGGCAAGATCTAGACAACACCAATATCCTAGGTCCACACGGCCTCGGAACCCGTAATGAACGTGGATCACGCCTTCTCTAATTTACATTTGGCCAGAACTTATGTATAAGCAACAGCTTCTTCTACAAAAAACCTCACAGGCGATGGACATGGGTATCTCCTAATAATCAAACTAGAAATGAAATAGACTACATTCTTACCTCAAATAAACAAATAATTAAAAACATTCAAATCATAAATCAAATTAAATTTAGTTCTGATCATAGACCTGTACACGCAATAGTAAAACTAGACGCCAAAATTAATCGGCAAAAATATATGAAAAATCAAATAAGTAAATTAAATAAACAATCACTCATACTAGGAAGTAAACACTTTAAACTAGAGCTAAGAAATAGTTTTAATATACTAGATCATCAGATCAGAGATTGAAGAAAAAGATGTACAGCAACAATACGACGAAATAATACAAAGTTTAACTAAAGCCAGCAAAATAGTAACACAAATAAAAAATAAAAGCAATAAACTAACAGACGAAACTGTAAAATTAATAGATCAGAGGCAGAATTTGTATAAGAACAGAGATTTACAATATAGACTTAAAGATAAAGAGTTAAACGTAGTATTAGAAAAGATATTAGAAATTACAACAATAGACTAGTTCAGGATGCACTAGATAATAACTGCTCCCTGAAAAAAGCAAAACACGGTATTTCTACTCACAAGTCATGGATCACATATTTAAAAGATGGCAACGGTAAGAAACAAATGAATAGAACAAAAGTATTAGATATATGTACAACATTTTATAAATCCCTGTACTCCGACGACACTCAACTACCCTCAACACCCGATTATTTCTGTTCAGACAGTATTCCACCTATAACCGGATATGAGGTTCATGTAGCCCTCACTAAAATGAAAAACAATAGATCATGTGGCGAAGATGGTATTAGCACAGAATCACTGAAAATATGCGAACCTATTCTCCTTCCATACATAACCCGGCTCTTTAACAGCATTCTGCATTCAGGTAGCCTGCCTCGAGATTTCTGTCACTCCAATATTATTCTTCTCCTTAAAAAAGGTGATAAATCAGATATTAATAATTACAGACCCATTAAGCTTAATATCACACATTTACAAAACATTCATCAAAATAATAGAAAATCGTATATCTGCTGAAATAGATAAACATCAACCTCCTGAGCAAGCAGGCTTCCGGCCTGGCCTCTCTACGACAGATCATCTGCATGCAGTTAACCAACTCATAGAGAAACATCAAGAATATAAAATCCCGCTATACCTCACTTTTGTTGATTACTCCAAAGCTTTCGACAGCATTTCACACACATCCATTTTTGACGCCTTAAGCAACCAAAACATTGATCCCACCTATATAAATCTATTACGCAACATTTACAAAAATAGTACAGCCGCAATAAAACTTGAAAGCACAGGTCCAAAATTTAAAATAGAGAAAGGAGTCAAACAGAGCGACCCACTATCTCCTAAACTGTTCACCAGTACTCTCGAAGAAATATTCAGGAAGTTGGCAGCCGAATGGAGGGAAAGAGGCATTGTCCTTGGCGAAGCGAGACTGACAAATCTACGTTTCGCCAACGACATTGTCCTCTTTTCTTCCTCAGCCACTGAAATTGAACAGATGCTCCAAGAACTTAGTAATGTAAGCCTTGAGGTTGGATTGAAGATGAATATGTCGAAGACCAAAATTATGTGCAATGAAACACCTCGAAGCATAAATGTAGACGGGGAGATAATACAACATGTCCAGGAATACCTTTACTTGGGCCAAGTAGTCTCCTTCCAGGCGAGGCAAGATAAAGAAATCATAAGACGAAAAGAAAACGCCTGGAAGGAACTGTTCAAGGGTGAGTTGCCAATGGCACTGAAACGCAGGCTCATGGACATGTGTATTCTTCCCGTCTTATCCTATGGTGCACAAACTTGGTCTTTGACTAACATCCAGAAGTCCAAACTCAAGGTCTGCCAACGAGCAATGGAGCGCAGTATACTAGGAGTTAAATTAACGGATCGTGTTCGAAACACAATACTGCGCTCCAAAACAAAAATAACTGAAGTGGCTCAAAAGGCTGCCCAACTTAAATGGGACTGGGCAGGACATGTTTGTCGTCACAAACTGTGGGCCCAAATAGCGTAGAACTGGTGCCATGAGACAGTGAGGCGGGGTCGCAGCAGACCGCGTAGGAGATGGCGGGACGAGCTGGATAGGTTCCGTCAAAACTGGAAGGAGGACGCGCAGGCTCACGAACGATGGAAGGAGTGGAGGGAGGCCTTAGCCCAGGAGTGGGACAGAGTAGGCCAGTAAAAAAAAATATATATATATAAAGAAGATAAAGATAAACAAGATAAAGAAGATGTAAAGATAAAGAAGATAAAGATATTTTGATACTCGCAAATAAATCAAAATCTACAGGGTACTTCCTGTTGACCTAGAAATAAGAAATTTGGCAGGAAGCAAGGTCTCACAGCACAAGTAAAGGAAACAGTCCGAAAATTGATCATTTCTAGTTTTTTCAAATAAATAAAAAATGCGATTACTAACTTACATTTGCAGGTTATAATCCCCGAATATAATAGCTCTTTTCATCTTCTGTAAGTAGCATGAATAGGTGTCTTGGAAACTTGTTAAATTCATCCGTTCCGGTTTGTAAACAACTCCAATATCAAGATATATTTTTTCCAGGTGGACCCAAAGGTAATGGTTATCATCTTCAGTTTTTTCTTCGAAGAAGTTTTGCTTCAGAGAATTGTGTGCGTAAATGGAAAATCCTCCTCCTCTGGTATTTCTTCGGAAGTTGTAATAATAGTTATAGGTTCGTCCTTACAGTCGTCGAGCTCCTTCATCTGATTTGATCCACGTCTCGGTCAGAACTATGACGAAATGATTTTTTTTTCCTTTGTGGGTAGACATAGCACTCACATTTATTTTTGTGTGCTCTTGATAAATAAAATAAAAATATAGTTATTTATATTTATTAATGAATTAAAGCAGTTCATTTTATATTAGACCCCCCCACACTCGCTATTAATTGTTATCAAGTCTGTACCTGGCTCACTTTCACTACACACTGAACATGGACACTAAACTTGCTGCCAGCTTGGAGGACCTTCAGCGGTTGTTTGGCTCCCGCATGCTGGAATATGAAGCGAAACTGCAGTAGGCTTCCACTGGTACCGCATCAGCTTCACCAGACATTGCATCCATCACGCGAGAGTTCTCCGAGTTTAAGCTGTTTGTCTGTCGTGCACTCTCTACGTTAAAAACTCAAATTGAGCTGCTTGCTGCTGGGTTTAATTAAATTTCAAAAGTCATTTATTCAAACTAGGCTGAGAATCAGCGCTTTTCGAACGTCAATTACATAAGACAGTCCCCCAAAACGCCCACCCTTCACCACTTCCTAGTGCATTAGCTGGGAAGAAGTAGCGCAACAAACTCCCCGGCAGCACAGCTGTCTATTCAGTTAGAAGAACAAAAAAAAAAAAGGATCTATATCTCTATATAATAGAACTCAAAATAATTTACATTACGCAACACAAAACATAATTTAAATTATTAGCCATATGTTAGCTAGCACACGCCAATATACCACACAAAATCATCGAGAACTATACTCAGGCAGAAATAAAAACTAAACGTAAACAGAACTTAATATCTAAATAAAAGCCTCCAGGCATAAAGGGCGTGCCCGCTTACATATAGTTGTAACTGGAAGTTATAAATGATAAACTAGGACCATCGAGATAAAATAAATAAAACAAACAGTTAATTACTAATAACAATAACTAATATGATCAATTGTCGAGGTCACTAGCTAACCACATATTGCAATACAACTCATTAGAAAAAACATTGTAATGAGTAGATTATGTAAAAAATAAATTGAAATAAAATTTAAAATAGCTTGACGATAAAGTCAAATAAAAAAATACAATTATATAAACTCATATAACTTGTCAGTAGGTAATCTGGAGAAAGAACATAAACATTGTCTTGAGTTAATCACAGCGACCAACTATTCTTATCATTTAAGAAGTCGTTTATAGAATAGTATGCCTTTGAACAAAGCTTGGATTTTACTTTCGTTTTCTCTGCTACTCTCTCTCTTCTCAATCTGCTTACTATAAATGCTAGTAAAACCAAATACATGATATTTAGTGCTGAAAATAAAAAAACTTCAGACACATGGTGAATTAAATATAAATAGTCAACCCTTATTAAAAACATATACTGAGAAATATTTAGGTCTTACCCTTGATGATAAACTTACAATGAAATCACATTGCGAAAATAAGAAAAAGGATATCATCACTGACTGGTGCACTTAGAGGAATTGTCCGATGTCTCCCACTACAGGTTAGATATATTATTTATAAGTCAATGGTTAAACCACATCTCGATTATTTAATCGAAATATGGGGAAGTGCCAGTGGACTTACTTTAAAAAACTACAAACATCTCAAAATAAAAAGATTGATTTGATTCAATTATGATTATTTAACATCTTCTCAAAAGGTTTTAAAAGAAACAAAATGAATGAATATTGATCAAATCTATAAATATTGCACTTGCATACTTGTACGTAAAATAATTAATACAGACATACATACACAAATAACATTTACAAAAATAATGCAAATTCAAAAGCGCATGACGAGGCAGGCTAACCATATAACTTTAAGGGCACCGAGGACAAACTACGTTAGAAGGACTGTCGTATATGAAGGAGCTGAACTCTACAACTCTATACCTAAAGTACCTAATTAAGGAATCGAAATCACTTCCAACTTTTAAAAGGCTAATAAAGCACAACCTGAATCATGTATGAATTGTAAGTTTTTACCGTTTTTATAACTTTAGTTTATCACCAGGTGAAACCGTCGCTTATCTTAATTATTATGTTTTTCCTCATAGGAGTGAATATTTGGCTGCAGTCCGCCGGCAGCGCGGGCACGAACGCGGACGACGAGCCGGCTCCGGCGCCTGACAGCTCAGTGGCTGTGATCCGCGAGCCGGTAGCGGTGGCGATGGTGCTACGTAACGACCTGCAGCCGCGCGCTCCCCGCGTCGTGCGCCCGCTCAGTGAGAGTCTCCTCGACACACCACCCACCGAGATCGTAATGGGCTAATGCAATAAAATTTGTAATATCTTTAATAAATGGTTTCCACAATTATTATTTCTAATTTTTACGACCGCGAAAATCGACGATTTTCTTACGAAGTAACCTAACCGTAGTGAGTAACCCTCGCTATAGTGGGGGCAGTGGCGTAGCTAGTCATAAAGGGGCCCTGTATCAAAATTAGTTGGGGGCCTTTTTTACCTGACTGCGGCGAAGCTCCATATGAGGGTTATTGAAGTGAAACTTCTTAGGCCGCGATTCAATAATTGGACGAGAATTGAGAGTAAAATGTAACTAAACTTAAACCGTAACTACTTACTAAGTTAAGTTTGTTCTTGGGGTAAATTCATCCCAACTCCGGAACCCTTCATTGTGCGCGGTTCAACACGCACTTGGTCGCTTTTTAAAATGAAATAATGCGTTACATTGCGGGGCTTATGGACTGGATACAGTCCGAATTCAAATTCAACATTTGAATCCGACTGACACAATATTGCGTTGCGGAGCCATTCCATGAAAAATTCACCCTAAGGAAATAGTACTGTCACAAATATTTACAAACACTTTACAAGACATTCATATTCTCTATAGAATGTAACAGTTTTTTTTTTTAAATCTATAGTTCTTATGCTTTAAAAAAAATGTAAAACGGAGTCAATTGTTGCTAATTTTACTGATTAAAATATAAAAATAAGAAGCAAAACAGGCAATTTTATTGTGTCACACCTCCTGTCGCTAACTTTAACTAACCGATGTTCATGGTTTTTTAAAACACACCTCAGCGCTTTTTGTGAGGTTTTAAAGAATACTTTTTTAATTATAACATTAATTTTATAAACAAAGCAAACCATTTTTTTAATAATTATAATCAAATTAGCACCAAGGTGGACAGTCCACTTTAGTCACTACTGTTTTATTTGCTTTCAATAGTACAAAACTACCAAAACAAGTTATTTTATTTTAATGGTAACATTATTATGGCAGATCAGTCATTTCTTTTTACCCATCGGGCAACCATGACGCGGTAATCGGTGACGAAAGGCGTACGAACTACGGGTAGTCAAAAATAAGAAGTCCACTATAGTCACAGTTATAACGTGATACTGGGAAGTTCTTAAAACATTATTTAATTTGCGAATTATACTAAAGATATCTGCGTATACGCATCGTATTAACGCTGAGTAACATAGGCTATAGGTTATAAAAGATATCACGAGGGCGCAGCCGCTGGCGGAAGCTAGTAGGTGCTGGAATGTGTATTTCTTAAGTTAAGATCTAAGTATAGCTACAATGTCGATCCAATAGAATAGACAGTGGCTACTGTCTCTATTTTAAACATATTATTTCAAATAAATCAAAACTGGTTCTGATTTAATTTCCTTCCATTATAGGAAAATGATTCCCATCTAGCTGTTATTCTTTGTGTCGTGTGTGGTGTACCTCACGCGGCCACGTACTGGCTGTGTGGTCTCGTCTGCAGCGGCGGATGCGGCTCGTCGCGCCACTTGCGGTGATTAGGTAATGATGCTGGACACTGCTAACTGGCCATCTGCAATTAACATCGCACATTCGGGAGCCGGCAACTCCACCAGCCGCCTGCGTCTGAGGACATTTAGCTCAGGTGACGCGGAATAGAGCCGGTCCGATCAGAAACATTTGGTACCAAGCTACATGTATGTACCTACAAGTGCACAGGCTCTAGAACTCAAAACTATAGGTAAAGGGAGCTAAGCCGGTAGGTAACTTGGAATAATTTCTAACTGTGTCAATTTGAGACTATGCGCCAGATTCACTGACCCACTTTGACTTTGCTAGGTAGGTAGGCCTTTTGAACGCCATGGTCACATATACGTGACAAGCGAAAACTGCTCGCCAACGACACAAATACGTGACAGAAAAAGCGGTATACCAAAACACGAAATAAACAATTTGAACATTACTTTTATGCCTGTTTATTTATATTACCTTAAAATAGAAGCTCTAATTATTGTTTATCTCTGTTAAAATAATTAGATTGCGTTATAGATATTGCGAAATTTTAAGTTAAAAAGTAAGAAATCAATTCATAAAAAAGAATGTTCTCACACGCCACAGTCATAAATATGTGACCGCTAGTGATGTAGCGCATGTCAGATAATATCGAAAATGTACATCAAAGATCGTTTTGAAACGTTCCTCTGGAATATATTGTCATGTTCGTGAACGGGCGCCGTCAGTTGGGACTGGTCAACTCTTAGCTGCCTTGGCTGATTTAAATTTTTGAATTGTTTTTAAGTTTTTATTACGGACGCTTCTAACGTGCACGTCTTTCTACATTGTTCTCACATGTTTAATTTCAACATGAATGATGTAACTAATATTTTGTAACAATTTATTTAAAAGAGTGTCCGTGGAGTTTCTTGCCCGTTCTTCTCCATAGGTACCTACTACGCTTTTGAATGGGCAACTAGCTTCATATTTCTGACTAACCGATTCCTTGACAATTCAAAAGTGCCTGTAAATGGTTTAATTGAAATAAATGCTTTGAGTTTGAGTTTATTGTTTTAGATATAATTTGGTACGAGGATAAAACAGCATTAGTTTTATAGAATCAGTCTTAAAAAAACATTTTAATAGCTACATAGTCAAATATAAAATTGGTTGGGTCGTATTTCGATATTCGCTAATCCTGACTCAGGCGCATCCCTAACTCAACCCGAATTACAGTGCCTTGTACGCCATGGTCATCAGCCGTTCGATTCTGTAAAAATATTAACGTGAAGCTTAGGTGAAGTGAGCGTGGAGTCGAGAGCCGACTCGGAGTCGAGAGCCGACTTCCGGCCACCGTAGGCGCGGGCTTGCGGACGGTGAGCAATGGGCAGCTCGCCGTCCGATAAGGACCAGGCCCGTGTCGACGGCGCGTTGTGTTCCACGCGCGCCTCAAAGAGATGTCAGCACCAACCGACGGGGTCGAAAGACCAATGCCTGCTGGGGTTGCGGGTTTGTCCGAAAGGGATAACGCGGCCCCGGCACACAGGCAACGGAAGGAACACGGGTGGGTTTTAGTCAGTAAAAGTCTGACACACCCTCTCGCTCTGCCCAGAGCGGGAGAAGTCATTTGATGATTTCCCATCCAAAAAAAAAAAAAAAAAAAGGTGAAGTGAGCGTGAGTGAAGTGAGCTGTCACTGCCACAGAATCGACCGGCAGGATGCTAGGGATTAAAACACTATTGACAGCTCACTTCACCTAAGTTTCACGGTGATATTTTTACAGAATCGAACAGCAGGTCACAAGCGCAGGCGATCAGAAATTAGTGAAGGCAATGAACAATATTTACTAGTTATTAATATTTTAAGTGACGTAAGGCAGACGACTCAAGTGCGTTGTAGATTTTGTATAATTTTGTTCTTTTTTCTAAAGATTTATTATTATAAGACTGATTGGTAACTGTGATAATTAAATAATTATGTTACAGGTAAAGTGATTAAATAGTATTAATAATTATTGTATTTATTACTTTGGCTGTAACATATCGATTCGAATTATAATCGTTAATGTTTTGATTTGTTACTTTTTTATGCCTGATTTATAGAACTTAATAAATATATACGTGTTTATAAATATAAACACGTATAAGTACATACTGTATTACATTTAATTAAAATGTTGTATTCTGTTATCGTTGATTACATATCGACTTAAACTATTTGAATCATTTAAAACTTATACTATACTTATACTTAAACTGGTTGAACAATCAGAATTATAAAGATAAGAATTATAAATGTACCTAATTATTAAAAAACGTGTTTTATTTATTTTAAAATAATATTGTACGAGAACACGTCGATAAGCGAGTATTACGTTGCAACATCCTTATTTCGGAAGCGAAATAGTCATAAAATGGCGGGCCGTCCACGCCATGGTCACAAATAGAAGACAGTAGATAAAGAATAGTGTTGTGCCTATAGTTATTACATTTAATTATATTGTCGTCTCATTACTGTTATTACGATATTATACAGCTCTGTAAATACTCAATACTCAATACTCAATACTCAATATCTTTATTGCTTTAGCCATAATGTGTACTTAGGTGGTAACTGTATAATTTTGATCATTATGGACCCTAAAAAATAATAATGAAATAATGAAATAATGATTTGAAATAATGTATAACTGTTACTATAGTAGGCAGAAGTGTATTGTTGAATTAAATTTCAATGTTATAAGTACATTATATTTTGAAATAGTAGACGAAAATAAAAATACAATAGAATATCGATGTAGTATTGGAATCCCTATTCTTTTTGTAGATATTTGCGGTGAAATTGTGGCTTGGCGTGGAGGGCACGCGCGTGCGTTTATGCTCTGGCGTTCAAAAGGTTAAACGATATCGAAATTAATTATGGGTATAAGAAGTATTTCACACACACTACGCGGCACATAATGTTTTGCCTACTGTTCGATCTGTGGTTTTTACCCTTTTAAAAGACCTATATTATGTATAAAAATAATCTATTGTAAGTAATAATATTATGACATCATCAACAGTTCTCCTTAGGCAGGGCAACATAGGACCTACCTAGATACAGCTACTTTATAACATAATCTACTTTCTTTTTTCTGGATTTCTTTAACACAAGACTGTGTGCGTGGTGTAGGCTTCGTTCATATTTCTTTAACACAAGACTGTGTGCGTGGTGTAGGCTTCGTTCATATTTCTTTAACACAAGACTGTGTGCGTGGTGTAGGCTTCGTTCATATTTCTTTAACACAAGACTGTGTGCGTGGTGTAGGCTTCGTTCATATTTCTTTAACACAAGACTGTGTGCGTGGTGTAGGCTTCGTTCATATTTCTTTAACACAAGACTGTGTGCGTGGTGTAGGCTTCGTTCATATTTCTTTAACACAAGACTGTGTGCGTGGTGTAGGCTTCGTTCATATTTCTTTAACACAAGACTGTGTGCGTGGTGTAGGCTTCGTTCATATTTCTTTAACACAAGACTGTGTGCGTGGTGTAGGCTTCGTTCATATTTCTTTAACACAAGACTGTGTGCGTGGTGTAGGCTTCGTTCATATTTCTTTAACACAAGACTGTGTGCGTGGTGTAGGCTTCGTTCATATTTCTTTAACACAAGACTGTGTGCGTGGTGTAGGCTTCGTTCATATTTCTTTAACACAAGACTGTGTGCGTGGTGTAGGCTTCGTTCATATTTCTTTAACACAAGACTGTGTGCGTGGTGTAGGCTTCGTTCATATTTCTTTAACACAAGACTGTGTGCGTGGTGTAGGCTTCGTTCATATTTCTTTAACACAAGACTGTGTGCGTGGTGTAGGTGTGCACGATGCCCTAAGGTCAACTCGTACGTGGGCGCAAGTAGCATGTCAACCGCATACGAAAAACGCTAAATGTAAGACGATTTATGTTTAAGATTCATACGTTTCATGTACATAGCTTATGTTTCTGTCACTATTTAGTATTATAGCTAGTGTATAAAGTTAGTAGAATCTGTGATCGTCATTTGCGATAAGAAATTAGGATGTTTTGCTGTATAATTTACTAATAAAGACTATTTAAAGTGTTAAAAGTAGAGAATAAGATATTGTGCATTTTTATATGGTTATTAATTAATAAAGTTTATCGCGCTACGTTGTTAGAATAGTAGAAAACTGTAAAATAGGCTAAATATAGCATCATTACCTTGTGTGTTTCATTACCTTCCCTCTGCGACCTCCGAAACCCATATACACAGAGGGCGCCCGCAACAGCGTGCTTTTATAGTAGTGAGGTGGGAGGCGAGGAAAATGGAAATATATTTTCACGCCGCGGCCAAATGGGACGTCGCAGAGAATAGAGCTATATGTCATTAGTTAAGAATAGGAGTTAGCTCTAAGCATGTAATAAATGTAGTCATGTAAGAATAAGGTTTATTAAATAAACAATAAAAAGAGGGTAACGGGGGTGAGGAAGGGGGAGTGCCGGCAGAGAGGGAAATTTTTTGCTATAAAAGACGGGCCATTTTGGCTAGCAGTCACTCCGGTCCCAGCGCTCAATAAGAACAGAAATAAGAAGAAACTCTGCCAAGCTCCCTACTAGTTCCTCGACGCCGTTTGCCTCCAGAACAAATCCCTACTACGCGTTTTATTTCATCAAGGCTCAGCTATCCCGAACATTATTGGTCCTTCGTCGTCGGATTGGAAACCTGCGCCTAGAAGATTAGAAGATGGTTTTAACACGAAGTAAGGACGGAGAACAAGTGAAACGTCGTCAGGAAGAGCTCAGCGCGACCGGATCCAGTCAAGAAGCTCCGTCAGAGAACCCGCCTGCACAGGGCACGTCAGACGCCGCTACCGAGAGAACGGGTACCAGCAGCGGAACTAGTACGTCGACCGCCACAGAAGCAAGCACGTCTACCGGAACAGAAGATACCAGTACTGCGTCCCAGAAGGAGCGGACTTCACAGCATACACTGAAGCCCGCAGACGCACGGTCACGTCGCTCCGTAGCCTCCCGCAAGAGACTCCTCGCGGAGTTGGAGGCGAAAGAGCGGCTAGCCGAGCTGAAACTCAAGCAAGCACAGATACAACTTGAAGCAGAAAAACAGCAGCTACGTGTACAACGTCTTCAAGCAGAAGCAGACACCTCAGAAGATGAAGAAGAAGAAGAAATTGAAGATGACCTGGCCTCAGTCCGCATCAGCACCTGGTTAAAAGGCACCGGGCCGGACCAACCACAGCCAGCACATAAAGAAACACTTCAAGAAGAGGGCAAGAAGACACAAGAAGTCCACGTAGAAACAAAGAAAATACAAGAAGATAGTACGAAACCAAGCCAGCCATTGATAGACGTGGCCACCCTAGCCGCCGCACTCTCTCAAGCGGTAAGAGGCACAAGGGAACCACCGAAATATATTCAAGAGCTGCCGCTTTTCAATGGAAGCAGCTCAGATTGGCTCGGCTTCAAGACAGCGTACGAAGAAACACTCAAGTACTTCACGAAAAATGAAAATATGGCACGCATACGTCGGAGCCTGCGTGGAACTGCAAAAGAAGCTGTTGGCTGCCTCCTAGTGAGCCAACCAGATCCAAGAGTCGTCATAGAAGCACTCGAAAGAAGATTCGGAAGACCAGAAGCACTCATTCACGTCGAAATAGAGAAGTTCAAGTCACTCAACCGAGTCAGCGATAATCCACGCGACTTATGCATCTTCGCCGGGCGAATCGCAAACATAGTGGGCACTATTGAAGCATTGAAGAAACCACAATACCTATACAGTCCGGAGATGGCGCGAACAATTACAGAGAAGCTTACTCCCATATTAAGAAGCAAGTGGTACGACTACGCGTCAACGAAGAAAGAAGATATTCCTGAATTAAAGAAGATATCTACCTTCTTGAACGAAGAAGCAGACAAGTGTGGCGCCTATGCCTTACCAGAGGCTGCCATCGACGAAGTCGGGGGAAGGGAACGAAGGAACAGAAGAGCAGAGCGTACATTCGCCACAGAGAAGAAAAACTCATCAGAAGATCAATGCCCTCTCTGCAAGCAAGATCATAAACTACCCGACTGCAAGCAGTACTCCACCCTCGACACAAACGCACGATGGGAAGTCGCCAAGAAGAACCACATCTGCTACCGCTGTCTTCGAAGCAAGCATCGACGACTTCAATGCAAAGCGCCACCGTGTGGAAGACATGGGTGCGCCATGAAACATCACAAGCTGCTGCACCACGATAAAGAACAGAGCAGCACGAGTGCCCCAGAGAAAGAAACCGCAGCACCTGCAGTAGAAGTCACATCAGCAGCGAAACCAGGCAACAACCGACGTGCATATTTGAAGATAGCGCCCGTAATCATAAAGGGACCGTACGCCAGCATTGAAACATATGCACTATTAGATGAAGGAAGTACCGTCACTCTACTTGACGCATCAATAGCCGAGGTCATCGGAGCAGACGGACCTGAAAATACCATGTGGATTCAAGGAATCGGCAACGAGATGAAGCACGACAATAGCAAGATCGTCAGTCTCAGCATTAGAGGAAAATATGCAGAAGAAGAATACCAGATAGAAGCCGCACGTACTGTCGACAGACTGAGCTTCACACCAGAGACAGTATACAGCGAGCACCTAGAAAATTGTGAACATCTGATCAACATCAAGGATCAGATCAGCTATCAACACGCCTCACCTAAGCTGTTGATTGGTCAAGATAACTGGCATCTTATAGTATCAAGAGAGCTCCGCATCGGTCGTCGCAACCAGCCAGTAGCTTCCCTCACACAGCTCGGCTGGGTTCTTCATGGCTGTCATAGTTCGCTCACAGCCAAGGTAGCGTTCTGTGGCAGACTCCAACAAAAGGAAGAAGAACCGACACTAGAAGAACTGATCAAGAATCACTTCAAACTCGAGTCATTATGCATCGAACCAAGAAAACCAAGAGAAGATCCTGAACAGAAAGCTATTCAGATACTCGAAGAAACCAGCAGAAGACTGCCAGAAGGAAGATTCGAAACCGGGCTGTTGTGGAAAGAAAAAAACCGCCAGATACCAAACAACCATAAAGAAGCTGAACGGCGCCTGCATTCCCTAGAGAAGAGACTGGATAGAGAGGAAGACCTCAAACAAAAATATGAAGAGAGGATGGAAAACCTATTCCAGTCGGGTTATGCAGAGCCAGCGCCCACACCAGCTCCAGAAGGAAAAACGTGGTACCTACCACACTTCCCGGTCATCAACCCAGCGAAGCCTCACAAGCCACCAAGACTGGTTCACGACGCGTCAGCCAAAGCAGCCGGCATGTGTCTCAATGACATGCTATATTCGGGACCCGACCTGCTACAATCACTCCCAGGGGTCGTTATGAGGTTCCGTCAACACGCATACGCGGTCAGCGGCGACATCAAAGAAATGTTCATGCAAGTGAAAATAAGAGAAGAAGACAGAGACGCGTTACGATTTCTATGGAGAGGCAAACGGCGGGAGGGCAAACCGGAGGAATACAGAATGACTTCTGTAATTTTTGGAGCAACTTCATCTCCATGCACAGCACTATTCATCAAGAATAAGAATGCAAGTGAATTTGCGAGCGACTACCCAGAAGCGGCAGCAGCCATACAGAAGAACCATTACATGGACGATTACGTCCAGAGCTTCCCTACTATTCAAGAAGCACGTGAAATAACGAAAACAGTCGACTTTATTCACAAGAAAGCGGGCTTCATACTGAACGGGTGGACATCAAACGACACAAGAACAATAGAAGAGTTTGGACCACCTGAAGAATCCAACTCCACGACAGTGAGCCTGGGAGGCAAGGATACAGAGAAGACACTTGGCCTGCTCTGGCATGTGAAAGAAGACTGCATAGGGTTCAACACAAACTCTATAAAAATACCTAAAGAAGTTGAAGAAAACCGGCGCCCTCCATCCAAACGAGAAGCTCTGAGCATCATAATGGCACTCTTCGATCCATTGGGATTGATCTCACCAGTCACCACGCCAGCAAAAAGAATATTCCAAGACACCTGGCGCTACAAGACCGACTGGGATGACCCGCTTCCAGCTGAACTACAGGAAAGATGGCGCACGTGGATCACGTCACTCACCACTATCAAACAGCTGAGAATACCACGATGCTACGACTACGAGCAGAGCGTGTCAAGTCAGCTGCACACGTTTGTCGACGCGAGTGAAGAAGCCTATGCCGCGGCAGTGTACTGGAGGACGATACGCAAGGACGGCAGTGTGCACGTGTCATTAGCAGCTGCCAAGAGTCGCGTCACGCCCCTCAAGCCAGTATCCATACCCAGGTTGGAGCTACAAGCAGCAGTATTAGGTGCGCGACTCGCACAGACTGTGCTAGAAGAGCACGACTACAGACCAGAGAGCAAAACCTACTGGAGTGATTCACGCACAGCGCTCGTGTGGATCAGATCAGAACCACGCGTCTACAAGTCCTTCGTAGCCCATCGTCTAGCTGAAATCGAAGAAACCACCAAGAAAAATGAGTGGAGGTGGCTCCCTTCCAAAAGCAACGTGGCCGACGACGCGACGAGAGACACGCCAGACAACTTCGTCGCCACCCACAGATGGTTCCGGGGACCCTCATTTCTGAAACTACCAGAGTCACAATGGCCACAAGAAGAGAACGTGGTAACATACGACACAGGAGAAGAAAGAGAAAAGTGTCACTCGTGTCAACAAGAAGGCAACAGTAATCACGATCACCTACCTAAGATCGAGAGATTCTCAAAGTGGTTTCGATTAATAAGGGCGACAGCACGAGTTTTACAATTCATAGACTTGTGCAAAGTAAATAAAAATACAGTCGCAGCCACTCGAAAAAGAACAAAGAAGATCGAAGAAAAAGATCCAGGTTGGCGTATCTCAAAAAAGACGCTACCTACACCCATAAAAAGGATAGTGCCTAACGAAATCCGCAACTACCTAGAAATACCTACCGAATACCTAACAAAAGCTGAACAGCTGTGGGTCCGCGCCAGTCAGCAAGAGACTTTCAAAAATGAGATAGAACGCATCAAGAAAAAAGGCGCGCCCAGCAATAGCGACCGCCTAAGTCATCTCAGTACCTACATCGACGCTGCAGACATCGTGCGCCTACGAGGAAGAGTGACCGCGGCACAAGAAATAACCGAAGACACGTCCAACCCTCCGATATTGGACGGCAAACATACCTACACACGGCTGTACATAGCTTATGTACATGAGAGCCTACATCACGGCGGTGTGGAAATGGTCGTAAATGAATTAAGACAACGACTATGGATTTCAAAAATACGCCCCGCAGTAAGAAGCATGATAAAGAGTTGTTTGCCATGCCGCATAAGAAAAATGAAGCCAGCTAGCCCGCTCACAGGGGACTTACCGCCGGCACGCCTCGCCCACCACGCGCGTCCTTTTACATTCACGGGACTTGACTATTTTGGCCCCATGGAAGTGACAGTCGGACGCCATCGTGAGAAAAGGTACGGGGCCCTATTCACCTGTATGACTTCGCGAGCAATTCACATCGAAATCGCACATTCATTAAGTGCTGACTCAGCTGTGTCGGCCCTACGAAGATTTATGGCAAGAAGAGGCTGCCCGAAGGAGCTATGGAGTGACAACGCTACGTGCTTCAAAGCAGCTGACAAAGAGCTCGGCGCAGCAGCACTCGAAGCGCTGGAACACGAAACCACATGTCGACACATCACCTGGAAATATATCCCTCCAGCAGCCCCATTCATGGGGGGAACATGGGAACGTATGGTACGTTCTGTGAAAGAAGCACTGAAGATCACCCTGAACGAGAGATACCCTAGCGACGAGACGCTGATGACGCTGCTTACAGAGGTCGAGAACACAGTAAACTCGCGACCTCTCACCCATGTGTCAGTCGACCCACATGAACCCGAGGCGCTGACACCGAACCACATACTCATCGGCCCCAACTCTCATGTACCAGTACCAGGTCACTTCCAAGAAAAGGACGTGACAGCCCGCCAGCAATGGAAACGAGCACAAGTGCTGGCGGACATGTTCTGGAGAAGATGGGTTAAGGAATACATGCCCTTACTGCAACACCGGCGGGAGCCCATCAGCACAGGAGTCCAGCCCAAGGTCGGTGACCTCGTCATCATCTGTGACGGCAACCTACCACGCAACACCTGGCCACGAGGTCGCATCAGCCAGCTGCATCCAGGCGCCGACGGGGAGGTTCGAGTCGTGGACGTCACCATCAGCGGCGGCCATGTTCTGAGGCGTCCTACTAAGAAGATCATCGTGCTACCAACGGAATCGCAGCGTGGCGACGGCGGGAGAATGTGCACGATGCCCTAAGGTCAACTCGTACGTGGGCGCAAGTAGCATGTCAACCGCATACGAAAAACGCTAAATGTAAGACGATTTATGTTTAAGATTCATACGTTTCATGTACATAGCTTATGTTTCTGTCACTATTTAGTATTATAGCTAGTGTATAAAGTTAGTAGAATCTGTGATCGTCATTTGCGATAAGAAATTAGGATGTTTTGCTGTATAATTTACTAATAAAGACTATTTAAAGTGTTAAAAGTAGAGAATAAGATATTGTGCATTTTTATATGGTTATTAATTAATAAAGTTTATCGCGCTACGTTGTTAGAATAGTAGAAAACTGTAAAATAGGCTAAATATAGCATCATTACCTTGTGTGTTTCATTACCTTCCCTCTGCGACCTCCGAAACCCATATACACAGAGGGCGCCCGCAACAGCGTGCTTTTATAGTAGTGAGGTGGGAGGCGAGGAAAATGGAAATATATTTTCACGCCGCGGCCAAATGGGACGTCGCAGAGAATAGAGCTATATGTCATTAGTTAAGAATAGGAGTTAGCTCTAAGCATGTAATAAATGTAGTCATGTAAGAATAAGGTTTATTAAATAAACAATAAAAAGAGGGTAACGGGGGTGAGGAAGGGGGAGTGCCGGCAGAGAGGGAAATTTTTTGCTATAAAAGACGGGCCATTTTGGCTAGCAGTCACTCCGGTCCCAGCGCTCAATAAGAACAGAAATAAGAAGAAACTCTGCCAAGCTCCCTACTAGTTCCTCGACGCCGCACAGTGGATCGTCCCCATACAAGAGGTCGGACATAGAATTAAAAATTGAAAAAGTATTTAATTGAAAAAAAATAAATATACAGTTGCATTACTCTATTATGGAACTACAAAAAATGTTACTACAATTTTTTTATTTGACCAGTACTTTATGAGCAATTCGATGAAAACTGTTATTTTTCTATGGAAATGGTCACAAAAATGTCTGTATCTCATGATTCCCTCCTTGTTTCGATTTGCGGTTTTCACTACTGTTATTTACCCATTTTATGCCACATTTTCTTCAAGGACACATGGTGCCCCCAGCGACCCCCTTCCGAGATATTTTGCTTTTAGTAACTATACTTTTTATTGTATAACTGATGAAATGGAGGTACATTAAGTATATTCATTACTGAGAATAAGTCATCCCTAAGTAGTTCCTTAAATAACAGGTGCATTTGCGATAACTTTAATGGCTTATGAACGCTTCTGTTGCCATACAACAAAAGCGTTAATGAGTCCTTAAGTAAAGATTACCAGTACTTGCTTAATCTAATTAGTTATTGTAATTACTATGTTAACAGCCCTTAATCTCTGCATTGTGATTGTCTAATGTCATCATTAGCTTATCAAATTCATTGCTAGTTGCCTACTTGCTGCCCTATATATTTGAGTGTGTTTAGCAAATGTAATTCAGTTGTAATTATAACTTCTATCAAGTGTTGTCATTATGGCTTTCCGTGGGTTTTCTACTTATCTAGATCTTTACGTTGCTCTTCGTAATCATAAAGATCTTCGTGACTATGACAATTTATTTAACACATTGAAGTCGAGTACTAACGTCCAGTTAAGTGAAAGTGATGTGACGGATCTCAAGAACTGGTGTCGACGATTTTGCTATAAGGTTTACACCAAATGGGTGCAATCAAGAAGGACAGTCGACAGGTTCATTAACAAGAACGGAGAGTGGTTAAATTCCGATATCGTTTGGCCAGATTGCTTTAAAGAAAATGTTGTTGACACTGAAGAAGCAAATGAAAATGAGGCGGAAGAGGTAGTCAGTCCATCAAAATCAGATGCATCAACTTCAACATATACATCTCCTCGTAAACGCTTTGAAGATTTATCGACTAGACACAAAAGAAGACGTGTTAATGAAAATTTTGCTAGTTGCAGTCGTCCGGATGAGCTTTTGCATACTGTTGAAAGTATACTTAAGTCTGCCGGAAAAAATGATATGGCCAGAATAATGAAAAATTTGCTGGAAAATCCTGAACACGTCTCAACAGTTTTAAATGTCCTGGAAACTAAGCAGAATCCTTCGCTTCGTGAAGTTCCTACTCACAAAGCACTTGCTCTTTACGTTTACTTGCAGTTATCAAAGTGGCGTTACATCAAACTTCGGGACTTTAGTTTAAAAGAAGGTCATGCGAAATACCCAAGCTACTACTTGTTAGTTAAAGAAAAGCTTAAATGCTACCCGGCAAAAGAAGACATAACTGTGACTGAAACTTCCGCAAAGATACGGATCCAAGCCCTCCTTGATCTCACAGTTAGGAGGCTGATCGATTCACTTGAATCAAATTTTGAAGCTGGTGAACCACTTGTGCTTCACAGTAAATGGGGTTTTGATGGAGCTTCAAGTCAAAGCATTTACCATCAAACGACAACAACAAGTGAACAAGACTTATCCAGTGTATTTATGGCAAGTCTTGTACCGCTTAAGTTAGTGACTTCTAGTGGAAGTATAGTGTGGCAGAATGATCGGCCATCGTCCACATATTGTCGCCCGATTTCATTTACATTTATGAAAGAAACGGAAGCGAATGTTAAGGCTGAAATGGAAATATTTGAGACCGAGATTCGTGAACTGAACCCGACTGATTGCGGCAATGCTACTGTTACTCACAATCTATGGCTAACCATGATTGATGGTAAGGTACATTCAATCATATCTGGTACATCGGCAGCAGTGTGTGATTTGTGCAAAGCTCGCCCAAGCGAAATGAATAACTTGGAAGAAGTGAGAGCTAAACCCGTGAATACAGATTTATACAAGCATGGATTTAGTTCATTGCATGCTTGGATTCGGTCTATGGAGTGTTTATTACACATTGCTTAAAGAATGGACATAAAACCATGGCAAGCAAAAGGTGACGAAAATAAAAAAAAAGTTAAAGATAAGAAAGAAGCCATTCAAGAAGCTTTCCGAAGAAGCACAGGCTTACTTCTAGACGTTGTTAAGCAGGGTAGTGGCAATAAAAACACTGGAAATGCTGCAAGAAGGTTTTTTGCAAACCCTGAAACGACTGCGGAAATTACTAAATTAGACGTTAATTTAATTAGAAGACTCGCCGTTATTTTGCAATGCATTTCCTCAGGCGAAAAAATTCAAGTCCAAAAATTTAAATTATATTGTGATGAAACAGCAAATTTATTCGTGGAATTATATCCATGGTATAACATGCCAGCAAGTTTACACAAATTGCTGATTCATGGATCACAGATAGTGGACCACTTATCAGTAGTACCTATAGGTTTTTTGTCTGAAGAAGCATCTGAAGCAAGAAACAAGGATTTTCGTAAATTTAGAGAATATCATACACGAAAGCATAGTAGCATCGCCACTAATGAAGACATTCTTCATAATCTGCTATTATCTTCCGATCCTCTTCTCACCAGCTTACGACCGAAGATGACAAATAAAGCCAAAAAGTCTTCATTTAGTGAACTAGACGATTTACTCATAGTTGATCAGAGTGAATTGGAGTTCATTGACGTTTCAACTGATACACTTGCTGCATGTAGTGACGTTGAAGAAGATGATGACGATAATAATGATCATGATCATGATCTTTATTGATGAAGATGAAGAAAATATAGTTTAAGTCTTATAGTACCTAATATTATTATTAACAAGCAGTTTCTTTGTTAATTTCTTGTTTTTGTGTATTTTTTTTTATTCTGTTCTTTTTTTGTTTTGTGTTATGCCACCCATCGGCCAATAAATGCTTTTTTTTTTCTTTCTTTTCTATTGTTGTTAGTAACTAAATGGTCGTGTTAATTAATTAATTTCCTATTATAATTTAGTTCTTAGTAGTTGTTTAATTTTTTAGTTTGTTTTAGGGTACATAGTTGTTTTATTTTTAAATTATTTTTACAGTGTTATATTATTTAAATAAAAAATATTTTTATATCTACATATTTTCTTATTGATCATAAAACTATTTCTTTTCGATGTGTTATTGTAAATTCGACTCAGTCATTACTAAGCTAATGATGACATTAGACAATCACAATGCAGAGATTAAGGGCTGTTAACATAGTAATTACAATAACAAATTAGATTAAGCAAGTACTGGTAATCTTTACTTAAGGACTCATTAACGCTTTTGTTGTATGGCAACAGAAGCGTTCATAAGTCATTAAAGTAATCGCAAATGCACCTGTTATTTAAGGAACTACTTAGGGATGACTTATTCTCAGTAATGAATATACTTAATGTACCTCCATTTCATCAGTTATACAATAAAAAGTATAGTTACTAAAAGCAAAATATCTCGGAAGGGGGTCGCTGGGGGCACCATGTGTCCTTGAAGAAAATGTGGCATAAAATGGGTAAATAACAGTAGTGAAAACCGCAAATCGAAACAAGGAGGGAATCATGAGATACAGACATTTTTGTGACCATTTCCATAGAAAAATAACAGTTTTCATCGAATTGCTCATAAAGTACTGGTTAAATAAAAAAATTGTAGTAACATTTTTTGTAGTTCCATAATAGAGTAATGCAACTGTATATTTCATTTTTTTCAATTAAATACTTTTTCAATTTTTAATTCTATGTCCGACCTCTTGTATGGGGACGATCCACTGTGCGCCGTTTGCCTCCAGAACAAATCCCTACTACGCGTTTTATTTCATCAAGGCTCAGCTATCCCGAACAGTAGGCTTCGTTCATATTTCTTTAACACAAGACTGTGTGCGTGGTGTAGGCTTCGTTCATATTCATCCAACTCGCCCGCTTTTTTATATGCCTATCAGCTGCAAGGGTACAGTTTGTCGGAAAAGTGCTAAGGTGTAGAAAATAAAATAATACTTATCACGTAGTTAATTGACATAGGCGTGACTTTGTGGAAATCCATTATAAAATACAATAGAAGCAGAGCTCTGCTCTCGACGCTTGATGTGTCAACACGTCGTCGGGTCCGGGTTCGCAACAAGTCAATCGTCATCCTGAGGATGCCTCCTTGAGAGATAAAACACGTGTCGATTTCTTACAGGGTTCTTTATGACTCTTTAAGAACAGTTAAGCGGATTAGGTTACTAAATATACGTCGTCTAATGTATTTTACTTATCACGTTTTAATTTTACTATGATCTTTTTTCTTGATCTTTTTCTATATACAGGGTGGCAGGGACATCGACGCGAAAACTGTTACCATGGATTCAGAATATGATTTGAACCCCCTGCGTTGAAATTTTTCGTCGTAATTAAAAAAGAAACAGCTGTTCCATACATTTTGACCGCGTAGGTATTGCACTTTTCTATGAAACAGCTGTTTCTTGGCATGGTAACAGTTTTCACGTCGATGTCCCTGCCACCCTTTATTAATACGTGTTATGTGTATATTTTTTAACAAATTGCTACTTAGATTCTTTGCGTAAATATTTATTCATGATTAAATATTGCATTCCTAGAAATTTTACAATAAGCGAAGCCTAAACATGTCCGAACAAAAGAGTAATAAAATTAAATAACCGCAATGGACACGGCTTTTTTTATAGCGGGTTTTGGTAAATACATTTAAGGTAAGCACTTTTGTTACTATCAGTACCTTAGCGCCATCTAGCTATACATGTAGGTAGATAGATGTAATACGGAGCGGGCGAGTTCGAACTAGGGATGAGTATGACCGAAGCCGTGGTGTACTGGTGTTTCCAAACTGATACTGATAATATGAGGCCGAGCACCAATATATTATGGTGTTTCCAAACTGATACTGATAATATGAGGCCGAGCACCAATATATTATGATGTTTCCAAACTGATACTGATAATATGAGGCCGAGCACCAATATATTATGATGTTTCCAAACTGATACTGATAATATGAGGCCGAGCACCAATATATTATGATGTTTCCAAACTGATACTGATAATATGAGGCCGAGCACCAATATATTATGATGTTTCCAAACTGATACTGATAATATGAGGCCGAGCACCAATATATTATGATGTTTCCAAACTGATACTGATAATATGAGGCCGAGCACCAATATATTATGTATGCAGCAAAGGACTATCGATATATACTAAAAAGCTATGCACGCCGCGCTCATAGCACCATTTACATTTACATTAATTTATTTTAATTAATTATTTGGAATATTTTATTGTCTTTTGGCACGCTGTCAGGTCAGCGCACACATTATCAGCTCGGCACCGCTACCCTAATTGCGTAATGCACGATCAATCAGAATCTGAATCGTTTTGAAACAGATTGCTAAGCCATTGGGAGGTTCGAAAACAAGTTCTGCTCAACAACGTAATTATCGCAATGAATCTTGTTGAACTGTCAAAATGAATCATTTACGGAAATGTGTTGCGCAATTAGATAGGATCATCAGCATTGCCTCAACTCGAGTTTGGCGTTTAGCATTTTTTTTAATGAAACTCCATACTGCAGGGCACACCACCATCGTGACGGCATCACCTCATCTCGGTTTTAGATAGACACTATTATGGTAAGCAGTCATCGAGCTTACGGCGCGAAGACGAGCGACGTGAGCGTGGTGACTGCCGAGCTTGTGGGGTTGTGGGTTGTGGGGCTAGACTACCCTATACATATAATTGTAGTCTGTGGGCTAGACTTCGGTCGCGCGACGCCGCACTGTGGATCGAAAAAAGGCTCTCGAAGATATAGGAGCTTAAATTTTAAAGTGTCGGTTTTTTGCTTGAAATGGCTTCTAACATATGCATTATTATATCATAGGATACAATCAGGTAGGCAAATTAGCAACTAATATCTTTTTTGCAAAAAAAAAAAATACAATGGCTTAATAGCCAACAGCCTCGAACAAGCCCTGAGGAGGCTCTCGTTAGGCAGCTGGATCAGGGGTTTGATTCAAAGCAGTAGGTACTCCTCGATAAGGCTCGCAACGCCAGAAGGTTTCTGCTTCTGGAGCCCTAACCACCGGTAGCTTGGACCCTGCTCCCGGCACCCGTGGACCACAAAATTTTATATTCGAATAAAGGAATTCATAATTTTGTTTCAAAAACTTCTGTAAACGTTACATCAACAATGTAGTTCCGACTCTTGAACTACACCTGTACGTCAGGGGTGGAGGATTATCCATTTATCAGCATGTGAAGGCTTAGACTAAATACAAATTACAGTGATTTTGAAGAAGATACGTCGTGTAGGTTTTAGATATTGCCTTCGGTTACAACCGTAGAAAACCTTTTTTTTTTCAGTGTCTTAACAAAAACTATTATATTCAAATTTTGTTTTGCTGTCAATAAAATTATTATTGTGCATGCGAACATATTTATCCGGACTGCGGAACCCTTCACAGTGTGTGGTCCGTCACGCACTTGACCGATTTTTTTAACATGTGAACTTGAGTTTAAGTAGATACATGTAAGTTGGTACAAATGAAATGTTTACCAAGAAGTTGTATCTAATGCGCGGCCACTGCGCTTTTGGAGTGTTGAGTGTTCCAGGCCCTGGGGTGGCGGGCGAGCCGGGCGCACCGGGGCCAGCACTCGGCCGCGCTGCGCCGGCGCCGCAGTCAGTCCGCGACGCCGGTTCGCGCTGCACGTCTGCCCGGCGACACACAGCGACCCACGCCTCATGCCGACAGACGGTCAGTAACCGCGGTGACGAGCCGCAAATTTTGTGTATTATGAATTTAAAAATATCTTTCCGAGCGACGCCACCCGCCGCGCGCCACGCGGTCGCGGCGCGGCGCCTGGCCTCTCGTGACGGCGACGTCGACCGCCGCACGCTCTTGTTTGTCATCGCTCATCGCTGATGCCGAGTCCTCACTTGAGAAGGCGCCGTAACTGTAATGGCTACACTGGCCCGGAGGTAGCGCACGCATGCAACTTCTGCTGGCGCGCACAGACGCACACCCAACCTGTGTGCCTGACCCTGTACGCGCTCGACGTCAGCCATCGCTAATAGGAAGGAAGATAATATTGTTCACAAATAATTCGTTAACGCCAAGTGCCAATACAGCTCCACACCGACACGCTACACTGCAACAATGAGGATCGTACGTATTAATTCATCACTTAGAATTGGTACGAACACAGAATAAATAATACTTAGAACTTACGGATAAAAGTATCGAGTATCTAACATACTCGTAGATACGGAGCTAGAGCCATGATAACGACTTACGTTGAAGTCCCTTGTACAGTTGTACCCACAGATGTGGTACCTACTGCCCGCGCAGGCCGCTGTGCGCCTTCTTTTGTCATCCTCTATAGTCTGATCATAGAATAGGGATGATGCCTGGGTTAAAATAAAATAATTCTAATTAGTCCGTTCAGTCAGATATTAAAAAAATATTACACACGTATTTTTTGCTTTATCATATCATATCATATGAATAAAAAATTACTTCGATAAAACACATTTTAAGTTGGGGAGTGGGGGTCGATACGTCACTAGTACGTATAAACTCTACATACTCGTGACGTCATAGCACATTTTACCTCAATGTATTGCCGTAATCTTTAGATTACGTAAAAAAATAAAAAAATACGTGTCCAATATTTTTTTATAATCTCAAAGACGGACTAAAAAAAATTTTGTCATCATCCCTATTCTTACTTTTAAACCGCCCAAGTGCGTGTCGGACCACACACAATGATGACTTCCGTAGTTGGGATGAATTTATCCTAAGAACAAACTTAATATTGTAGTTGAAAAGCATTTTCTCCAATACGGAATGTATGGGAGATCATGTTTTTCAAACTGCAAATTTAAGTTGGTTGATTATTTGTCTTTAACCTGTAAAGCCTACTTAGCTGTGAATTGTGATAGTTTTCCTTTTAACTTCGTTATATATTATTGCTGTAAAGTTTTTACAAATCCAAGTACAACCAGTTAGCTGGCAGGGACACACATGAATAACAAAAATTTGCACTTTAAAGCTTAATATTTCGTAAATGGATCCCTGAATTGAAAAATGACTTTTCACACACCCACAATATTTTTGAACGACCTTTCCAACGACATCCCACACCATGGGATAGACGAGAAAAAAAATGAACATCCTCACTTTACGTGTAGGGGAGGTACCCTAAAAAATTATCTTGATTTTATTTCACCACTCTGTCGGCGTGATTAATATGTATACCCATGCCAAATTACAGCTTTCTAGTAATAACAGTCTCTGAGCTAAGTCGTGGACAGACAGACGGACATGGCGAAACTATAAGGGTTCCTTGTTTACTACGGAACCCTAATAAAAGAATTGAAATTCGATCACTGAAATACTTACACACAATATTCTGTAAAACAATACATCCGTAAATAGGTGTCAAATAATTAACATCGTAATAAATAAATTGACTATTTAGTTGGTGAACGCTACGGCGCGGGCGGCTACGATGCCGCGCCGGACTCAAAGTCCGAGCACACCACCACTATGACTGGAGTGTTTGAACAATAGGTACACGTAGTTAGCTCACTTCCATCGTTTGGAGTCATTCATTAAGGTGATTGCATACTGGTACTTCCCCATACATTCTCTACGGAAAAAAAAGTAATCTCGATACAAAAACGATTTTTGCAGAATGAAAGCAAGTAGGTAGGTACGTATATTTAGTCTTAATTATTTATTGCTGACGCATATCGTCAAAAACTTATTAAAAAAACATTATTTGTAGGATATTCAGAGTAGGTTATTTGGAACTTGTCATAAATGAGCACACAGTTTTCATGCGTACCGTTCTTTATGTATGTATGCCAAGTCCCTGGTACAGTACCAGAGCGTGTCACCGTGTAGATACATGGTTGCTTAGACTAATGGCTGGTTGGTGCAGTGAACACGCGCGCGTCCATCGCGCGGTAGGAGCAGTGGCATCCTTGGCAAACGTCAAACATCGCTCGCTCTGAGACCGTGGACCAGTGTTGTCAACAAGCACCTCCTGACTGCAGAATGAGTGAAGGGCAGCGCATGCCCGACTCCTGCCACACGGTCACACTGACACTATACGTAACTACGCCGTAGGTACAGGTTTTATTACAGGGTTTGGTTACAGGTTTTTGTAGGGTAGGTATACCTCGATATAACTTCGATGTTGCATAAATTAGACCACCTTCCGAACTGAGTGCGCCTTTTAAATCATCAGATTTTGAAGGCGCACTCAGTTCGGATGGTGATCGGGGAAGAAGAAACACTATCACAGTTAAGTAGGTTTTACAAGTTAACGAGTAATAGTCGACTAACTTAAATTTGCAGTAAAAAAATGATGTTTTCCCATACTCTGCGCATGGGAAAAAATGTTTTTCAATTAAAATGTTAAGTTTATTCTTTGGATACATTCATCCTTACTACGGAACCCTTCATTGTGCGTGGTTCGACACGCACTTGGCCGGTTTTTTTAATATACGGTCTCATGGAAAAACTACAAACGACCGCGCGACCTCGCGTTCGGTGTGCTTTGCGTCTTACGGACATACCGTAAGTGAGAGGGATAGCGAAGCGCCCGTAACTACGGCCGAAACTACGGTTTTATTTTAGGGCGTATGCCCCCTGTCGAGCAGTGCACAGCACAGTGTGCACAGTGATTGGTGAGGTCCGACCATAGAGGAAAGTAATAATGGGTCCGACTGCAGAGGTGTCTGCAGATCGGCGCTCGTATCCGCGGTAATGTTATTCGAGCTCGACGCCTCGGGGCCCCCGCCCGCGCCGCCGCCGCCGACAGCCGCTGTAGTCGGGACAGCCGCACCGCTCTATCACATTAGCATGCGGCAACTGCTATATATAGGTACATAACTAAGTATATCGTTTCCGTGTGATTATTATTACTGGTTAAACGTCTTATTCAATTAGGTATCTATTTATATTTATTCAGAAACTTTTTTTTTTTTTTTTTTTTTTTAATGTGTTTAATTGTTTCATTTTTATTAACATAAGTTATATACATTATTAAATCATATTAATAACTATTTACACTAGGTACTAAATATAATAACTAACTATACAAATAAAAAAAAAAAAATAAAAACAAAAAGACACTTAGGCGTAAGAAACTAGTTTGAATGTGAAACCACGACAGTGTTTTAACACTTATAAGTGAGCGACTTATCGAATGCTACGATACATCGAAATAGCGTTAAGTAAGCAAGTTTGTACTTATTTCATTCTTTTTTTTTTCATAAACTATACCTACACTAAACCGGTCGTTGTTGAAAAGTCATATCACCTCCGGGAACTGCAAAGTCTGCTGGGTCAGTTAAATTTCGCCAACTGTTGTTCCCCGAGGAAGACAACACTGTCGCTAAATGCAAATCTTCCTGCGACACTTCAAAAAAACACAACCCTGTCAAAAACAGCTGTTGCCTCAAGTTGTGTGTCAAGAAATAATGTGGTGGCGCGGTGCCACAAGACACACATTGCCTATACACAAAAAGCCTGCTACCTATTTCCTTGCGACGGACGCTTCCGATTGGGGTTAGGGTACATATATAGGAATCTAATGTCAGGTGCATGGGCAACTTACCAAAGAAGATGGCACTGCAACAAAAAGGATAAACCAGGAGGAACGGAACGTCACCGTCCGCGTAAATATCAGCTCCGTGATTTAAAAATCTTTCATAAATAAACGAATAATATTTGAGTGATAAAAAATGTGAATTAGTGAAAGGACACTTCCATACATTTGTGACAATAGACTTTATGCTAAATCGAACAATGTGTCTTTAGGCGCAGTTGATGATAGCCAATTTAGTACGATACGTGGATCCCACGTGAACGATGGCCACACTTCTTTTGGTTTGGCTACTCCTATTGCCATAAGGTTATGTTTTATAATAAAATTTGAGAAGATTTGTTGTTCCACATGAGGGCCACAGAAAGTTAAGACTGCCGATTTGTGGACAAGGATAGTACTACTATAGGACAAATTCTCTTTCAGCCGGTTGCGGTTAAGACTGTGGGTCTTAGCAGTGACAAAGTTGAGCGTCCAATCGCCAGCTCTTCATGAGTAGTTCTTTTTCCTTTGTTTTTATTTGGGCACTCCACCCCCAATTTTCCAAACTTTCAGTGACAATGTCTGTACATGTGGGGGAGGGTATAATGTTGTAACATCTATCATGGTCTCCGACCAGATCAGAAGTTCGTGTGGGTGGTCTAGAGCTCTGGATTTCAGGTCTTGAAGCCAGAAAGCTCGAGGCTACTCTGGAGCCACGACCAAGTAAATTCCCGTTGCATTGTTCAGATGTCCCAGCACTCTGGCCAGGAAGCTGGGAGGAGGAAACACCCACGCTAGCCCCTGGGTCCATGGTCTGAAGGCATCTATATAGTTTGCCGATCGATCTCTGCAGTCTAGAGATACTTAGTTTTTTACTACCGCGGTTTCTTTTGTCGCAAACAAGTCCATTTCTGGAAGCTCCCACATGCGAAAGACTTCCTCTCTTGCTCGAGGTAGAAAATGCCATTCCACGAGTGGTTTTCCTCGTGAAAGCCTGTCCGCTATTATATTTTATCTCCCCAGTAGATAATGGGCTGATAGGGTTATTTTGAACTTGTCTGTCAGATGTGATAGTTTGAAGGTTAGGGCTAGTAACCCTAACGATCTGGTTTCTCCCTCCTTTCGGATATATGCTATCAGGGTTCGATTGTCTGATTGGATCAGTACGTGTGACTTTTGCAACGTCTTCGTATTCATTTTGATTGCCGCTATTACTGCATGTATATCTTTTGTTGTTGTTTTGTTCAAATTCAAATTCAAATTCATTTATTTCGTGAACACAGGGTATATGCAGAAGGTGTTATAATACAAAAGATCCGAGCTGTGTTCCGCCCAAACGCATACAAAATATCAAAGGTTTTTATAAAATCAAAAGTCGGTAGGTACAATCATTAAAAATGTCAAATTAAATAAAGTAAAAGAACCAAAAAATAAAAAAAATTATGTCACTAATTCATTAATACAACATAATCAAAATTAACAAAATTATTTAGAATGTCATAACATAAGAACAGATTCAGGTATTATAATTAAAATTTGTCATTTAAAAATTCGTCAACAGAATAAAATCTTTTGTATTATAACACCTTCTGTATATACCCTGTGTTCATGAAATAAATGAATTTGAATTTGAACAAAACAACAATAAAAGATATACATACAGTAATAGCGGCAATCAAAATGAATACGAAGACGTTGCAAAAGTCACACGTACTGATCCAATCAGACAATCGAACCCTGATAGCATATACCCAAAAGGAGAGAGAAACCAGATCGTTAGGGTTACTAGCCCTAACCTTCAAACTATCACATCTAACAGACAAGTTCAAAATAACCCTATCAGCCCATTATCTACTGGGGAGATAAAATATAATAGCGGACAGGTTTTCACGAGGAAAACCACTCGTGGAATGGCATTTTCTACCTCGAGCAAGAGCGGAAGTCTTTCGGATGTGGGAGCTTCCAGAAATGGACTTGTTTGCGACAAAAGAAACCGCGGTAGTAAAAAACTAAGTATCTCTAGACTGCAGAGATCGATCGGCAAACTATATAGATGCCTTCAGACCATGGACCCAGGGGCTAGCGTGGGTGTTTCCTCCTCCCAGCTTCCTGCCCAGAGTGCTAGCACATCTGAACAATGCAACGGGAATTTACTTGGTCGTGGCTCCAGAGTAGCCTCGAGCTTTCTGGCTTCAAGACCTGAAATCCAGAGCTCTAGACCACCCACACGAACTTCTGATCTGGTCGAAGATCATGATAGATGTTACAACATTATACCCTCCCCCACAAGTACAGACATTGCCACTGAAAGTATGGAAAATTGGGGGTGGAGTGCCCAAATAAAAACAAAGGAAAAAGAACTACTCAAGAAGAGCTGGCGATTGGACGCTCAACTTTGTCACCGCTAAGACTGTGGTTGAGATTGTGCTCCTACTCTCAAATAAACCCAAATTAACCTCAACCGGCTGAAAGAGAATTTGTCCTATAGTAGTACTATCCTTGTCCACAAATCGGCAGTCTTAACTTTCTGTGGCCCTCATGTGGAACAACAAATCTTTTCAAATTTTATTATAAAACATAACCTTATGGCAATAGGAGTAGCCAAACCAAAAGAAGTGTGGCCACCGTACACGTGGGATCCACGTATCATACTAAATTGGCTATCATCAACTGCGCCTAAAGACACATTGTTCGATTTAGCATTTAGAACCGCCATAGTTTTATTACTGGCATCTGGTCGTAGGGTTCAAAAATCTCTAATGACAGCTTCTTGGATGACGGCGAGAATATATATTTAATACCTGCATTTGGATGCAAATCCGATACACACATTATCGTTAGTCCGCATAGAAACTTTCAAAACATAGGTAATGATAAAAAAATATGCCCTGTCACTTTAGTTACCTAGGCTTTTAATAATAAAAAACTGTACAAAGAGATCTAAAGTTAACAATTTGAACATTTGACATGATGAACATTGATTTTAACAATCTTTTTATCGCTTTATGTAACACAAAAGCTGCCTCACGCACTGTTATTGGGAACTGGGTACGCACAGTTCTCAGAGATAGCGGCATTGTTGCATCTCCGGGAATACAGCTTCCCGGAGATGCATCAATGCCGCTATCTGTCAGCAGTAGCTTCCTTAAATTGGTTAGAATGTTAGATAATCAACCAATTGACGATATTGTATTACGTTGTAATTGGAAATCATCTAATACATTCTTTAATCATTACTGTCGCGAAATAGAACTCCCTATGGACAATCGTAATCCATTTTTCAATACATTTACTTCTACATAAATTACAACAAAAAATTATGTCTTGAATATTTTGTAAACGATCATCATTTAATCAATCATCGGTAATACATTCCTAAAGAATTTGATTAATTTATAGAACACCTAAATCGTGATTATCGTTAAGTACCTTTATCTGTAAACATCATTATTTTTTTTTATTATAAGTATTCGAATTTAAATTAAACAAAATAAAAATCATTATTTATTATGTTATAAATTTATAACTATAAGAATATAAATAGATAAATAAATGATTACCTACTGCTGTATCTACTTAATTCTCAGAATAAACATTTGATACCTAATCATAATAGCGTTGTGTTTTACCTATATTATTTCACCAGCAGATAACAAACACGTCTTCATAAACAATGTTGTATGTTTTACGGAGGCACATCAATATAGCAGTTTTACATAAAAATAAAACCGATATTATGTGCCGATAGGGAAAACATACAGCATTGTAGGAAGTTCTTCCTGGTGATGACTATGAATTCGGAAAGTGCAAGCGGTTTTCCGCGTCCTAGCTGGCACAGAGTAAATACAACGTCGGCGATAGTTACGCCATCTAGTATTCTTAAGTTAAACTAAAATCCGTACTATTGACCGCGCAAATAAGGCTAAGTATACATACACTGCTTCTTCATAAATAATGCTGTATGTTTTCCCTCTCGGCACATAATATCGGTTTTATTTCTACGTAAAACCGCTTTATTATTGAACTAAGTAGTAAGTCGCATAAGCACCTAGTACCAGTTCATTTGTGCTTTCCTGGTAGTTTTACTAAATAAGTAAACAATTAGGACATATGAATTTTAAAACGTCTATCAATATCATTTATTACGAATCCTTCATGCTCTTCTCTATGTTTCATCGTTGGTATGGTTTGTGCGTTTCGAGGAATAAAATTATAATATAACTACACACATCAACATTGTCTAGGGATATTTCAGGTTAGGTATCATAACTTTTAAAGAAATGGCCATATATCAGAGACTTAAACGTCAATTTGTTCCTGGCAAATGTGCACTTCTGTATTATAAATACAAATTTAAATAAAAAATAACAGGCGGTAAAATTAAATTAAGTTTAGCACAATAAATTCACGTCTCTGTGTATTTTAAAGACTTTAATTGTTTTTAATTGGAATTATAATTTTCTCGCAAGTATGATAATTAAATTCATACTTTTGGTGTTTCCTTTACCATGGGACGCCGACATTTAACCAGAGAAGAGTTTTTGAGAGCAATAGGCATAGTGGAAGCGGCCGCGATCCAATGCAATGCCGATGCCATTGGCACCAGTCAAAGCGTCATATCAAGATTGTGGTGTCATTACCGGGACCCTGGCGACGTGGCTGAGCGGCACACTGAGAATATTTGAATTACCTACCACCGCAAGACAAGACCAATTTTTACAAATAACGGCGAAAAGACAACCTACCGCTATATCTAGGCAATTGGTTTTGAAGTTACAGTCGGAGCACCAGGTGCTGGTGAGCGATCAAACTGTAAGGAGGAGACTCCACGACGTCAACCTTCATGCTCGAAGACCACTTCGGATTCCAGCACTATGACGACGTAATCGCGGACGACGATTACAATGGGCAAATGAACATTTGGTTTGGTACGATCGCCAATGGGCTAGTGTTATTCTCTGATGAATTCCGGTTCGGCTTTCATCCAGATTCACGAAGAATACGTGTTTGGCGAACACCTGGACGTAAGAGCCACCTGTGAAATCCCCAGGAAGTTCATCCATACCAAGGTAAAACAATAATGGTATGGGCAGGAATACTCCTAGGCGGGAGAACTGACCGCATTTGGGTTCACAGCAACTTAACTGCTTCAAAATACCGTGAGGTAAAGGAACCTGTAGTTCAACCACACCGTTTGTAAATCGGTCAAGATTTTATGCTTATACATAATAATCCCCGCCCACAAACAGCTCGGGTGGGAACTCAGTGGCTGCAGCAACATAAAGTGGCAACCCTGGACTGGCCCGCGCTCGCCCCGGATTTAAATCCATTTGAGTATGCGTGGGATATGCTCTAACGAAGGGCTTTACAATACTTTCCCGAAAATCTGGTGACAGACACTGAACTTGTCATGCATTTTCGTCGAACCTGAGACCTTATCCCATAAGGAGATGTCGATAACCTCATTTTGAGTATGAATAATCGCTGCAGATGCGTTAGTAATATCCAAGGTGCTTTCACAGATTATTAATGTTTATTTCGTAATCAGTTTAATGATAATAGGAAACTTCTCCACAATTTCTGAATCCAAAAAAATACGACGGTGAAGGTGAACTCCATAGATTTGCAGGTCACAAGGCTCGTCAATTGTCACCAGGTAAGTGCCGAAGACAAGTTGTTTACTGATCTCTTCACCGCATTGCTTAGTCAACGTCGTTCTCAATCTACTATAAAGGAGCCAGCTAGCTTCGTTGACTTGCTGGACCCTGACCTTCTCAATTTGGATTTCATGTTGTTTACAGGGAGTATAGTCATCTTTAAATTTCATCAACTGTTCTACACAGGAAAGTTCATAGTATAAGGCTTGATTATCCGCAGTGCATAAAAACTGATCGCCAGCAGTGAGTGGTCGACATGGTTTTATTAACGGTAAGTATTTCATTCCTTTCGCCAGAAGATAGGGATATTTGGGAATAATTGCTAAAGTTTTATTTTCAGATTCATAAAAGATTGGTAAGGAATATATCTTAAAATAGTTATAAGTTGAATTATGCGTAAGTGGAATTTCCATTACAAATGTTATTTGATTATCTTTAATAAATGACTTTACACAAATGGTCTCCTCTATTTTCAATAAATTTGTTTCTAATGGAGGATATACTAAGTTTCCAGAGTGAGAAATCAATTCTAAATGATACAATAATTCTGTAGAATTCACAATTGATTGATGTAGTATCGATAATTTACTTAACGCTAATGCTGTTTCGATTTCACTTAGTCTAGCAAAGATAGTACGAAAACTACTTGTGAATACAGCAAATAATCCTGTAAAGTAAGTTAAAAAAATCCAGTTGTTTTGCTTAACAGATAAATCTTTCAAAATTAGTTCAATCTTTGTTAGGCTATTTTGAAAGTTCACAGTATTCTGATTTATTGTATCAGTTACATTAATGAAACTATCAAACATCTTGGAGATTATTGTTAATTTTTTGGAAGTAATTATTTGATTATTATTTAACTTAGAAATAAGTTCTTCGTATCTAACGGCGTCATCGTGATCTAGGTTACCAGTTATTAATTTTATAATAGAACCCAATGGATTTATAAGTCCTCTTTTAGAACGTTTCTGTGGAACTAGTTGTCGATATTTTTCTATAGTTATATATGTATTTTTATACTCGTAAATTCTTGAGAATATGATGCATTCCAATCAATAAGTTTACACATTTGTTGGTAGTTGTTAGTTATGTAATTTAAATCATTATAAATCTGTTCTAAACTTATGAGCTTGATTATAGTCCAGTGATCAGTTTGAATGTGTGCTAGACCTTCTTTTACCGGGAATATTCCTGGGTTTCCTTCAAGATTTTGCAGATGAAGGGCCAGCGAGGGCATCACTACCAACAGGATGCCGCACCACCTGTGGAGGGCGTTTTACATTTTTAATAGGGGTTTTAGTAATTCTTTCTCCTACTTGTATTGGTAAAATGTTTCTTTCAGATTGACCTATAACTTTTGCTATTACGTATCTTGGTGTATCCTTAATTTTACGCTTGTTAACGTCTTTCGCAAAAATTATTTCACCTTCATTAAACTCAACTCCAGCTTCACCACCTATCCTTTCCCTATGCTTTTCTTTTATTGCTACCATTTTATCTGTCAAATATTTATACATGACTCTAGTTCGTTTTGTATGATCTTTAATCATTTTCTGGAAATATTGTTTTTCTAACTCTATGCTATACGGGTTATTGGTATCAGTATTTCCGAAAACAACTTGGAATGGAGTGAGTTCGGTAACAAAGTGAATGGAATGGTTATATGCCATAACCGAATACGTCATTACGGATGCCGCATCGGTACATCGTTTTTCGTACTTCGCCAATCTATATATTTCAATTATTGTGGAGTGAAATCGTTCTATCAGGCCCATTGAATTGGGGTTATTGGGTGAGCCAATATGAAGTCGGAATTTATATAAGCTTAAAAATTCCTTCATCAACTCGTTATTGAACTCAGATCCTGGATCGGAACTTATCTTTTTAGGAACGCCGTAGTATGAAAAATACTTCATTAGAGCACGGACAACTTCTGGAGTAGATTTATTCGGAATTTCGATAGCCTGACCTAACTTACTAAAAGGCGTCTATAAGGGTAATATAAGTTATACCTTCAATACTAAAAAGATCTATAAATAATTCCTGAAACGGAGCACTCTGTGTTTGTGTCAGATGTAATTTAGGTTTAATTGGCCTTCTATCATATTTCATTTTCTGACATGCCTCGCAAGTATTAATGACTGCTGCTATTGTCTCCTGCATTCTATCCCAATAATAATTCCTACGAAGCCTAACTAATGTCTCTTTGATGCCACGGTGGCACCTGTTTCCTTCATGATGTTTAATTATTATAGTTTTTTGTTCTCCTTCATCTTATACATAAATAACTCGTTCTGTGCATTCATAAAAAATAATCAAATCTTTCCTAAACAGCTGAATTATTATAATACCGAATAATTTACGATGTTCATATTCTTCAAAATAAATGAAATACTTAAATTTTGGTTTAATGTATTGTTTCAAAAATTCTTTTATTAATTCTGGGTTATTTGTTGGCAAGAAAACTTCTAATACTTTCTGTTTGCCACGCGAGAGATCTTTCACTTGCATTTAATTTTTGAGCCATGAGAACACTAAAATTTGATTTGGTTTAGTATCTATAGCTTTGTGTAAGATTGGTATTCCAGTGGACTCGTTTAAAGCTGAGTAAATTGTATCTAATTTACTAGCTTCAGGAACAGGGTATTCATTAATGTTTTCGTCTATAAACTCTACAGAACTAGCAGATACTGTTCGGCTTGTGGCTGATATTGTTACAGTTGATGAATTGCTGCGTTCTCTTTTCTTTTCAGTTGTAGACTTTTCTGTAACTACTTTATCTAGGTGATCCGTATCTTTTTCATCAACGTTAACTGCAAGTGATCCATCATCGTCGTTAGAGTCTAAAGCATAAATTTTTATTCTAGAAAAGGCGTCTGCATTGGTATTTTGTTTGCCATTTTTGTAAATCAATTCAAAGTCATAGTCTTGCAAACGAAGTCCCCAGCGTGTAAGTTTACTGCTTGGGTCTTTCAGAGATCGAAGCCATACTAAAGGACGGTGGTCGGTGTATATATAAAACCTTCGACCGTATAAGTATGGTCTGAAATGTGTTATTGCCCAAATTATACCAAGCAATTCCCGTTCGATTGTGCTATAACGTGATTCGGTATCGCTAAGGGTGCGACTAGCGTAAGCAATAGGTTTGTCACTGCCAATTTGTCCTTGTGACAAAACTGCACCTAGAGCTACGTTTGACGCATCAGTCGTAAGTATGAAAGGTTTGTTGTAGTCAGGGTATTGTAAAAGAGGGGCATGCGTCAAGAGTTCTTTGCATTTGTTAAACGCGTCAATGTATTTCTGATCTATTATAATTTTGTTACGCTTTTTCAAACAAGATGTCAATGGTTGGGTAATTTTTGCGAAGTCTTTGATGAAACGTCGGTAGTATCCTACCAGTCCAAGAAAACTTTTAATCTCAGTCGTCGTTTTTGGTAGAGGATAGTTCAGTACCGCCGTAATTTTGTCGTCATTGGGTTTAAGTCCTTCTTTGGTAATTGTGTGTCCAAGGTAAAGTACTTCTTTGCGTATAAACTCTGATTTGTCTAGTTGAATTGTCATGTTAGTTGCCCTAATTCTGTCAAAAACAGTCCGTAAATTCTGTATCATGTTGTCAAGGGTATTTCCGTAAACTATAATGTCATCTAAGTATACCATACAGTGTAATCCTTGTAATCCACGTAAAACGTTGTCCATTGTCCGCTGGAATGTGGCTGGGGCAGTTTTTAGCCCAAATGGCATTCTCAGGAATTCAAAATGTCCATTTTGAGTGGAAAATCCCGTCTTCTGTCTGTCCTTCTCTTCTAATTGTATCTGATGGTATCCACTGGCTAAATCAAGCGTAGTATAGTAAGTGCTCTTTCCCAACTTGTCAAAAAGGTCATGAATGTTCGGTAGGGGATATTTGTCGTCAATAGTAATTTCATTAAGTCTTCTAAAGTTAATCACCATCCTGTATTTAATTTCACCAGATGCGTCCATCTTCTTAGACACCAGGTGAACAGGGGCGTTCTAAGGAGAATGGGACTCTTGTACTACATTGTCTTTTATTAGTTCTTCGACTTGTCTGTTGATTTCGTTTTGAACAAGCGGACCCTGTCTATACGGTTTCACATATATAGGGTCTTCGTTTTTAGTCCTTATGTTATGTTTTACCGAATTAGTAAACTTCAAGGGAATTTGGTCACAGTAAAATATGTCTTTGAATTCCTTGCAAAGTCTATAAATCTTTTCATGTTCTTCTTCGTCGGTATGGTCCAGTCTGAGTTTACCCAAATTGTCTTCAAGTAATTTGTCTATTTCTATATCAGTATTACTTATAGTAAAATTAATATTACATTCATTATTTTTATATTTAGTCACTGTAAAGGGTTGTTTTATATTAAGTCGTTTTGGACTATCAGAAGAATTTTGGATAACTGATGCGTATCCATTTACACAATTTATTATAGCGCTGGGCATACGCAGACTATTCTCGAATCCTTGAAAATCTAGAATAGCATCGCCTGAATATTGATTGACAGGTAACTTAACTCGTTGTTCTGTTCGTGATGGTATATCAATTATATAATTTAAGTTATTATTAATTATTGGAACACGCGTAGTGCTAGTTGTTAATACTTGGTTCTTTAAATCAATTACTGCGTCTAATTGTAATAAAAGGTTATTACCAATAAGCCCGTCATATCGTGGGTCAACATCATACAAATAAAATGTATGCAAAGCGTTAGTTACAAAAGTAGGTAAGGGAGGAATTTCCATTACTTCATCGTGTCTACTAGATGCATGAGTGCTTACCACATGAAAATGTATTCTAATATATTCATAAGCCTTTTGAGGACTAATAAAAGATCTCATACTACCAGTGTCAATCATCATTTTTGCATCTATTTCTTGTAAGTAGATGTAGGGAAGCTTAAGATTTGGATCGCAATTTAGTTCTAAGATTTCTTGGCCTTCAACGAGGCTTTTTCCTGGAAATTCAAATTCGGATTGTCACTCGTTGGTTCTAATTTATTATCAGGCACGTTAGAACCATTCGTGCAACCGTTCTCATAGTAATAGTTAAGGTCATTTGAGTAGTCATAGTCATAATAGGAAGGGTTAGGGGTTTGTGTATTATATTTATAATAGTAAGATTCGTCATAATAGGGATCATATAAATGTTCGTAATCATTCATAGTAAGTTCATTTAACATAAAGCCTTGTTGCTGCTTAGGTTGGGCCGTTCTCATAGATACGTCACTATCTTGATTTTGGGGTTTTAGTACCTGGGGAAGATTCGATACAACTTGTTGCGGTGGTTTGTAACCGAATTGTTGCGGTGGTTTATATCCCAACTGTAGGGGTGGTCTAAAACTAAACGGTTGAGGTGGCCTATAGCCAAACTGAGGCGGTAATCTATAGCCAAACTGTAGAGGTGGCCTATAGCCAAATTGTACTGGTGGCCTATAACCGATCTGTTGAGCTGGCCTATAACCAAACTGTTGCAGTTGCGAACCCGATTGAGGGCGATACTCGAGTACTGGCTTGAATGGTTGACCTTGACTCACCTTGACCTATAGTTTGAGGTATCTTATTTTGTGTATTTTGGGAATTCTTAAAATTAAATTTAGATTGAAAGGGTAAGGTGGGTTTGTTCGCGCCTGGTTGGGTTGTCGCTGAACTTGAACTTGATCCCGATATTTGACTATTGCCATGAATTCGGTTCCGCATATTATATTGATCTAAGAAATTGACTTCTTCAACTACGATACTCAAAGCTGTTTCTAAAGTCGTAGGTGATTTAAGCATAACGATACGCACCATATTTTCAGGAAGGTTGTACAAAAATACATTTAGAGCCGTATTGTTATAGATAACCAATTTAGCACGTCTTAATTCCACATCATCAATTGTATTCACCTTTGACATTAATAACGAGCGAACATTTTGGATTCTATTAAGTCTTCTTAAAAGTCTTCTATAAAGTCTAAAAAACTTTCACCTGATTTTATTTTTAAAGATTCTATTTCAATATTAATACACGCTTCACTACGGGGGTCTCCAAAATGTTGAATCAGCAAATCTTTGAATGCGGACCATGTAACAATATCCTCGCGTTCCGATAAGAGCGCAGCTGCATCGTCTTTTAGTCTACTCGTTAAAACATTAAAAACATAAAGATTTTGTTCCACACTGCCCTTAAATCGATCAACCACATACTGACATTTTCTCAAATAAAGGTTTAACTGTCTTTTATCACCATTATACAGTGGAATTAATTGTACAATTTCGTTTGGTATTGGTTCAACCATACTTATGATTATAGAGTAATGAACTGTTCAGAGATTGCAACTCGCTTTAAAACAATCCTATTAAAATTTACACACACTTAAAATATAACAAACACACAATTAAAGCACTATAATGATTGGAAATACTAGATGAATTTCGTTAGTAAAACTAAAAATTAAACTTTATTACAATATACAAAGATTTTGTAAAAAAAAAATCCTTAAGGTACTACTACTTTACCTTAATACACTTTTCATTGAATTTAAAGTTAATACAATTTATTTTACTTAATTCAAAAATCAAATTAGAAATTTAACTAAATGTGAACTCTCTCACATTGACACTACTCTGTGTTATGTTTATTTATTTATTTATTTTATTTCCAACGTACATCTATCATTACAGGGTAACCTATTGCGATAGCGTACTTATCTAAGTCTTATCCTAAATTATTATTAACTTATAATTATAATTACATTTTGTAAGTTATTACAAATAATGCATTCTTTGTAAACTCACTCAGAGAACAACAGAATAGGTCCGAGTCATTAGCTATGAGGTTGAGAGTGCGAACTGCACGCGTCAGCGGCGCCTCACTTAAGAGATTGGTCCGAGCACGCGGCTCCGCCAGCAGCCGTGGCTGCCGACGTCGCCACACGTACTTGTCCGGAACACACAAACCTATGTGCCCTAAAATGTCCGCATTATGTACCTTCCCTCTAAGTACTTTGAATATGTACGAGATGAGTGCGAGATCCCTCCTGACCCTCAGCTCGTTATATCCGACCATACCCAAAATAAATAAAGTTGGGTACATAAGCGGATAAAATGGGTATACACCATATAAGCGCAAGTATAAGTACCTCACGAACTTGTTTTGTACTCTCTCCAGCATGAGCCTATATTTAGATTCATGTGGATCCCAAATGACTGCGTTACATTCTAATTGACTTCTAACTAGTGCATTATATAGGGCGATAACCGCTTTAATGTTATTAAAACCACGCACCATACGGAGCATGAAACCTAAATTACGGTAGGCTTTTCTGCAGCAGCTTGTGACATGATCTCGAAACGTTAGCCCAGTGTTGAATTTCACCCCTAAGTCCCTAACTTATGTAGCCCTAGCGATTGGCAACCCGTCTATATTGTAGGTATATAGAAAAGGAGTACGCGCGCGAGAGAAAGTGATTGTTACGCACTTAGAGATGTTGAACTGCAAGAGGTTATCCTTGCTCCAGGTCACCACTCGGTCTGTCTCTTTGAAGCCTGTAAGAAATGAATAGAGATAGGAACATATAATTTGATACAGAGTTATCAACCTTTTTTTTTTTTTTTTGGATGGGAAATCATCAAATGACTTCTCCCGCTCTGGGCAGAGCGAGAGGGTGTGTCAGACTTTTACTGACTAAAACCCACCCGTGTTCCTTCCGTTGCCTGTGTGCCGGGGCCGCGATATCCCTTTCAGACAAACCCGCAACCCCAGCAGGCATTGGTCTTTCGACCCCGTCGGTTGGTGCTGACATCTCTTTGAGGCGCGCGTGGAACACAACGCGCCGTCGACACGGGCCTGGTCCTGATCGGACGGCGAGCTGCCCATTGCTCACCGTCCGCAGGCCCGCGCCTACGGTGGCCGGAAGTCGGCTCTTGACTCCCGACGCCCGGGGCGTCTCCTGCGGCGACTAGGGCCGCGAGGGCGTGCAGCTTGCATCTCCCTCGCGCGCTCCGCCTCCTCCTTCGCGAGCATAACTGCTTCGCAGAAGGAGGTGACGGCCTCCCATGCACTCTCGCTCCGAACCATGGCCTGAACCAGGGCCGGACGCGAGAGATCGCCGCCGCCGATCGCCTCCGTGAGGACACGGCGGTGCTCCGCCCAAGCCGGGCAGACCTCCACCGTATGCTCCATCGTGTCCTCCGGGCGATCCACACAGTGGTGAGAGTTATCAACCTAAACTAAACATTAAACACTGTTATAATGAGCAAGATTTGATCTCGAAAATAACATTTAAAACTTATGAAAAATATAGGAGGATTAGGGGAACAAAGGATTGGCGAAAAGAATAACTTACCAACCGTCCGCGACTCCCATACTCGGTGATATGTGCACTCACGCGATACAAAAGAATATTTCTTTGGTTCGAAGGATTTCCTCTGTTTTCGTAGATTTTACGCCTAAATTTATTTCTGACGAATTTTGACGTCGGAAAAACGCGAAAACTACGGATTTCTATGAGAAAATCCTACCGGCTGCGCCACTTTTGGTTTCGGGGCGTGAGAAACCTTTAATACTGAACTTAACTACCTACTCAGGATTTTTACTGAGGAAAAAATGAAAATACGTACTGCCGATTTGAAGGCGAGTTTTATTCTGAATCTGAATACATGGCTCATCCGGTGGGCACAGACCGCTGAGCTTGCAAATAATCATGTAGGTTCTAGAATGTAGCCGTATATATGTACTTATAGGTATCTTAATCTAAAGCAGATGGGTGAGGTGTATTCATAACTAGGTAGGTACCTACTTAATAATGATAACATTGATAAAGCATTATCAGAGAAAAATACTGTTGACAAATGGCAATACCTACCTACTTTATATACTTAAAAATGCATCTGATTGCTACACAAAAGTTTAAAAAAAAAAAAACAAACCTACGTGGGCACTTATGATACGTCAGAAGCTAGGTGCACGGTTCCAATTGGTCGTGGAGAAGAACCGGCAAGAAACGGTGACTCAATTAAAAATAATTGGCCTTTACAATATTTTCAAATAACAGTATTAATTAGGTATGGGAGGACAGTGTAGGTACTCGTATTTCAACAAGTTCCAGGTACCTACTTAACAAAATAGAAGATGTTCAATGGATCTACAGTCCACTAAGCCTACAGCGTTCTCACATTCACAAAATAAAAAAGAATCTATACATATAAAATATGAATTAATTAATAAAAATAAAAACCAATTTTAAACGAAATTACATGATTGCTATTACAACTGTAACAAATCTGAATAATTATCATGTACACAAAAGCCACTAATAAAGTTGAAATTAAATTGTAGGTATATAATGGTGCCGATTCTCTTGTACACCGAACTAAACTAACTAAACTATCACTAAAATTCCTTACTTTTGGCTATGAGAATTTTAAAGCTATTCTGACAAAACAAATCTCTAAATTTAAAAATAATTTTGACACAACTAAAATCGAATTTGACAATCGCGACTCCACGTGGTACCCTTTGCCATATCCCGTAATTTTTTTTTAGAGCCAGATGTGCGCAGTGGTTGTAGCCTCGACGTGTATTATATGGATTTTTTTATTTTTTGAATGGAAAATATGAAAAAATAGTACCTACATGTTGAGTGTTATGGGTTTAAGGGTTTCATAGAGGGGGTCGAAATTTTCATTATTTTTGCGATAGGACGCACCATTTTCAAGATATAAGCAAAAGAAAAAAATAATACAGTACTGTTTTTGCACGTGAAGTTGAGATGTTGGTGTGAATTTTAGTTCATGACAACGTATTTTATCCCACACCTTTTTAATCGCGATTAAAATTTGTCATGTTTAGTCTGGTTTGGTTTTTACAATCAAAATTTTAGGTGAAAAACGTCAAATTCAGAATAGCAAAATTGCCATTTTCACTAAATTAAAAACTCAGTACTATCTTAGTGCTGTCAAACTAAAATATAGTTAAGTTGTGTCACGTTAGTCTATTTTAGAATGGGAAATCGTCGTTTGCCAGGAATAAACTAAATTTTTGTAATTTTTAGTCTAGTTTAGAGGCATTTGTGACAAGAAAATCGTCACCATTGTCAAATATGGATGCTTATGTCAAGGAAGCCGTAAAAAAAAAATAACATGGTCATTTGTGAGCAGTTAATAGACTCTTACATAATATGCCGTTAACGATGTACCAGGGAAGCCACATGTGCAGAAGGAATTATTGCCAAACTTCCTTGTCTTCAACGTAATCTTTAATTTCATAATATGCTTACTTGATAAGGACACGTTTGATGTGGGTTTTGAACTTCCCATCGCTAAGTTCTGTAACCGACTTTGGCAACTTGTTTTAAAAGCGGATACTGTTTATAAGAAATAACTTGCTTGTTTTAGTTAATCTAAATTTGGGTAGGTATCACAATTTCATGTCTACTACGTGTATTTATAATATGGAAATCGCTTCTTATTTTGAAAAGTCCTAAGTTTTTGCGGACATACATAATACTTTATAAGATATAAAGAGAAGACAGAGTCAGTATATCAATTTCTTTGAATTTGTTTCTAAGGGACTCGCGAGGACCCATTTTATATGTAGATAGCGCGGATTGCCCTCTTTTGTAAAATAAAAATTGAATCTACGACAGCTGCCGACGCCATAAGACATTAATACTGTGGAAATAAGCAAAGTATACTAACCTAGCTGTGGCTATATCAGTCAACTGCCTTATTTTTCTTACTGCATATGCAGCTGAGCTTAATCTACCTGAAAGAGCTCTAATGTGGGCGCCCCATTGCAATTTCGAATCTAAAGTAATTCCTAAAAATATAGTTTCCGTTATTGCATCTAGTTTGTAAAAACGTACCGCTATCTAAACATTGATTAAATATGCCTGTTAAGACAGGCGAAATTGTGTCAATGACTTCTCCAAGAACCTTAACGGAAATCCCCCATAAATAAGTCTTCAGTGTTTTTTATGTTAAGACTTTTGAATGGTTTTTTAATTGCGACAATATAAATGGGTTTGAATTCAAAACTTGGAATGTCCCTACTGAAGTTTTCTTTTAGAAGAGATTCAGCTAGTATAGATGATGAGGGGACAGATTTCGTAACCGTATTGGGATGTTGGTAAAGAAATTTTCTAGTGTCTCAGCAACATTTAACCTGTCTGAAATGGTTTCATTATCTATTTTTAAATACAATTCATTCTGATCTCGCTGTTTTGTGTTTCCAGTTTCTTTGTTAATTACCTGCCACACAGCTTTTATTTTATTGTTAGAAATACAAATTTTGTTACTAATTAATTTAGATTTAGCTTGGGCGCAGACTCTTTTATCCCGGAAATCACCCTCTAAGGGGGTGAAAGTTTGAATGGGAAATTAAAAACTGATGACTGGATTTGGATCAAAATTTTGTACTAGGCTTGCATGAATTCACGAGAGTATTAATTTTTTTGGAAAATCCAACGGAAAAGTAGATATTTATCAAGACCGTTCTGAGATAACCTAACAAATAGTACTAGGCTTGCATGCATTCACGATAGTTTTCAATCATAACGTTATGCTACTAATAGGATTTCGATTAAGGCAGACAGAGTTAGGTAGGTAGGGTAAGTAGGTAAGGTAGCTAGGGTAGGTAGCTAGGGTAGGTAGCTAGGGTAGGTAGCTAGGGTAGGTAGCTAGGGTAGGTAGCTAGGGTAGGTAGGTAGGGTAGGTAGGTAGGGTAGGTAGGTAGGGTAGGTAGATAGGGTAGGTAGGTAGGGTAGGTAGGTCGGGTAGGTAGGTCGGGTAGGTAGGTAGGGTAGGTAGGTAGGGTAGGTAGGTAGGGTAGGTAGGTAGGGTAGGTAGGTAGGGTAGTTAGGTAGGTAGGATAGGTAGGTAGGGTAGGTAGGTAGGGTAGGTAGGGAGGTAGGGTAGGGAGGTAGGGTAGGTAGGTAGGGTAGATAGGTAGGGTAGGTAGGTAGGGTAGGTAGGTAGGGTAGGTAGGTAGGGTAGGTAGGTAGGGTAGGTAGGTAAGGTAGGTAGGGTAGGTAGGTAGGGTAGGTAGGTAGGGTAGGTAGGTAGGGTAGGTAGGTAGGGTAGGTAGGGTAGGTAGGTAGGGTAGGTAGGTAGGGTAGGTAGGGTAGGTAGGTAGGGTAGGTAGGTAGGGTAGGTAGGGTAGGCAGGTAGGATAGGTAGTGTGAATAGGTAGGGTAGGTAGGTGCACCGTAGATAAGTACTTAATACCCGTGCGAAGCCGGGGCGGGCAGCTAGTAGATCAATAAAGTGAGTAGCACTATACCAGCTGTCAACAACACACTTGAAGTTGATTAATTTGCAAAAAACAATATTAGCTAAGCAGGGGTAGGGAGGGGTCTACCCAAAACCGAAAAACATGTCAAGGGTCGACAACATAAAAAAGTTTGGGGACCTCTGGACTAGACAAATTGTAGATGAAAATAATTTGTCAAAATTTTATTTCACAAATTTTTAGGCTTGATAAAAATGTATACCTAACCACGCCAAATTACAATATTTTTTGTACCTACCAAGAGTCTGAGTGAAACCGCGGACAGACAGATGGACTTAACAAAACTTTTGCGAGTTTGTCTGTCTGTCCGTTCGTCTGTCACATTTGCTTATACACGGTTAATTTAAGCTCGTTCTGGAACGAAAAGCCATAAACTCGATCATCGAACTCGAAACAATTGGGACTATTATTTTCAATAAATTACAATTTAAAAAAAAACACGAAAAATGTAATTTACTGTTTTTTTTTGTGAAATAATGAGAACTCGAAGTAACTGCGATCAATGCATATGTGTGTAAAACGTATCGACGAACGGCAACACTTGCGAACGGTACCCATTGAAAAATCCATTCATCGATCAGACAGCATAAACACACATACGCAATAGGTAGATAAATAGGTACACAAATAAAAATACGAAAAGCGAATTCAGACTTTATTTCTTAACCGTAAACGGTAACAAATAGAAATTTCACCAAACTAGGTACAAGGTAAGTAGGTACGCAGTTTACTAAAATTATTCTGAGAAGTGTCCGACCGGACTTCACAAGGATGCACAACCGAATTCCGCAGTTAAGTGTATAAAAATAAGGTCTTAATTCGGTCTAATATTTTCATAGAAAAGGGCACCACCATCTTATAATGAATTCTATTCGACAGATAAAACGATTCATTTTTTCTGTTTACATTGCCTGCCTTTGCAGAAGCCGCCGCGCCGCGGCCGCAAGCAAGCATTGTCGCATAAAAATTGGTTTAGGCAGTATTCTTTTTATTTATCATAAATATGGTAGGTAATGCTTATTAAGTACCTATTAGCTCGATTGGTCGACACTCGATTCAAGGCCTTAAATACAACTCCCAAGCGTACTCGTCGTGTCTAGTTGAAAAGGTACGAGTACTAGTGATTTCGTGATGCGAGAGTGGTGAATGAAATTTCAATTAGTTTCTCTCGTTTACGAGGAGATGTGATAGCGGTAAACACCGTGCCGTGCTTCCGATACAAACGAGAGATAACGAGGTGAATGAACTTACACCAACCTATCGTACCAGAAATGAAATACCTACTTGCAGGTACTTAGGTACTTGCAGCCGGACTCGCACACGCACAGCTGTGCCGCGCTACGTCATCACATCACCGAGCGGATCGCGTACGATCTTGCGTTTATGAATGAAATAGTGGAAGCGCTACGAAGATTTAACTTGAATGACAGAATAAAAGTGATAAATTTCTAACTTCTATATTAGATGACTGAACAATGCTAATAGTACCTATTAATCGTCTGGAGTCACTGTGTTTCGGCTCCAGAACGTTTTAAAATTAATCGTGTATATCAGAAATTCACTGATTTCACTGTATTGTTCGCAGCATGTTCGCAGCGCTATGTCTTGGTTTTTTATTTGGTCTGAGATGTGTGTATAATGGATGGTGTGTGTACCTACAAGTACTACCTAGGTACCAGCTAGTTATGGCTCAACGCTTACGTTTGAGTAGGTATTGTATTGTATGTTCATAAATGGGTGCTTACGTTCCAGAGACAGTAGAAGGCACGGGCGCAGCCGCGTGGCTGCGGGGCTGGTGGCGCGCGCTACTGGCCGAGCTACTGGCCACAGCGCTGCTGGTGTGGCTGGGTGTGGCCGCCATGATGCCGGTGCGCGGACCTGGCACCGTCATGTTGGCGCACCCCGCCATGGCGTTCGGCTTCGTGGTGATCGGCAATGCGTGCGCATTCGGGCCTGCGTCCGGCGCGCACATGAACCCAGCCGTGACGCTGGCGGCGGTGCTGTACGGGCGCCTGGGCGCGCTGCCAGCGCTGGGCTACCTGCTGGCTCAGTTGCTGGGCGCGCTGCTCGGCTTCGGCGCGCTGCTAGTCACTACGCCGGCCGAGGCGGCACTGGCGCCGGCGGGCTGCACGCTGCCGGCGCCGCATGTATCGGGGCTGAGCGCGGCGTTGCTGGAGGCGGCGCTGACGGCGGTGCTGGTGCTGGCGTGCTGCGGCCTGTGGAGCGCGCACGACGCCGTGCGCCCGGACCCCGCGGCGCCCATCAAGCTGGGGCTGGTGGTCGCCGGGCTCGTCTACGCGGGGGTAATACACCGACAATCTAAATCGTAATATTACATAACATACGCCTATTCTCTCTGAACGGTTATGCACGTTTCGCCAGTTACGTCCATCGACATGATACAGTATTGTAAATCATCATCATCATCAACCTATAGCAGTTCACTGCTGGACATAGGCCTCTCCAACTGCACGCCATTCAGCTCAAATCTTGGGAACCCTTATCCAGCCGCTGCCAGCCACCCTGCAAAGATCGTTGCTCCACCTAGTCTGAGAGCGTCCTACCTTACGTTTGCCGCTTGCTTATTCTGTGAGCTATGTCGACAACTTTGGTTCTCTGCCGAATCAAGTCGTTCTACATTCGATCCGTCAGAGAAACTCCAAGCATAGCCCGTTCCATAGCTCGCTGAGCGACCTTGAATTTATGGACCAGCCGTACCGTGAGTGTCTACGTTTCGGCTCCGTAAGTCATAACAGGCAGGACGCACTGATTGAAGACCTACATCTTTAGCTCTCGACGAAGCTTCTGAAACGCTGCCCAGCCCAGCTGAATTCTTGTGTAAAACTTCCTCTCAAAGTTCTTTTTACCAAACTACAGAGTTTGCCCGAGGTAAACGTATTCTCGAACAACCTCGAAACCACCACGTTCGGTTTTGTTTACGTTCATCCAGAGACCAATACGTATACCTAGAAGGAGGCACCATAGACCGTCCAGCATTTGCTGCAAGTCAAGTTGCAACAACGTAAATAACGCAATGAATGTTGTTGAACTGAATGTGTTTATTGATAGCAGGTTTCGATACAGTCAATAGCCTTCACATACTCGTAGTTCCCAAACGCAAGACATAGGGGCCGATTATACTCTTCGGACTTCTGTATAATTTGTCGCACTGCGTGGATGTGGTATAAGGTGCTGTATCCTCCTCGAAACCCGCCCTACTCCGGCTGAAACTCGTCGAGTCTTCGCGCCAGACAATTTGTAAAGACCCTTGAAAACGTCGCTCGCGTTCCGTCAGCTCAGTACACACGCAAGCTAATCACTCAAGGTCAAAACTTGTCCGATCCGTGAGGTTGTTGTTAGGTATCATACTGAGAGTCTATTTAAATGGTAATTGTACGGTAAAAGAAAAAAAAAGTTTTAAAAAAGGCGAATTTTACGGGGTTTAACGACGGCTTGGGCGGCCGTCGTTTACCGGGTATCTACAAGTCTTAACTTATGAGTATGACCCCTGTTGATAATCAATAACTTTTTTATTTTCAATATTAATAAAATAAAAAAATACTTTTTGGTAATGTTATTGCAGTATTGTACCTATGTGCCCCTTTCGGATCGGACAGGTTTTTTTACCATATTATGCTTTTTTATCTATGATGAAGTCTATCTCATTTTTTGTCATAATATCGGGGCTTCGCCACATCCACTTCCTTTGAGGCTGTTTCTTAAAGAAGGAGTTCATCAAAAAGTCCCGCCTTCTCAAAGAAGTTGACAAGCATTTGTGGGGGCCTCCGCCTTGGGATAGTTGGCCTACCTCTCGTAAATACATAAGGTGGCCAGATTCAAGGGTTATTGTGTCTTCCCCCTCTGCGGACTTCACTCAACCCAAGAATGTGCCACTTTATTTTTCCGAGCTCTTCTTCTAGCTGCACTAGGCATTCTTCTTCTTCGTCGAGCCTTAACGTGCTTCCGTTATAAGTCACCAAGTTCAGTTGGGTATGTTGGTCATTGGTAACCTGGGGATTCTTCACACCCCCTACCTTGCCGTTACCGTAATCCCCGCCAAAATCAGGAATAGCAAGACGGTCGGGATTTGGGGGTGAAGGGTTACCCATAATCGCTACACTGGGCATGCGGGTCATGGCGAACGCAGATCGCAGCTGCTGCCCGTCAGTAGTCTGCGACATTTAGCTGCGCAGTTTTTATTTAGAATGGTTATACCGCCATTTGTTGGTTGTCAGACCCTCGTTTGATTTTCAGCACGGTACCACGAGCAGGTGACGTTGACTTGGGGCACTGAAGTGGTAAGTTACCCCCTAACCCCCCTAAGCCCCTTAAGCATTGTATAAATATGGATAGTAGCTACAGAAACTACGTAGTAAACGTTCGAAACGGAACACGCACATAGGCGCGCTCATTGACGAAACCCCAAAGCGATTGTCGCGGTGCTGTCAGTTGCGGGTGCCGTATAGAGATGAGTAGTCACCGCGATCTTTTTAAAAATGGAGCGTACGTAGGTAATTATTGCAACAAATAAGCCTAATTTCCATACTGTCTATATTTATATTGTGCCCACGTGCGTGTAATTGAGCGGCGTCTGGTTGCAGGGGCACGCGACTGGCGCCAGCATCAACCCGGCGCGTAGCTTTGCGCCCGCGCTCCTACACGGGTACTGGGACTATCAGTGGGTGAGTCAACTCACGACACTAATAAATAACCAGTTTTTATTTATCCTAAACCTCATGGCAGTCAGTGTAGGTACGTATTCATCATTATGATGAACAACTTTTATTAGGTGTATGGGGACCAACCCCGAAATCACGTAAAAAAATCAGCTATGAAATGAAATGAAATTGTTTATTCTGTTAGTAGGTTATCGGAATCACTTTTACACGTCATGTTAAAAAATATTATAATAAGCTAGATGAGGTCGACATTTCCTATCTGACTAGGTACTCTGAGAAGAAAGGCCGAAACAAAGTCAGAGGTCGCAGTCTCTTTTAAAGTCCAGACATAATCTTGGTCAAGCCATGTGAGAACCGTGTAGATTTGTGTCTGAAATGGTCTTTTGAGGAAAAAAACCAAACAGATTTGAGCGGACCTGTATTATAGTCCTCACATTCACAACAATTAAAATAATATAATACTTACTAAATAACAAACACAATAAAACACAATATAATACTTAGCAAATAATTTTTACAATGTCAGTGTGTATATAAAACTGTTTTATTTTGATGATTTTGTATAATAACTAGCTGCCCGCCCCGGCTTCACACGGGTAGCACTAAGTATTTATCAGCGTAACAACATACCTACCCTACCTACCTACCTACGGCGTAACAACATACCTACCCTACCTACCTACCTACCTACGGCGTAACAACATACCTACCCTACCTACCTACCTACCTACCTACCCTACCTACATACCTACCTACCCTACCTACCTACATTCTTACCTATCTACCTACCCATCCTACCTACATAGCTACCTACCCTACGTAAGGGTTGTATGTGTTTTTTATGCCGAATCATAAAAAAAATAAAATAGCACTAATTACATTTTAAGAAAATGTCCGATATTCATAGTTTAAATACCTACCAGGAATTAACACGACCTTGCTGTACATCGAACAAGTCTCCACAGAGTAGGCAACTCATTCATGGGTCAATGTAAGGTCAATGTTATACGCTTTTACGACAAACTTCCCACTGACATTCGAAACTTACCCATTAAACGATTTAAAAGCTGTATTAAAACCATACTTTGTAAAAAAGAGTACTTTTAAATTTCAAATAATAAAAAAAAATTAAAAGCTTCGGAATTTTTTACTTGAGCTGCTCGCTCTGCTAAGCCTTGTGATAAAACCATAAAACTTGACATTTTAATTACTATGCAAAATCCACAAAATAAACCAGTTTTATAATACACATTGACATTGTTGATAATTATTACAAAATGTCATGATTGCTTTGTAAAGTATTATATTTATTTTAATTATGTATTGTGAATGTGAGGACTATGTGAATATTTTTATATACAATGTCGCCCATGGGCATGTTCCCGCCCGTATTTTTCTGAATAGTCATGAAAAATTATCGAAAATTATCTTTAAAAAGGGGGTCTGTTTAATATTTTTCATGTTATTCAATTTTTTATTAGTGTTTGTCATATCTTCTATGTTATTGGCTCGATTTGGCTTATGTTTATTATTTCTCAAAGCTTATGACTTATTTTATCGGATTAACTAATATTTTTTATTAAAATTTGTTGACAATGAAAAAAAAAACGGAGTTAAAGACATTTTTTTCTAAAACAAAACAGTATTAATTAAAAAAAACACAAGTGTAAGTCCATAAAACCATAGCGGGATATTGAAAAAAAATCCTTTTTAGGGTTCCGTAGTAAACAAGGAACCCTTATAGTTTCACCATGTCCATCTGTCTGTCTGTCCGTCTGTCTGTCCGCGGCTTATCTCAGAGAAGGTTAGTACTAGAAAGCTGTAATTTGGCATATGTATACATATTAATCATGCCGACAAAGTGGTAAAATAAAATCAAGAAATTTTTTTTAGGGTCCCTCCCCTACTCGTAAAGTGGGGATGTTTTTTTTTTCTCGTCCACCCCATGTTGTGTCGTTAGAAAGGTCGTTCAAAAATATTCTGAGTTTGTCAAAACAATTTTTTGATTCAGGGATCCATTTGCGAAATATTAAGCTTTTAACAAAAAAAAATTGTTACTGTCAAGTGTCCCCTCCCCCTGCCAGCTAAATGGTTTTATTTATTTATTTTTTATTAATCAAAACAAATAAACAGACATTTGGTTAAACACACCACACAAAACATCGCGGGTTTAACAGTGGTGTGGCCAGACACGGCAACTCGGTGCCACTACATTAATTAATAACAAATGGGTAGGTATATACGTAGATGTTTTTCTAGATCGCACTGCTATCTAGATAGTATCTTTTTAATATATTTGAGCCGTACTTCGCATTTAATACATTGCCGATTTCCTTAGGTAAATCATTCATATACGATGGTAGCATGCATTCCCACGTCCGCGCTCCATAAGCATTATTAGATTTAGGTTCGATAAATGTGGGTAAGTAGGTCAAACAACGCAACGACCTTTAGTCTTACGTATTTACGAATATTACATAAATTATGGTAATTCTCACTTATAACGCGTAACCGTACCTTGTCAAAGACATTTACAATTTGGCAGTGCTTAAATAAACCCGTGTCATTATCTTGGAATTCATGTTTTATTCTTGTGGGTAGGTACAATTGTTTTCAAAATGCGTAACTGTAACTTGTACGTATAGATGTCCTCGACGTAAGTCTTGTATGTACGCCCGTAGCTACTAAGGCCACGACTACTACTAGGCTACTAAGGGGTTGTACTTGGATTTGTGAAAAAAATCACAGCAGTAGTATACGGGGTGTCAGGGACATCGACGCGAAGCCGCTTACCATAGATTCAGTACATGATTCTGAACCCACCTGCGTTAAAAATTTTCGTCGGTTAAAAAAAAAAAAAACAGCTGCTCCATACATTTTGACCGCGTAGGTATTGCACTTTTCTATGAAACAGGTGATTTTTTTTTTAAATAACCGGCAAAAATTTTCAACGCGGTGGGGTTCAGAATCATGTACCTACTGAATCCATGGTAGCCGGCTTCGCGTCGATGTCCCTGCCACCCTGTATATAACGAAATTACTTGGAAAACTATCAGAGCTAAGTAGGCTGTACAGGTTAACGAGTAATAATGAACCAACTAAAATTTGCGGTTTGAAAAACATGATCTCCCATACATTCCGTATGGGAAAACATGTTTTTCAACTACAATGTTAAGTTTGTTCTTGGGATAAATTCATCCCAACTACGGAACCCTTCACTGTGCGTGGTCCGACACGCACTTAGACGGTTTTTCTAAGTTTATTTTCAATAATTTGTCTTGAATATTCAGAAAAATACGGGCGGGCACGGCCCATGCCCAATGGCGACATAGTATGTTTTTTTTCTTTTTCATTTTTCATTTTTTTTCTTAGTAAGTTTTAATGATGGTCTGGCAGTTTGAGTAGTTTATGCGGCCTACCTAAATGACCTTTCTTTTGTATTGTTCGTCGAATTGAGCTCCATAAGTTCTGAGTTGAGCTCCACGATTACTGATAAATGCTTGCACTGACTGGGCAGGTCCCCTGAAATCTGTGTGGTTCTTTTCTCAAAAATCCATTTTAGACACTAATCTACATGGTTCTCCTATGGCTTGACCATGATTATGTCTGGACTTTAAAAGAGAAGAAAAGGAAAGAAAGAAAATGAAAAAGTATTTATTGAGACTCGCACAGGAAATCACAAATTAAACTAAAAACACACTAAACATAAATAAAAAAGAAAAAACAATAAAAAACAAAGTAAAATTTTAATTTAAAGCCACGAGTACACGAGTTTAGTTTTTGTACTGTACGAGGCCAAAAGGCTCTTAACTCAGCATGATGCTGCAACATTTACAAGAGACTGCGACCTCTGAGTTTGTTTCGGCCTTTCTTCTCAGAGTATTCAAATAAGAAACGCCGACCTCATCTAGCTTATTTTTTTATATGACGTGTAAAAATGATTTCGATATTATGTGATGTACAGAATAAACCGCGTGGCCGCGTGTGGGTCATGGGTTCGAATCCCTGGTCAGGTATTCATCAGGAAAATCTCAGTAACCCCCCTGGAGCTTAGTCTAGATTCCAGGCATCTAGAAATAGGCGTCTGTTCTAGAAATATCTGATGAAAATGTAAGCAAATGGATCTAAGAAAGTAGGTAGACTTGTGGATGCCAATTTGTAGTGCCACTTACGAATTTAAATGCTCTGATTTGATTATTTGAACCTTAAATATTATGTTTTTCATTTGATAATTTTATTAATTATATAATTACTGTAAATCGTCGATGATTTTTCAATAACAACTTAATAATGGTATTAAAAAAACTATTTTGGAGAGAGTTTTTAAAGTTGAAACCTTCATAATACAGATGAATGTGTTAATAATTCCTTTTAGTGAGTGATTGCGTAATCTGAACAGGGTCTGTTTACACTCTTATCACAAACTTTTGGAACAGGCTATAGTGCAATACTTAGGTAGGTAAATACCTATAACTCCGATAAAATGTGAATTATAGGAAATTATAGAATCCGTGTTTGTAAAATTTATTTCATCAACACTGTTCTCAAAATGTTGAATGAAAACATAGTAAGCAAAATTGGCATGACCTAGAACCAAAAATTCGAAAACATGTAACCAACACTGGGCCCACGTGGTGGATATTACGGCCCATTCCTTCTTACAGAGAGGTCTATGCCAAAGCAGTAGGAATATTGCAGGCATCTAGCATGCCAAACCCGAGAGCAGGTCTATGCCAAAGCAGTAGGAATGTTGCAGGCATCTAGCATGCTAAACCCCGAGCGATGGTTGTTTCGTGTGAGACCCAACCCTGAGGCGTGGTGTTGGCACAGTGTTAGTGTGTGTGTGTGTGTGTGTGCAGGTGTACTGGGCAGGCCCGCTGGGCGGTGCGGCGCTGGGTGCGCTACTGCACCGCTACGTACTAACGCCGTCCCCTACGAAGCGCGCGGCCAGGGATGTAGACATACCGCTCACCGACAAACACGACCAAGCCTAGGTTATAGCCACCTCATTTGACGATCTATTTACATTTTAAATAAAGCATTCTAATTACTTAGGTACTTTATTATTTTTTACTCCTCCAAAATTCTTATTTTATCGTTTCTGGTAAAGAGAAGAGAAGAGAAGAGAAGTGAAGAGAAAGAAGAGAGAGAGTGGTGATAAGAGAAGTTCGCGACTGAATAAAAATTAGCGATATCAACCATTTTTTCAGAACTACGCAGAATTATTGTAGTGCAAGTGCACTACAATAATTCTGCGTAGTTCTGAAAAAATTACATAATATGTCAGTCCTACGCATTGAGGATCAATGTAAACTAAAGATACATTACAAAATAAAAACGTGTCCTTACAAACTAAAAATGTGTCCCGTGGATATCAAATAATGCAACAGTAAAGAACAAATGCAAAATTATAGACCCATTGCCCTGATACCAGTTTTCTCGAAGGTGATAGAAAAGATGATTTATGAAATATTGATTTCATATTTGACCAAATTTAATATATTATGTGACGAACAAATGGGATTCCGTAAGAATAGAAGCATCAATATGGCAATTTATAATCTTATCAATCATATAATTACGAATGTTGACAGTAAAATGGCAATATGTGCCCTGTTTACTGACATGAGACAAGCGTTTGACTATGTAGATCATAAGACACTAATTGAAAAACTAAACGCTTACGGTATAAGGGGAAATGCTTTGGAACTATTAACATCTTATTTAATTAAGTGACCGCAATCAATATACAGAAATAACTAGAGTCAATTTAAATACGAAACGGGAAATAAAATACCTATCAAACTGTAGGAAAGTTTATTATGGGGTACCACAGGGCAGGGTGCTTGGGCCACCATTATTTCTTATATACATTAATGTCCTACCACGACAAATAAAGCATCCAATGATCGTCTTCGCTGATTACAGTACAGCAATAATTAAATGTTCCAATAATTTGACTTATCTATGAAGAAGATGTAAATAACACAACACTAAATAAAAAATTATTGATTTGTTTGGCTTAACAGTTATAACTTGTTTAGTAATATACAAAAAACCAAGTTATTGCATTTCTACCAAAGGCTAAAACCCAACCATTTAAATGTTTCATATAACGGGCAAAGGGTAGAATAGTTAAAAGTAGCAAGATTTCTTGGCATTCTAGTTGATAGTCAACTAACGTGGAAAACGCAGGCAGACGACATAATATGTGCGCGGCTAAGTAAACCTGCTTATGCTCTTTTCATCTTGGCAAAGAAAGTTTATTTACACACAGTACTTATAAACATACCATGGGATTGTTTCCTCAGTATTGAGATTTGGCATAATATTTTGAAGTAACTGTGTTGAAAGAGAAACTATATTTAGAACTCAAAAAAAGATAAATACGATGTATGGTAGACCTAAAAACTACTGAAAGCTGTCTTCAAATCATTAAAAATATTGACTTTCCCGTGCCTATATATATTTGAAGTAGCAGTGTTTGTTAAATGTAACTTGAAATTGTTTCTTGCGATAGTAGATACTAGAAAACGAACCACTCAACTTAGATCCCAATACAAAACCATGTTGTGTACAAGTGAATTCAAAACAGCACTAGCAAGGAGAAGTATTTTAGGCATGGGTCCGGTTATACAATAAAATTCCTGATAGCATTAAGAATGAACATTTTCACAACTTAAAGGAACATTAAAGAATGTTTTAATAGAAAAATGCTATTATTCAGTCACCGAATATTTGAATGACATACTGTTATAGAATTTCTGACATTTCTAACAATTATTTGATCTTCTTTAGTGACATTCAATTTTAATTTATGACATCATTCAATTTCTTTAGCATTTTTTAAATAATTAAGTGCTGACAATTTTCATTTTATTACAATAACTGCGGACATATTTTATTTTAATTTTTTCTCACTACACTTAATATATCTAATTATCTAATCGACATTGTTCAGTGTGATTGAAAATTGATAATGCGATAGGTGATCAAATTTATTTATTTATTTATTTACGCAAATCTTACCTACAACTACCATTACAGATCTGCGATCCAATGCGATAGAGTGGCCTTTTTAAGTACATTTTAAATCCTTAATCTACATCCTATAAAATTACATATTATATCCTTAATCCTAACCTATATCTAAATAACATATTATAAATAATGTAACTTTTGCGAATTCACTCAAGTTGCACCACAATACATCAACCCTCTCGTGAACCTCGTTCACCACCCGCATGGCTTTAGTGAGAGGAGTGCTCGCCAGTAGGTTGGTTCTGGCTGCAGGCACCGCAAGCAGGGCCGGGCGTCGCCGCCTCCACACGTACCGGTCTGGCACGCAAAGTTCCAGGTGCCGCAGCACTCCCGGGTTATGCGCCCCGCCACGCAGTAGTTTCACTACATACGCTGCGAGTGCAAAGTCCCGTCGCACCTTTAACGCATTGTACCCTACCATACCCAATACAAACAGTGTAGGGTACATCAATGGGTAAAATGGATATACCCCATACAGCTTGAAATATAAGTGTCTTGTGAACTTATTTTGACACGTTCCAACATGACACTATACTTCGCCTCATGAGGAGCCCATATGACTGCACTATGTTCAAGGTGACTCCTGACTAGTGCGTCATACAGCACCTTAAGTGTCGTGATGTTGGTAAACCGCTGAGCCTGCCTAAGTACGAAACCTAGGTTTCTGTATGCCTTCTTACATATCTTATTGATATGCTCACGGAAGGTTAATTCCTGGGTGAAAATTACCCCTAAGTCTCGCACCTGAGACACTCGTTGCATCGGCGCATCCTCTACCTTGTATTGATAATACAAAGGAGTCCGGGCTCGAGTGAAAGACATCTCTGAGCATTTGGCTACATTAAAATGAAGCTTGTTGGCGATGCTCCACTCGACCACTCGATTGATATCGTCCTGCAGGCGGTCACAATCCGAGTGATCCCTTACCTCGAGCAGCAATTTCAGGTCATCTGCAAACAATAAACAAGTCCCATGTCTGATGACTTCCGGTAAGTCATTTACCATTATAATAAACTCGAGAGGCCCTACATTGCTACCCTGGCTCACGCCGGACCTAGTGTAATACGGTCGAGATACACAGCCATTGTAATCTACATATTGCTGGCGATCCTTCATATAGCTAGCGAAGAACTGCAGCAGAGGCAGTGTACATCCAATTTTCGCAAGCTTCCTTAATAAGACGTCATTATCAACAGTGTCGAACGCCTTTTTAAAATCAAAGTACGCAACATCTACTTGTACTCCGGAGTCTACTGACGGTACCACCTGCACCATAAAGTTTAGTAGGTTACTGGCAGTGCTGCGTCCCGGCCGGAACCCATGTTGCGCATCTGATAGACGCGCGCGCACTTGTCCCTGCACGGAGCGCTGTATAGCTGACTCCAGTACTTTAGCAGGCGTCGATAGTACAGCTACCGGTCTATAGTTGCAGATTTACTACTAAATTGATTTACTTGTTTATTTGTGGTCCATGTCCCTATATTAATTCTTGTTTTAATTATGTTTTATTGCATGTATTACTACTTTTGTACGCCCTAGAGGCAAAACAATGTATTACCAAATAAGAACTTATATGTACATATGTTTTACAATAAATAAATGAATATGAATATAATACAAATGTGACAACCGTGGTCCGCGGTTGTCACATTTGACATCCACGGAACCTCCTCGCACCGTTCGTTCAGATTACTACGAGAACATCCTCGTTCTCGTATAGTAATGCGTACGCGCAATACGACACAGTCTGCTTATTCTGCTTACTTGATATATAACACAGTTTTAACTGCAGAACATTAAGTGGGATTCTTCACTTGGCAACCACGTTGCCTCGTTGCGATTTTTTTGAGCAAATGTTATCTATCCATCTTTCCCGGTTTGAATGGTGAGAAGGTGAACGTGGAAACCTTAAAATTAAGCGTATTTTATTTAAAAAGTAAAACAAACCAAAGTCTTATTTAGGACGCATTTCCGCGGCCCATTTTTCATAAGATAAGTATAAGAGATTCAATAAAAATAAAGACTTATTTATTGCCACTACAGCTGTAACAAACCAAATTTAATAAAATAATAAAATATATATACTTAGAATATTGTAAGTATATAATGTCAAATAATAAAAAGATAATGTCAAGGAAGTATGTAAAAACATAAATAAAGGTAAAATAAAATAATTATCGTAATTTGGGAGCAGTTAGGTTATATTTGATGGGTACATATTTGAACGTCGAAGATTAAAATACCTACGGCTAAAATATCAATGTTCAAAACATCGAAAACTTAAATATCGAATGACCATGTAACCGTAAATTAAAATAACGTAAGTTTATAATTTCGAATAGTTAGATAACCTACGTCCAATATATCTAAAATCTAATTATCTACAAAAGTGACATCGAAATACCTAAATATCGAAAGTACAGAGTATCGAATGTCCTAAATATCGAAGTACAGAGTATCGAATGTCCTATAAATATCGCTATTTATTTATTATGTATGTCAGAGGTTAATTTGATAATTCGGATATTGCCAAAACCCGAATAATTAGAAAATGGCGAAATAAAATATGCGAGCAACTTGGACACAGCGTTCGCCGGCCGCTACGCGGCAACGCTCGCTTCGCTCGCTCGGCTCACGCGCGGTTGGTCACAGTACTAACCTAACCTAACCTATTTCTTCCAGTTCAAAATTATGAATGAAGTATCATGTGTCATGTGCCACATAATTTAGTGACAGAAACGAATCGCTGCAAAACCAACTTCACGCAGTCTTGTCTGCCCTACCCCTAGAGTGTAATTTAAGCCCACGTAGGCGAGGAGGGGTGGGGCGGCCCGCGAGCTGTGGAACAGGTGGTTTGAAGGCCCGCCGCGTCTGAGGCTGGTCGGCGAAGCCGGTCAGCAAGCCGAAGCTGCGGTGGTGAGCGTTAAAACCATCTGCAACGATAAGCCCGCGTGGAGCCGCCCAAACCCTGCAGCGCCGGAGCCGTGACCCAAAAATGAAAAATAAAATGCACAGCTTTGTCGTTAATTCAAAAATATTTAATTGGGGCTGGCGCTCGGCGCCCCCGAAGATCCTGCGCCCGTGTGCGCCGCACACCCTGCACGGTAGGTAAAGCCGGCACTGCCTTAAACCTTAGACTTTCAAACCTAGCGTACGAAGGGTCGCTCGCTCATGCATCCAAGATACTCTATTTTTATAATTGACTTTTTGAAGTGAAATCTTCTATGCGCGTTGAGCGATTTTTAGTAGGGTAAAATCTTATGGGTTCGCGTCACCGACATGCTAATGTTAACAGTACAGCACCTATGACTATGACGTGTTGAGCGGGAGTGCCGATATATGTGAAAATCTTACTAATGTTACGAACTTAATTAAAAAATTGTGAAATTTTTATTTTTGATCCAACAATTAATAGTTTTTTTTTTAAAGTGTTATTTCATAGTTTTAAGTTTTCACTTCTGTCGTCAGTCCCCATGAATGCCTATTTTCTTAATATTTTTGGATAATAATGCCCGTCGTAACTGTAGGTACTTGGGCCACGGTAAACCGTGGCAGTAGTAGAGTTTTAAAAGTTAGTAATACAAATAAATCATTCAGGCAGACAGCTTAAAAGATTTTGGGAGGGGTCATGACCCCCAGGACCCCCCTTCTGGAACCGCGCCTGAAGTGTCATCTGCGAATAATACGATCTCGTGATTATCCCTTATGTGGTAAGGTAAGTCATTAAAAAAATTAAAAATAAGAAAGGACCTAGAATTGAACCCTGCAGAACGCCCATTGTGACCGCAGATCCTGCAGATCTCTTGCCATTAACATCGACCCTCTGAATTCTGTTGTTCAGGTAAGAAGTCAGAAGGTAGAGAGCCTTGACCCTCATACCATAGTGGTAGTTTCCTGATGAGTGTATCATGATGTACGCAATCGAAGGCCTTGGACAAGTCGCGGACAAGAAAATGCCAAGAGCATCTTGCGACTCCTCCCAGGCCTCGAATATGCTCTTCAGTAATTCTACGCCCGCTCCTGTAGTTGAACGACCCTTTGTAAAACCAAACTGTTTCAGATGTAGTAAATTATGTGCATTGAAATGTTCTAACATTTGTTTCAAAAATTTTGCTCAATATAGGTAATATCGAAATAGGCCGAAAATTCGAAGGATCCAGTTGTGCTGCCAGACTTGAACAGTGAAATCACTTTGCTAAGTTTCAGCTCCGAATCTAATGGACTCCGATTAAGTTGAAATTTGGTACATATCTGTATTTCTGTGACCGAAACACGGACGTGTAACGTAAATAAATTAATTTTGAATATTGGGGTCACGGTCGGTAAGAAAATTATAAAAAAAACTTTTGCAAACTGTACCGTATGACATATCAAATGAAAGGGCTTATTGTGAGATTTTTTTTTTTTTTTCATAATTTTAAAATGTCAATCTGCCAAGCCTTTTCTCAACTATATTGGGTTCGGCTTCCAGTCTAACCGGATGCAGCTGAATACCAGTATTTTACATGAAGCGACTGCCTATCTGACCTCCACAACCCAGTAACTGGGTAATACGACACCCCTTGGTAAGACTGGTTGTCAGACTTTCGGGCTTCTGACGATCCGTAACGACTGTCAAAGATCCACGAATGACAGCCGGGACCAACGGCTTAACCTGCTTTCCGAGGCACGGAGGAGTCTCTAGATGGTCACCCATCCACAGACCAACCCCCAGCAAGCGTAGCTTAACCTTTTTTTTTTTTTTTTGAGTATGGGAAATCATCAAATGACTTCTCCCGCACTGGGCGGAGCGAGAGGGCGTGTCAGACTTTTACTGACAAAAACCCACCCGTGTTCCTTCCGTTGCCTGTGTGCCGGAACCGCGATATTCCTTTCGGACAAACTCGCAACCCTGGCAGGCATTGGCCCTTACGGACCCCGTCAGTTGGTGCTGACATATCTTTGAGGCGCGCGTGGAACACAACGCGCCGTCGACCCGGGCCTGGTCCTTATCGGACGGCGAGCTACCCATTACTCACCGTCCGCAAGCCCGCGCCTACGGCGGCCGGAAGTCGGCTCGCGACTCCTGACGTCCGGGCCGTCTCCTGCGGCGGCTATGGGCGCGAGGGCGCTCATCTTGCATCTCCCTCGCGCGCTCCGCCTCCTCCTTCGCGAGCATAACTGCTTCGCAGAAGGAGGTGACGGCCTCCCATGCACTCTCGCTCCGAACCATGGCCTAAACCAGGGCCGGACGCGAGAGATCGCCGCCGCCAATCGCATCCGTGAGAACACGGCGGTGCTCCGCCCCAGCCGGGCAGACCTCCACCGTATGCTCCACCGTGTCCTCCGGGCGATCCACACAGTGGTGAAACCCGGGCGTTTCCTCCCGCCTTATGCGGAACAGGAAACTCCCGAAACAACCGTGTCCGGTGAGGACCTGCGTCAGGCGGAAGGTGAGGACGCCGTGGCGCCCCTCTAGCCACTCCTCAAAGAGGGGACTTATCGCCACTGCCCAGCGCTGGGTTGCGACAATCGAACTCTCCATGCCGCCATCAGATCCCGCCGGAGTTCTGTCCGCTGTCCCGTGATTTCTCGCGGCAGCGGAGTTACGCCCGTTTCGTCTCCTCGCGCAACTCCCACATGTGCGCGAGGACTTTTGCCTCCAGGTCCCATGGCGGTAGTCCGACAAGAAGGCTCGCCGCCTCACGGGAGACCATGCGGTATCCTCTGACCAGCCTAATGGCCATGACCCTTTGGGACGCGTTCAATCGCTGGGCCGGTCGCAGCCTTAATGAACGCGCCCACACCGGTGCCCCGTAAAGGGCCATGGACCGCACGATCCCCGCGTAGAGCCTCCGGCAGGAGGCGTTTGGACCCCCTAGATTGGGCAGAAGCCGCTTCAAAGCAGCCCCAGCCCTCTCCAGTTTGGGAGCCAAACGTCGGAAGTGCTCAACGAAGTTCCACCGGCTGTCGAGGACGAGTCCCAGGTACTTCATCAGGTCAGGTACTGCCGTTATCCGGGAACCCGACAGTGGCGCGTTCCGAAAACCATAAAAACACATGGCCCTGGGCTTGTGCAAGGCCACCTCGAGTCCCAATTGCCGGATCCTATCCACGATTATCGCAACCCAGCGTGTCGCCAGTTCGGCCGCCGCCTCATGCGACCTACCCTGCGCCAGGACCAGCGTGTCATCAGCGTAGCTGATGATGACTACGCTGACGCCGCTAGCGAGGTCGGCGCGCGCGCTGCGTCTAGCCTAATGTTAAAATAAACGCTCCATTTTTTAATGTAACTAAAAAATACTACATATTTACAGAAGTGTTTAAAAAGAAGTGCACCGGTACAACTTGGAACAATAACTTAGTGTCAGTGTTTTCAACGAGTTTTATACACAAACTGTGAAGTTATGTCCACAACATCATAATCCGTCCAAAAAAAACAATCTTAACAAAAACAATAACAAGTGTCAATGCATGAAGCTTGTCATATTGATGGAGTCGCTGTCAATAATAAAAGTTATGCCCATGGTCTAATAAAACAAGGTCTGGCATTCCGGGACCAACACATGCTTACGTCACTATCCAGTTGCCACTCTATTGCAACAAAACACGATTAAGGAAAGATTTTCAGAAACCATAGCTTTTAAATTGTCGTTTCGTGTGTCTAATCAAACGAAACAATTCAATTTAAACATAAACCAACGTAATTGTTAATTAAAACCTCATTGTTTTATCGGATTTGCACAGGTAATAATGGTGGTTGGGGAGGTATTATATTACAAACTTCTGGTAACACAGATGTGATAACGTAGGCTTGTGTCACCCACGTGACCACTGTGTTTCGGAATGCCATACCTGGCGAAGTATATTATTATACCATGGTTATGCCGACGATATGGTGCTGCTGGCCACGTCAATTAGGGTCCCTCGTCTTCTGCTTAAAACTTATGAGCGGTATGCCGAGAGTCATGGTCTCAAGTATATTGCTGCCAAGAGCGAGTGTATGTTTTTTGGTCTTGGTGATAAAACCCCTCATGAACCTCCACCTATTTTGCTGAACGGTTCTCCTCTCGCTAGAGTGAAGAGGTTTAAAAATCTCTAGGGCACATTATCACCCATGATCTAAGGGATTATGAGGACATTGAACGTGAACGCAGGGCGCTGACGGTCCGGGGTAATAATGTTGGCTCGCATGTTTGCTCGTTGCCCATCTGAAGTCAAGTAAGCGCTATTCAAAGCATATTGCCAATCTTTATACACGAGCAGCCTGTAGGTTAATTATACTCAAAGGGCATACAGCGCTCTGCGGGTACAATACAATATCGTCTGCAGGATGTTGTGGCGGTTGTCGCCGTTCTGCAGTGCGTCCGCTATGTTTGCCGAAGCGCGGACGAATGACATTTACGCAATAAGTTGTCCGTATTCCTCCGGATTTAATTATTTGACCTCTGCTCGATGGATTCCGAAATTGTTTGCTTTCTGACTGCCCTCGCTTGAACATTGGACACGGTACCCTGCCAATCCTGCTGAACTTTGCTGGAAAACTGGATCTGTATAATGCTCTTTTGACGACTGGATATAACGATATCATGAACCTGTGCATTAATTGCGGAATAGCAACGGATACAATAACCAGACCCGCTCCCGCACCAGACAGCTGCAATACATTAGGAAGGCGAAGATTGGAAAATTAAATGATTCTTTCAATTGTACAGGAATGGGTCGCGCCTCAAACGGTTAGAATCCGATATTTTTGTACTATGTAATGACCAAAATGTGCAACAAATTCATATTCGAAGACATGTGACATCACCAATCCGGACTGAACCTGCATGGTTAATTACAGCCTATTCCGATCAGTGGGTCGTCTTCCCTCTCTCAGAGAGGAGGCCTGTCCCTGCATTGGGAATGTAATAAGGCTAATGTTTACCCAAATGTGCCACTCAGATGTTTATTGCTAATTGCTAGTGCTAGACCTAATGGTCAAGTGATAAATGTTTGTTTCAGGTACTTAAATGAAAAAGACTTTAACTGTCAAGCTTGCTGAAATCATGCCAAAGCTGTATCTCTTCATGGAAATAGACCAGAATAGAATGAACAGACACCTATAGGACACCGACGAATAGAAGTGTGTAGAGAGGTGGACGGTGACCACCAGAACCACCTACAGCAAGAGCTATCAACATCGGACTCAATCTGGATGTTGAGAGGATGAATAAAATCCAGGCATATAAGTAATAATTTATATATTAATCGACAGCTCTCTAGACAAAATCAAACTGGTTGCTTATTTAATTATGTATTTGTTATTTTTTATAACATTGAATTTACATTCTGTGAGTTCTTGAACTCACACACTAACTTATTAGTATTACTTGTTAAAATGTTAGGAATATCGTATAATTTTACAATGTTTGTAAATATGTGAGCACCATGTATCTATCACATATTTAATTTATCTGTAATTGCTTTATTTTTCATTCTTTTTTACCTATCGCGGTATAGTAATCTTATTCTAGATGCATCGTCTTCACATATAATTATATAATTAATGTATGCAAAATATTGTAAAAACATTTTAAAAGAGTAACGGTGGAGTTTCTTGCCCATTCTTCTCCATACGAAAACTACCTTTTGGAAGGGGCGACTAGAATCAATTCTATTTTTTTGTAAACTTGACGTTCATAAGTGCCTTTTATGTGCCTAATTGAAATAAATTGTTTGACTTTGACTTTGACTTTGAGTGGGATAATGCTATACTCCAATATTATTGCACCTGTATCGTTGGCAAAAGAATGGTTGTTTGCTGTGCTCACACCATGAGCATAATTATGGTATCTTGGTTTGGCATGGCACCAGGGTGGTCAATTACCTCCTGCACAATTTCTGGGTACTGTATTATATTATAATAATCCTAATGAAGGTGATTAATAAAACCATGTATCACAATTATGTGTTTTTTATTTTAATATATCTTTGCAATCTCAGATTTCTGTAATCTGAGATTGCATCTAATGCCCTAGTAGATACAATATTAACAAATGCAAGCCAGTAGTGTAACAAATGCAATCTAGTAGTGTAACCCACTAACAACACTACTGGCTTGCATTTGTTAAATAAACGTCGTTTTCAGCTGTGGTTATCAGTAAGATCAATCGGATACAGAAGACACCCCATAAGCGTTTTTTATGTACTTGGCTATACATTTCCAGCTTAAGCTGATCTGGCATTGTACGGAAATCCTATACAATGCGAGATCAGCTTAGACTGGAAAACTATAGCTTGATGTGTAGCCGTGTGTACCTACCTAAAACCTCATCGTGATAGGGTGCAGGCGCTGCAGCAAGTACAGCGCATGTGGGTTCCCGATTTACGTAGGAAAGAAAGCCTAAAAAATACCACCTTTTTTTTTTAAATAATAATAATAATCTAAAATGTAAACATTGTCTGATTTTACCAATTTGGCCATTGCTGGGAGAGCGGAAAATTGGGGTCGTGAATCCTTCCTAAATACTCTAATTTATGGCCAAATTCCAGCCCTGTAACGCCAGGCCCAAGTTTCAATAGAGTTTGGGTTTCTCCTTTGTTAATTAAATTAGTTTAGGAGCTTATTAAAAGGTTTTATTTTTATTTTTCGCTTTTCAGTTATTTTTGCGCCGGTTTAATTTTTGTAAAAAAGTTTTAATTTTTTTTATTGTCCCGCAGTCTAATTACGCAACACATTTTATTTCTGTTTGCAATTCTGAATCGAAAGCAAGTCCAATTTTAAACGGATGCCATAGTTCGAATTACGAATAACATTTTTTATCAGTCGACCGAAATTGGATAGCGATGTTCTAATCTATTGGCTATAATTTGTTTGGATGATGTGTTTTGTTACACCATATAGGAATGATGAATTTCCAAATTATTGTCCTATAACTTATTTTTTTTTAAATTACATCTGATGCTTTACTAGTGCTTATAAATGAAAATGTACAATGATTGCCGAAAAATTTAAAACCAATTTTTAAAACACTTTTACAATATTTGCAATACGTAACAAAACGTTTTTCTTTTGACGTTTTTGATATCTGTGGCCAATGACAAAATCGTAGAAAAGCAGTGTTGTCAACTTAGTGGGATTTCCACTAAACCTGGGGGTTTAGACACCCTTACTGGCAGAGAAATTTTGCTTTCAGTGGCCGGTGGTTTTGTCTAGTGGTTAGTTTAATTCTATTTGTAGAAAACAATACAATCAATTACTAAAACTTTGATTCGAGAAAATATTAAAATAACACGATAATGGCATGTTTTATTGTTTGTTTAAAACCTGTGTCAGTGATTTTTCGATTTATTTCTTTCAAATGCCGAAACCACTGCGGATTCGAACGCTGATTTGGAAAGACTGACACAGCATGACGAATATATTGAAGCCACACAGAGGCTCCGCCCGAGAGGAGATCGAAAAACAACGTCATTTCAAAAAACATATCGCACTGGAATTTAAGGGATAAAAAAATCTGCCGTTAAGCTTTTGAAAACCTTCACTAAATTTATTTCAATAATTATACTGCGGTTGCCATTTGTCATGCCACCAACACAAATCGGTTGAACGGACCGTAAAAAAAGTTTATTTAAATGTCTAATCTTATTTTATTATATTATAGTCTAGTCTAGTAGTGTAGTCTAGTTTTATTATAGTTTAGTATAGTTTTTATTCGAGTATAGTTTTAACGCAAACGGTTAAATATTTTGAAATCGCTTTCAAAATCCGTTTTTAGAAATCAATTTCAGGAGTGGCTCCGGCTAACAGTTTCGATCGTCTTTAGTACTATTATTCGGTTGTACGTGCATCATTCAAAACTATTCAAACATAAACAAATACGTACTTACGCAAAGCTACTATTGCCTTGGTTTTGTGAAATGTCTAGTTCGGATAATCGATATGATTCGATTTCTGACTGAAATCTGATTTTAAATTCGTTTTGATGTATCTGACGCATTCCTATATCGGACTCAGGGAAAAAATTGGCAGCACTGAGTAAAAGTTGAATAACCTCTTGAACGATCAGCCGACTCATTGTGACGTGTTCAGAGTCGAATTTAATGCAAAATATTGCCTGTCTAAAGTATACCTTTACTGCTCTAACTTTATCAGTTTGTAGGGAAAAGAACAGGAAAGGCATAACATCACATGTTAAACATCGGAAATAATCTGCGCTGGAATGATCATTCTTTAAAGTCTGTGGAGAATACGCTATCAAACATGGCGATGTCTTTGTTTACATTTTAGTCTTGTTGATTTTGGTAATGTTTTTGTTATGCATTGTTTTGCCTTGAATGTTTTATATTTTTCAACATACAAAATTATATTAACTATTCTCTTACAGAAACATGGGCCTATGCTAAGCAGTTTTGGAACATTTTTCTTGTGGCTTGTGGAAGTCGGAAAAACTTTGGAAAATTCTCTCGTTCAAGACACTGCGTGCTCTGTTTTCATTTTCTATTGGCTGCACTAAGACTTACTTAGGCTGTTTTGCTCAATAGCGAAAAGTACCTAAGTCGATATTACCACTACAAGTAAGTAAGCCAATATAAATAGGAATAACGTGTGTGAGAGAGTACCTTTGTATCTCAATACATTATTGTAGCTGTAGGTACATTTATTGGTCAATCTACCTATGGAGAATCATTCCTTTGTTGCGTAGACACTTGACAAGCATCTTAAGTAAATAATATGTAGTAGTAGTTAATATGTAGTGGCACCGAGTTGCCGTATCTGGCCACACCACTGTTAAACCCGCGATGGTTTTTGTGGTGTGTTTAACCAAATGTCTGTTTTTTTGTTCTAGTTTTGATTAATAAAAAATAAAAAAAAAATAAAAATATTGAGGTTATCTATTTATTGTGGTAAAAATAATTATGAAGTATAGTTACTATGACCGTCAACCTTAAAGTCTAACTGTAATTGTTAATTGATATTTATGTACATAAGTAGATGCTGAAATAAACAATTATAACCACTAGCCAAATAACAACTTACTACAAAAAATATTTATAATATTTTCACAAACCGTGCTAGTGCTGAAAATACAAGAAGGGAACGCTACCCAACATCAATCTTGTTGTTCAAACATGGATTGAATAATCTGTATTAATCTTTGAAGGTAAGCTTTTTGACACATATATGTAGTTAAGAATCAAGCGTAGCAAGTCACTTAATTATAAAATTATGAATATATTTCCTTGGCTGAACTTAGTCCCTACATAAACACAACATTTATTTTGTGTATACCTAACTAATGTTTAATGTTATAATTCAGTATTATAAAATATCTGGAGACTGAAATATCAGCTCTAAATAGGCTTTTGTCCAGCCATGGGCTAGTGAATACCTAGTTGATATGCCTACTTTACTTTGCCACATAATGTTTAGGTACTTTATTTGAGCAGATAATAATAAGATTTTGTTTTAATAGAGTTCCTGGGGCATTTCACCCATGAAGACATGAAGGCAGCATGAAGGATGTCGCCCATGCTGCGTTGCCCCGTTGCTCTGCTACTTCAGTTTTCAAGCTTCTTAAGAACTAAAGTAGAAACTGAAGATTGTTAATGAAAGATAATCTTTTATTTTTTTACCGGTTCAGTCTTGTACGACAGCGATATAAATGTGTGTTCCTATTTTGTTAATTGATAACAGTGTAAACTTTAATAGTGTTTTTATTTTGAACTTGTCCTTGTAATTTTTATTTGTACCTATATAGGTGTAAATAAAAATAACTTGTAAGTAATGAAATATTTAAGAATTGAATACTATGCTTTTTATAGGCTGTGTTTATAAAAAGCATAGTATAATAGTATCATTATAATTGATTATTATAATGATACTATTTAGAGGTACCTATTTACCTGAATTAACTGTCATTCATTAGGTAACAGTAAATAGAGATAAATAAATTATGGTAAACAAAAACGACTTTTATTATATTTTTAATAGCATTTATTCACATTATTATGAAATATTTGTACATGGGGCAAATATTTATACACAATAAGAAATTGGAACAAATATACTGTAAGGATTAGTGGAATTTGTGATCCAATGTTCGTCTGTGGAAATCATCATGGATTATGTATGTACTGCTTGCTAGTTCTTGCAGTAAGTGCATGAGAGAGTTTAATTTTTTCCTGAATAATGTAGTTGAACCTGACACCTGAAATATAAAAAAAGAATTTAAATAAATCCTCAATTTATTCTATGATCCATTACATCCATCCACAAAGTCTAATAGGCCTCTCCATTCAACACTTCAATGCACAATCTATAGATAGATTTCAGACGCTTTTTTTTTTTTTTTTTGGATGGGAAATCATCAAATGACTTCTCCCGCTCTGGGCAGAGCGAGAGGGTGTGTCAGACTTTTACTGACTAAAACCCACCCGTGTTCCTTCCATTGCCTGTGTGCCGGGGCCGCGTTATCCCTTTCGGACAAACCCGCAACCCCAGCAGGCATTGGTCTTTCGACCCCGTCGGTTGGTGCTGACATCTCTTTGAGGCGCGCGTGGAACACAACGCGCCGTCGACACGGGCCTGGTCCTTATCGGACGGCGAGCTGCCCATTGCTCACCGTCCGCAAGCCCGCGCCTACGGTGGCCGGAAGTCGGCTCTGGACTCCCGACGCCCGGGGCGTCTCCTGCGGCGACTAGGGCCGCGAGGGCGTGCAGCTTGCATCTCCCTCGCGCGCTCCGCCTCCTCCTTCGCGAGCATAACTGCTTCGCAGAAGGAGGTGACGGCCTCCCATGCACTCTCGCTCCGAACCATGGCCTGAACCAGGGCCGGACGCGAGAGATCGTCGCCGCCGATCGCCTCCGTGAGGACACGGCGGTGCTCCGCCCAAGCCGGGCAGACCTCCACCGTATGCTCCACCGTGTCCTCCGGGCGATCCACACAGTGGTGACACCCGGGCGTTTCCTCCCGCCTTACGCGGAACAGGAACCTCCCGAAACAACCGTGTCCGGTGAGGACCTGCGTCAGGCGGAAGGTGAGGATGCCATGGCGCCTCTCAAGCCACTCCTCAAAGAAGATTTCAGACGCTAAAGAGTGAACGATAATCGTCTAAAAAGGCTAATTTTCGAATTACGTAACGATTTTGACAGCTGAAAATTTGTTTCAAATAACGAGATATTGCCAACGGGATAACATTTTAAAGAGAAGGCACCTTACTGGTTGCATTCGATTTTCTTTGCAATATTTTTGGGATTTACTCGAATATTCTCCTTAATTATTACAAAATTATGTAAGTAATCGTCGTCTTCATAAATTGTGAATGTGTTTTTGTGTAAAACCTCAATGATAAATCAATACTAATGGTCTGTAAAATATCGAAGCAGCGACGTCGATTTTTAATAATAATTGTGAAAGTTTTCTTCTGTTACAATTGCTTACAACCAGTCCCCCCCATGAAAGCCGAAAAGCCCGGCTTGCCTTAAAAAGTGAGCCCGCCAAGTCAATAATTCATCTCGCAAGAATTGATAAGAATAATACCTAACATAAAACTCCGCGCTGCACTGTGTCAGCCGCGCGCTTTATAAGCTACGATGCCAGGTTTACTGGTTTACGTACTCAAAGAATAATATTTAAATTCCGCGCGGTTTTGCGTCACGCACCGTTGCCAACTATCTCGGATGCAGTTGCGATCTCGCTCTAACACTATAGCGAAAAGCAGGACGCGAGATCGCATCGTAAATGAAAACGTAATTTTTATTCTTTCTCGCTCGCACTTGTGCTGGCTTTTATGAGGCTTTTGTACCCTCTCTTCTTTCGCATAGAAATAGTTAAGTTTGTTGATACCATTAGTATGTACCTATTTCGCAAATTGTTCTAATTTTTAAGCCCGGCTTTTGATTTTTTTATGAATAGAACGAATCGTGCGTTTGATTATGAATAGTAGGAGTAATGACGTGGCAAGACGCTGCGCAACGCGTGAATTTCTATAGACTGATACAACTTTAACCAAATTTATTCAAATTTGTTTTGAGCGGCTAGGTACTGGTGCACTTTTTTACGCTTTGATATTTTTTCATTTTCTGTGCGTGTTGTGATTAGTTTTTGCTGTGATTACCTTTGTTTTAAAGTGATTAAAAAGTTTCTTATCATTAAAATTAATTCCGAAACGCATGCAATTGTTCCTTGCGAAGGACTAAAGTGTGTGCAATCTTTACTCGGAAAGGTAAATACTTTAGAGTTTTACAGACATCTCGATAGTTATTGTGGCGATTTCATTCCGCGATTTTGTTAGTGATAGTGTTATTTTTATCATCAAAATGGGAATTCGGAAACTGTGCTCGAAAAGGTATGTAACTTGAATTTTTCGACAGTAAGTAACTCTTTACTTTACCGTAACCAACCTCAAATTACTGTACCTGTTTCTCAGAAATAAAAACAAGTATTTTTGTCAGTCGAAGAATACATTGAAATAGGCATTCGATTGTTTATTAGACAACTTTAGGTAGGTAGCTGGTGCCATGAAAAGACATAATGAGTGTTGTGTTGTAACCACTGAAAAACTAACTTGTCCTATTATTATTATAAGTTCTCATTGAGACCACAAAACACAATAATTTTCGTATCGAAGAGATTCTTCATAGGTGTTTTGAAATAAAGATAAGAGTTGGCTATTGTCATTATGATATATTATAAAATGTTATTTTGGTATTATCTCATGTTAACATTTTCAATAGACTTAAATTAAACTCATAAAACTATGCGTACGGCAATAGAACAACAAATCGATCATTTGGGAGCCATCTAGTGGCTTTTGATTGAAATTTTTTGCATGTGACAAGTGAATATGAAATAAGGTGAAAAGATTCGGCTAACTGGTGTGTTTACACGCTTTCGTTAATATAGATGGCGCTTATGAAAATTACATACTAATGCTTGATAATACTTATTTAGAACTCTTCGCATTTTATACAGGTTTTCTAACCAACATTATAATAATGTTGTACCATGAACAACATATGAAAATCAGTCAATCGCACACTGTTTTTTTTAAATCGTAAAAATCTGTTGGCTTGCCCTAATTTTGCGACCACGGCCCGCCGCTGCTTACACCCTAAACTAAAGATTTATGATATGATATTTCAGAAACGAGGTAGGTATTTTGGTGGCATTTCAAGGAAAGACTAATTCGTACCTCGTACCGTATCAAACTTATAAGCCACAAGCTTATCAACCCAGTCGAGCTTGTACTTCATTGGAAAAGCAAATATAATAGAGGAAGAACAAATAATAAAATACACCTAGTTTGAAGCATTTAAGTCAATGGATTCTGTAAGGACATTGATGAACATATTCACCCAATAAGGTACCTACTTAATATCAATATTATTTTCTTTCTTAGTGTTGGACATTGAATGTTTGTTTAGCACAGCAACAATGTTACACACAATCATATTGTTTGTTGGTAAATACGAAATGCACCATCAAATGTATACTTACCATATTAAGTTAATTAATGATTACATTTAAATAAAGTCAATTGTAGGCACGTAATTGTTGTTTATAGCAGAATATTGCTGTTCTTTAAAGTAGATTGTTCATTGAAGTGTTGAAGGGAGAGGCCTATTAGACTTTGTGGATGGATGTAGTGGATCATGGAATATATTGAGGATATAGATTGTTCATTGAAGTGTTGAAGGGAGAGGCCTATTAGACTTTGTGGATGGATGTAATGGATCATGGAATATATTGAGCATTTACTTAAATTCTTTTTTTTATACTTCAGGTGTCAGGGTCAACTACATTATTCAGGAAAAATTAAAACTCTCTCATGCACTTACAGCAAGAATTAGCAAGCAGTACATACATGATCCATGATGACATCCACAGAAAGACATTGGATCACAAATTCCACTAATCCTTACAGTATATTTGTTCTAATTTCATTTTGCCCCATGTACAAATATTTCATAATAATGTGAATAATTGCTATTAAAGATATAATAAAAGTCGTTTTTGTTTACCATAATTTATTTCTCTCTATCTACTGTTACCTAATGAATGACAGTAAATTTAGGTAAAAAGGTACCTATAAATAGTATCATTATAATAATCAATTGGCTGTGTTTATAAAAAGCATAGTATTCAATTCTTAAATATTTCATTACTTACAAGTTATTTTTATTTGCACCTATATAGGTACAAATAAAAATTACAAGTACAAGTTCAAAATAATAACACTTTATTAAAGTTTACACTGTTATCAATTAACAAAATAGGAACACACATTTATATTGCTGTCCTACAAGACTGAACCAGTAAAAAAATAAAAGATTATCTTTCATTAACAATCTTCAGTTTCTACTTTAGTTCTTGAGAAGCTTGAAAACTGAAGTAGCAGAGCAACGGGGCAACGCAGCATGGGCGACATCCTTCATGCTGCCTTCATGTCTTCATGGGTGAAATGCCCCAGGAACTCTATTAAAACAAAATCTTATTATTATCTGCTCAAATAAAGTACCTAAAAATTATGTGGCAAAGTAAAGCAGGCATATCAACTAGGTATTCACTAGCCCATGGCTGGACAAAAGCCTTGGTTGTATAATTTCATCTTTATTTAGGGCTGATATTACAGTCTCCAGATAGTTCATAATACTGAATTATAATATTAAACATTAGTTAGGTATACACAAAATATATGTTGTGTCTATGTACTAAGTTCAGCCAAGGAAATATATTCATAATTTTATAATTATGTGACTTGCTACGCTTGATTCTTAACTATGTGTCACAAAGCTTACCTTCAATGATTAATACAGAAGATTGATTATTCAATCCATGTTTGAACAACAAGATTGATGTTGGGTAGCGTTCCCTTCTTGTATTTTCAGCACTAGCACGGTCTGTGAAAATATTATAAATATGTTTTGTAGTAAGTTGCTATTTGGCTAGTGATTATAATTGTTTATTTCAGCATCTACTTATGTACATAAATATCAATTAACAATTTCAGTTAGACTTTCGAGGTTGACGGTCATAGTAACTGTAGCGTTGAGAGGGATCACAGGTGCAAGTAGTCGAGTGATAAAATATCACAATTAGTAAGTTCCTAGTCACATCACTAAAAACGGGGAACAACACTGTCCTTCCGGAGACGCTCTGTCATTTCGTTTCCGCTTGCAAGGCTGATAAGAGTTGTTCCCTGACCCTCAGAATTCCTTGTGCCCCGACCTAGGGTGAGTTCCACATTAGCTTGGTAATTATACCAGATCCTCTGCGCTGGATGATCTATATTGATTTTGTAACCTATAAAGTATCTAATTTCGTGTGTCAATGTTTGACACGCGGCTACGGTCCATCCAGCGCACAGGAGATTGTAATATGTATGTATTGCTACTACATCGAGATGGTGTAGTGCCTCACTGTGTTATTCTTAGTGATTAGTGAGCCATCTGCAATGGTCACGTTTATTTTGTGTTATGCTCGCGTGTTCACATACTTAGCCTAAATTAGCATCTGCTTATGTGCCACGCTATGCTCCTACTCTCTTGCCTGTAAACCGCTGCGATGTGCTGAGCTTTCACCTACCCTAATCCCCATATCGCTCCTTGGTCGCTAAATGGGGGTAGAAGCTGGCACATCGCATGCGGCCTGCCGCTATCCGCACCGCATCTAACATGCGCTCTCTAACGCGCCTTCCAGGGTTCTTCGTACGGGCTGAGGGCAGGTGCCGACTACTATGGATACTGCTGATGGTAGTGGTGCTGCACATTGCTTGCGCACGCTGCCAAGGTCTCGAAGGCCTAACAACCTGCGGCCTACCGCCGCAACTACCTGCGCGAGCTTGTGCCTACCGCACACTGCTTGCGCACGCTACCCAGGACTCGAAGGCCTGACATCCCGCGGTCTACCCCGCGAGCCTGTGCTGACAGGCCTCCTCGCGCTACCGACAAGACGCTGTCGGTCTCACTAGGGCCGTCCGGCCTACCACTAAGCCTGTGCTGACAGGCCTCCACGTCTGCCACGTGCTACCAAGGACGGTACCCTTCCTATTCTAAATGTGCGAGTGCTCAAGACTCAGTGTGTAGGACCTTACCCGCGACCTTGCTTAAGAGTTTTTACCTACTTATAATAAATATATGTATTAACTTATCCTAGTGTTATTATTCTTCTACTACCTATCTACCTAACTATTTGTTAGCGGCCTGCGCAGTCTGCCTGCAAAGCCCAAGCCGTTACAGTGGCGCCCAACGTAGGGCGCCACTGCAAAGCCCTAGCCGTTACACTTAATAATACTGTATACTTAATAATTATTTTTACCACAATAAATAGATAACCTCACTTAAGATGCTTGCGTCTACGCAACAAAGGAATGGTTCTCCATAGGTAGATTGACCAATAATGTACCTACAGCTACAATAATTAATGAGATACAAAGGTACTCTCTTACACACGTTATTCCCATTTATATTGGCTTACTTACTTTTAGTGGTAATATCGACTTAGGTACTTTTCGCTATTGAGCAAAACACCCTAAGTAATTCTTAGTGCAGCCAGTAGAAAACGAAAACAGAGCACGCAGTGTCTTGAACGAGAGAATTTTCCAAAGTTTTTCCTACTTCCACAAGCTACAAGAAAAATGTTCCAAAACTGCTTAGCATAGGCCCATGTTTCTGTAAGAGAATAGTAAATATAATTTTGTATGTTGAAAATTATAAAACATTCAAGGCAAAACAATGCATAACAAAAACATTACCGAAATCAACAAGACTAAAATGTAAACAAAGACATTGCCATGTTTGATAGCGTATTATTCTCCACAGACTTCAAAGAATGATCATTCCAGCGCAGATTATTTCTGATGTTTAACATGTGATGTTATGCCTTTCCTGTTCATTTCCCTACAAACTGATAAAGTTAGAGCAGCAAAGGCATACTTTAGACAGGCAATATTTTGCAAAATTCGACTCTGACACGTCACAATGAGTCGGCTGATCGTTCAAGAAGTTATTCAACTTTTACTCAGTGCTGCCAATTTTTCTCCCTGAGTCCGCTATAGAAATGCGTCAAATACATCAAAACGAATTTTAAAATCAGATTTCAGTCAGAAATCGAATCGTATCGATTATCCGAACTAGACAAACCAATTTCACAAAACCACGGCAATAGTAGGTTTGCGTAAGTACGTATTTGTTTATGTTTGAATAGTTTTGAATGTTGCACGTACAAGCGAATAATAGTACTTAAGACGATCGAAACTGCTAGCCGGAGCCACTCCTGAAATGGATTTCTAAAAATGGATTTTGAAAGCGATTTCAAAATATTTAACCGTTTGCGTAAAAACTATACTCGATCAATAAAATAAGAGACATTTAAATAAACTTTTTTACGGTCCGTTCAACCGATTTTAACTTCTATTGTGTTGGTGGCATGACAAATGGCAACCGCAGTATAATTATTGAAATAAATTTAGTGAAGACGTTTGTTTTCAAATAGCTTAACGGCAGATATTTTATCCCGTATGTTCCCGTGAGATATGTTTTTTGAAATGACGTTGTTTTTCGATTTCCTCGGGCGGAGCCTCTGTGTGGCTTCAATATAATCGTCATGCTGTGTCAGTCTTTCCAAATCAGCGTTCGAATCCGCAGTGTTTTCGGCATTTGAAAGAAATAAATCGAAAAATCACTGACACAGGTTTTAAACAAACAATAAAACATGCTATTGGTGCCGATTCTCTTGTCACAAATGCCTCTAAACTAGACTAAAAATCACAAAAATTTAGTTTATTCCTTTCAAACGACGATTTCCCATTCTGAAATAGACTAAAGTGACACAACTTAACTATATTTTAGTTTGACAGCACTAAGGTAGTACTGAGTTTTTAGTTTAGTGAAAATGCCAATTTTGCTATTCTGAATTTGACATTTTTCACCTAAAATTTTGATTGTAAAATACCAAACCTAACAAGCAGTCTAATTACGCAACACATTTTATTTCGGTTTACAATTCTGAATCGAAAGCAAGTCCAGTTTTAAACGCATACCATATTTCGAATTACGAGAAACAGTTTTTATCAGTCGACCGAAATTGGATAGGGTTGTTCTAAAAAATTGGCTATAATTTATTTGGATGATGTGTTTTGTTACACCATATAGGAATGATTTATTTCCAAATTATTGTGCTATAATTGTTTTTTTTTTATTACAACTGATGCTCTACTAGTGCTTATAAATGAAAATGTACAATGATTGCCGAAAATATTTAAAACCAATTTTTAAAACACTTTCTACCAAAAACTACCATAATTGAAATACGTAACAAAACGTTTTTCTTTTCACGTTTTTGTTATCTGTGGCTAATGTCAAAATCGTAGAAAAGCAGTGTTGTCAACTTAGTGGGATTTCCACTAAACCTGGGGGTTTGGACACCCCTACAGGCGAAAAAAATTGCTTTCTGTGGCCGGTGGTTTTGTCTAGTGGTTAATTAAATTAAATTTGTAGAAAACAATACAATCAATTACTAAAACTTTGACTCGAGAAAATATTAAAATAATACGATGATGGCATGTTTCATTGTTTGTTAAACCTGTGTCAGTGATTTTTCCATTTATTTCTTTCAAATGCCGAAACCACTGTGGATTCGAACGCTGATTTGGAAAGACTGACACAGCATGACGAATATATTGAAGCCACACAGAGGCTCCGCCCGAGTGGAGATCGAGAAACAACGTCATTTCAAAAAAAATATCCATCGCTATAAAAGTCAAAATCGGTTGAACGGACTGTAAAAAACGTCTATTTAAATGTCTAATACGCTTGACTCAAAACTACAGTGGGGTCCTCACTTAACATCACTTGCAGGGCGGCTAAGTTCAGCCGCTTACGCTGTTTGGAAAATCCGCCAACTAACAGACGTGGATACCGCGAGACTGGTCTATTTTAGTTACTTTCATAGCATCGTGTCTTACGGTATTTTGCTGTGGGGACGGGCTGCAGATATTAATTATATCTTTATTCTGCAAAAGAGGGCTGTTAGAGCCATATATAACCTCCGCAGACGCGAAGCTCTAAGGGAACTGTTTAAGAAAATTAACATCATGACGGTACCTTGTAAGTATATATATGAAAACATGTATGTTCGGAAAAATCTTCATCTTTTTAGTAAGATAAGTGACAGGCATAATTTTAACACTAGAAATAGGAACAAATTAGATCAACCACGTTTCAGATTGTCTAAAGTGCACACTTCTTTTATGGGGTACTGTGTAAAATGTTATAATAAAATACCACTCGATATTCTTGAACTGAATGAGAAGAAATTTAAAACATGCATTAAACGCACACTATGTAGACAAGCAAATTATAAGTTGGATGATTATATCATAGATAAAAATGCTTGGCCCGTTCTTCTCCATAAGATCTACGTTTTGGAATGGGCAACTAGCTTCAACTTTCTGTCTAACTGACGCGACTATTTGACAATTCAAAAGTGCCTGTAAATGGTTTAATTGAAATAAATGCTTTGAGTTTGAGTTTTAAGTTTGAGTCTAATCTTATTTTATAATCCAGTATAGTTTATTTCTGGTGGTTTGAAGAACTGTCGCTAGTGGACTAGACATTGGCGTTTTGGATTTTTACGCAAACGGTTAAATATCCTATTTCAGATATTGAAATCGTTCTCAAATTCTGTTTTTAGAAATCGATTTCAGGAGAGGCTCCGGCTCGCAGTTTCGATCGTCTCTAGTAATATTATTCGGTTATATATGCATCGATCAAAACTATTCAAATATAAACAAATACTTGCTTACGCAAAGCTAACCTTGCCGTGGTTTTGTGAAATTGCTTTGTCTAGTTCGGATAATCGATACTTTAACACTAATCGATTTCTGATTGAAATCGGATTTTATAATTCGGTTTGATGTATCTGACGCATGTCTATAGTGGACTCAGGGAAAAAAATTGGCAGCACTGAGTAAAAGTTGAAATAACGTGACGTGTTTAGTCGAATTTAATGCGAAATATTGCGTGTCTAAACTATACCTTTGCTGCTCTAACTTTATCAGTGTGTAGGGAAAAGAACAGGAAAGGCATAACATCCCATGTTAAACATTGGAAATAATCTGCGCTGGAATGATCATTATTTGATGTCTGTGGAGGATACGCTATCAATCATGGCGATGCTTTGTTTACATTTTGGTTTCATTAATTTCGGTAATGTTTTTGTTCAAGCATTGTTTTGCCTTGAATGCTTTATATTTTTCAACATTCAACATTAAATTTACTATTCTCTTACAGAAACATGGGCCTATGCTAAGCAGTTTTGGAACATTTTTCTTGTGGCTCGTCGGAAAAACTTTGGAAAATTCTCTCGTTCAAGACAGTGCGTACTCTGTTTACGTTTTCTACTGGCTGCACTAAGACTTACTTAGGCTGTTTTGCTCAATAGCGAAAATTACCTAAGTTGATATTATCACTACAAGTAAGTAAGCCAATATAAATAGGATTATCGTGTGTAAGAGAGTACCTTCGTATCTCATTAGATTATTGTAGCTGTAGGTACATTATTTGTGAATCTGCCTATGGACAATCATTCCTTTGTTGCGTAGACACAAGCATCCTACTATCCTACAACTATTTATTGTGGTTAAAATAATGATTAATTATAGTTACTATGTCCGTCAACCTCACATTCGAACTGAAATAAAATTGTTAATTGATATTTATGTACTTATGTAGATGTTGAAATAAACTACTACCTCTAACCAAATAACTAACTACAAAACATATTTATAATATTTTCACAGATGGTGCTAGAGCTGAAAATTCAAGAATGGAACGCTACCCAAAACCAATCTTGTTGAGCAAATATGGATTGGATAACCAATCTTCTGTAATCATTGAAGGTAAACTTTTTGACACACATGGTTAAGAATCAAGCGTAGCAAGTCACCTAATTATAAGATTATGAATATATTTCCTTGGCCGAACTTACTACATAGACACATCATATATTTTGTGAAACCTAACTAATGTTTACTATTATAATTTAGTATTATTAAATATCTGGAGACTGCAATATCAGCCCTAAATAAAGAATAAATTATACAACCTGCAGCAGTGACTAGGCTGATGGCTTTTGTCCAGGCATGGGCCTAATGAAGGCCTAGTTGATATGCCTCCTTTAATTTACCACAGAATGTTTCAGTACTTTATTTGAGCAGTAAATAATAAGATTTTGTTTTAAAACTGTAGAGTTCGTGGGGCGTTTCACCTATGAAGACATAAAGGCAGCATGAATGATGTCGCCCATGCTGCGTTGCTCCGTTGCTCTGCTACTTCAGTTTTCAAACTTCTCAAGAACTAAAGTAGAAACTGAAGATTGTTAATGAATCTTTTTTTTTTAAACTGTTCAGTCTTGTACAACAGCGATATAAATGTGTGTTCATATTTTGTTAATTGATAACAGTGTAAACTTTAATAAAGTGTTTTAATTATGAACTATAGAAGTACGAATAAAAATAACTTGTTATGAAATATTTAAGAATTCAATACTTTTTATAAACACAGCCAATTGATTATTATAATGATACTATTTAGAGGTACCTATTTACCTAAATTAACTGTCATTCATTAGGTAACAGTAAATAGAGAGAAATAAATTATGGTAAACAAAAACGACTTTTATTATATCTTCAATAGCATTTATTCACATTATTATGAAATATTTGGACATGGGGCAAAAAGAAATTGGAAGAAATATACTGTAAGGATTAGTGGAATTTGGGATTGTCTTTCTGTGGCAGTCATCATGGAATAAGTATGTACTGCTTGCTAATTCTTGCTGTAAGCACTCATGAGAGTTTAATTTTTTCCTGAATAATGTAGTTGAGCCTGACACCTGAAATATAAAAATAATAATTTAAGTAAATGCTCAATATATTCCATGAACCATTACATCCATCCACAAAGTCTAATACGCCTGTCCTTAAACACTTCCATGCACAATCTATCTACTTTATAGAACAGCAATATTCTGCTATATACAACAATTAGGTGCCTACAAATGACTTTATTTAAATGTATGGTACGTTTACGTTTGATGGTGCATTTCGTATTCACCAACTAATAATAAGATTGTGTGTAAAATTGTTGCTGTGCTAAACACACAATCAATGTTCAACTCTAAGAAAGAAAATAATATTGATATTAAGTAGGTACCTTAAACAGACAATGATGTGGAAATAGATCTATGTATGGTGTGGTGAGTATGTTCATCGATGTCCTTCCAGAATTCATTGACATAAAATGCTTCAAACTATATTATAATATTTGTTCTTCCTCTATTATATTTGTTTTTCCAATGAAGTTCAAGTTCAACTGGGTTGTTAAGCTTGTGGCTTATGATAAGTTTGATACGGTACGAGGTACGAATTTGTCTTTCCTTTAAAATGCCACCAAAATACCTCGTTTCTGAAATATCATAATATATATCTTTAGTTTAGGTTGTAAGCACTTGTAACAGAAGAAAACTTTCACAATTATTATTAAAAATCGACCTCGCTGCTTCGATATTTTACAGACCACTAATATTGATCTATCATTGAGGTTTCACACAAAAACACATTCACAATTTATGAAGACGACGTTCACTTACATAATTTTGTAATAATTAAGGAGATTATACGAGTAAATCCCGAAAATATTGCAAAGAAAATTGATTGCGACTAGCAAACTGCCTTCTGGTTCAATTGACAGGACGAAACCAATTCTCTTTGTATTGAAACAAATTTTCAACTGTCAAAATGGTTACGTAATTCGAATAATAGCCTTTTTAGACGATTATCGTTCACTCTTTAGCGTCTGAAACAGAGTGCAGTTGATATCACAGATTTTAGAGTTACGTAATTCGAAAGTTGTAAACTGAAAGCAATTCTAGTCGAAACGAAACAAATTTGACTCAATTGTAAATCGAAAATGTGTTGCGTAATTAGATAGAAGTTTTTAATCGCGATTAAAAAGGTGTGGTATAAAATAAGTTCACAACACACAATTTCGGTCGACTGATAAAAAATGTTAATCGTAATTCGAACTATAGCATCCGTTTAAAATTGGACTTGCTTTCGATTCAGAATTGTAAACAGAAATAAAATGTGTTGCGTAATTAGACTGCTGGTCTGACATTGACGCGACCAATCACTCTATTATTTAAAGTAGAAATTTTCTGAATGAATTGTAAAGATTAATAACCGGATAAATATTTATTTTAGTTGCTTATCTACATGTCGAACATAAGAACCTCCTCTTTTTTGGAAGTCGGTTGAAGAAGTACTTTATTTTGTTTATATTCTCTTTATTTCATTTTGATTACTTATTATTTACATTTTAAAATATTTTTTTATAAAAAACATACAAAATCATTTTAAAATATAAAAAATTGTGGTCCATCGGCATCAGGAACAGGGTCCAAGCTGCCGGTGGTCAGGGCTCTAGAGAGAGGAACCTCCTCACTATGCGTGCCGTGTCTAAGAGTACTGCTTTCTGAATCAAGCCCTTGACCCAGCCGAGTAGTGAGGGCCTCCAGAGGTGTTGGTCGAGGCTCTCCGCTATTAGGCCATTAACCGTTACGATTATCGGTACAATGATTGCAGAGCCCACGTCCCACATGTCGACAACCTCGGGTGCTAAGTCAAGATACTTGATTTTTTATCTTTCTCAGCTTTCACGACATACTCGTCATCAGGCACAGCGATATCAACAATCATTGCACGGCGCTCTCGTCGATCAGTCACCACAATATCAGGCTTATCGGCTACAATAGTCCTGCCAGCGATGATAGATCGATCGCAATACAATGTGGCGTGACCATTCTCGACAACTGGGTCGGGCACATACCTGTAGTATGATACTTCTGATTCCACAAGGTTGTATTGCAAGGCAAGTTGCTGGTGGATAATCCTAGCCACTAGATTATGTATATGCAAGTACTCACCGTTAGGAAGACGAGAACAACCGGAAACAATATGTCGGATTGATTCTTCGGGACGGTGGCATGCCCGACAGATGTAAACCGTACCGTCCTTGACAATGTATTTTCGGTAATTATTCGTCATGATAACTTCATCCATAATCGCACTTCGGTTTCCCCGAAGAGGTCGCCGAAGCGCAGCCAGGATATAGACGCCAAAAAGTCTACATCAGGCCCATGGAGGGCCCGGAAAAAGCGTCCGTGAAGCTCTTTGCCTTGCCATACTTCCTAACGATCAAGTACTGCAGGTGTGCGCCAGTTCTCTTTCGTTTATATTTTTATTAATTTCCGTGGTATGCATAATATTGAAAAGGAGTAAATGTTATTATAAATACAGAACCTCCTTTTTTGAAGTCGGTTTTTTTTAATGGAAAGTTAACGGTGTGTCATCCGAATTTGCCCGTTTTAGAATCAATTTTAAATAGTCAAATTAGTGTATTTAGGTCCTGAAAAAAAATATATTATAGAATCATCCTTGTTGGAAGGAAATTAAAGGGTCAAAACACGATAAATTTGAATTTTCTCGATAAAAAAAATCCGATACAGGGTCGATTTCAAAACCATTTTTCGTCTCATTTCCTAATTACAGCACAAAATGATGAAAATTGCATGTAGGATGAAGTAATAGTAATTTCGAGGGAAATTAAAGAAATTTTGAGTTTAGAAGATTTTTTTTCAATAAACCCAAAAATACTAAATCAGGCTAAATCGCGCTCAGAGTCCTGCGGGACGTCGTCATCGAGGATGCTCCTGTGTGATTTTTTTTTAAAATAAGCTCTCTCTGCCGTTGTTAAGAAAAACAAATAAAAGAAGAACACATTAGATATGAAATTGCGACAGCTCAAAAAAAAAAAAACTCGTAATTATATTAAGTATAGTTTTAATTCATAATAATGTTTTCGAAAGTGTGATATTTTGCATGTGATATTTTCAGTGGCGGATTTGCAGTCTTGGCCGCTCTAGGCCCCAGGCCATGTGCCGCCCCTTTATCAGCACCTATCATATAGACTAGGTACATAATTAATTTACTTTATTGCCAACTTTTATCCAAATCGAAATCAGAAATTTAATTAACTGAAGCTACTAATTTGTAATATATTCCGAGTTTTAAGGGTTAATTGCACAATTCAATAAAACATTTAAAACGGTTTTAGGTTTTATTTATTAATAAAGTGTTTTAACATAAGTTACAAAACTCGTCTGCACTTAAGCGCATCAAAATCATTAATTAAATCTTCGCAATCCAACTTTCTTAAAAAATCAGCTTCTATGTCAAGCAAATCAAGATCGTTTAACCTTTGCTCCGTCATTTTTGTGCGGAAAATAGTTTTTAACTCTGCGCAAACAAAAAAAACGACCGTTCTCCTGAACAGTTGCTGGCGGGAGTACACACACACATACGAAGAGCAATATCCACGTTTGGGTAAATGGTTTGAAGACCTTCAGTTCGTAACCATTGTAACAAACTGACAGCACTGTTCGGCTCCTCATTTTTTATACTGCAGTGAGAACGAAAATGTAGACATTCTTCCGAAAAATTGCCTTCTAAGTCAGTAGAATAAACCATTTGCAATGCTTTGGCCTTTTCTTTGACTTCTGTTATGCTCAGTTTCGTCAGGTTAGTAATAAAGTAAAATTTATTATGAAGTAATTTATAAGCATCCCGTCGTTTTTTCAGTTCTTCTGACAATGTATCAATTACTACCAAAAAACTAGTGATTCTGAAATTTTCGCGACCATTCTTTTGTTGCATCTCTTCACCTGTATTAGTCTCGCCAGGGAGTAGCTTACGCTTTCGATTGCGTCGAAAATCCCTATCATATTCCGGTACGAAAGACAGTTTTTTGGCTTTGTTTTCGAAATCATCGAAGTTATCTCTTGTTTCGCCAATAAAATGTATCAGTATCTCATAGAGTTCTATGACAATGGTAATGTCAATTTCCACACTCTGAAGTTTTTTATTTGTGGCGTTAATGCGATCCAGTAAACATCCCCAAAAAACAGTCATGAGGGCCGTTTCAAAACGTTCTAGTTTCAAACGAATACCTCTTGCTGCGCTTATAACGATTCTCTTCTGTTGCGTGTCATTTTCCATAGAGACTAGCGCTTTATGGATTTCATTCCAGGATTCGCGTAAACTTTTGCATGCGTCTGCACGAGCTGACCAACGAGTCGTTGACAGACTTTTGACGGTGAAATAGGCTTGATGCACGCTTGAAGGCGTTCCCAACACTGAGTTGACGCTGCAAAGAAATTGTACAACTCTTGGAGTAGAGAAAAGAACGAACAAGCCTCTTGGCTGCTTTCTGCTGCACATTCACCTACTAAATTGAGCGTGTGTGCGGAACAAGGTACATACTCGGCAAGGGGTGAAATTTCTTTTATTTTAGCTTGCAGGCCGTTGTATATGCCTGACATGTTAGCTGCGTTGTCATAAGATTGCCCGCGGCAGTTTGAAATGTCAATTCCCAACAGTTAAAGTTGAGGTAACAGCTTCTGTCATATGTTGTGATTTATGACCTGTGTTTGAAATGAAGTTGAGGAACCCTTCTACAGGTGATCCATTAGGCAGGACGTATCTGATAACAGGTTTACGTGAGATATATCCGGCTTCGAGTCAATGATCAGAGAAAAATATTTCGCTGTCAATATTTCCATTACAATTGTCTCCAAAACTTTGTTTCCCATAAGCCGAATGAATTCTTCGCATGTTGTTAAAGAAAGATAACTCGTAAATCCTGAGCCTGGATTCCCATAATGTATTATGTGTTTGGCTAAGAATGGATCGAACTCAGCGATAAGCTCTAAGGACATTAAAAAAATGGAGGAGCTCGTATATTTTTACGATTATTGCTATACGTTGCGGTGCAGTGCGGCTCGCCATAATATGCGCAGCCTTTTAAATATTTAGGTACATTTGAGTTATTTCTTGCTATCATCAGTGATTTTTTTGTCACGGTTTGCCGCCCCTCTTATCTGGCCGCCCTAGGCCCGGGCCTACTGGGCCTTAGGGCAAATCCGCCACTGGATATTTTGCATGCGATATGATGACGTTTAATTGTCATCTTAAAATAGTGTTACACACATTACAGATTATTATCGATATCATTAATATATATATATATATAATTATACTCAAGTGCGAGTCGTATATAATTTTTATCGTCGTCTGTGAAGAAGTTTTAATAAAACACATATTTCTACGATTTTTTAATCAGATTCGTCCATGTTACTACATTCACTCTCCATCGAACTGTGTTTGCTATTATCATATCTTACATGAATAAATACATATTAAACAATGTTTCCGGTTGTATTACTTTAATATTTAAGGGCCGATTTTTCAATCCTCAGATAAAGAATCGAATAGGGTTTATTCCATAGATAGCGTGGTTCTAGATTTTTCAACAGTCTGATAGTCATTATCCGACGGTTAAAGCCCATAACTGAGCAATAAAGTTAACTGTCCCTTCAAGCTTTAGTTAGCACGTTATTCTAGAGAATAAATAATGTTTTGACATTTGTTTTGTTTGGGGTTTTCAAAAATTGATATTTTTTATTCAATTGACGATAGTTTTTTTCAATATCTTTAAATATAACAAAAAAAAGGTCGCCAATATTGCTGACCATCTGTGGATCTAAACAAAACATAAGAAATCTCGTCAAAATGTCCAACATACGTTTTGTTTCTATTCCTGTCTAACACGTTGAATACTGTATTCGAATGGGCTCAATCGGGACTTTATAATAAAAGATAGTGGACTGTATTAAAATAGGTGTAATACCATAACTTCCATGAACAACGTAATGGTAGATGGTACAAAAGGAATGCCCGTAGTGGAGCGCGTCTGTGAGCAGAGTGGTGTGGTGGGCGCGCAGTGGGCGTTGGTAGCGGGTTCGGTACCCCGAGACCCCGCGCTTTCCCCGCGGTGCATCACGCGCATATGTGATGCGCCGACAGTATCTGTGCACCTCGCTTGCACATGATAGTGTGAAGTTGGTTAAGAAAGACCACGGATAACCGACTATTCTTCAGTTATTATACGATTGAAAAATTGAAAATATATATTCGCCTGATAAACAGCCAGATAATTTTATACGCTAGATAACTATTCAACGATTTAACTGAGGATTGAAAAGTCGGCCCTAAAAAAACTTTCACTCTGGCAACAACAATAACTATTAGAAATAAATCGCTGTTTCAAAGAAAAGTGCTATACTAACACGACCAAATGTTTGGAACACGATAAAAATCGTAATGATATTTACAATGCATTTGCTCGAAAAGAGCGTTTTCCAAGCAGTCAATTTGTGCGGAAAGTGTCACTTTTTTTCACTAGTTCTTTTTACTTTTCTGTTTTTTTTTAAATTTTTGAGACCGTCGTCAGCCCGTCTCGTCTCAGAGATTTTATTATTTCAGAATGATGATGATGACGATGGCGATGATTATGACACTGGTCAAAATCAAAAAGTCAAAGTCAAAGTCGAAATCAAAAGTCCAAGTCATGAATTTCGTTTTTATCATTTATATACGTAGTGGTATGTTAGATGTTACACATCGCAGGCGACTGCCGTAAGGCTCGCACGTTTTGTTTTTTGTTTTTGTCGCACAATGCATAGTAAAACGTTGTATGATACACGTGCGTAAGATGATTTCCGACTCGTGTCGACTTATACACTCGCTCGCTCGTGAATAAAATTGCCACTCGTCGGTTATATAAAAATAATGAAGTGTATCGTATAACACAAGACCTGAAAAATAAAGTTAGCGTAATTTTTTTTTTCTTTTTTGGATGGGAAATCATCAAATGACTTCTCCCGCTCTGGGCAGAGCGAGAGGGTGTGTATGGCATTAATAATAATAAAATTGAAGAAGTAGGACATATTAAATTTTTAGGATTGACAATAGACTCTAAATTGACGTGGAAAGAACATGCATCGATCTTAATTACAAAATTGACCAAGTTTGCCTTTGCTCTTTATAAACTCAGTAAAATAGTAAATCAGGCGGCTGTCGTCACCGCGTATTATGGCTACGTAGATTCCGTATTACGTTATGGAGTAATTTTCTGGGCAAATTCCTGTACAAAACTTGACATACACACATACACATTTTAAAGCACAAAAGAGGTGCATTAGATCCATATGCAATCTTAAATCAACATAAAGCTGCAAACCGAATTTTATCATCTTAAAAATACTAACGTTACCTTGTCTTTACATATACGAGACTGCTTTGTTCGTAAAGAAAAACGGTGATTTATTTAAAAAAGCTTCAGAACAAAGCTATCGATCCATAAGACCAACATATCGACATGAATTATGCCTAAGAAGTTCAAAAACCGCACTTATGCACAAGAGCATATAGTCCAGTCATTACGTACATTTAAAAAAGAAAATGAATTTGCGCTTCTAATTTTTTAATAATATGTTGTAGGGGATACCTAGAAAAGCTTAACTTGAGATTGTCGACCAAGCTTTCCTAGGAGCTTTCGCCGCCATGTTGAAAAAAGGGGTAAAATTTGTTTCTCGGCAATAACTCGGCTATCCGATGAGATTTCGAAAAATTTTGTAGGACACTTTTTGTAGCTTTCTTTGTGCTCTACAATAACGTCCGAACCATTTTTAGCGTATCATTCATCGTTATCGAGATATCGATCGATAAAGTCAAAAATTTAGGACACAATTTTTGTTTTTTTCTTTGGGTCTTAATAAATATGAAAAATTGTGGAATTCAAACTTGTAGAGCATATTCAGACCTACAATTTCCTTCTTGGATTTTTTTATGTTGGACAAAAATTACGACCTCCAGCGCGCCGCAAAGTCGGTGAATCCACACTCAGCGTCGAGCGAGCTGCTCGCTCGGTTGTGTCTGGATGTCGAATCGAATGGGAAATTGTTCAGGAAATTGATGGGATAAAAAATAAGTACATAGAGCAACAAATTAAGGATCACACAAGTCCAAATTAATGGGGTCAATTCACTCGGTCTAAAAGTAAAAATGGGTGTACCACAGGGCTCGATATTGGGTCCTTTCCTCTTTTTAGTATATGTAAATGACCTACCCCATTTATTAAAAAACCAACCACAAATGGTGTTATTTGCTGACGATACTTCTCTAATTTTTAAGATAAATAGACGTGCATCAAATTTTGACGACGTAAATAACGCCCTACTGCAGGTCCAAAATTGGTTCACTGCTAATAATTTAGTATTAAATGGGAAAAAAACTAAATGCATTAGATTTGCTTTACCGAATGTTAAAAGTAGTGATTGTGACATAGTATTGAATGGGGAGAAATTGGAATTCATCGATAAAACTGTTTTCTTGGGGATCACGCTCGACTCCAAGCTGCAATGGGGTCCTCATTTAACATCTCTTGCAGGACGCCTAAGTTCAGCAGCATATGCTGTAAGAAAAATCCGTCAATTTACTGATGTAGATACCGCGAGGCTGGTCTATTTCAGTTATTTTCATAGTATTATGTCTTACGGTATTTTACTATGGGGACGGGCTGCAGATATCGACTCTATTTTTATTCTGCAGAAAAGAGCCATCAGAGCAATATATGGCCTCCGCAGACGCGATTCTCTAAGGGAACTGTTTAAAGATATTAATATCATGACGGTACCTTGTCAATATATCTATGAAAACATCATGTACGTTAGGAAAAATCTAAGTCTTTTCAGTAAAAGAGGTGATAGACACAATTATAGGACTAGAAATAGGGACCAATTGATTCAACCGGGTTTCAGACTGGCTAAAGTAGACTCATCCTTCATGGGGTACTGTTTGAAATGTTACAATAAAATACCTCCCCACATACTCCAATTGAACGAAACGAAATTTAAATCTTGTATAAAACGCACACTATGCTGCCAAGCATATTATAAGTTGGGGGATTACATCGACGACAAAAATGCTTGGCTCAGCGCTGGTCCAGCTCCACAAGGGCGCATAAACTAATTGATTAGCATTCAAAATATTGTTGCAGCTGCTGAAGATTGTAAAACTATCTTTAGATTGTATAAATTCAATCTCTTAGTATTATATAATTGCATAGCACATGTGTGAGCACTATGTCCCTACTTTACAGTTACCATTTACTGGGTACGTCTTTCATTGACTTGAGTTTGCCCTGGCGGTTGTGAGTATGTCATGCTCACTCAAATGTCTCGCTGGTGGTGGCGTGTGTGTTGGATCGTTAAGTTCCCTTCAAAATGGTTGAGCTAAATGGTGCTGATGCATGCGTCATGTTCGTGAACGGGCGCCGTCAGTGGGGACTGGTCATCTCTTAGCTGCCACGGCTTATTTGAATTTATTTTAATTTTTTAATTGTTTTTGATTTTATTTTTATTACTGACGCTTTTAACGTGCACGTCTTTTTACATTGTTCTCACATGTATAATTACAAAAATAGATGATGTAACCAATATTTTGTGAAAATATTCTGATTGAAAAGAGTGTCCGTGGAGTTTCTTGCCCGTTCTTCTCCATAGGAACCTACTACGCGTTGGAATGGGCAACTAGCTTCATATTTCTGACTGACCGACCCCTTGACAATTCAAAAGTACCTGTAATTGGTTTATTTGAAATAAATGCTTTGAGTTTGAGTTTGAGTTTGAGTAATTTATTAAACAAATAAATTGTTTGTGCAGTAAAAAAAATTATTTCTTTACAATACAAAATAAACAAAACAAAATAAACGGAAAGAAAAATATTTTTTTCTGCACTCGAGGCACGAACGATGGACTTTTTTCACGTTTTTTTTTCGCTTGGATGGTCCAGGCTGAAGATCTTCGTCCTCCGTAAACTCTTCGAGTTGTTGTGTCTGTTGAAACGTTGGAAATGATGCTGATTCGACGAGAGCATCGTCATCATCATCGTTACAGACATCGTCGTCGTCGTCAAGCAAAATGTCGACTCTGGCGATGTTACTGCATGTTTGCCCACTGCAGTGCATGCAAATAACGGAGCAACTGATTCCCAAATTGATTGATTGAATTGATGAAATTGTCCTAAATTTTTGACTTTATCGATCGATATCTCGATAACGATGCATGATACGCTAAAAGTGGTTGGAGCGTTATTGTAGAGCACAAAGAAAGCTACAAAAAGTGTCCTACAAAAATTTTCGAATCTCATCGGATAGCCGAGTTATTGCCGAAAAACAAATTTTAAGCGTTTTCCAAGATGGCGGCGAAAGCTCCTAGGAAAGCTTGGTCGACAATCTCAAGTTAAGCTTTTCTAGGTATCCCCTACAACATATTAAAAAATTAGAAGCGCAAATTCATTTTCTTTTATTTGCCTTTTTTTCGGACGAAATGACTGGACTAATACTTTGCATGGCTCAAAAAGTGTTTAATAAGCTACCAAATGACATAAAAGATTTAAACTTGACACAATTTAAACGTAAACTAAATATTTTTTTAATAGACAAGTGCTACTATACCATTGACGAATTCCTAGTTGACAAAATTTCATGTGACTGACCATTTATTGTATTTATGTTTTAATGTAATATTCTTATACATATGTCTATTAATTTATTACAATATATTAAATCTTAAATTTTATTTTTTATGGACATTAATTAGTTCTTTATACTGCATTGCAATTTGTTCTTGTAATTTTGATCTTAAATATTAAGTTTCTTTGTTGTTAAGACCTAATTCCAATTACTCATCAAATAAATAGGATAATAATGTGTATTTTGTATTAGATTCACATACCAAGTGCAAAATAAGTGCAAATATTTCAATGTGAAACGGTGACAGTTGCCGGCAAAGTGAATTTTGCATTGTCATCTCGTTAACAGGTACAATTCTTTAAATTTTACTTGCTATTCATTTGTTTACGTACTAAAATTTCACTAGCAATCATATTGCTCACTTTTAATACGGCTACTTATTGATGCCAATGACCTATAAACGTAAACATAACCTCAGTTTGGTTTGGTGACAGAACTCCTTTGAGTACTTACATCTAAATTTCTTTTTTTCCATTTTAAACTAATCATCTCATAACTAAACTGCTGCCACAACTACCTTCTCTCTTTCAATATCTTGTCATTTCCTTAAACTTACAATCATGATTATGACTCGCTGCGCCCGTGCTCGCCTCGAAGAGTCCAAACTCAATCAGGCTTTGAGCGAATTAAAGGCGTCAAGGGAGTCCTGTGACCAACTGAATAAGGAAATAGATGACAATGAAAAGGTGCTCTTTGATGCCCATGAGAAGAATAGGAAGTTAAAAAGTGAAATGGCTCAGATATATACTCAATACACTGATGCCATAGAAGAACGGGACAGACTTCAACTTGTTGTGGACGGGTTCAGCCAGTGTAGCATAGAGTATGAACAAGCTCTTAGTCACAAATATTTACTACAACAGCGGCTACATGAGGCTCAAAGTCAAATAACAGAACTTCAGACCACAAAATCATAACATCACTGCCTCGCTGAATCAAAGTCTGTTCAATGAGTTGATGCCTATTGCCCCATCAATGGTTTCTGCCATAAATCCCTCATACACAATAGATTTAACAGGTGATGATGATTCAAAGTCATATACTTCAGTGAGGGTAGTCACCAGTAAGAACAAACTTAAAAAATACATCAAAATTAATAAATATATTACTAAAACACAAAAGATGGTTAAAAGACAAAAGTTCTTTATTAAAAATGTTAAACTTAATAGAGAAAGGCTAAATTTACTTAAACAATTAGATATGTATTCTTTTAATTTGGAACAAAGTACTAGGAGGTACAACATTGACACAGAGTACTTGCAATATGAACTTGACCACTTACAGGAGAAACTTAGTTCAATGACTAACAAATATAATAACTCTGAACATCTAATGAGGGAATATGTGTTGGCAATGAATGAGCTGGTCAACTCACAAACAAACAACTGTGAGCAGTGTCAAACACTATCCAATGTACTTACACCAGAACATTCATTGACAACATGCAATACCACCTTACCGCAGCCCTGTGTTAATTTGACATTTCCTGATATTATTAGTTCCAATAAACAATGTAAACAAATTGTAAAAAATGATATAGTATTATTTTGCGATGAGATTGGAAAGGACTTAGGCCACTTGTTGTCAGATGAATATCCGGGACACTCCATAATAAATTACTGTATGCCTGGTTGTTCTTTATTTGATATTATGAAAGAAATTATTAAATGTAACTTTAAACAGAACACTATATTATTAATTTTTATGGGTAACAGGGGAAATGTGAACAAAGGAGAACTGCTCCAATACTATAGTACATTGTGTAATCTTAATTTAAGAAAAATTGTGTTGTTTACATTCCCATATAGTAACAGTTTGCCACAGGAAGAAAATAACTTAAGATTTTCAATAAATATGACTTTGCATAACTTGACATTTAATAATAATTTATTTCATTTAGTTGATACCAACAATTATGTTGCTAATAATTTGTATTTGACAAGACAAGACATAATATTGTTATGTACTATCTTTCTAACTATTTCAAAAGACAGATAGCTGTGTCGCTATCATATTTTTTTTCTATTTCAGCCAATAACTTGGCTAAACAACTTGCTTCTTTTGAGCAATGCAAAGACATTCTGAATAATTCTGCCAATAATTTGGCATCAACTAATGATATTGAATATAATTTACATTAGAAATTAAGACAATAGAGGAAACCTCTTGCTTAATAAATGAAGAAAATTTAAATACTGGTTTAATATCACACCTATCAAATTGCAGTAACCTAAATGTAATAATAATAGCCTCAAAATAGTTCATCAAAATATACAGGGTGTTATAGGTAAGGAATTAGAATTGGAGCTGTTCATGAACTGTAGTTATATTGATATCCTATGTGTAACTGAACATTGGTTAAAAGTCCACCAGTTCATGTTCAGCTTTAACAACCACCAGGTTGCCAGCTCATTCAGCAGAGTTAATATGATATGTGGTGGCTCTCTAATAATTGTTCGTAACAATACGAAATTTAAAGAACGTAAGGATATTGTGAGCCTCTCTGTTGAGCGAGCCATTGAAATAGCTTGCATTGAGCTTGAGCAGTTCATTGTAATAAGTGTGTATAGGCCCCCATGTGCTTCATATGATATGTTTGAGAAATATATGGAAGAAGTATTATTAAAGACTTGTAACAGTAATAAAACAGTTGTTGTCTGTGGAGATTTCAACATTAACATACTGGAAAAACTGCTATAGTAAATAAATTTATAACTTTATTTAAGTCATATAATTTGTATAATACATTCTTTGAGCCGACTAGAATAACTGCCACTAGTGCTACCTGTATTGATAATATTTTTACAAACTTAAGACCTTCTAGCCATTTAATTATAAATGAGTTGGACTCTGATCAGTACTGATCACTGTGGCCAGTTAGTCACTTTCCCTCAGAAAACAATCAGAGCTCAAAGAAAACTTGTGAGTTTTGTTCCTGTAAATAAAAGTCGCTTAGGACAATTTAAAAATAGTTTAATGGAAAAACTACCAGGTTTGCCTTATCACAACGACCCGGATCGAGCTTATACTTCGCTATTTAACCTCATCAATTGTGAGTTTAAGAAGGTTTTCACCTCAAAAACATTGCCTGTTTGTGACCGCGTTATATTTAGTGATTGGGCAACACCAGGTATTTACAAAAGTAGGGAAAGGTTATTTGAGTTGTATCATGAAAAAACATATAACCATGATGAAACTTTTAAAGAATTTGTTAAGAAATATTCTAAAACTTTTAAAATAGCCTGTTCCTCAGCAAAAGCCTTACACATTAAAAATAAAATAATATCTTCTGGAAATAAAATAAAAACAACCTGGAATATTATTAATTCAGAAACGGGAAGAACGACGGTACGGAATCGTGACTTCCATCTAAAAATCAATGATGTAGATATTGAAGCAGACGTGGAGGTGGCAACTGAGTTTGTTTTTTTTTTCACTAATATTCCCATTTTAACAACCAAAACTCTGTCATCGTCGTCCTCCACTTCTGCTTACTCAATACTAAAAGAATGTGTACCAGAATCTGACAAACTTTTTGAATTTTCAATTGCTTCTGCTAAAGACATTATAGAATCTTTTAAAAATCTTGATGTAAAAAAAACTGCTGACCTTTGGGGATTATCAGTACATACCATATCTTCAATAATTGATGTTATTGCACCCTTTTTAGCAATTATTTTTAACTCTTGTGTTGCGTCTGGTGTATTTCCTGATCAGATGACACTTAGTAAAGTTATTCCACTGTTCAAGTCTGGCAGCACAACTGATCCTACGAATTTTCGGCCTATTTCGATATTACCTACATTAAGCAAAATTTTTGAGAAATTAATTTTGAAACAAATGTTAGAACATTTCAATGCACATAATTTATTACATCTAAAACAGTTTGGTTTTACAAAGGGTCGTTCAACTACAGATGCGGGCGTGGAATTACTGAAGAGCATATTCGAGGCCTGGGAGGAGTCGCAGGATGCTCTTGGCATTTTCTGCGACTTGTCCAAGGCCTTCGATTGCGTACATCATGATACACTCATCAAGAAACTGTCCCACTATGGTATGAGGAACAAGGCTCTCGACCTTCTGACTTCTTATCTGAACAACAGAATTCAGAGGGTCGATGTTAATGGCAAGAGATCTGCAGGATCTGCAGTCACCATGGGCGTTCCGCAGGGTTCAATTCTAGGTCCGTTCTTATTTTTAATTTATATAAATGACTTACCTTACCACATAAGGGATAATCACAAGATCGTATTATTCGCAGATGACACTTCCCTTATTTTTAAAATCAAACGTCAGTTAGTTAACTTTGAACAAATTAACGATGCACTCTCTAAAGTTGTGCATTGGTTTAATGTAAATAATCTTCTGAACGAAAACAAGACTAAACTCATAAAATTTTCAACGCCAAATGTCAGGCAGCTAACTACCAATGTTCAAGTTAATGGAATAGAGCTGGACCCTGTTGAGTCGACAGTTTTTCTTGGAATCACTGGTGATAGTAAATTACAATGGGGCCCACACATAGAAAAATTGTCAGGAAAGCTTAGTTCGGCCGCCTATGCTGTTAAAAAAATAAGACAGATAACTGACGTAGATACAGCCAGAATTGTTTATTTTAGTTATTTTCATAGTCTTATGTCATATGGGATTCTTCTCTGGGGAACCTGTGCGGACATTAATACTATCTTTGTTCTACAGAAAAGGGCTGTTCGAGCCATTTACAACCTAGGTCCGAGAGATTCCCTTCGAGGAAAATTCAAAGAAGTAAATATTCTGACTCTAGCCTCACAATATATTTTTGAAAACCTAATGTATGTACACAAAAATATATCAAATTTTAAGAAAATGTCCGATATTCATAGTTTAAATACCAGGAATAAACACAACCTTGCTGTACATCGCACTCGTCTCCACAGAGTAGGCAACTCGTTCATGGGTCAATGTATACGCTTTTACAACAAACTTCCCATTGACATTCGAAACTTACCCATTAAACGATTTAAAATTTGTATTAAAACCAAACTTTGTAAAAAAGGGTACTATAAAATTTCAGATTATTTAGAAGATAAAAAAGCTTGGGATTGAGCTGCTCGCTCTGCTAAACCTTGTGATAAAACCATAAAACTTGACATTAGAATTATTTAGTAAAATCATTAAAATATACCAGTTTTATTTAAACATTAAAACAAAATGACATGATTACTTTGTAAAGTATAATATTATTTTAATTACCTATTGTGAATGTGAGGACTATGTGGATATTTTTTTTAATTTAATAAAAAAAAAATCTCATTACTCCTTTTTTATCCTCTCTCAGTTAGTTTTAATGATGGTCTGGCAGTTTGAGTAGTTTATGCGGCCTACCCAAATGTCCTTTCTTTGGTATTGTTCGTCGAGTTGAGCTCCTTATGTTCTGAGTTGAGCTCCACGATTACTGACAAATGCTTGCACTGACTGGACAGGTCCACTCAAATCTGTGTGGTTCTTTTCTCAAAAGACCATTTCAGACATTAATCTACATGGTCCTCATATGGCTTGACCAAGATTATGTCTGGACTTTAAAAGAGACTGTGACCTCTGAGTTTGTTTCGGCCTTTCTTCTCAGAGTAGTCGGATAGGAAACGCCGAACTCATCTAGCAAAATTTAATATATTTTTTAATATGACGTGTAAAAGTGATTCCTATATATCCTATTTACAGAATAAACAATTTCATTTCATGTAATGTATAACATCTAATATTGTAATTTAACAATGCATGCCTTTTAAGGTAGATTTTTGAGCTACTATAAAATATGTTTAAGACCCTGTTGTATCACCAAAAATCGCATTAATAAAAACTTTGAACTTTGAACTTTGTTATCACCTACCTTCCGCACTTATAGCATAAATAACTATTTTCGAATAGCGGAGCAAATTAGCAACACACCATTTTTTTTTGTTGAATCCGGGATTTTATCATATTGTCTCAGTGTGAACAACTTTCAGTTTTGAATACAAAAAGTCACTGTCACTAGCGCTACTGTATACGATAAAATGTCGATGTCCTAAAATAATATATTCGATAAATTTATAGCTGTAGCAGTAGGTACGTCCCTTGACAATAACGTACGGCAATTGTTACTTCATATGTAGCTGTCAATATTTACGGATCTTCATGAGCGGTGGGAAACACCCAAAACAAAAGAATATGGTCACAGTTTAAGCGAAACAGTAAGACAAATTTTAGCCCATTCTAATTAATGGGCATTTTCATTATTTTAAATGACGTAGGTTGTTTTTCGGTTGAAAACAAAATGATGACAAAAATATGTTTTTTTTTTTTAAAGAAATAGCGTGTGGCCCTGGAGGTATTTTTATAAATCTGTGGATTTGATTTATTGGTTCCTGATAGAACACATTTTCAATTTTATTTAAATTAATAATGTTTCGGAAATGTGTAAAATCATGAAGTCCCAATGACAGTATGCATCATTGCATTATTTTTTTGTTTTTTTTTATACGACAGCTAACGTAGCGACCATTTAATTTCATTGTTAGATAGTTAATTTATCATTTAAACTAAGCATTTAGTAAAAAAAAAAAAAAAAAAAAATGTAGAGGATATCGTAACCGTATCCGGCACAAAGAAGAAGTCCAGTTGTTTAGACAGGAATTTATTATTAAAACCGTAACGTAACACCAATATAATATATAGGACGAGCTCACGCAAACCTTTTCCCAGAAGGGACGAAGGAGGGGAACGAGGTCCTCTATACCAAAAACTAACTGTAAGTCTTAGATTATAATTCAACCTAATAGTGGGGTCTCATCTAACTATTCCAATTAGGATGTAGTTCACGAATGCACCACTAGTTCAGTCTTACAAAAATCACATATTTTAGCGGAGGTCATTAAATGGTGGACTCTTAACATCGCGATTCAGAAAAATGACGTCACGCGCCAACGCCATCTAGTGTCGATTAGCGGCATTCTGTAATGTCTCATTTATGTAATGGGTGGCGCTAGTGTGTTAAAAGAAGGTTTGCTACAATCTCCCCCTCAGTTTCCGAAGACGTCTCGGCGAGAGGAACTGGAGATTTATTGTTTTCTAGGACGTCCACGGCCTCTTGTACTGGCAGAAAGTTTGGTGTGGGTAACCAACTTCTTCGCAGGTCGTCCTCTTTTCCTGAGCGGGTGTACCGGCTCAGGAACATCGGTGGAACTTTTACCTTTGTAAGGTGTTAGGGCAGACGTATGGTATAGTCCAATCGGATTTTCAGGAGTATTTGGTGAAGCTACTTTAAATGAGGCAGGGCCATGCTGCTGCACTATTATATATGGGCCATCTCTTCGGGGCGCAAAAAATTCATAGTAGTGGCCGGCAAGAGGGTCATCGTGGTAGGCACTTGGAACATTTCTCCACTCATGCTCAGGTACCAAGAGTTGAGCGTCATCTACCGCAGAATCAGGATACAGGCGGTACAACATGCCATTGTTCATTACTATTCATTAGGTAGCCTTTGTTACTCCAATAGGTGGCATCTTCCACCGTTTTTGTTTCCTCAAGAGCTTCAATTATTTTCTAAATCTTTTCGTCTTTCATCTGTTCCTCTCGTATTTCTTTAGTACTCCTTCTGGGCATGTCTATGGTAATTAGGCATCAGATTTCTTCACAACACGGGGGCCTGGACAGCGCGTCCGCCACAGTGTTCATTTTACCGGGTTGGTATAAAACATTTACGTGAAAACACTGTAATTGCAAGGCCCATCTAGCCAAACGGCCTGTTGGTGATTTTAAATTCATAAGCCACTTTAACGACGTCACGCGCCAACGCCATCTAGTGTCGATTAGCGGCATTCTGTAATGTCTCATTTATGTAATGGGTGGCGCTAGTGTGTTAAAAGAATGTTTGCTACATAAATTAATAAAAATGTTGTCTCACGAATTCGCGACTACCGGACATGTCCGGATAGTAACACGCTTTTTACTATTAAAATACATAAATATCGTGCAAATTCGGTTTTCATGGCAATCCCGGGTACAAATGTTAAAGTATGAAATGCTATTTTGAAGTTAGCACGCAAGATGCCCAGCTAATGCGGTACGTTTCGCGGCACAAAAAGTTTGGTCAAGATAAATCTATTGAGTTTAGTAACGTTTTTTTTCGTGAATATAAAGTTTGTCTTTATTAATATTTTTGCTGTACATAACTTAAGGCATAAAAGTAAAATTTGATTGGTGACTGATAATATTGTTTGAGTATTTTAATTTCGTTTTAAAACGATCAACATTCGTCACGTCCTGTTAGCAACCGTTAATATAGGATGGACAAAAAATGTTACGAACCAGACATGTAAAGCTTAGAACTCATGAATTAAACATAACGAAATTTATTATTGATGACAACGGTTAGATCTATCCTACTAATATTTTAAATGTCGGTATGTTCAAACATACTATTATGTTCATTTATTATTAGTTTGTTAGTTAATAGTTAATTAATTGTTAAAGGATGATTAAAATACTCGATGTACAAAATGAATATTTTAAACAATCTTTTAAATTAGTATACATATTTAATATGTATTTCTATTTAATGAAGGTAGGTGTCAGGTGTAGGTGTGTATATACACATCTCATTAGAAGAACTAACATTTTATAAGATTTTAACCTCACAGTGAGCACTATTCTTAATAATTCTGTTTCGTCACGTCACATGTCCATTTAGTAACTGTCCCAAAATATTTTTGCCTTATTTATTTTAAAAAAACTTTAAATATTATACAGAATATTATTAATAGAATATTATAAATGAAGAAAAATAAAACTACATTAAGATTATATTCCAACTTTATCATTCCTTGACTGATCAAATTAGTTACACGAAAATTAAAACTTACATTTGGACAATATGTTACGATACTGACCAACTTGTTGAAATTTTAAATAAAAATAAATATCTAATGACCAAGTATTAATATTTAATTTCATTCATTGATAATAAAAAACTTATTACGAGCGTTTTTCTCATTTCATTTCCAGCAGTTGAATTTTTATCGCGATTTGATTTTTGTTACTAAAAAGACATTTTTACCACTACCTACTTTAAAAAAAAAAATTGAAAATAAAATAAACATTTCTGCACGGAATTTTTACATTAAATCACAAAAATTAATTTTTTTTTAAATAATTCAAAGTTCAAAGTCCTAAAACAATAATACATTTTTAAAGGCTTTTTATTTAAACCTGCGCCATTTAAAATGAAAATGTCCTAATAAAAATCTAAATTCTGTTACTAAAAGGGTTAAATAGGGGATGAAAGTTTATATGGAATTTCGCAATTTTTGTCTTTAATTCACTTACTTGATAAAAAAAAAACACTGTTAGACAGCGTACAACCTACACTGCTGGGTCTAGAAGCATGCAATTTTGCACATAACTTCCTTTTATAACGAACGAAATTCCGACTTTGGTATTTTCTATCAAAATTACGTTTTGCGTGAACAGTAGAACCATTGCAATTTTAAACTTTCTGGTTAACTGGTTGGTGGCTTGATACACTAACGAAGTTTTACATATTATTCCCGACTACCCCGGCTATCCTTAAAAAAATCACGTGTACAGTTTGTACTCTGGATTTATCACTAACAGTCACATAACCATAGATATTTATTTTTATTAAAACTATAGATGACATAAGAGGCCTAAACTTCATGTTTTTCTTTGTACGTTCTACGAACTATCCCATAACACTATATCAAAATGTAAAAAAAATTGTTTCTTTAATTAATAAAATGAATTGATACAACACAGCACATTAGCCGATAACGACACCGACCCGACATCGTCACGATATCGCCGGTCAGATGATCGTATACGTCTAGTGCCTACCAAACGGTTTTACATTATGTTGTTATTGTCAATTACATCGTCGCAGATAGCGACCGACGCCGATATCTACCGGCGAAGACACAATGCGGTGAGAGTAGCGGCATTCTTTCACTTGAATACACTTTTTCGCACCGACTTCGAGACGTCGATACTTAGTAGGTAGATACTGTGGTTGTTTGGTGCGTCGCGATGGTCATCGATATTCACCAATATCATCGGGCCGATAATAATAATATCGGTATCGAATCGATGTCAGTATCTATAGCTACCGACATATCGGTATCGGGTTGGTGTCGTTATCTGTTATTAATGTGAAAACACCCATCAGGTACACAGGACATTTCAAGTAAACGTTTTAGTTCACTACACAGGTCCCATAAAATGAAAACTTATGGAAAAAATATCGAACCTCAGAAAAACTAGTTCAGTTGATCAACTGCAAATATTTTATGCTGTGGCATGGATTTTCTGCGAAATCATCGGCAGTGCATCGTAAATCAATACGTCGCTCTGCAATTGGGGGAGGCAAAGTAGCGTTTGAAAGGCCCACAGGCCCGGAAAACCTAGCCTTAAAAAGGAAAATATGTAGTTTTACAGCTCTATAAAGTCACACGGAAACCAAAACAACATTAAAGTACTTAGTTCTGAATTCAAATTATTATACACAATAAATCTAATAATTGATGGACATGGAAATTAGCATTCGTTTGTATTCGGAAATGCGATGATTCCAAAGGACATTAAGAAAATAGTTGTACTATACTTTAATGGTCTTTTGTACAAGCTTGAGAAAATAGATTTGGGTCGAGGCGAAAAGCGGTTCTGCTTCGGCCCAGTTTACTAATAAAACAACTCGGTCGTGGAACTATTATATTAATTAATCTAGTCTAGTGTAGTCTACAGCAATACAAATATCATAATTATTACAACTATACCTACTTAATTATTTAAAGACGGGCCATAAGTAATTATATCGTGGCGGGTGTCATAATTATGTTCTTAGATGGCGCAAAATAGTTTATGAACAAAATAATACCTTTATTTACAATTATGAATAGTCGCCGAACATCGGAGATCTTAACTAGATGACATTACCAGAAAATCAATGCAAACGGAGTCAGCCTCGGGCGCAGACTAGACAGGCGCGCGGCGTCGATCATAACCGCTTCAGCACGCGCCGCGTCGCCTTTCCGGACGCGCCCCCCGGCCCCGCGCGCCGCTCACGCTTGGCCTGGGGCCCGCTGTCGCCCGGCTCCACGGCCGCACTGCCGGGCTCAGGGCCGCCTTCCTGCAGACATACCGACAGTTAGGCCAGGTACGCCTGAGCGATTTTTTTTCGCGCACTTTATTTTCAACGTTCTGCTCAGCGCCCAGAGTTGAAAAACCACCACTGTCTTTTTCAACGCGCTGGGAAGAGTGCGTCCCAGTCCGTTAGATTCTCAACGCTCGACTCAATACCAAGAGTTGAAAATCCAATGTGCGATAAAATCCCACCGCGATATATTTACGTCGGTGCAAACGTGGGCTTAGTGTGTGCCGCGTTCAGTGTGTGCCGCGTCTGTGGCGTGACTCACCCGGCGCCGGTGAGGTGCAGGCGCGGTAGCAGGCGCGCGTGCGTGGATGTCGGTAAGCAGCTTGGCGCGCGCGAAGTAGTCGTCGTACCGGTCCCGCAGCAGCGCGGCTGCCTCGGCGTTGAGCGCGGACTCGGCGTTGGGCGCAATGAGCAGGCACTTGACAGCCAGCAGAGCATGCTCCAGGCCCAGCTCGGGCCGCCAGTCGCGTTTCAGCGTGTTGACACACACCTCGCCCGAGTCCACCGCCACGTTGGGGTGGAACAGCTTGGTGAGGAAGAAGGCGCGCGGCGGCGCGGCCGGAAACTCGCGGCCCAGCACCAGCCGGACGCGGAAAGTGCCGCCGAAGTACGGCGTGCCCGCTGCGGGACAAGCACACACATACATTACTACTCAGGACTCATCTGCTCAGCTAAACGGGCCCGCTTGCACCACAATTAATATTTTGAACATCATTCTGTCTCTGTCATCTTCAAACGATTGACAGAAACCGAATTATGTTTTAAACAAGTGAGCCTTCGACTGCATTCCGAGTTACGATGTAATCGATTTGAGCGTGCTAACGGCCGTACCGAACAAGCCTGAGCGCGATAACAATGTATTGAGAACCGTCATAGATGACATCATGCATGCGCCATCTTGCGATAACGCCGACCATGCCTTTTACTAAAAATTCGTGCTTCTAAATTGTGCTTCTGGCTACCGTGGCCACCTAACCAACGAAGAAGAAGGAATGTGTAGTTTAAACACAAAGAAATATGTTATGCAAGTTTTGACGTTGAGCGAGCACCGTGAGAGCGTTCACGAGCGTTCCGAATTGTTGACAGCCCTCAGCCACAGATTAGCCTCAGCTGTCATAATCGTGATATCTAACTCGGAACGCCAATTATTGATGTCAGTGCTGTGAGCGATTACGTTCTTATTCGGAAAGCGGCTTTAGAAACCATCAACTGATTCATTTCAAAGGATTATATAAAAATGTACTTCTACTACAAATACTGCACCAAAATGGTAAAAAAGGAACTTTTATGGTGCGACTTTGTCAGGCTGCGCCCCGGGCGTCGGGAGTCGCGAGTCGACTTCCGGCCACCGTAGGCGCGTGCTTGCGGACGGTGAGCAATGTGTAGCTCGCCGTCCAGGCGTCCAATAAGGACCAGGCCCGAGTCGACGGCGCGTTGTGTTCCACGCGCGCCTCAAAGAGATGTCAGCACCAACTGACGGGGTCCGTAAGGGCCAATGCCTGCTAGGGTTGCGAGTTTGTCCGAAAGGGATATCGCGGCCCCGGCACACAGGTAACGGAAGGAACACGGGTGGGTTTTAGTCAATAAAAGTCTGACACGCCCTCCCGCTCCGCCCAGAGCGGGAGAAGTTATTTGATCACTTCCCACTATCAAAAAAAATAAAATACTGTCTGTCTTACTGTCAAAGCTGCTTATTTCAGGAACTATTAATGCTATTGATTTGAAATTTGGAATGGTTACAAATAGTGCTGTTTATACAGTATTAATTAAAGAAAATAAATAAATAAATGTAAGTATATTACAAGTGAACAAATTTAAAAATGCAGCAGAAGCCCAAATGGGGAATTGAAATAACCACTTTGTTTCAACCAATACAATCCATTAAGGGGATGTAGGAGAGGTCATTTGCAACCAAATGACCACATTTGACTCCTATGCAAATGTCAAAAAAAAAATTGTCATTTGACATTTTGTATTTTTATTTCATACAATTTTAAATGATAAAATTACTTGATAATTGTTGACATTGGCATAGGCGTCATTTGGTTGCAAAATACCTCTCCTACATCCCCTTAACAGATTGCCATGTATAACCAATAACCCAGTATATAAAACGCCTCCTCCTTTCTTAAGAAGGTGGGTAAAAATGGAAAGTATTTATACGTACACAGCCCTTAGTGGGCAAGCCAACTTGATCATTCTCTGTTTCAAACACAACTTCAAACAGAACTGTATCATCTTCATAATCACAAAACTTACATTTTGAACTTGGTCTGTTTATCCAGCAAGCTCATAGTTGACATGAATGTTTTATTGTCATAAAACTAAACTGATTAATGATTACCAGTGCGATAGCAAGTTTGATGTAGTGGCACCACAAAAGTATTCAAACAACTATTTATTGCCGACGGCTTGGTGTGAATTGAGCCTTGTTTATATACCTACTGTATTTGAACAGTTATACAATAAACTACACACATTGAACACTACAAGATGATCAGTAGCAGTTGATGTGGTGACGTTAGGATTACAGTAAGTTAGACTGTGTGGTTAATTACTGGGCAATAAACTGAACAATAAAAAATGGATACTACTTTGCTAAGTGTCAGTTGCAGTTACCTGCCACAAAACAGATTGTGTTACAAAGTACCCTTAAAATACCAATGTTTCTTGTCAGGCTCACTGATGTAAGTCAAACATTGACTGCTAACACCCGGCATGATGCAACAAAGGTCAGTTGAAATGTTGTGATCAAGGTGAGAGTTACACAGGACAGGAGGTGGTGTGGTGTGCGGTGCGTACCAGGGCCTTCCATGGTCGCCACCACGTCAGTCAGGTCGTCGTCGCGCAGCAATAGCTTGATGCCAGCGGGCGGACTCGCCGCCAGGCGCCGCAGCTCGCGCGCCACGCCGCGCAGCGTCTGCGGGCACACGTTCTCCACGTTGGACATGCCGCCACTACCGCCTCTGCCCAGACCGTCTGCCGAACCCGCGCCTAGCGCCCCTCGAGCCTATAACTGAGCCGAGCTGCTCTGAACGCTCAAGCCGAGATCTTACAGTATTTCCCGGTCACCATAGCTCTACACTTGGACGCTCTATTGGTAGCTTCAATTCTGAATTAAGTATATAGTAATAGCAGACGCTTTATACGATATTCTTTATGAAATAAATTAATTATCTAAGTAACCTAGTAACATTTAGAAGCCCAGAGTAAAAATCACTATTCTTCACAAAAAAAACTTCTAACGTATTTCAATTCCATCAAACGGACGGGTGGCGCCACTGCCACGGTAAACAACAGCTCCGTATAAAAAAAATCATAAAAATTGTAATTCTGTGTAAAAGTGGTGAAAGTTATGTGTAAAGAGTGCGTAAACGAACCAATATCACTATAAAACGTTAGCAACAATTTGTGAAAAGAACTTTGCAAAATAACATTCAGTGACAAATAAAAAAATTGTAAACAAACAAAAGTGTAATGAGTTTATTGTATAAAGACATTACTCGAAGCTCGAAGTAAGTCAAAAAACATAAAAACTTTACTTACATAAACCCAGGTGAACTACACTGTGATTTCAGATTAAAAACTAAAGTATAAACAATAGTGCAAACAATTTCAAAAATTCAAATGGCGCGCTTCACGACGCTTCTTTAACGATCGTTTTTCCTAGTATGTACATAGCTATTTCAAGTGATATCACCAAGCTCAAATAGCAAGTGTGATAACGCAGCCGCATTAGAGCGACAACACTGAAGAACCCAAGTTCGATCCTCAGCGAAAACAATTCTATTTTTCAGTTTTTATTTTTCTTTGTTTTACTATTAGTACTACAAAAAAATAAAAAAATGGATAACGAAAATATAACCATACGCAAAAAGAAATCAGTGTTACATGATTCGCTAAATGATTCATTCCAGTCAACACTGTCAGCTGACGACTACCTAACAAAGAGTCTACCAGATCTGTCAACTAGAAATGAGCCAACTGAAACACTACAGGATGAAATACAAGACCTTAAACGACAATTACAAGATGCCCAAAACAAAATTGACAATTTAATCATTGAAAATAGTGCATTAAAAACACAAACAATAGAACAGCGAAATACTATCTCACAACTGCAAATAACTTACGCAAAATCTACATCTAAAAAAGCCAAGCAATCTATACCAACACAAACGTCAACGCCAACAATAGGAAAACATGTACGTCATATCAAAACCTTCCGAAGTGTAAATCAGGATGAATCGCATGATAGTGCCGCTAAATTGGAATTCACGCGGGAAGAACACCTAGATGGCGATAGTGTGACGGGTAATAAAAAATCGATTTCCCAAAATAAGCCAATAGAGGGCAGCACACGACCTATTAGATCAGTCCGAAAACCAAAAATTCAAATATTAGGTGGAAAACAATGCACCGACATCGCTTCAGCACTCATAAATTCAAGAAACAAGACGAATTATCAAAAATACATAATTACATCAACGATAAAGCCTTACGCGACGACAGAGGAACTATTGTCAACAAACTATGAACTAAGTGACTGTAAAAACAACTTTTTAATTTTATGTGTCGGTGAAAACGACACCAACCCGAACAAAATAATAATAGAATTAGCGTCTACACTAAAATTTGTAAAAAAAACGAATGTTATCATTTTAAGTGTTTTGCATAACAGTCATTTAAATGAAATTTTGTTAAATAGCTTGTTAAAAAATATGTCACAAAACTTTGAAAATTGTACCTTTCTAGATATTGGCAGACATTATTTTAGTAAAAAACGTTATTTATTTGATACTTGCAAAAACATTAACTTCATAATAGACACAAACTACTACAGCCACACTTTTCTATCGTACAAAGAGCCAATCGTTATTAACACCACCCCTAGCTCGTTCAAAGATCCAGTTGTTGTGTACACCGTTACCAACATGAACAAAGAACCAGTCGCTGTAAACACTGTCACTGACTGTAAAAATACAGAAACTGCTATTCCAATAATAATTAAAGGAACAATTCCGTATTATTTCCCTAAAATAATAAAAATAGATGATACCCCCATTAAAAAGTTTTTTCGAGACCACGTCAATATTTAACACTATGCTATTTCACCAAAACATTGCAGGTTTGTTAAATAAACAAGAGCAATTAGAACTATGTCTAAATAAATTCCAAGAAAGCGGTACTGCAATGGATATTATTTGTCTTACTGAGACCTTTATCAAATCAGGCGACGAGCACAACATCTATATAAAAGATTATAATGTAGCATGTAACTTTTCAAGAAAAAATGAAAAGCGCGGTGGGGTTTGCATACTAACTAAAAAATCTATAGATTTTAAACAAATAAATATTTGCGAATGTATGTCAACTGAAAAACAATTTGAATGTTGTGGAATAGAAATACCTACCATGAAATGCATAATTGTATGTTTATATAGAATACCAAACTCCAGTACAAAAACGTTCCTTAATAAACTAGAAATTCTACTACATAGATTAACCTCACACAGGAATAAAAAAATCATCATAGCGGGGGATATAAATATTGACACTCTTAAGTCAAATACATCTTCAGAGGACTTAAAAAGCATCCTATCGAATAATAATCTACAAATTCACATTAAAAATCCAACGCGTAAAGATTCATGCATCGATCATATATTTAGTAATATAAAATATGCAAAAGGTGAAGTTCATTCATTATTCCTTTCAGATCACAACACCGGCCAAACCCTATCTTTTTCGACAAACCAAGAACAAAGATTACCCTTCTGGTATGAAATGAAAAGGGACTTCAGCTTAGAAAATACCTTAAAGTTTAAAGATGTGTTATCTAAATTAACCTGGTCCGAAGTGCTAGAGCAAGAAAATTATAATAAAGCTTTTGATATATTTCACGAAACTTTACAATTATATTACAATCTTTGCTTCCCAATAATTAAAGTTAAAATACATTCCAATGTTAGCGCTCCCAAATGGATCACAAAAGGATTGAAAATATCAGCCTGTCACAAAAGAACAATAAGATACCGTTACTACAAAAACTCCACTGACGACAACAAAAAAGCCTACACAAAATATGATAAATTATTTAAAAAATGTATATCTAACTCTAAAAAACAAAACAATAATTCATATTTAAATAATGCAAAAAGTAAATGTAAAGCCACATGGGATATCATAAAAAATAAAACAGATGATACAAAAACATTTGAAACAATAAAATCAATAGATTGTAATAAAACAAGCGTTGAATGCCCAATGAAAATTGCGACTGCCTTCAATGATTTCTTCATATCTATAACAAATAAGGAGAACAACTCTCGTCCAAATTACAAGTTAATAGATTCATCAAATTCGACAATTTATCTGAGACCCACCTCTTATGAAGAAGTTTCAAGAACCATAAATTCACTTAATAACACACGAGCTGTTGGTTATGATTGCATCTCTACAGCCATACTAAAAAACTGCAATACAGAATTGGCAGACATTTTAAGTCACCTTATAAATCTATCGTTTACGCAAGGAACCTTTCCAGAAAATTTGAAATCATCAATAGTAAAACCATTTCATAAAAAAAACTCCAAACAAGATATGAACAACTATAGGCCCATCACGTTAATCCCGATTTTATCCAAAATTTTTGAAAAAATAGTACACTGCCGTTTAATGAATTTCTTAAATAAATTTAATTTAATAGTTAATAACCAAAATGGTTTTCAAAAAAATAAATCTACAACACTTGCTGCGTTCTCACTGATACAAAAAATAACAGAAAACATCGATAAACGTAACAGAGTTGCTGCCATTTTCTTTGACATGAGCAAAGCGTTCGATTTCGTAGATCACAAAATCTTACTCAATAAATGCGAGCTATACGGAATCCGAGGCAAAGCACTAGATTGGATTAAAAGTTACCTAAGCAACAGAAAACAATGTGTCGAAATAAACCAATTAAATGATCAACTTGAGTCTACTCCATTCAGATCTACTTTTAAAACAAATAAGTTCGGTGTTCCCCAAGGAAGTGTACTAGGCCCTCTTCTTTTCCTTATTTATATAAATGATATTCCTCAAGTAACATCACATCAGTGCATTCTATTTGCGGACGATATTTCGGTTATAGTACCAGAAACCTCAGAAAGCAACTACGAACATTCAATAAACAACACTGTAGAATCAATAATGAACTGGTTAAAGGACAACAATCTAACAGCTAATATTTCTAAAACTAAAATTTTACAATTCTCTAATTATAACAATTCTCAAAGAAAACCCTTAGACTTATATTATAAAAACACTAAAATTGAAGAAGTACTTGATACAAAATTTCTAGGTATTATCTTAGATAGACATTGCAATTGGAAAGCACACACAACTCGCATATGCTCTAATCTAAACAAATTTGTCTTTGCTCTAAAAAAGCTTAAGAAGGTAGCAAGTCAAAAAACTGCTATGGCTGCATACCATGGCTACGTCGGGTCAGTTCTTAGATACGGTCTTCTTTTATGGGGTAATTCTTCTCAGGCTAACAATGTCTTTATCACACAAAAAAAATGTGTCAGGGCAATCTGTGGGGTTGGACCGTTTCAATCTTGTAGACCTTTGTTTAAGAAATTAGGATTACTAACTCTACCTAGTCTGTATATATTAGAAGTAGGATTATTTGTTAAAAAGCACTCTGAGCGTTATACTAAAGCCATAGTAAATAAAAAATTCCTTTCAAGAGATCCAACCCGACTGGCTGTCACAAGATGTAGAAGCACACTAGTTCAGAACAATTGTTACAATATGTCTGTCAAAATCTATAACCAAATACCCAAACAGATCAGAGAGCTACCACTAAACTACTTTAAAAATAAACTTAAGAAATGGCTCTTTATCAATGCGTTCTATACAATAAGTGAGTTTTTAAATTATAAGCAAAGCTCGAAATATAATGTCACTAGTAATTTTTTTTAAATAACGTAGTTTTAAGGATTTTTAATTTTATTTTTATTTTTTACTTCATGATCTCAATAGTAAACAAGTGAAGTGTATATAATTTTATTATAAGGTATTTTTTTGCATGCTGAAATAGTAAGTAAGCAAGATATGTGGAACTTCTTATATTTAAGTTAAGACCTATTGTACCATATTTTATGCAAAATAAAGAAATTCTAATTCTAATTCTAATTCTAATTCAAATCAAAATCAATGTAGAGATGTCATGTTATTCAATTCAACAAACCACAAACACGAACCAACGAGAAATAATTTGGAATCGAAAAGTGCTTAAGTCTTTAATCTATGGCCATTGTCAAAATCACTGGAAAATCGACTCTTTATATAACGTTTGTCGGGTGAAAACTTTACAGTGACAAAATCGTCAGAAACTTCTTATTTCAATTGGGTGAATCGAAATGAAAGTCAGAGTTTACCATCTCCCCTCCAAGCAAGGAACACGTATCGTTGTTCAGACCATGGTTCAGACAGACCCAAAACCACATATTCTATTTTATATGTGGCAATTCTATGACCAAACGCCAAGCGTCTGTGTGACCACTGTTGCCAACCTAACGGATTCCCCGCTTAAAACCAAGATATCTGATACTTAAGGGGGATGCGCTAAGGTAGCCCGCGAAATTCAAATTTTCTTAAGATTTTTTGCAATTTGCAGGTTAGTGTCAGGTTGTATGTTAATTAAAATATGATTCGCGACCGTAGCAAACATGGCTTTACATAATTATAATCATTAGACTCAGCAATACAACTCCATAAGTTAGAATTGACCCCAAATGTCATGGTTTCATGAAATAGTCATTCAATGGGGTTTCATGAAATAGTCATTCAATTGGGGTAGATGGCGTTGCCGTCAAGTAAACATTGTGTTCCGTATAATTTAATTTAAAAAATGTACTAAGTGATAATTTGCCATAAGTATAGTGTTAAACTAATCTAGACAGTGTTAATATCACCTGAAATTGTTATCTCAACCGAACTCTCACAGAGAACATTGTTACAAGGATTTATAGTCTTGAACTATAAACAGTGTATAAATCAAGGTGTTTAAGTGGATAAAGTGACCTAAGCAATAAACTAAAACCAAATAGCTTAATTACCATTAAATTTAATGAACAGTTAAAATACAACAGCAAACACATAAGTGAAAATAAAATAAACATATACACTACATAAAAGATAGCTTCACAGACTAAGTAGGATAGCTTGATCTCTGCGACATATGTCAAACTGACATTCCTAGGGTTGTCAGGATATAAAAAATTGTCGATAGAAATTATCGACGTTTGTTACTTTCTTACTTATCGATGCTAATGTAACATATAACTGGGTTTAATTTAATTATAAACGTTACTAAATTAAACGAATATTTTAATATAGAATACATTTATTCTCTTAGGAGTACACCCCAAATCCATATCTGAATCAGTTTCTGAATCGCTAGAACAATCTTGTAAAATTATAAACTCTTGTTCGCAAATATTACATGAGTACACACGGCTACACATCAAGCTATACGTTTCCAGTTTATGCTGATCTCGCATTGTAAAGGATTTCAGTACAATGCGATTTCAGCGTATACTGGAAATGTATAGCTTGATGTGTAGCCGTGTGTACTCGTAGGTGAGAAATTGGATTTTATTTACTAACTATTATTTTAGATCAAGTATGTACAAGTGTAAATAATGTTATAATATTAAAATATACAATAAAATTTAAAGATAAATTACGGCAGGTACACGCGGCTTTAATCTCTATTTGTACTATAAAAAAGGGCGAATCAGTTGGTCGATTCTGTAAAAATATTAACGTGAAGCTTAGGTGAAGTGAGCTGTCACTGCCACAGAATCGACCGGCAGGATGCTAGGGATTAACACTATTGACAGCTCACTTCACGCTCACTTCACCTAAGTTTCACGGTGATATTTTTACAGAATCGAACGGCTGGTCTGTGGGCTGTTTCACTCTATAGCCTGACGGATATTCTCGTCGATTAAATCTTCGCATACAAAAATATTAATAGACAACACTGCAAACAAATGTTGAAACTGACAGTTCGCGCACGTCAAACGCGAGTCAAACTAAGCTGGTCGACAGTGCGCGGTCCGCATGTATTTAATTATTTTAAATAGTTTTCTTGTGTAAATCGACGGGAAGTGGTGTTTTTCTGATTACTAAGTAGTTTTTACATCGTGGTGGATAATATTTGCACTAAATAACATCGTACTTAACCTATTTTCAACCAATCAAAAACATGTGAGCAAAAGTGTCTGTGGAAAAATTGATTATTGTGTTATTTTGAGTGTTGTGTGTGATTTGTGTATTATATCGCTGGTAAGTACTTAAATACTTATTAGAATAAAAAAGAAAAAAATATATAAAATATTTCGTTTTAAAATATTTATGACGCAAAATATGTTTACGTAATCAAACGGTTAATACCTACTCAAATATCGTCATTTTTTGTGTTTTTATTTTCTGTGTTTGTCTGTAAAAAACCCTGTTCTTAGATAACTTATCTATTCATAAAGTACCCTGCAAAATCTCGTGTAAATTGGAACAGTAGTTTTATCATAAATCGTCTTATCACTAACCGGCGCAACGGTCGATAAAAATCTTTATTTATCAATTCTAACAAACGCACACGTAATTTCGAAGCATTACAAAGAATCCTTTGTCTAAACACGAACCCAAATCAGTCAACGATAACACCGGAGACGTAAGCAAAAAGCTCGAGTGTTTTGTTTATTTAAGTGCGGTCGTAAATCTGTCACCGCGGGTGGTTGTCCGGTACTCAACAGGTATGGCACTTGCCGCGCGGGTGGCCTCTACCGGTTAATAAAAAAAAGATAAGTTTTATTTAAAATACCTATAGTCTGTGGTCACGATGATTCATCGTCCATCACTAATTAGGTTGGCATGCCCATAAAGTATGACATTGACAGGTACTGTCTGTACTATTATTTAATTCAGGACTTCATAGGCGTGATTTTACTCACAGCTGTCGTAGAGATCAAGCTATCTTTTATGAAGTTATAGTGAAGAAATATTCGACCCACCCGTCAATTTTGTAAAATTGTATTCAAATAAACTGGTGTCTTAACAAACTTTAACAAAAGAACTATGAACAAAACCATAATTTCAACTTAAGATCATCACTCAGCACATACATAGCTCGTACAGAAATTGATCGACTATAGTGTAGCAGTGCTCAGGTTCGAATCTAACATCGTGAATTTGTTTTTGTATTTTTTCATAGTCATTGCCGCCACCAGCAATGGACAACTTTGCTACGGACAATATTACTGTCCGAAAACCCGCAAAGGCAAATTCAATGGATAATATTTTCAACGATAACGTAAGCAGAAATACGACGGTTATTGGACACAACAATGTTGAGTTTTCCTAACACATCAATGAATGACAGTGACGGTATTGTGTGCTATAAAGATACAACTAGGAGATTGACTCTGGAATTAGAAAGCGCCCATCTGGAGATTGAAAACTTAAACAGTGAAAACTTTCGTCTAAAAATGGACATAGATCAATATCAAAAAGTTATTGAAACATTTATGAAGGTAAATATATTAGAAACGAAGAGTTTTTCACCGAAATCTGAAAGAAAAAGAAACATTTTAAGAATGAGCTGCTTCTCCTCACCATCAAAGTTGAGTGTTTAGCATAAAATGACCCAACAACATGACACTGCCATTACACAGACCCCAAGCGATGTTGGAGATATATCTTTTAATACAGCAGGATCAATCTGTAGTCCTGAGGGAAGACAACACGCAAAGTCGCCGACAAAGAACAGCGTTCAAAATCCCAGCGCATGTACACAACTGAGTGAATACGACACTAGCTGTGAAAAATCTCCATTTTTACAGGAAACTAACAACAAAAGCGAACAGTATAAACAAAACAACAGATGCATTTTGAGTACGAATACACAGAACAGGACCACGTCTATAGCAGAAGACACGATTGAGAAGCAATTTGACTTTTGTCACTATCTCTCAATAGGCGGAGCCACATGTAATCTCCTGAAAGGGTTAAGCACTAAACTTGGCGATTACACGAAGAGTGATTTTTGTGTAATTTTTATTGGTGAACAGGACTTTAAAGTTAGTAATAACTACTTTAGACTAATAATAGACAGAAGGAACACGCTCAGTGCTATAACACATACTAACATTATTATTTGTTTGCCAACATATAAATATAATGTTAATTCAAATACATATGTATAATTGGCGAGTCATGAGCTTTAATCAACTTTTGTATGAAGATATTAAAAAACATAAGTATGCATATGTGTTGGATTCAAATGCAAACATCGAGTATAGCTACAATACATTCTTTAGGCAATCTGGTCAACTAAATAACTTTGGACTCCGTACCGTTTTTGTTAATCTTCTTTAATTTAATTGGGAACATACAATGTTTTAACACTCAGTATCCAAGGAATCATTTGGTTACAGTAACGACCCACGAACCCATACATGTGATAGAAACAGAAAAACAGTTTTTTCGTTAGTAAAAGTATATACGTGATGCATCATAATATAGCAGGCCTTTTAAATAAGACAGATGCTCTAATTGTTTGCCTACAGGAATTAGAAGAAAAGAACATTAATATTGACGCGCTGTGTATTACAGAGCATTTTATGATGTCAGGTTACGAGGGTCACTTGAAGGTACCCAATTATAGTTTAGCATCAGTGTTTTGTAGAAAAAATAGTAAGCGTGGTGGTGCTTGTATTTTAATTGGAAACGGGCATCAATGGAGAGAGGTCCCGCAGATACCTAATTTTTCAATCACTGGTGTAGTTGAGTGCTGCGGTGTAGAGCTCGTACAGTATAATATTGTTATTTTGTGTGTATAAAGAGTACCAAAAATAAATAATTTGAATACATTTTATGGGGTATTAGAAAAAATATTACGAATCATATGTAAAAATAAATATCTGCATATTGTAGTGACGGGAGACTTTAATATCGACGTAATGAAGAAAAATAATATTGTATTAGAATTTGAGTGTCTGTTACTAAATTTCAATCTAACATTAGCTTTAAAACAACTAACCAGGATACATAGCCAAACGTGCATAGACAATATCGCACATAACTTTAAAACCAAGTGTAAAACGGAAGTAACTGAATTTGCACTTTCACACCAGACAGCTCAAATCCGGTAAAAAAAACTGCTATTTTAAAATATTGGCGCATAAAAAGACGTGATTTAAATGCTGAGAATATGACTAAATTTAAAGATTGTTTGGAACAAGTGCCTTTTTCAGAAATTTATGAAACGGATAATCCTAATGACGCATTTGACATATTTATATGTTTAAACTTTTTTATGACCTATGTTTCTCATTTAAATGGACAACAATAAAAAGTATGCAGCAAAAAGAAACGGCTATTGCTATGGCGTTATAGACTTAAACCAAAAATAACGAATAAGGCAAGTTTCTTAAACTACAAAAAGGGCTTAAAAAAATTGTGAAACTTACTAGACGTGCTCAAAACAACTATTCTGTTAAAACCTCTACCAATAAGTCAAAAACGACCTGGAATATAATAAACAAATCAAAACCGTGTTTCCCTAAGGAATCTATTAGACATCATCAATGATCAATTTAGATAATAAAGTATTAAATGACCATCAAGAAATAGCAAACGCATTTAACGACTTTTTCGTAGACAAAATTCAACCCATTCCATGTTCAGGAAATAATTCAGTCAATATTACAAAACGTCAAGATTCAATTTTTGTTGCCCCTAGTATACCTATAGACATAAAAAACATTATAAAGTCATCAAAATCCACAAATAGTACAGGATATGATGGAATTTCTACGAAGGTAATGACGTGTGCATCTGAATGTATTTGTAAACACTTGAGCTATCTCATAAACCTATGTATCTGTTCAGGTGTATATCATCTGGATATACGCCTTAAAAGTGTCTATAGTAAAGCCTTAATTAAAAAAAAAAAACCACCACCAACAACCACCATTGGCCAACTATAGACCAATTGCACTCATTCCAATCATATCAAAAATCTTTGAAAAGTATATTTATAAGGAGTTGTACACATACCTTGAAAAGAAACACATTTTAATCGATGAGCAAAAGGGATTTAGGAAAAACAGGAACACCAATATGGCAATTTATGACTTCTTGCATAAGGTAATGGTAAATAGGACTTTAGAATTAAATTAAGCGCTATTTACTGTGATATGACGCAAGCTTTTGACTATGTAAACCATAACGTCCTATCTCAAAAACTAGAGGCATATGGCATAAGAGGAAACATACTTAGCCCTATAGAGTCTTACCTAATTAACAGAAAACAGTACACAGAAATAACAAAAATAAATATTAAGACAAAAAGAGAGGAATGTTACAGGTCTGGCGAATGAACGCCTATTTACGGTGTCCCGCAAGGGAGAGTGCTTGGATCACTTTTATTTATCCTATATATCAATGACCTGCCTGATGCTACTAGCTACCCCATGACCCTATTTGCAGATGACAGCACAGTGACTATAACATGTAATAATAAGGACGTTTATGAATATGACATTAATAGAACTTTGACATCAATAATAGCATGGTTAGATAGGAATAATCTTAAAATTAATTTAGATAAAACGACGATAATGCATTTTAGTCAACGGGTACATGCTGATAATGACATTGCAGCCCTTTACAGTGGCACTGTATTAATACTGATATTTATTATTTATTAATATTGATAGATGCAAAATTGAACTGGAAAGCGCACATTGAATATATAAGCAAGAAACTGAGCACGTCCGCGTATGTCTTGTACAAATTGTCCTCGGAACTTAACCCAGATGCTTTGGTGACGGCCTATCATGGATTGGTGGCATCAATTCTGCGCTATGGAATCATATTTTGGGGTAACTCTACGGACAAGGATATAGCGTTTAAAGCCCAAAAGAGGTGTATTCGGGCTATGTTCAAACTAAAATCAACAGAAAGCCATTGACCATTGTTTAAAAAATACAAATTATTAACTTTACCGTCTCTATATATTTTTGAAGTTGCATTGTTTGTAAAGTCTAACCCCCAACTCTTTCCACGACAATCTGACATTTTTCCGCGCAACAGACGTGGGGATAAGCTTTTTTTATATGGCACCGAAAATACACGGTTAATTTTAGCTCGTTCTGGAACCGAAAGCCATAAACTCGATCATCGAACTCGAAACGATAGGGACTATTATTTTCAATAAATTACAATTTAAAAAAAACACGAAAAATGTAATTTACTGTTTTTTTTTTTGTGAAATAATGAGAACTCGAAGTAACTGCGATCAATGCATATGTGTGTAAAACGTATCGACGAACGGCAACACTTGCGAACGGTACCTATTGAAAAATCCATTCATCGATCAGACAGCATAAACACACATACGCAATAGGTAGATAAATAGGTACACAAATAAAAATACGAAAAGCGAATTCAGACTTTATTCTTAACCGTAAACGGTAACAAATAGAAATTTCACCAAACTAGGTACAAGGTAAGTAGGTACGCAGTTTACTAAAATTATTCTGAGAAGTGTCCGACCGGACTTCACAAGGATGCACAACCGAATTCCGCGGTTAAGTGTATAAAAATAAGGTCTTAATTCGGTCCAATATTTTAATAGAAAAGGGCCACCACCAACTTATAATGAACTCTCTTCGACAGATAAAACGATTCATTTTTTCTGTTTACATTGCCTGTCTTTGTATAAGCCGCCGCACCGCGGCCGCAAGCAACCATTGTCGCATAAAAATTGGTTTAGGCAGTATTCTTTCTATTTATCATAAATATGGTAGATAGGTATGCTTATTAAGTACCTATTAGCTCGATTGGTCGACATTCGATTCAAGGCCTTAAATACAACTCCCAAGCGTATTCGTCGTGTCTAGTTGAAAAGGTACGAGTAAGTACTAGTGATTTTGTGATGCGAGAGTGGTGAATGAAATTTCAATTAGTTTATCTCGTTTACGAGGAGATGTGATAGTGGTAAACACCGTGCCGTGCTTCCGATACAAACGAGAGATAACGGAGGCAAATGAACTTACACCAACCTAAATCGTACCAGAAATGAAATACCTACTTGCAGGTAAGTACTTGCAGCCGGTTATTCGTCCAACGTCCGTTGACCCACCGCGAGCGCGCTGTCAACTGACTCGCACACGCACAGCTGTGCTGCGCTACGTCATCACCGAGCGGATCGCGTTCGATCTTGCGTTTATGAATGAAATAGTGGAAGCGCTACTAAGATTTAACTCGAATGACAGAATAAAAGTGATAAATTTCTAACTTCTTTATTAGACAGAAAACAATAAAAATGCTAATAGTAACTATTAATCGTCTGGAGTCACTGTGTTTCTGCTCCAGAACGATGTAAAATTAATCGTGTATATATATGACAGATGCCTTTTAACATACTTGAACTTTATAATATTATTTCTGTAGGATTATTTATTCTCATAAAATTTATTATTGAATGTTAGTGAACCAGTCTTTAGTCTTTGGTTCACTGAATGAATTAATTATTTGTGTTATAAAAATAAAAATAAAATACTGTATGCCTCGTCAGGCAAAACATGTACGGACTTTTTACTTATATTTAAGATCTTGCATGCTCGATTTGTATGTAAACACATGTTTGACTAATAAAATAAATTGTCTTTTATCTTTTATTCTATCTTTTTTAATGAAGTTATATGAACTTAGAGAGTTGTATTGATGACTTTTATGATTATAATTCTATAAATAAACATTGCATACGGCCGCGAATCATATTATGATCAACTTACAACCTGATACTGACCTGCGAATTGCAAAAAACGTAAGAAAATTTGAATTTCGCGGGCTACCCTGTCGCTTTCGCCTCGAACGGATTTTAATGGCTTCTGCACACGCCGTAGAAGCTATTAGATCGATAGATACGATGGTGAATCTTTGGTGAAATTTACATTTCTAGTGTTTTAATTTTTCATACAGCATAATAATTATAATAGTCATTTAAGTTTGCTATCCTTTTTATTTCACTTGCAAATTACAGTATATGTATTTCCTTCATTTTTAGCTACTTTTTAAAAGTAAAAAGTAAAAAGTAGAAGATGTAACTAAATGGAAAACATTAAATTCTCCATATTTCTGTATGTTATTACAACCAACAACTGTCTTTCAACTTTCAATCTTACTAAGCTAACTAGTCTGTGATCTTACTTAGAAAAAAATATGAAAGAGGTTATTTTTCAAAAGGTTATTTTTTTATCCATTTCAGGTAACTTTTGACAAGACCCAGCTGGCAACACTGCTCATGAATGAACTGTCATTATCAATTTTGTTAAAATTTAAACATTAGGAAAAAGACATCAAAGACATGCTAGGACTAATAATCTTCTGTGCTATCTAATTTTACTCCCATAGAGGTGGTTTCAGTGTTTTGTACTTTGTAAGAGTAAACTGAGGCAAAATGTGTTGTGATAATTCAGCATCTAAGATGAAGATCTAAAGACAAATAAAGACTGATTAGAAAAGGAAATCGATTTAGGTAAAACAATAATACATATCCACATACCAATCTACATTTACACGTACGATATTTTTTTTCTACTTTCTTGCTATTGAGAATCTTTCAACCGCCCCTAAGACGACCCACCGACCATCCTTAGGCATTGACCAGCAGTGTCTTAGCTAAAATTATGAACTAAAAAACAAATAAAATTATCATTGCTGTTGTGGGACCGTTGTCGTTCTGTGGAACATTTTTTAATCTAAGAGGTTCCCCGCCTGCAATGACAATTTTATTTATCTGTTTGTACTTAAAGCCTATGCTATGTCACTTGGGATGATGTAAGGATTCTAACGATACTCCATACATCCAAATCTGTTCAGGAATTTAAAAGTTATGGTGTAACAAAGAAACTCACATACATACATACTTACACAAACCCTGAATACATTACACTTCTTTTTGGGCAGTCATGTTATAAACAGACTTTGTTTTGTAAACATCGAGCTTTCCACAGGACTGCAAAATTCGGAATGGTAATCAGGTGAAATATTTATTTGATTCTCCTAGTTTGTTGTTTTAAATGTCATGTGATTGGAGAGGCCCATGTTCACCTTCAATTATTATGTTGTTGGTTATCTAATGTTGTTTGTATGTAGGTAAGGTTCTTCCATAGTTGTGACTACTCAACTTGTCCAGGGGGTCTACTCTCCAAGTCTGTTAACGAAGATACAGGCTCGTCCGAAAGTAGTGCAATACTTGAAAGTGAACCCTACACCTTATTAAATGACTTTTTTGGACGGGCAGAAACACATTGGAAGTGGGGACACCTGTCAAATTGTGTTGTCTTTCATTCTTAGCCCTGAACTAATCTAGTCTGTAAGTGACACCAGTACTAGAGAAGTCAGAAATCATTTCCTATACATTTCATAGGAAATAGACTAACTAACTTTTTTATGGTGGATGCCCCAAGTGTTTCTGGTTCTAAGGTACACTGGAAATCTAACTAAGTGCCAATAACATTTAAATGTTTGCACAGGTAATTTTTTGCACAATTCAGGATTTTATAAGTTCAGGGTAAGATGTTGGCAATGTCACAAATAACTGTCAAATATTTACCTGTTTTGATTCTTATAGCAATATTACTGAATAGAAATAAGAAATGTGGCTAACTAGCGAATTAGAATATTAATAATGAATTGCAATTATAACGTTGAATTTGAGGTTGTACCCGTTTAAGGTGTAAAAATGCATTTGGTAAGTTTCCAAATAGTTTTTTTACACCTAAAGCTAAACATTCAGTATTACGATATTAATTATTGCATTTCATAATCAATTTTCTAGTTCGCTAGTTAGCCACATTTTTTATTTCCACACAGTAATATTGCCAAATTAATCAAAACAGTGAAATATTTGACATCTATTTGCGACGTTGCCCACCTTCAGAATAAACGCTCTTAAGAGACATGTTAGTAGTGTAGGCACATTAGTAGTGTGGCGTGGGTAGGTATAATATTTGAAACCTTGATCTCATAATGTTCCAAAGACATGCTTTAATTTCGAAGTTCCAAGTTGTATTTCTTTTATAGTATTAATAGCTTAAAAACTTTTTCTTTTAAATAGCTGTTTATTTATTTTAATTAAAAAAAAAAAAAATTGGTTTGACCCAACCAATTGGGCTCTCTAAATGCCCATGCAAGTTATTTGATTTCCTTTGTGCCATTACTGGCACCTTAGTTACCTAAGGTATCCAGCCTCAAGCAGAGATGTTTACCTATTGTCTATGCTTAAGCATCGGCTATAGTTGTATGTTTTTTTATTACGTTTAATAATTAGTTTTGCTAATTTATTTAATCATTATGCTATCCCTATAAAATGACAGGACGATAAAATAATTTCAGTCCATTGGAAAAATTTAAGTATGTACTTAATAAAAATTCGAATGGTTTTCAAGAATATTGTTGAAAATAAAAAAAACTGAGTGAGTGACACTTAAGTTCAACCTTCTATTTAAATCATCGTTGAATAAATTATTGTAATGATCTACTTCTCCAAATATACTTAGCCAATTTGATCATTCAAAAACATCAATATTTACAAATGACTTGAACAGAACAAAAATTGACATGACAATCTATGCTCAAGCGCAGTCTCGACCACACTTGGGTGATTACACATCCAATCACTACTTGGGTTCGATTCGTGAACTGAGTAACGTTCTAAAATAGAGCCAAACTCAGCTGAACTATGATCAATAAATCTATGCTTGAGGAACGTTCTAAAATTAAAACTCGACTCAAAACTATTTTTAAACAGAGATCAATGCTTGAGTTTCCTTCTGTAATACGGACCTTAGTGTTAATCATGCCATACAGTGAACAAGTCCATTCAAATAGACAAGACACTTTGAACTGGACAACTGTAGTCACAACATGGTGGGAGCCTTGGGAAACCAATCTATCTATCTATCTATCTATCTATCTTCTATCTATATATATAAAAATCAATTGCTGTTCGTTTGTCTCGCTAAAATTCGACAACGGCTGGGCCGATTTAGCTGATTTTGGTTTTGAAATGTTTGTCATAGTCCAGGGAAGGTTTAAACGGTGAGAAAATTAGGGTAGGTAGGGTTTAGTGCTACCCGTGCGAAGTCGGGCCGGGTAAAGCTAGTCATTAATAAAATCCTTTGGTTTGCAGAAAACTTATTGGACTCATCGGTCTATGAAGAAGGGTACATAATGTTCCAATAAATAAAGATTTTTCAAGTGTTTCCATAATGGTGAAATGTAAAGAGTCGGAGTCCGAATCGGAAGACGCGTCGCACGCGCCTGAGCCGTTTTTCCGCGTGCGCGTGTGCTTGGAGCAGTTCTACAGCGCCGACGACGTCCGTGCGCGCGCCTACGTGTGCGTGTCGCCGCGCCGCCGCGTGCGCTGGCTCGCGCGCCGTCTGCGCCGCCTGTTCGCTCTGCCGCGCCTGCGTCTGCTCAGCCGCGGACACTTGCTGCCGCCGCAGGAGTCGCTCGCGCTGCTGCAGCCTGACGACCCCGTGGTGTGCGTACCGAAGGTGTGGGCCTCGCAGCGCTGCGTCAAAGAGCCCGGGGACACTGCGGACGTCCGAGACGTCGTGGATTCCGTAGACGAGGTGCAGATGGCTACCGTGGAAGAGCCCCAGCGCTCGCCGTCGCCTGTCTATCCGGATGATCTCACAGAAACCAAGCGACAGGCGCTTATGATGCTGGATCAGGTTTGCGCCGAGCCCGCGGCTGAGAGAGCGACGCGGCCCCGCCGACGGCGCGTGCGTCGCCGGCGCCGCTTGCCTGCGGCCACCGAGCGCGAGCACTCGCTGCAGTCCGCCGGCAGCGCGGGCACGAACGCGGACGACGAGCCGGCTCCGGCGCCTGGCAGCTCAGTGGCTGTGATCCGCGAGCCGGTAGCGGTGGCGATGGTGCTACGTAACGACCTGCAGCCGCGCGCTCCCCGCGTCGTGCGCCCGCTCAGTGAGAGTCTCCTCGACACACCACCCACCGAGATCGTAATGGGCTAATGCAATAAAATTTGTAATATCTTTAATAAATGGTTTCCACAATTATTATTTCTAATTTTTACGACCGCGAAAATCGACGATTTTCTTACGAAGTAACCTAACCGTAGTGAGTAACCCTCGCTATAGTGGGGGCAGTGGCGTAGCTAGTCATAAAGGGGCCCTGTATCAAAATTAGTTGCTCCGCCCAAGCCGGGCAGACCTCCACCGTATACTCCACCGTGCCCTCCGGGCGATCCACACAGTGGTGACACCCGGGCGTTTCAGTGGCGCGTTCCGAGGACCATAGAAACACATGGCCTCGGACTTGTGCAAGGCCACCTCGAGTCCCAGTTGCCGGATCCTATCGACGATTGTCGCAACCCAACGTGTCGCTAGTTCGGCCGCCGCCTCATGCGACCTCCCCTGCACCAGGACCAGCGTGTCGTCAGCGTAGCAGACCACGCTGACGCCGCTAGGGAGGTCGGCGCGCAGCACCCAGTCGTAGCCGATGTCCCACAGATGCGGCCCCAGGACCGATCCCTGCGGGACACCGCACGACATCTCTCGCCGGTTCCACTCTCCGTGGTGACCGGGGTAGATGACGGCCCTATCCGTTAAATAGGCGTCGACCACTCGACAGAGGTAGGTCGGCATCCGGTGCAAAGAGTAAAGTAACTATATAGAGAATCCGGTGATACCGGAGTGCCTCCCTAATGCAACTCCAGGGACTGTTTGAAGCCTTAAGATCTTGAACGGTCGTTCTCAATTTAAGCTCCAATTCCTGAGCAGCAGCCTTACGGGTCATCACAGGCATGGTTTCAAGAATCAGTACTGAAAGTAGAATTAAAGGAAGGGTGAGAACTGATTAGAGAGACGACTCACGAGAATCGACTTACGAAGCTCATGGTAGTGGTAATAATAAAAATTGCGGGATGTATAGGAAAAATTAAAAATAACAGACTACCATTAAAAATATTAAACACTATGAGCATGATGTTACTTTATCAATGTTTCAACCAGAGATTTATTCTATGCAAAACTATGATTTATGTGATTTTAAATCTAAATGTAACAGTATAGAGAGAGCGAAAATTTTATTAGACATTTTGAAATTAAATAATCTTAACTTGGAGGAACGGAAATCAATTCAAGAGTTATGTGCTAAGTATTCGGACGTGTTCTTCTTACCAGGCGACAAATTAAATGCCTAAAACCAAATACTAGTCCGGTTTATGTTAAGCAGTATCGACTTCCACATTCCCTGAAAAATGAAGTGAATAATAGAGATGTGTCCCTCACTCATGAGGTGCCTCGTTTGTAGAGATGTGTCCCTCACTCATGAGGTGCCTCGTTTGAGGTACTCGTGATCGCAAATTGAAAGAGTTACTCGAATTTCAACATTGAACCAACTCACTCGTTCACTCGTCCTCACTTAAAAATTGACATTGACATTATTGACGCGAGTACTCGCGAGTGAGTATTGAGTGAGCTTAGTGAGTGAATGAACCGACTTTCATAATTGTACATACATCGACGTACGACTCCTCGCCTCAAATGAGGGGTACCTCTTGAGGACCTCGCGAGGTAAAATGAGGTACTCCCTCAACCTCATATAAAAATGATGAGTTAAACAAATACAAAACATGATTGACACTGACATAATAGAGGAAGCAAAGAGTGAGTGGTCGAGCCCTATTTTATTGGTACCAAAGAAAAGTGGAAACGACAAAAAATGGCGGCTAGTAGTCGATTATCGTAGACTCAATTATTGTATTGTAGATGATAAGTTTCAGTAACCAAATATTACCGAAATTTTAGACTCACTGTCTGGCTCAGTTTATTTCTCACATTTAGATCTAAATCAGGGTTATTACCAAGTAACTTTGGAATAAAACAGTAGAGAGTTTACTGCGTTCACTACCAACACAGCACAATACCAAATGAAGAGATTACCGATGGGACTCAAGACAAGTCCAAGTGCTTTCAGCAGAGTAATGTCAGTAGCTATGTCTGGATTAACTTTTGAAAGATGTTTCATATATTTGGATGATTTAGTCGTTTTTGGTAGAAACTAAGATATCCATAACAAGAATTTGGTAGATGTTTTAGAAAGACTAACAAAAAATAATTTAAAATTGCCG